>LT669789.1:16371416-16998449 GCA_900128785.1 Arabis alpina | reverse complement strand
AGTATATTAAGATTAAGTAACTCTATGGGGGTAAAATGAAACAAATCTATTGAAAATTAATTAAGTTTGTAAAAAATAAATAAATTTATGGCCAAGCGAAAATAAATTTATTGAAAACTAATTAAGTATGTAAGAATTAAGTAAATTTATGGCCAAAAGAAAACAAATCTATTGAAAACTAATTAAGTCTGTCAAAATTCAGTAAATTTATGGCCAAACGGAAACAAATCTATTGAAAACTAATTAAGTCTGTCAAAATTAAGCAAATTTAGGACACAAAGAAAATAAATATATTGGAAACTAATTAATTCTGTCAAATTAAGTAAATCTATGGCTAAAAAAAGAAGAAAATTGTCAAATAAATCCAAAAAACTTAACTAAGTTTATGAAAAACTTAACCAATCTATTAAATAATGAAGCAAAAAGTAAAACTAGAGTTTAGCTAAATTTCCAATAATTAGTTAAGCTAAATTTCCAATACTTTAGATTTAATGACTTGTTGTTAATGTTATGTATATAAATAGATGATCTCTTATATGGCTCTCTACATACAATTCAAGCATATAAAGAAAAAAGCATAACAAACAATGTCGTCTACATCAAAAAGTAAAGCTGATAAGAAAAGAAGTGAAGCTGCTAAGAGAACAAGTGAAGCTGTTAAGAGAATTGCTCCTATTTTGGAGAGGGAAACATCCAAGACGAGGAACATTGAATGGTTTCGTTATGGAACGAAACTAGAGAAAATAACATCATTGATAACTGGATTCAAGCTTACTGATGAACAAGCCGTGGAGATGAAGGCAACGATGTCAGTACAAACCTCTCAACAACTTAGCCGTGACTCGGTATGCATAATCAATGCATTGGACGTGAATACAAACAAGTGGTGCAACGTGGCGGTTAAGAGATCTAAAGACAAGTTGATCTTGGACTGGACCCATTGCACTGGTTGTCAAGTGGGGAAGACGATTGATTTTGATTTCAAGAACAGTTTTTGGGAGGATGATAACTACACTGGCTGTGATGTTATCTTCTATACAATGAGCTAGTAACTACTAAGATGTTTACATTAGTTATTGTGGTTTGGTTCAACTCAAATCTATTCATATGGTTTGAACATCTTTAAATATCTTAAGCTTATCGATGAAATAATAATATAAATATATATATATATATATATTGAATATTAAACATAAATTTTAAAATTATTATCAACACACAGATAGGGTGGATAAAAAAACCAAATTGTATGAACAAAAAGCTAAATTACATCTCATTCACAACTTTCAGTAATGTAAAGAATAAGAGAAAAAGGGAAAACAACAAAAAATACAATCACTAAATTAAATAAGAGAAAATTACTTAGATTGGCATTAATTAATTGATATATTACTATATTAACATCCTTAAAAAATATTTAATCAAAAATGTAACGCAAGTGAACCAAATTGTGAGAATTTGGTGATGGTGTCGATCGAAACCATTGTTGGTTTGTTTTTTCGGTTCAATTTTAATCGTACGGTTTGAATGGTTTGGGTTAAGGAAACCCTAGGGCTTCATATATAAACTGATTGGCCGAGAAAAACGGATAAAGGCAGGAAGTTAGAGTTATATTGTTTCCAAGAAACTTTTATCGTTTCCTGAGAGTTTCGTGAAGTGGATTCGACTGGTTCGAGAAAGGAACCATTGTTGTGCATGTTGAAGTTGGAAAGGGAGGTGGATTTCGTGGCTTTAGTGGTGATCAAGGCTGATCTCGTTTCTAGTCTTAATTCCATTGTTTTCCAACCAAAAAGCTAGGGTGAGTGCGTGACCATGGCTTATCTGGGTGGATGGATCGTTAGGGATTAATGGTGATAGGTTGGTGTGTTGATTGATCACTGGATTGATGATTTTTGTGTTAGTATTGCATGGATTATGTGGTTGTTGACGTTTTATTGCAGGTTTGTGTGATCGAGCAGGCTCGGAATCGGATCAGAGAGGAGAAGGTCCGATTCTGGAAAATCTGCGGCTGGTGTCGATCGACACCAGGTGAGGGTATCGACCGACACTAGTGTTATGTGGTGAGGTGTCGACCAACACCAAGAGGTAGTGTCGAGCGACACCGGTGCTAGGTCTCTGGGGTGTCGACCGACACTAGTTGGGGGTGTCGACCGACACTAGTTGGGGGTGTCGACCGACACCTAGTGGTAGTGTCGACCGACACCTAGTGGTAGTATCACCCGACACTCGTGATGTATTGTGTTGTTTTGTTTGTTGAGCTGTTTGTGTGTTTGCATGAGCGGTCCATCGTGTCTGTGTGTATAGTCAAGTAGATGGGAAGACCGTCTCACTGGGTATTTGTGATAATACTCATGCATCTCTTTTTGCCATGTGATGCAGGTAAAGGCAAAGTGTGATCGTGGAATCATGGCTTTGAGGATGAGGATGATCTAGGGTCTCGTTGTTTTGTGTTTGTTTTTATGTTCAGAATTGCTGGCTAGGTTGTTGGTTAGCGTGAAACATGTTGATTGGTTTAAGTTGTTGTTTGATTTCTGTTGGTTTTGTTTGATGGTTTGCTTGGATGTTGAGGGTTAGCGTTTATGAGAACGTTAACCTGAGTCTAAGGATTGTTTATAAAAAAAGAAGGGATGGGTTGTTTCAGTTTGGTGTCTGAGCCCTTACGGTATTAGGACTAGCTGGAGTGTGATTTAAGAATCTGTTAGAATTGATTGTTGTGGTAGTTAGTCAATTCTTTGAGTTTAGAGTGTTAGATCATCCTTTTTGAGCCTTCAATGAGATTTCACGGTAAGTATTTGGTTGTTTTGCATTTTCTAGTATTCTTTATTTCTGGTTTTGGTAAGTACGAAATATGATTTGAAGTACTAGAGATTGTGGCCGTGGTGGTCCGGGTGGTCGGAGACGAGTGAGTGAGTCCTCCGACAGTGTGGCTTAGGGTGTGGGTCGGAGTAGCACACAGGAGTTGTGACGGGTTCGTAGACACATCAGGAGGGGCCCGTGGGTGTGGCATGTACCAGTGTGAGGACTGGTAGGACCGTGGTGGTTCTGGTTTGGCTGGTCACGCGGCAGCTCGAGGTGTGAGTGGGGCCGCAGAAATGGGCCAGCGAGGATCCATCAAGACGACTCTGCCCGTTAAGAAGCATCCACCAACCAAGGCAAATACAAACAAATTGGAAGACTTACCTTAGATAAAAGGAAATACTTAGAATTAGTATAACTTGTTTTTATCTTTTAGTAGATTTTTCATTTATCTTTTAAGGTTATTTCGACCGACTTTGTACTTGTATAAATACTTGATGTATTCCTCCAAATCGAGGACATCGCCTCCAATAGAGAACTCTATACACATCTTTTTACTTTGATTATTCCTTGTGATTTTACGTTTAGACCTAGTTCTTCTATTCGTTGGACCGATCTCGGATTGTTGCTCAATCCGGTATCACCAGAAACCCTAGGGTTCAAATATAAAAACTGAGCAGCCGTGTTTGAGGTAAACAAAAGCTGAAATCAGAGTTTTATATTGTTCCTGAGGGAGAGTTCTTGTTGAGAGGCTTGTGTGTGGTGGTTTTAGAGAAAAGAAAGAGGAAATCAGTTGTTTCTTTGCTTTCAAGAGACTGATTTCGAATCATAGTCTCAATTCCATCGTTTTTCTATCCAAAGCTAAGGTGAATGCGTGACCATGGCTTATTTGGATCGATGGCTCATTAGGGTTTCATGGTGATAGGTTTGTTTTGAGTGATTAGTAATTAGTTGATGTATTTTGTTTGTGTGCTTATTGTTTGGTATGCTTGTTGACGAGTTATTGCCGAGAATTGTGTTTGCGCAGGCTTGAAATCGAGCCAATGAGGAGAAGGCTCGATCCGAGCGTCGCTTCGACTAGTGTCGATCGACACTGTGAGGTAGTGTCAATCGACACTGTGAGGTAGTGTCGACCGACACTAGGTCGGTGAGGGTGTCGACCGACACCTAGTGGTAGTGTCGAGCAACACCAAGCCTGTGAGGATGTCGACCGACACCGAGGTGTACTGTCGAGCGACATCGGGTCTGTGAGAGTGTCGACCGAAACCTAGTGGTAGTGTCGATCGACACTAGTGTTGTTTGTCTTGTTTGAGATTTTTTGTTTGTTGTGTTGTTTGTGTGTTTGCATGGGCGGTTTATCGTGGATGTGTGTATAGCCAAGTAGATGGGATCACCGTCTCACTGGTATTTATGATAATACTCAACGCATCTCTTTTTCCCATGTGATGCACGTAAATGCAAAGTGTGACCGTGAATCATGGCTATGAGGAGGAGGAGAATCTAGGGTCTCGATTTATTGCATTTTTAGTTTGTTAGACTTTGTTGTTAGGTTGCTGGTTTTTCTGGGTTTGATGGAATTGGTTAGTTTGTTTGGTGTGATTTTCGCTGGTTTGTTTATGAGTTTGTTTGGGCATTGAGGGTTAGCATTTATGGGAAGGCTAATTTGAGTCTAAGGTTTATTTGATAAAAAAAGAGGGTTGGGTTGTTTCAGGCTATAGCAAAGAAGTTAGGAATTTTGGATTTAAAACCTTCAAAGATATATATCATGCTTGCATATTCCTCTTCTGTAACTCCAAAAGGCTTCATTCTTGAAGTATTGCTTCAAGTAGGAGATTTTCTTGTTTCTACATACTTTCACATGATGGAGATGAAGAAGGACAACTATAAACCATTGATTTTTGGTGCACAATTCCTTGCGACTGTGGGTGCAATTGTGAATTTTCCTTATAAGCGAATCTCCTTCTCCAAAATCAACAAGAATGTCTTCTACCCTGTAGTTCATATCATAGAGACTTGTTGTATGAGTGTCAGTGTTGGAGATATATTAAGTCTAGACCATGGACATGAGACAAAGAAGGTTCAAAACATTCTCAAGATGGCTCCCTCCACTGCACATCATGAAGTCAACAATCCAGCGAATTCCAAGTGCAAAAAGATCACCAAAGTGAAGCCTAAAAGGACCTCAAAACCACTCTCCAAGTTGATAATTGTCATTCCCTTAGAGTTGAGGGGAAAAAGAGAGGTAGTTATCCAAGAGATGATGAATAATATTATGAAGCTTTTTCCAAGTGTTGTTCCTTGCAAGTCTGGGGGAGTGCTCCTCACAGATCCATCTCACGCCTAAACAACATCCATAGTCAAGCTAATGACTGTAAACAAGCTCTTGGTAGGAGGTAATCCAATGGTAAGTCTAACTATTTAAGATTCTTCATCAATTTTTGAATTTTCTTCAAAAAAACAAATCTTAGTGTCGATCGACACCATACTTGTGTCGATCGACACCCACTGCCGACAGGTACGTTTTCTTTGTCTTTTACTTTCTATTTGATTTTTCTTTTCTTTTACCAACTTCAGGCCTGAGAACACTGGGGACAGCGTTGTTTAAATATGGACGAGGTGGTTGCTAACATTGTTTCTTGTTTTTGAGAGTCAGTTTGAGTCGTTTTATTGAGTTAAAATCAGTTTGAGGCTATAGGTTTTTCTGTGAACTCATCATAACGCGCTAACATTCAAAGAACCATTGCCATAGTAGTTGGATTGCAAATTTGATAAGAAAGGTAGCTCTAAGTGGATCAATCTAACGAGGACGGTACAAGCTTCTGGAGAGTTCAGAAAGTATGTTGATAATGTTGCCCATTATTTCACTTCTCATCTTGGGGCTTGGTATGCATCGGATTTTATTCCCCCTTTCAGCACTATAAGTTAGGATTATCTCCTTTTGATCTCCCTTACACTTCAGAATTACCATATGAGTTTAAAACTGTGTAATCCCCATGACCATATCTCCTCACAAGGAACAACAATAGTGATCACGACCCAGTCTCCTCATAAGGAACAACAGTAGTGGAGCGCTGTTCTCAAAAAGATAACGTTCAAACAGAATTGAAACAGAAAAATATTCACGACCCTGTCTCCTAACAAGGAACAATAGTAGTGAGCGCTGTTTTGATAATGGGAGAAATGAAAAGGGAGAAGTGCACAAGGAAGGGAAAGAATCTAATTTTTTCTTTGATCGATATTCCCTTGACGAGACCTCACCAAAAAGAAAGGGGTTAGCAATAGAGAGTCTGAATTTCTCTAAGGAGTTTGGATTTGACTTGGGAGATTTCTAAGCTTGCAGTGAGTATCAAGGTACGAGTATGCTATGGTACGTGGATTCTAGAGTGATGGTTCAATGTGGCGTTATAAGGTAAGCCGAAAGTTTCTGTTTTCAAACCTCGACTTCACTCCGTAGCTCCTGTTTCTTGTTCTTCTTCAACTTGCTTGATTCTTCCTTCCTTTGCTTCTACCTTCGATCCAAGACTCCATTTGTATCTAAAATAGATGAAATATGCTCTAGACTCAACTTATAGTAAAAGGAACCGAAAAGAAAAGAAAAATGAATAAAACATAAGGTTAATGACTCAAAATACTAACTAAAATGCATGCTAAAAAGGGTAAATTATGGACTTATCAGATGCTTTTTTTCTGTGGCTTCCATGTCTTCCATGGCTTGCAAACTCATAATCTATTGTGAGCTATTATTGTGAGCTATTTTTTGGTATAGACCGACTACGTCTTCGACTTCCTTGTATGATTGTGTTTTTTTGTTATGTCCAGTGCAAGACTACTGTAATTAGATAGGAGAATGTATTGGGAAAAAAAATATGTTTGAAGACAGTTTCAGAATTCGAGATTACGGGGAATTTTTGAAGTTCATTTAATTAAGTCTGTCAAAATTAAGTAAGTTCATGGACAAAAGAAAACAAATCTATTGAAAGCTAATTAAGTCTTTCAAATTAAGTAAGTTTATGGGGTAAAAAGAAGCAAATCTATTTAAGGCTAATTAAGTAAATCTATAACCAAACGAAAATAAATGTATTCAAAACTAATTCAGTATGTTAAAATTAAGTAAATTTATGACCAAAAGAAAATAAATCTATTGAAAACTAATTAATTATGTCAAAATTTATTAAATGTATGACCAAAAGAAAACAAATCTATTGAAAACTAATTAGGTCTTTCAAACTTAAGTAAATTTATGACAAAAAGAAAACTAACTAAGTTTGTCAATATTAAATAAATACATGGCTAAAAGAGAGAAAAAAAAGTCAAGGAAATCTAAACATCTTAACAAGTTTGTGAAAAACTTAACAAATCTATGAAATAATGAAGCAAAAAGTAAAACTAGAGTTTAGCTAAATTCCCAATAATTAGTTTAGCTAAATTTTAAATAATTTGGATTCAATGACATGTTGTTAATGTTGTGTATATAAATATATGAACTCTTATATGGCTCTCTACATACAATTCAAGCATACAAAGAAAAGAAGCATAGTAAACAATGGCAACAAAAAGTGTAGATATTAAGAGAAGAAGTGAAGCTGCTAAGAGAACAAGTGAAGCTGTTAAGAGAATTGTTCCTATTTTGGAGAGGGAAACATCCAAGACGAGGAACATTGAATGGTTTCGTTACGGAACTAAACTAGAGAAAATAACATCATTGATAACTGGATTCAAGCTTACTGAGGAACAAGCTGTGGAGATGAAGATAACGATGTCACTACAAACCTTTCAACAACTTAGTTGTGACTCGGTGTGCATAATCAATGCATTGGACGTGAATACAGACAAGTGGTGCAGCGGTTATTAAGAGATCTAAAGACACGTTGTTCTTAGACTGTACCAATTGCACCGGTTGTGAAGTGGGGAAGACGATTGATTTTGATTTCAAGAACAGTTTTTGGGAGGATGATTATTACACTGGTTGTGATGTTATCTTCTATGCAACGAGCTAGTAACTACTAAGAGTTTTACATTAGTTATTGTGGTTTGGTTCAAGTCAAATCTATTCATATGGATTGAACATTTAAATACCATAAGCTTATCGATAAAAAAAAAAATACATATATTTTTTTTTTTTGAACAAACCGATTGATATTATAAAAGCTTAAGTCCTCAAACAGAGGAAGAGTACATTGAGTCAAGGCCCCGCTTTGCCAAAGCATCAGCTTGCTCATTTGCTAATCTAGGGATAAACGAAAAGGAGATAGATGTGAAAACCACACTTAAACAACGAATGTCGTTTAGTATAGCTTTCAACTCGTTGATCACCCCATTAGTATTAAGGAGAGAGATCAAAGAGAGGGAATCTGAGAAGCATACAAGCTTCCGGAATCCATATTTTGTAGCTGCAATAATGGCAGCTTTTAATATACATATATTTATATATATTGAATATTTGGCATAAATTTTAAAATGATTATCCACTCATAAATTTGGATTAAAAAACCTAGTTGTATGAACAAAAATGTAAATTACATTTCATTCAAAACTTTCAGTAATGTAAAGAATAAGAGAAAAAGGGAAAACAACAAAAATACAAAACCACGACGCTGGAACATGTAGACCGATTCATCAAGAGTGTGTGGATAGGAGTGGACGTTTGGATAACCATTCGGGTTTTGGGTTTCGGGTTTTCGGTTTTAGCAATATAAAACCCATTCAGGTATTTTGAAAATTCGGATCGGTTTCGGTTATTTGTAGAAACCCTAAAAATAATCGAAGTTTGAGTTCATATTCGAGTATTTTCACGTAAAATACTCAAAATATTCATAATTACCAGATTTTTTCCGAATTTGATTCGTTTTTATTAGTTTTTAAACAAATTATCCAAAAATACTCCATAAAATATCAAAAACAAAATTGTAAAAATTCAAATAATATAAACAAATTGGTTACTGTTATTCGAAAATAATTCATAATACTCGAATTAACCAAACAAAATTATAAAAATTATCTAAAATACATGAACATATCCGACCTTAAATCTAAATATCTTTAGTTTAATTTATGTTTCGAATAGTTTGGATACCCGTTCAGTTGGGATTCGGATTTGGTTTTTCGGTTACAGGAATATAATACCATTCATGTATTTTAAAGAATCAGTTTCGGGTTCGGATTGGGTAATTCGGGCCGGGTTCGGTTTGGTAATTCAAATTTTTTCCCACCCATGGTCGTGGAGAAAGGCATTTTTCACATCGAGTTGATAGATGGCCCAATCTCGAGCTAGACTAGTGTGAAGGACAGTCCGTATTGTTGCTGGTTTGACAACCGAACTGAAAGTTTCATCGTGGTCACTCCTGCTTCTTGTGATATACCATTTGCAGCTAACCGAGATTTGTGACGAGCTAGAGAATCGTCAGGATGTTGTTTGTGTTTAAACAACCACATGGAGCAGACAATATTAGTGTTAGCTGCTCTAGGTACAAGTGTTCAAGTCTTATTTTTAAGTATATCACCATGTTCATTCGTCATTGTTGGGTTCCAATCGGATCTTTTAAAGCTAGTTTGTGGTTGTTGGGAAGAGGAGAAGCACAGGGGGCTAGAATAGAAAGCATGTTACGGGGCTTGTGAATGTCTTGTTGAAGGCGAGTTGCTATAGTGCGAGGAGCAACAACTTGGGCAGGTTTTGAGGGACGAGTTGGAGGATTTGGTGGTGGGTTTGGTGGTGGATTTGGTGTTTGAGGCACGGGAGGCAGAGGTGTCTGAATAATTTCCTTAAACATTGACGTTGCATTGATGTGTTCAGAAAGAAATTTGTAAGTGGTTGGTTGATCACTGAGAAATTGCACAGCCACAAAGATTGTCTCATCAAAAGTGACGTTCCCAGAGATGATGATCATGTTTGTTTTAAGATCAAGGCATAGGTAGCCATGATGATTTGATGAATAATCGAGGAAAATACATGGTTTTGTTCTCGGTGAAAGTTTATTGAGATTTGAGTGGTTGATATTGGGAAAACAAAGACAACCAAAAACACGAAGGTGGTCATAAGTTGGAGTTTGGTGAAAGAGAAGAGAATGGGGAACTTGATTGCGAATGGAGGAGGAAGGGAGAATGTTAAGTAGATGCACAAAAACATTGAATCTTCAACCCAATAAGTCAGTGAGAGCTTAGCTTGAAATAACAACGCCGAATCCCATTATTGATGGTTGGAATCATTCTCTCAAAATTCCCACTTTGTTGAGAAGTATGATGGCATGAGAAACGAAACTGTATGCCATTGGATTGAAATAAGCGATGAAACTCAGAGTTGTTTTACTCCCCTCTATTGTCACATTGAAAAGATTTTATGGTACCATTGAATTAAGTTTTGACAAGGATGTGAAAGCTTAGGAATATAGAGAGCACTTCACTTTTTTGCGAAGTGGATACACCCACAAATAGTGTATGAAGTGATCCAAAAATAACAAATAGTAACAGATTCCACTAATACTTAGTATTGGAAAATGATATGCTCAAATTTAACCCTAGGCTACTTTCTCAAATTAAGAGATCAGTTGTAGTACTTAAGGGTCGAATCATTGGAAATCTTTATCACACGATGGAATTTCAACTTCGAATTAAGCTAAGTAAGAATGTATGTATGAATGTAAAAAGCAAAGTAAATAAACGCAGGTTGATGTGATTCAAATTCAATTAAACGAAACAGTTAGTTCTTTGGGAATTTCTCAGGTAAAGCTAAATTGCAGATTCAATTACGATAGGATTTTATTAAGAACAGTTCTTGAGCTAGAACATGAATGTAAAGATAACCAACTCTCGTTGCGAAAACTATCTATGCCTAAATCCTAGAAAACTAAATCTCTTTGCGAATTCTAACAACTCAAGCAAGCATTAAAGTTCAGGTTCAATTACTCACACAATCCCTAAACCAAATCTCTTTGCGAATATGAATTTTGCTCATCTAAGATAGTTCATGAAATCAATTATGCTCTCGCATCAATTCATTAACCTAATATCATAATTCTAGGTGATCAATCTAGAACAAGCATTAAGAGTAATCTAGATAAAGAATAAGATGATTATCCTATCAATTATGTGAATCCAACAATCCATCTTAAACCTTTGAAAAATCCTAAACCTAACAAGCAAACTACTCAAACATGGATGCAGAAAACATGATGACTGAATAATACTGCATTGATTAAAGATAGAGAAAGAGATACAGAAAGGTTCAAAGAAATCTGAAACGTCTGAAAACTTGTCTCCTTAACTCTCAAAATCTCTTTGAATCTCTAAGTCTTGAATAAAATCTAAGGTAATGATTGTACCCCCTGTTCTCTGACTGATTCCCAAACCTCTGATTTGGGTACCCATTATGGTTAATGTAGTTGACATACTCTTGTTCTCTGTCCTCATCCGGAAAGAATGTATCAACTTCCTGAGCGAAATGAACCGCTTTCTTCCCCACTAAAAGGTTGTGAACTGAATCAATCTTACCTTTCACCTCAGCAATCTCAACTCCACCTGTGAGTCCTGCTTCTCTTCTTCTCTCCTGATCGATCTTCTTTGTACTGTTGCTTGAAGCCACGTTCTTGATTAGCATGAGACAATCAGCTGGAGATCTAGTCTTGAAGTCTCCATTACTTGCAACATCTAGAGCCATCTGATGTTTCCAATCCACACCTCTGAAGAAAATGCTCAAGAGTTGAACCTCTGTGAAGCCGTGGTGTGGATAATCTCTCTCATAACCTTTGAAACATTCCCAAGCAGTCTTGAACGCTTCGGTCGGACCCTGACCAAAAGAAGAGATCTTTGCCCTCAAATCATTTGAACGCAATTCATCGTAGAAATGACTCAAGAAAGCGTTCTTTGTGGCATTCCACGTAGTCAGTGAGCCTGGCTCCAACCACTTCAGTCAGTAAGCTGCTTCCCCAGCTAGAGAATATGGGAACTACTTACAGAAGATGTAGTCAAGAGACACCCCATTCGCCTTGATGCTAAATGCAAGGTCTTCGAATCTCTCAAGATGATCCATGGGATGTTCTGAAGGATGTCCATGGAACTGATGATGAGCCACCAGTGAGAAGAAAGCAAGCTTCAGCCCAAAGTCTTGCCTAGCGAATCCAGGAGGTCGGATCGCTGCCTTGTTGGCGTAATACTCCTCAGGACAGTTGTAATCTCCCAAGGTACGCTAGTTTACCACAACCTCCTGAACCTGAGGATCAGCTATAGCGCGCTCACGCTCTCTTCCAGTTGCCTCGTATACCTCAACTTCCTCAATGACCACATTACCCGCAGCGTCGAGTCTCTCACCATGATCATTGTATTTGTTTCCGTCTTTTTCGACCAACTGACCCTCAGTTTACAGAATCAAAATCAAAGTCTGACGCATCATCTTAGCTTGCCTTGCTGTCTTCCTGTTTTCACGTTCTAACACAACTATCTCGTCAACGAAATCCTCTAACTGTTGATGCTTGTTGCTTTTGGTTTTGCCAGAATGCATATACCTGAAACACCAAAAACAAAAGAGAGGAAATCGAAATTAGTAACAAAAGAAAAGAAATACTTAGTCTAAATTCAAGAATCAAAATTCTAATAGTGAATTTGATTCCCCGACAACGGCGCCAAAATTTGATATGCTCAAATTTAACCATGAGCTACTCTCTCAAATTAAGAGATCAATTGTAGTACTTAGGGGTCGAATCACTGAGAATCTTTATCACACGATGGAATTTCAACTTCGAATTAAGCTAAGTAAGAATGTATGTATGAATGTAAAAAGCAAAGTAAATAAACGCAGGTTGATGTGATTCAAATTCAATTAAACGAAACAGTTAGTTCTTTGGGAATTTCTCAGGTAAAGCTAAATTGCAGATTCAATTACGATAGGATTTTATTAAGAACAGTTCTTGAGCTAGAACATGAATGTAAAGATAACCAACTCTCGTTGCGAAAACTATCTATGCCTAAATCCTAGAAAACTAAATCTCTTTGCGAATTCTAACAACTCAAGCAAGCATTAAAGTTCAGGTTCAATTACTCACACAATCCCTAAACCAAATCTCTTTGCGAATATGAATTTTGCTCATCTAAGATAGTTCATGAAATCAATTATGCTCTCGCATCAATTCATTAACCTAATATCATAATTCTAGGTGATCAATCTAGAACAAGCATTAAGAGTAATCTAGATAAAGAATAAGATGATTATCCTATCAATTATGTGAATCCAACAATCCATCTTAAACCTTTGAAAAATCCTAAACCTAACAAGCAAACTACTCAAACATGGATGCAGAAAATATGATGACTGAATAATACTGCATTGATTAAAGATAGAGAAAGAGATACAGAAGGGTTCGAAGAAATCTGAAACGTCTGAAAACTTGTCTCCTTAACTCTCAAAATCTCTATGAATCTCTAAGTCTTCAATAAAATCGAAGGTAATGAAAACTAAAAGAAAACTGAGTATTTATAGGTTAAGATTCGTGTTGGGCTTGATTTGTTAACTTCTGGAACTTCTGGAACGAAAATCCTTCTTTCTTTTTGACTTAACTTCTTCCGTCGATCGACGCACAATGCGTTCCGTCGATCGACGCACAATGCGTTCCGTCGATCGACGCTAGGCCTGAAATTTCTGCACTTTTTTGCACCAAGCTTGCGACTTTTACTGCTCTTTCCTTGATGCTCCAAATGCTCTATAATCACCAATTAAGCTCCATTCATACACGAACCTGCCAAGACTCTAAAACACTAGAAAATACCAAAAAGATTCGATAAAACCAGGTTAAATCATGGCCAAAAGATGGTAAAAACCATGATATATCAACTCCCGTAGACTTAGCTTCTGCTTGCCCTCAAGCAAACTAGAGACTAAAAAAGGAGTAGAGGTTTGAAAATCGCGGGAACTCACATATCCTTTTGAACATAGCCTTTGCCTCCTTGACTCTTTCGCTGCATATAAACAAGTAACCTTAGTGGTCACGAATTCTCAACCATCTTAGGTTGGGCCTAAGATCTTAACCTGCAAACCCATCAATTTCAAATCCTCTTAACTATCCCACACTCAATCGATAGTAATGGAATTCTCTCTAACAATGTCAACCAAGTATAAGGCTATGTATGATGTAAAAAGGCTTTTAGTGTTTAGTGGAGCATATAAGTGTTTAGGGTTACCAGATTCTATTTGGTGGATGCAGGCATTATGCACAATCGCAAGAGAGAGAATGGTGCAGTTGATGCCCACATAATCTCATTCACTTGCGCACTCTCCTCCAAACAAGATTGTATTCCATACACTCCACTTTACCCTCTGATTCCTTGTACCTTCTTAGAACTAGAGACCTTTTTAAAACAAATCATTCCCTTTCCTTCTCTTAAATTTTTGTTTTTTTTTAACTGAATACTGAAGGGGGAAAGATGTACACAAGATATTTCTTGAAAATTACCATGATAAACTGTATAAATCCCAAGGAATGCCAAGCTCATTGTGATTCTTCATGTACTCCAACCAAATGTCTCATCCCACGCAATCTTGTGAATGAAAAACTGTGTCGGTCCCTTTTCTCTCCGACGTTTTTACACATGTCTGCATATAAGTCAAAGGGAAAAGAAGATTGCATGAGGTTTGAATAAAGGTTAAGGTTAGGGTTTGGGTACCAACTAAAGATGAGCTGGCCATTCATGATCAACAGAGAGTGGTAAAAAGGATAAGAAGTCCTGAATGTTATTACTATCGTGACATCATCAGAGAGAACATAGCGAGATGGAAATCAAGTGTTCTAATCTAGAGTTTGATCTTCTTTGTTCTGCAAACCGCGAAAAGAGGGGAACCTGTACTATCATTTGGTTTTGAATTCGCTCCTTCCAAGGGCTTTGTCGCAACAACTAATAAGTCGCATAAACTAAGCATCTGTTCCTAGAAATGGTCATCATTCCCTACAAGTTTTGACTCAATAAAACGACTTTTTGACTCTCAAAACAATAAACTATGTTAGCAACTACCTCCCCCAGACTTAAACAACACTGTCCCCAGTGTTACTAAAGCCTGAAGTTGGTGAAGAAAAGGAAAAATAAAAAGTTAGAAATTGTGTAAAAGAGTCGGACATGTTGGAATGTACTCGTCGATTGTTGCAAGAACTGTCTGTCGATCGACGCTAACAAACTGCGTCGATCGTTGCAAGGACGCACCGTCGATCGACGGAGCTGTCTGTAGACGGACCATATTTGTTCAGTTTCACAATCTTCTTTTGGCTGCTAATTCAAAGATTAGTAACTGCAAAAGCACTTAAAACAAAACAAGATTAAAAATACCAACATCATATTATCCAACCAAGTGCACAATTTTTAGAAAACCAAAAACAAACTGACTTAATCAAAAACATAAAAATGACTCAAAAGAAAGAAAAATGAAAAGTCAAAAGAAAAGAAACAACAAAACCGGGTTTAAGTGATGAAGAACTTGGCTTCATCTTCAGCATCATCGTCCTCATGTGGTGAAGCAAGATGTGCAGGTGGCGGTGAAAGCGGGCGAACACAACTATAGTTGGTGAGCCTCGCAATGGCAGACCAAATACTCTGAAATCCATTAACCACAAACTCCTGGAAATCATCCTGAGACATGGGTCGCGGAGGAATGTCGATGAATCGAAGTGGCTCAGGCGTAGGCTCTCCTGCTGCGCGTGAAGTACTAGCCCCTGCAGAAGCACCTGAAGGTGCTCTCGCCTTCTTGCGAGAAGTGGAACGTCTCTCAACTCGTCTAAGCAAAGCAGGATCAAGATGAAAAGCGAGGCTAGGATAACCGGGTTTGATGGTAAGCAGCTTGCAAATAGGCCAGAGAACCATATGTTGTCCTGAAGCATCACGGAAAATCAAGTAAGGACCATCCTGAACCCAATTAGGTTTCTTCAGGAAAGCTAATTCCATGGTCCAACTCCCTCTCATAGTGATGTTGGAAGTGTCAATCCTGCAGAATTTAAAGATAGGAGTAAGAAGACTACCAGCTGTAAAGAACTTGGAGCTGCTCAGAGTGAAAGGAGTGTTCTTCACAGACATCAACTGATGTGCAAAAACAGCTCCCATGTTGGCGTCAACTCTCAAATCAGGCATTCCAGTCGGCCACCCTATATCACATTGGAGACACCTGAATAGCAAAACAAGCTTATCGACACGTATCTTCCCTGGCTCGTTCATATACAAAATGGTGTTAGCTAACAGACGAGCCAAGTATCGAACCGTGGGGTGCCTAATTTCAGTATGTGGAGTGCATGAAGTATTATAGTATCCGGTGGCAAATAGGTCCCAAAAAGTTCTCATCTCAGTAAATATAGTGGGAAGTGAGGTAGAAGTCGGATGAGAGTGTAAACCATAAATCCTACAAATATCCATGAAAGAGACCCGGTACCAAACCCCCTTAGCCATGAATGTCAATGTACCCGTATGAGCAGTCTCCTCATCACCCTCCTCATAGTAGACTCGAACGGAGCCAAAGAACTGCTTCACCAACTCTGGAAACAGCTTATGCTGTTTGGTTGCAATGTTTCCAAGTCCTGTTCAATTCAGAAAACGCAACACTTCCTCCTTGATCCAGAAATCCTTCATAGTCTTGTCATCAGCAACCCTTGTAGGGTTCAAATTCACACCAACCCATTAATTGTAGAGCAAACAATCATACTCATCCCAAGTATCACTAATGGGCATGTTCTCTACCACAGGATCAGCAAACACATTCTTGAGATTACCATAGTGCCGCCGAATTGGGAAGTCGGGTTAAATACTAACCTCGCAAAAACCGCTCGAGCGTCGATCGACAAGACTAATTTTCGTGTTTCTATTTTTTTTTTTTTTATAAAACCGAATAAAGTAAAAAAAACTAGAGTATGTACACTTACAAGTGGGTTGCCTCCCACTAAGCGCTTCTTTACAGTCATTAGCTTGACTCTATCAGAGTTCTAGGCGTTGGGTGCATCATCCAAAGGCACAATGTGCCCTTCTGGAATCTCGGTGTTTGCCAAATAATGTTTCACCCTTTGCCCATTCACAGTGAATTAAGCACCATCCGAGCCAATGAGGACTACAGCCCCATGTGGTCTTACCTCTTTGATAGTGAAAGGTCCTGACCAACGAGAACGAAGCTTTCTTGTAAACAAAGAGAAATAAGAGTTGTAAAGGAGTACCTGATCGTTTGGCTCGAATGTCCTAGAGAGGATTCGCTTGTCATGATATGCCTTTGTCCTTTCCCTGTACAACTTAGAGTTTTCATAGGCATGAAATCTGATTTCGTCCAACTCATTAAGTTGTATCATACGTCTTTCCGCAGCTGGTTTGATATCAAACTTGTACTTCTTTACTGCCCAAGATGTTTTGTGTTCAAGATCCACCGGAAGATGGCATGCTTTCCCATAAAGCAAATGAAACGGAGTAGTCCCCAATGGTGTCTTGAAAGCTGTCCTGTAAGTCCAAAGTGCATCATCCAGCTTAGTAGACCAATCTTTCCTTGTAGAATTAACTGTCTTCTCTAGGATTTCCTTGATCTGTCTGTTCGAAACTTTCTCTTGCCCACTTGTCTGAGGATGGTAAGGGCTCGCCACACGATGATGAAATCCATACTTAGCAAGCAATCTATCGAAAACCTTGTTGACGAAGTGTGTTCCACCATCACTAATAACAACTCGGGGCACTCCAAAACGAGGGAAGATGATGGTTTTAAACAGCTTAACAACCACTCCAGCATTGTTCCTAGGACTTGAAATTGCTTCCACCCACTTGGAGACATAATCCACTGCAACAACTATGTAGTTATTCCCAAAAGATGATGGGAAATGACCCATGAAATCAATACCCCAACAATCGAACAACTCAACTTCAAGTATGAAGTTTTGTGGCATCTCATGTCGCCTGCTGATTTTTCCTCTTCTCTGACAAGCATCACACTGAGAAACAAAATTGTGAGCATCCTTAAACATTGTAGGCCACCAAAACCCAGCTTGAAGAACCTTGGAAACAATCTTCAAAGTAGCAAAGTGTCCAGCATACTTAGAACCATGACAATGATACAACACTCTTCGAGTCTCCTCCTCAGCTATGCATCTTCTGTATATACCATATGAACAAAACTTATAGAGATAAGGATCATCCCAATAATATCTCCTAATTTCCCTCATGAACATCTTCTTCTCATAACCTTTTAAATCAGTAGGAGGATCATCTGCAGCAAGGTAATTAACAATATCTGCGTACCATGGTCGTGAGGATGTAGAAACAGCAAACATTGGATCACTAAACGCTTTGTTGAGGATTCTGGAGAGATCGAATTCTGGTTTCTGGGAAGGCCATCGATCGTTGCAAGGCCTGGCATCGATCGATGGGCTGCCCGATGGACTGCTCGACGAAAATTCTCCTCGACGCGTGATAATCTGCAGCGTTGATCTTTGCACCGCCTGTGTGTCGATCAACGGAAGGTCTGCAGCTCGAGAGTTTTGAAGGATTTCGTTGTGAAGCTCCTTCAATTCACTTTCTATGAAGTTCACACCTTCTTCAGGAAAGAAATCATCGATGCAGACATTGTCTTCGATCCGAATGCGCGAAAGATGATCCGCCACTCCATTCTCAACCCCTTTCTTATCCTTCACCTCAATGTCAAACTCTTGGAGGACAAAAATCCATCTCAACAACCTTGGTTTAACATCCTTCTTTTGCATAAAATACTTCAGCGCCGAATGGTCTGTGTGCACTATCACCTTTGACCCAATCAAGTAAGGACAAAAATTCTCAAAAGCAAACACCACAGCCAACAACTCTTTCTCTATAGTAGCATAGTTCCTTTGTGCTTCACAAGGTATGCTCTTTCTCCTTTACCCATTTCTTTATTTTTGAAACTCATGGAAGCTTACATGAGAATCTTGTGGAAATCACTATCTTAGGGTTATGAAATGAGTTGATTTGTGTTTGATATGAGTTATAATTGCTTGGCTAGATGATTTCATATGCAAATTTGGAATTTTGATGGTTGAAATTGAGATTCTATCTACTTAAGAGTTCTTGATTGTTGAAATTGCTTTAAATTTAGAATCTTTAGATGAAATTGAGTTTAATTTTGAGTTTTGCTAATCAATTATTGCAATTAAGCCTTGTTAGTACCTAGTATTCACTAGAATTTATCAAGTTTAAATTTAGAACTTTGATAAATGGGCTTAATAGAGAATGGAAAGTTGAATTGCTTTTACTATGAGTAGAATGTTCATTGAATTTCGCTTGTTGATTTGATTGATCCCTTGTCTAGCCTTATATTATATCAAATGTTGAACAATCTTTAAGATTTGGTTAGACAATATTCTATTGAATGGAAAATGGTTCTTATTTGGAAACATTTCTTTGTAGGATCGATCTAGGAACTATGGCAACCCGTATAGACAAGCTCGTGTCACGCACTGACGAGATTTGCCTTGAGATTTTGAACCAAGCAACTTATGAGGCCATGCGATTCGCTTGTCCATTGTTCTTAGCTAGAAGTGGTCTCAAGGAAAAGGTTAAGGAGCTCTTGGGAAGATGCACTTGAATGGTTTAGCTCAAATGAATCATGCCACTTACCCCGATCCCACTAAGCAATTCTTAGCTACGGTGGAATGCAAGTTCAATGACCGGTTTGGAACTTATTTGCTTGCTTGGACAGAGATGGTTTGAAATACACATTTCCTTTTAGAGCTTTTGCGATGTCTATGGGTTTCCACTGGGGAAATATGGAGACAACACCGAGTTCAACATTGAAACGTTGTTGTGGCGTAACATAGCACTAGAAGAGCGTTACTCGGCCGCCTCCAATTACATTACAAGAGTAAAGAACCCTACCATCCGCTATTTATATATCATGGTTTTTACCATCTTTTGGCCATGATTTAACCCTGTTTTATCGAGTCTTTTTAGTGTTTTTCTAGTGTTTTAAAGTCTTGGCAGGTTCGTGTATGAATGGAGCTTAATTGGTGATTATGGAGCATTTTGGAGCATCAAGGAAAGTGCAGTCAAAGTCGCAAGCTTGATGCAGAAAAGTGCAGGAAATTTAGCTTTCCTTCGATCGATGGAAGCATGTGTGCGTCGATCGACGGAAGCACGTGTGCGTCGATCGACGGAGGAAACTGTTTCGCGAAGGAAGAGGAATTTTCCAATTCTGAAGATTTCCTTTTTACCCCAGAAGTTCCAGAAGTTAACAAATAAAGCCCAGCCCGAATCCTAGCCTATAAATACTCAGTTTTCTTTTAGTTTTCATTAAGTTTTCTATTATTCAAAGACCTAGAGATTCAGAGAGATTTTGAGAGTTAGGGAGACAAGTTTTCAGACTATTCAGATTTCTTCGAACCCTTCTGTAATTCTTTCTTATTCTATTTTAATGCAGTATTATTCAGCTATTATGATTGGCTTTGATTGCATGTCTGAGTAGTTTACTTGTTAGGTTTAGGGTTTTTCAAAGGAATTAAGATGGATTGTTAGAATTGAATTCATGTTAGGATTATCTATTGGTTCTTCATCTAGATTGCAATAACCCTGATTTAGGATTGATCACCCTTGATTAGATATCTTAGGTTGATTAATTAGAAGCGGAAGCATCAATTGATAACCTGACCATAATCTTAGATGAGCAAAATCACCTATTCTCAAAGAAATTTGGTTTAGGGATTTTGTGAACAATTGAAACCTGAACTTTAATGCTTGCATAAATTGATTGACTTTACAAAGGAATTTGGATTTCTAGGGTTTATGCATAGATAATTAATTCAGCGGAAGTCGTTTAATTTTACATTAGAGTTTCAAGTTCGAGAACCTAGCTTTTGTTTAATTGAATTCTTAAAAACCAACAACCTTTCTTTGTTTTGAATTGTTTCTTGTTTTTACTTTACTTTATTTTCTTAGCTCGATTCGAAGTCATATATCCTATCGTTTGGTTTGATTCCCAGTGATTCGACCCTACTACAATTGATATCTTAATTTGAGAGAGTAGCTCAGGGCAAATTTGAGCATATCAGCTATGCACTTTACCTCTTAGCTAACACGTTGAATGCAGGACCGGACAACAATTTTCCAACCAACGAAGACCTCAAGCTACTCTACTTGGGTATCCATTCCTCTATGCAAGATTTCGATGGCCAACCTATGGAGATGGATTATGACTATTGTGGATGTGAGATTGGCTCAATGTTCTTTGCCAAGTTGAAGAAGTTTTGCTATTGCTTATCAACTACGGCTACACCGCGCATTTGCTTTGGCGGTATGCTCACACCATTGTTCATACACTTTGGGATCGATCTTAATGCCTTTGAGCCCCTACAAGAGAGACCATCGATTGATCATCACTACTTGATCGGGACCATTTGGACTACGACACTTTGTTTATCGATTCTTCGATGATGATGGAGAGCCCCTTTGTTGCTACCTACCCTTGACAACCAAGTATGGAAACACGTCAAGCAACCGGGACATTCGCTTCAACCTTCCTCGTCGTCTCACATTCGTTCCATCACCACCTCTTCTTGATCCACTATGATCACAAGGTACCAACTCCATTCCTTTATATATACCATCTAGTTTTTTTTTCATTTTTTCTTAAAAGCTTTCTTTATGTGTTTTTAGATTTTATTTCCCTTTAGACCTTCTTTGGTTTTGCTTTCTCATCAGAGCGATAAGAAGTAAGCCTCGGGGAGGCATTTGCTAATACTTATTTTAGTTCTTGTGTTTTACATTTCTCATAGCATACCTTGCATTGTTCATATGAGAAAACTTTGAAAAACATTAAAAAAATTAAAAAAAATTGAAAAACCAAAAAGATTTTTCATTATCATATAGTTACCCTGCCAAGATTTAGCCAATTCGACCGACCAGCAAGCCAGTCCCTTGGCCGATCTTTAGGGTGTCTCCATTGTCAGTTACGTAGTTTGACCGGGTTTGACCCGGTTTATCTCGGGTTGACCCGGGTACGCTTAACTTTTCCTATAAATACTCTTATTATCTCTAAAACCCTAAGATTTTTGCCTCTTTTCTTTACATATAAAGACTAATCAATATAATGATTCTTGATTAGTCTTTAGCAAAACGGAATTATACATTGATTAAGAAATGGATTAGTACCATGGAAGTGGATTAGTCTAGATTTAATGGATTCATGCTTTGAAATTAGTTATCTTTTGTTGTTAAGCATCATTATCTTCACTTGTTTCAACCCAAATCTACCATCTTTACTCAAGATCCATGCTTTTATCGTATAGATTATCCTTGATTAAGTTTGTTGACTTTTGCATTGACTTTCGTTAACTTTTTGTTGACTTTTCTAAAACTGCATTTCAATCCTGTTTTACCTTTACTATGCAGTGCTTAGCTTCATTTTAGTGTTTTACTTTGTTTTAGTCATTGCATTTTACTTATTGCACCATTTCATATTGTCATTTAAGCTTATAAAAATCACAATCCACACTTGAAATTGCATCCACTTAGCTTCATTAGTTTCTTGCATTCCAATTGTTTAGACAACTTTTCCTTGTAGAATAATGACCCTTGATTACTACATTGATTGCACCATGCACTTGTGGTTAGTTGATTGAGGTTTTAGAACTCATAGCACTTCTTGAGCATTTGCATTTAACATTGATCATTTAGTGTGCATCACATCGGTTACCACGCATGTAATTGTGGCGGTAGTTTTGGTGAGCAAACTTTAGAGAGGAAGCGGTGGCGATGAGGACACTAGAGGAAGAGGCGTGATCGGAGTGTGTGCTTGATGGTTTCCGACAACTCTCTTCCCGTTCAAGCATGGATCGGGCAATCTGAAAGGTAGGGAATGGTTCATGGTGCTGAATAACATTGATGATGTTATCAAAGCGTTCATTCAACCCATTGAGCATGTACATTACCAAGTTGCGATCTCGACCGACGCAACAACATTAGTGAGGAGATCCGAGAGGGGATTTCAGCTTCTGACAATAATATTCGACATATATATCTGATTTTAGTGGTGCGAAGCTCATTGTCGAGCTGGATTGCACGGGCTTCTTTGTTGTTGCGGGAGAGATTTTCAATGTGAAGCCCAATGTCGCGAGAGGTTCCTCCGGTTTGGAACGCCATGCAAAAGAGTGGCTGAGCAACGGTACCATAAGCCAGAGTTTGACGAGCTCATCATGTTTGTTCCAGGTTGTGCTATTTGCACCGGTGGAGATTGTGGTACCGTCGAGATGACTGAGGAAATCAAAGGTGAGGCAATGAGTGAGAAAGAGTTCTCTTGACGCGTCATAGTTGTGGTCATCTTGATCGAGAATCAATGGGATGTGAGATTTGATGTTTGTAACACCAAAGGCTCTTTCAATTGTAGGTTGTGCAGCTGCCACGATAGAATGTGAAGAGAACATAGAAGAGAAAGAAGAATATAAGAATCACAGAGAAGAGAAAGGTACAGAGGAGAAGAGAAGGATCATAACTTCTAAGCTACTGATACCATGTAAGTTGGAGAATTTTCCTTGTGTTGTTTCTATTCATCATCAGAGAATATATACATCACATATGTCCATAATTGTAGAGATTTACCCTTGATACACAAGTATGTAATCAAATCAAATCAATCTCAATAAATACAATATATTCTAAACTAGGGATTGCCCACGCGTTGCGTGGGCTTAGAAATTCATTATAAAATTAGACAATAATTTATAATTTCTTGACTATTTGTGTATATAATGTTGCATAAATTTGATGATTATCGTGAATAATTATCTATGTTAGAAGACTAAGTATTTGTAAAAAATTAATGGACATATATAATGTTATATAAAAAAATAGGTCATTCATTAATAAAAGTTATAGCATATGGAAGACATTTTTTTGGTACAACTCCCTAACTTATATGTTTTTATCAATATTCAGTACGGTTCCTTAAAAAAATGATTAGTCGTCTTTTTTCTTGCATCAAACACATCGGTAAAAAAAAATTTGATTAGATAAAGTGTGACATATGATCTCAAAAAAAAAAATTAGAATGCATCTTTGTAATTGTTTCATGAGAGCTTTGAATTGTACTAAGAGTATATTTTGGAGTTTGATTGTATTTTTGTCTCACTTTCCTTATTAATTTGTTGTGATTTTTGTCTTTAACATCGGTTCAGTATTGAAATGACTCTGTTTTCTAGATTCATAATTTGTGGTGGAGTAAAGTTTTTTCCAGAGAATTGGTTAAAAGCGTTACTTTGTCCACCACAAATTATTTTAATTGTATTGGCAAACTGGGGTTAAAAGCTTTGACGACTTCAAAAAAAAAAAACAAATATACATTTTTCTAATTAGACTTTAGCATTCGAAAAGTTTTAAAAGTTCTTAAATCATTTCATAATTTTATCGCAACCTTTTGTTTTTGTTCATGTTACTTCTTTTTATTAAAGCTTTTTTGTAACTTTTTGTTTTAAAATCATAACTATCTATATGAAGACACAATTTTAAACATTTGTGTTGTACATTATATTTTTGCGTTTAATAAATAGAATATTTATTTTTCAAATCGTTAAAAATTTAGAAGAACACGTCTAATTTGGAATCAGAATTTTGTATTGATATAAAAGAAAGTAAAAAAATAACGGCTAAATATTGTAACTTGTTGAAATTAATTTACATTAGAATTAACTATTAAATTGTTGGAATTAATTTTTAGAGTTATAAAAAACACTTCATATTTCTTTTTCTTCAATAAAAAAAAAGACAAATATCAAAAGAAGAGATGACACATGGCAGTCTCTCATGACTTGAGTTTAGAAAAATCTAACTATATTATATCAAAAAACTAAAAGTTCGCAATAATACATTTAATTTAGAATCATATTTTTTTGTGGATTTCAAAAGAGAAAATGAAAATGGCTAATATGTATAATAACTTGCTGGAATTAATTAACATTGAATTATTTATTAAATTGTTTGAATTAATTGTTAAAGTAGTTTTTTTTTAAAATAATTTTTTTAGTAGAGAAATTAGAAAGTCAAATGTAAAAAGAATAGGTGACACATGACAACCTCTCATGACTTGAAATTTTGGGAACCTTAAAATATTATATAAGATATTTATCATGTATATTGTATATGTTGTTTAAAACGATGGTGATACATATATTTAACCATATCTTATAGATTAAAAATAATTATTACAACCTTATGAAAATGGGATAACATATCGAATCTCTGCAATCAATTATCGAAAATTGTTAAATCTTTTTATACTGATAAACCTTTTTTTTTTCCTGAAGAAAACAGAAATACAATAGAGAGATAATGTCAAATAACCACAAAATAATTTATACTTCAAAATAACCAGTTTTGTAAGATTTGGTGGTTTTGATGTTGCCATATCATATACTTTTGATTATTTCTTAGGTTATATTTTTTTCTGTTATTCACCAAATTGACTCAATTACCGGTTGTAGTATGGTTGAGGACTACATGTATCTTTGACTCAATTACCGGTAGTAGTATGGTTGAGGACTATATGTATCTTTAAATAGTATTCTTTAATTTGCTTGGTAGTTACTAATTGGTATCCATGATTTTTCTTAACTCATTCACTGTTTTTTTTTCACTCATTCAATTTTCTTTCTACGCGAGCTTACCTCCTATTTTAAAATATAACGGTCCAACTCAATAACTCTGTAACAAGATTAAACAAATTATTAATGCTAGTTCAAACCCGGATGTCTATCTATGAGGGGTTCGCATATGTCTCAGCATGTTATAGAAAAACAAATCACGCATCATAACATTAACAATACCGTCCAACAAGTACGCTAATCCATTTGTTTGTTAGATAAAACTCCTTTGAAATATCAAATCGAGTGAGTAATACATGTTGTGATCATGTTAATTACAAAACATATGCAAATATATTAGGATGTGACCGAAACAAAAAGCAGTGTCATTCGTATAAGAGAAGATGAAATATATGTTTTCTTATTTAGAATGAAAGGAAGCGTACAATACTTATACAAAGTCAAGACCCTATGCTAAGGAAAGAAATCAATCAACGTAACCTATCTTAATGAGAATTCTAATCACAGCTAATAATTCTAATCAAAGTAAATGTTAAATATATACTTTACATATTTGAATTCTAATTATAGCTAATACGCCCCCTCAAGATGGAGGGTTCTTGAACACACCAATCTTGGAGCATGCGAGGTTAAATCGAGACCGCGGTAGGGGCTTTGTGAGCGTGTCTGGAAGTTGATCATGAGTAGAAACATGGGAGACACGTAGCATTCCAGCCTGTATGTGATTTCGAACGAAGTGATAGTCGAGAGAAATATGTTTCATTCGAGAATGAAAAACGGGATTTGCACATAAATACGTTGCACCAACATTATCACAATAAATGACCGGAGCATTTGGAAGATCAATCCGTAGTTCAGTGAGTAGAGAACATACCCATCGTACTTCTGCCGCTGTATTGGCAACAGCCCGGTACTCGGCTTATGTCGATGATCTAGCAACCCCCATTATGTTTCTTCGACGACCAAGTGATAGGATTCTTACCAATGTACATAATGTAGCCATTTGTGGAGACAAAGTCATCAGTATCGCTAGCCCAATCTGCGTCGGAGAAAGCATGAAGAGCAACCGGAGAGTCCTTGTGTAACATTATACCATGTGTTGGTGTACCTGCGAGATAGCGTAGAACTCTCTTGGTTGCAGCCCAATGTATGTCCGTGGGTTGATGTAGAAACTGTGAAAGACGATTAACCGCATAAGCAAGATTAGGTCTCGTGAATGCGAGATATTGTAGACTACCAACCAAAGATCGGTAAGGCTTTGGATCAACAAGTGGATGGCCATCATGGATAGATAAATTCGGTGTAGTGGAGAGCGGTGTAGTGACAGGTTTGGAGTCAGTCATGTTGTACCGAGCTAGAAGATCAGCTACATATTTGCGTTGCATGAGATGGATACCCGCTGCCGTTCTAGTAACTTCGACGCCAAGGAAATAATGAAGATCGGTTGGGTCTTTAATCGAGAAACGGTCAGCTAGTTGTTGAAGAACATTCGAAATTTGTTGATCATTGTTACCGGTGACGATGATATCATCAACATAAAGGAGAACATAAGTAATCGTCTTTCCATTTACGTTGATGAATAGCGATGTATCTGCAAGAGATGCGATAAAACCAATGGATAAAAGATGATTCTTGAGAGAGATATACCAGGCCCGCGGCGCTTGTTTGAGTCCATAGATTGGCTTTCGAAGTCGGCAAACATGTGACGGTCTATCCATATCAACAAAACCAGGGGGTTGTGCCATGTATATCTCTTCAGTGAGCTCTCCTTGTAGGAACGCATTATTGACATCCAATTGCTTGATTGACCAGGATTTTGTTGTTGCGATACTGAGAACGAGTCGAATCGTGGTCATTTTGATGACAGGACTGAATGTTTCAGCGTAATCGAGTCCATACTGTTGTGTGTATCCCTTGGCAACAAGACGAGCTTTGTATCTTTCAAGGACACCATTAGATAAGAATTTTGTTGTGAAAACCCATCGACAACCCACGAGATTCTGACGAGAGTTTTGAGGAACTATATCCCATGTATGATTTTCTTGATGTGCATTAAATTCTGTGGAAAACACTCATCGCCAATTTTCGTCTTTAAGTGCTTGAAGAATTGTTGTGGGTACACGAGAAAGCATCGAAGATCCTGAAACAAAGAGAGAAGATTTTGTTTGTGGTTTAAAGATATTATTTTTGACTCTGGTTAGCATTTTGTGATTATTTGGTTTTGGTGGTTTATTTTTGGTACGTTGGGACGTGGATTTAGAAGTCTTTTTTGGTGGTGGATTTGAATCGGTTTGGGTGGGATTGAGGTTAGATATTTGTGACGTGGGCTCATTTGTAGGAGGCAACTGATTGTGGACTTGAGCAGTGGGCTCATGGGAATCTTGGGTTTGTTGGGCCGTGGGTTGCGGCCCATTATCATTTGGAGCAGTGGGCCCAGAGGATTGTTGAGAGGAAGAAGAAGAAGATTGAGAAGGAGACGATACCTGGTTCCGGTCGGCATGACCTGTCGTCGGAGACGATGGAGGGGAATCAGTGTGAAGGGTCGAGTACGGAGGCGAATCAGTGTGAGTGACCGGAGTGTTGAACCGGAGTGGAAGACGTGTTATTGGCGGTGAGCGTGTGGAATTGACGGGTTCATCTTTCGGTTTGTCTCGCAACCGAGAGAGCTCCGGAAAGGGGAAAATCGATTCCTCGAAGATAACATGCCGCGAAGTATAAATGTGGCCAGTGTCAACATGAAGACAATGGTACGCGCTTTGGGTGTTGGAATATCCAAGAAATACACATTCAAAAGATCGATCATCAAGCTTGTGTGTCGTGTATGGTCGTAACCAAGGAAAACACGAGCATCCAAAGATCTTCAGTTTGTCATAGTTTGGAGCCTGATTGAATATCTTTTGAAATGGAGATAGCATCGAGATTACTGGTGTGGGTAGACGATTGATTAGATAAACGGATGTAGCAAAGGCGTATGTCCAATACGTCTTTGGAATTGATGCCTTTGACAACAATGTAAGACTGGTTTCAACTATATGGCGATGCTTTCTCTCGGACAGTTCATTATGTTCCGGTGTGTGTGGTGGAGAAGTAAGATGAGAGATGCCTTTTTCAACCATGAAAGCACGTAGCGCGATGAACTCTCCACCGTTATCAGAGAACAAGGTTCCAATGCGCGTTTGGAACTTATTTTCAACTAGAGACGAGAATGCAATGAAGGTTTCATTAACATTAGACTTCCTTTTTAATGGAAAAAACCAGGTATATCTTCTGAAATGATCAACAAGAATGAGATAGTATTTGAAGTTATCAATGGAGGTAACGGGTGAAGTCCATACATCTGTGAAGATGTACTCTAGGGGGCGTGTAGAGATAATAGACGTTTGAGTGAAAGGAAGTTTGTGGTTTTTATTAATGAGACAATCAGAATAAGATAAGTGTTTCTGATTCGAAGATGAAATGGGTATTGAAAAAGTAGAAACAATGGAGCTTAAAATAGATGAAGACAGATGTCCCAAACGTGAGTGCCATGCTTGAAGACTTGTCTTTGGTCCGGATGCCGATAAAACGCCATAACATGAGAATTCGAGACCGGCCACTCATACAACTGATTCTTAGTTCGGCCTTGCAGTAACGGGTCCCCGTACTGAGATCCTTCACCTGAAACGAGGCAGGAAAGAATTCAACAGAAACATTGTTAGTGTTGCAAAAACGATACACCGAGATCAAGTTCTTATGTATATCAGGCACGCAGAGTATGTTATCCAAATTTAATGAGCGATGACTAGAGGGAAGAGATGTGAAACCCGTATGAGTGATGGACAAGTTGGAACCATCAGCTAAAAGCACATCGTCTCCACCGCGGTAAGGCTGATGAAGGGCCAAGTTGTGAAGATCAGAAGTCATGTGGTGCGTGGCACCGGAGTCCACAAGCCAATTCTCAGCGGTGTAAGGAACATTGGAGGCAAGATTAGCTCAAGGTTGCCATGGACGAAACGGACTCGAAGGTACTGGATTCGCGGTTTGTTGCATTAATTGAAGTTGTGGACATCTTCTTGCACTATGTCCTTGACTGTAGCAAAATTGGCACTTGCCTCAGTAGGGTCTTGAGTTTCTTGAGTCATTACGACCTTGAGAAGATGATGACCAATTGGAGTTTTGGTTTGGTGATGATCGATTCATTGAGAAATGATTGTTGTAGTTGTTGTTGTTGTTAGAGGCCGAGGACTTGAAGTGGTGATTGTTGTTGTTGGTGTGGTTACGTGACTGGACATTGTTGGTGGAGATTGGGAATGGTGTTTTGGTTGCAGATTCCGCAGCGAGGGCGAGCAACTTGGCTTCACGGTTAAGGAGACGCTCATGAATCTCGGTGAGTGATGGCGTCGTGTCTTTTCCTTCGATCTGATCAATGACGGTTCTGTAGTCATCAAGGAGGCCTCCGAGAATAGTATCAATAGCCTCATCATGGTCACAAGGTTTACTAAGAATGGCAAGTTGATCCAGAAGAATTATGTTACCTTGCATATATTCATCAATCGATCTTGCTCTTTTTTTGGAATTTTTTAATTGTGTTCTTAACTGTTGGATGTGTCCTCTACTCGGTTGAGCATACGTTGAGGCCAACTTTGTCCAGATCTCCAAGGCAGTGGTTGTGCGAGAGACTAATGGTTGAAGAGGCATGGAGATGGCGCCAATGAAAGCGCTGTAGATGAGACGATCTTGACGAGTCCATTTAGTGTAGGCGGGATTTGGTTTTGTGACGCCGGCAGTGATGATGGTGGCAGCAGGAATGGTGATGGTGGCAGCAGGAATGGTGATGGTGTCATCAAGGTGATCACTTAAGCCATGACCATCAAGAAAGGAGCGTACTTGGAGACTCCACATGAGATAGTTGGTGGGTGTAAGCTAAGTAACATGAGACATGTTGATAGAGAGAATGGAATCAGCGATAATAGGGATTGTTTCAGTTGTGGTTTCAGTCATGGTGGCTAATGTGTTTGAAGAGAGAAAAAATTAGGTCTTTTGGAGCGAGAGGCTCTGATACCATATAAGAGAAGATGAAATATATGTTTTGTTATTTATAATGAAAGGAAGCGTACAATACTTATACAAAGTCAAGACCCTATACTAAGGAAAAAAATCAATCAACGTAACGTATCTTAATGAGAATTCTAATCACAGCTAATAATTCTAATCAAAGTAAATGTTAAATATATACTTTACATATTTGAATTCTAATTACAACTAATAATTCAAAGCCTAATTTGTTTTGATAAATTATTAGTACTAATGAGGCAAGATATAGTGAAAAAAAAAAATGACACAAAAATTGTTAACTATGGTTTGTTTTCTATTTTTGGTAGAGCCGGTCCAATGAATTAGATTACCGAAAATAAAAATGGTCCAAAACAATTTAAATTTCAAAACTACACTTCATATGCTCATAAAGGACTAGAAGTGACAATTGCAGTATAATACATTATATGAAACTTTGATGCCCTAAAATATATAAACTAATTATGCTGTCTAAAGTCTTTGCTTCACGGGTTTTAACCCAAGACCGAGCTTGACTCTCAGAATCTAATTTAGAAATCAAATCTACTAACATAAGAAAACGATACACGCAAACGCGTAAATCAAATATAACTTCTTAATTTTATCGTTTTATTTAATAAACATAGATTTTTTATAAGATAACCCAATCCTAAGCTAAATTGTTTTTGAGATTTGAGTTTTGTGGAATCTCTACAACACTAGCAACACTACGCAGGCTCATCAAACAACTCAGGATGAGGAACTTAACGGTTGGCAAACAGCCACGTTTTGAAAGCAACACCAGCACGACTGAGTGCGGCACCGTGAGACTGCGAGACCATTAGTTATGACAAAAAATGTTGAGAGAGAGAATCGTGTTTCACTAATAAAAGTAGTGTATAGTCCATAGACGTAATAGTATTGCCATTTTAATTCGCAGCCACATAAAGATGATAGAGTTATTAAGTGACGCAACATGAAACTAATAGGTTCAATGGAGCCCCCAAAAAAACAAAATTAGAAACACCGACTGTATATACCACCGCCAAACCCTAAAATATAACCTCTCAAAATGAACTCGCCACCGTATCTGAACTGCTCGTCCACTTATCAGTCTCCGGCGAGATCGGCGGAGGAACACCATGCCTCAATAACCCAACGTCATCTCCGCCGCTTCCCTCGATATCCACAACATCCGGTGACTCGCCGATGTTCCCCTTAATCCCTCTCAAAATCTCCACGATTTCGTCCATCGATGGCCTAACTTCCCTCTCCTGTTGCAGACATCGGAACGCAAGCTCAGCCATCGACATCATCTTCCTCCTCACTTCCGGATCCTTATCGAATCCCAGACTCAGATCCACGAGCTCGTGAAGCGCGTTGTTCTGGATTTTGGTTACGGCCATGTTTGCGAGGTTGATATCGTGACGATGTCTGGTGATGTCTACTGCTTCTTTGGAGGAAATGAGTTCAGTGAGTACCACTCCGAAGCTGTAAACGTCACTCTTCTCGTTGAGACGGTAACATTGATAATACTCTGGATCGACGTATCCTGGAGTGCCTTGTGGTGCGGTGGAAATGTGAGTTTGATCCGTTGGAAACAATCGTGAGAGACCGAAATCAGCTACTTTCACTGTGTGTTTCTCGTCTAGTAGAATGTTTGTAGTCTTAACGTCTCTATGAATGATCTCTGCAATATATGGAAATCCAATCAACAAAATTCCCCAAATTGATGTTTAGTTTTCTTGTTTTTTTGTTTACCTGATGCGTGGAGGTATGATAATGCTTGTGCGGTTTCGATTGCAATGTTTAGACGGACTGACCAGCAAAGAGGACGAGATTCTGCACGATCGCCGTGAAGATGTTCCGCCAGAGTTCCGTTTGAAATGTACTCATAAACAAGCAAAAGCTCTCTGCTATGTCTTGATGTGCATCCATAGAGTATCACAAGATTTGGATGTTTCAACGATTTCAAGATTTCGATCTCGTTTTTGAACTGTTCTACGCGTTTTAGCGATCTTTCGTATAGTCGTTTCACTGCTACAGCTCGCCCATCCTTCAACATGCCTTAAGGATAGCCAAAGAGTCTTGAATCAATACTCACAAAGCTTTCAAGGAGATTGATAAAATTCAGTGGTTCTTACCGTAGTAGACGGTACCAAAGCCTCCATCTCCAAGCTCTCTAGAGAAATTCTCAGTGGCTTCCTCGAGTTCTTCGTAGCTGAACACTTGAACTCCGAAGTAGACACTTCCGTTTGCGAGGCTAGTGATTGAGGGAAGAAGAGAGTGATTGCTGCTTGAGGAAATTGTTGTGGAAGTTGGATTTCTTGATGTTTCCCTACTCGAATAAGACGATATTGGCAAGTCTTTGCTTGTGTATTGAGCTGCCTGCATTTTCTTTCTCCGGCTGATGAGACAGAACAAACCTACAATGCCCATAAGAATGGCCACCCCCAATACAGAACCAACCACAATGCCTAGAGACGAAAACAAAAAGAACATTTTTCATACTAAGAAAATGGTATTGCGTATGGTTGGTGTATATATGGTAATTAAATCCGGTGGCGAAAGAACATGAAAAGGGTGAGCACCTGCTATTGCTCGTCCAGAGATGCCTGCAGCTATGGAATGGCACAAAAAAAAGAGGTCAGTTCGAACTGGAAACATATCTTTCAGTTTAATATAAACAAGAACAAACTTGAAACTCGAATTATATGTAGATATTCAAATCAAAAGGTGGGTGTGTAGGGAGATTTGGACAAGGGACAAGTGGTTGCTCTTGTGGAAGAACTTTAAATCATGTAGGCCAGAAATCTTACCCTTGTTTCTAGAACCAGAACCAGAACCGCAAGTAAGGTTATGTTGCTCGTCTATACAGTAGCAGACGAATCTACTTAATGTCTGACTAAATCCACAAGCGCCCCCAGAGGATATGCAGATGGAACATTCTTGGTTACCTCGAAGCTCAAAGCCCTCTTCGAGAACCTTCTTTAGATTCTCTGTATTAGGACTTATCTCCAATGTGTTGAGCTTCAGTCTAGGCGCAGGAATACTGACGTTACATTCGCAAATTCCACTGAAATCGATTGAAAGGTTTCTCGTCACGTAGTAACTTTTTCCGTCATCATCATCACAATCAAGGTTTCTAACATAAGTAGAAACAAACTTGGAAAAGTCTGCGCGGCACTCGTAATAAATTGTCAGCATATCTGTGTCCGGAGCTAATGGAAGGACGTGTTCGTTGAACTGCGCATTTATTGGATTTTGGGGACAAAAACCGCTCATGTAATCCGACCTGGCGAGCCTTATGACTCGGGTGTTGTAGTTTGACTCTAAGATTCTGAACTTAACGGAGGAGATGCTAACCTCTGCAGAACTTGTGTAGCATTCGACCTTGAAGTCGGGGTGGCCACAGTTTTCTCTCTCAGAGTTCCAGAAAGGGTAAAAGAGTTCTTTCTGATCGCCGCAACTAAACGAGCCACTGCAGCGTTTGTGAAGCTCAGTAGCTGAGAAAACAAAAGATGGGATCAAAAAGAGCATCCACATGATTCTATAGAATATCGATTTTGTCGGGGAAAGAAACAGATTGATCATGTTATTGGAAGTCAATAGAAAAATGGTGAAGAAGAAGCAGAGAGATGAAGAGATGGGGGAATGGGGGAATGTTGTAAGAGTTGAATTAAAGGAACCTATGTTTGGTGTCTTTTGAACCAGCCCTCACTATCTTACATTTTTTAATATTATTTTCTTGAGTTTTTTATATTTTACAAATCGAAGTTTCTTTTGTAATTAGGTGGCTTACAACAAAGACTTTGAATAAATTATTGGTAAACGATTAAAGGAATAGTGATTTAAAACGAGTTTTTTTCTTTGTTGTTTATAGAATATAAAGCGATTTCCCACCTTGGACTATACAAAGTTGGATTCTTCTTTATATATTTATCATTATTTATATATTCTTTTGTTTTTTCTGTACGACGACTTCAAAAGTCAGGTGCTTGGAATTTTCTCAGAAGGACCAAAAAAAAGATCTCGAATCTATGTTCTGGTTTTACAAATTTTGACCAGCGCAAAGTCCCTTTCCGTATTTATTTCTTGTTTAGAGAATCTAAAGAAATTGCGGAGAAATGGAGTGTGGAATAAGGCAAAATGACTATTCACTACAGAAACTTAACTCATATAGAAGAAGAAAATGCAATAAGTGACCAATCCTAAGATGCTGTCAGTAATCTAGAGATGGAAGAAGATTTTCAGACGAGATAAGTTTCACCTTATCTTTAATGCTCACTAGAAAGCTACGTTTAGAAGTGTGAAAATCAACAAAGGAAGATTGAAACAAAAATTATAGCAACTTGGTCAGTGCAATCCAAAAAAAGCTTGGAACAGATTTCCGATATGTGAGAGGGTAGAAAAATGGAATCTACGATTTTTGAGTTGATCAAGGTGAATGATTATAGGCTTTTATTTAAATCACCAGATTCAGTATAAGTTATCATAGAAGACGCCTATGCATAAAGGAAACTTACCTTGAGGTGGATGCAGACCGGCTCAAAATTTTTATGGGCCCAGGGTAAAAAAAATTTTTTGGCTCCTTAAACTTAGTTTTTAAAAAAAGTTTGCGATCTAAAATTTTTTTTAATATATATTTTCGTAAAAAACGGAAAATATATTTTAGAACAAAAAATTATAGGGCTTTTTATTTATTTTTTATTTAAAATTTTATTAATTTATAAAAAAAATTAAAAAAAATCAAAAATATGAGCCCCTAAATATGGGGAGGAAGTGGGGGCCAGGGGCAATGCACCACTTGTCCTCCCCTCTAAGCCGGCACTGGGTGGATGGAGTGTATTGCATCCGGATGATGAGGGTTTCTTGTAGCAAACCTGTGTAGTATTGCCGAAGCCGCAGGTTCCATGAGAGGATGAACATTCTCGACACGCTTTCTCATCAATCTTTACCTTCACTTCAAACCCTTCTCTTAAAGCACTTTCCAAACGTGTCAAATTCAACTCTTTCTCTTCTGGAACGAAGCTCTTAGGCACGTTAATCGTGAAACTATCCTGGCATTAGTTATGGTAATCAGGGTTTTGAGACACTGAGACAGGACCTCTACTAGGACATGTATAACTCGAACGGTAAGGGAGCTTAGGGTCACAAAGGTAAAAAACAGTGAGGCTCTTGTAGGTTGAGGAAAGCTCAAAGATTTCGGGAGGTAAGGTTGTGTCTGTGAATGTAGCTTGGCAAAAAGAACCTTGTAGCTCTGCCCTTGCAAGTGTAAGAGTTTGAGATTTTTGATCTAAATGACGAACTTGGTACAGATGGTTTGAGAGGATTATGGAGGTGTTGTTTTTAAAGCAGTGAAGCGAGGTGTTGTTTTTAAAGCAGTGAAGCTCCAGCAGTGGATGACCACAAACTTGGGGACGAATCCCACCAGAGAAGGGGAAACCAGCTGTGATGTTCCCACACTGGAGTAGAGCCTCACACCATCCAGGTTCTGTTGTATTTGAAGAACAAGAAAGATGGTGGAAAAAGGAAAAGAGGAAGAACAAGACCAGACAAGAAGTGGGGATTTGGTACATGATTTGATTGAGATCTATGAACAGTGTGTCTTTTGGGGTTGGTTTGTGTTGAGAAGAGCAGAGGAAGTGGTTTAAACAAAGACAGAGAGATAAGCATAAAGATGAGATGACCAAGGCAAGTGGGATGTGACAGAAGCGGAGATTTGGGGGTGTTTACTTTGGAAGACTTTTTATTCTTTGTTTACTCTTTTTCTAAAATTTCGAAAGACCTCTCTTACCATTGTGAAATACTCGAAGTACGAAACAGTTCATGGTACTCTAGTGGTCGAATGACTTAAATATTCAGTTTTAGTGTTAGATTTTGTTGTTTGGAGGACAAGAGTTTAAATCTTTCTATTGCGATTTCAAACAAGGTTGACCACAGAGGATGTTTTAACTGACAAAATATCTGGCGTTCCGTAGGCTCTGTGGACTAGTCTGGGTTTCGACCTCGGATCCGTCCGTTATAAAAAAAAAGAAAAACTCTATTTAAGGAAATTGGGGGAGCAAAAAAGCATAGGCATGCATTTTGTAAAGTATCCAAGGTTTGAGGTCTCCCGAAGATTATGAGAACACTACATGGTACATAAATAATCATGGTACACTTAAGTTGAGGGTCTTATGATGAAAAAAAAACAGAAAACCAGTTTAAAACATTGTTAATCAATTAGTGAAAGAGTGTGACGAAATGGTAAGTATAATACCAAGTCGGAAGAAAATTTCAAAGCAGTTAAGTTTATAGCAGCAGTTAATTTCTCTATATATTAAGAGAAAATTTGGAAAAATAGACTCCTTAGGTTTATAAATTTGAAAAATACACCATCTTTTATATTTTTTTTTTGAAAAATATATTTTTTAGAATATTAATTTCTTAAATATTCACACTAAAACTGAATAATAATTTATATACATAATATATTTTAAAAATAAAATAACGTTTATGATCAAATAAATTTTAGTTATTTATTTAGTTTTAAATCTGGTCTCAAGCAATTATTTAAAATACTTCTCCAATAATGCTAATATTCAGATCTTGATGCTATCAAACATATGTATATTTGCATTAATTGAACCAAAATCAAATCATTTTTTGTTCCTAAATGAATAAAAATCATGTCCAGCACATAATTTTATTAGTTGAATTAAACCAACCAAATTGTTTATGGTTATGGCTATGGCTAACTTAATTGGTTGGGAAGAATATAATGAATTATAGGTTTTATAGTCTTGAAAATTTCGTAATTTTTTTGTCTCCTCCTAAAATCGATGATCTATATCTCGCTGATCTAGCCACTTGACTATACAATTTATATTCGTCACCAGCTCTGTGTTTCTATCTTTCAAACAATTGCTTATAGTTTTTTCACTTATTCCACATTCTTATTCAAATCGTGATTTTTTGGGATAAATTTACTCATAAGTCATAACCACTTGATCCAAACAATGTTACCAAAGAGAAGTGTTGGATGTTTTCTATAATATTGTACTAGATAACTCTCCGCGTTATACGCAGATTAATACTTTGTAAGAGTTAACAATTGCCAATAATATTATAATTTATTTTTTGGTTCATTTTTGGTCTTTAGGATAATTTTCAAATTTTTTTTTTATGAATAATAACATCTAGAATAAAGCATATAGTGAGACGATAATATGATTTTGATTCCTATTTAAATTTTGATCAAATAATTTTTGTCTCAAATAAATTTAACTTTTAAATTAGTATCTAAATATTATTTATTTGTTAAAATATCTAATAAAATTTTTTTAAAAAAAATTATGATTAGTTTTTTCTAATTGTGTTCAATATCCATTTGGTTAAAGCAATGTGAATTATTTGTGAATAATAATATAAAAATGAAAATAATCTACTATAAATAAGTTTGTATAGTTTAATTTTGGAAACATATATACCTTAAAGAAATAGCTTACTAGTTGTTTGATATGTCAAAATAAAGGGCTGTAAAAACTGAATAATTGTATTGAGTTAATCACCATGCTCTACTGCATATCTTAGGCTCATCTTTTATATATTAAAAGAGAAGTATTTTGAGCTTATGTGTCAAGTTCTTTTTTTTTCTAACATTTTTTATTTAATTAATTAAAATTACTAACTTCTACTATATTTATATCTAAACACTCCAAAAATAACTTAATCTCTATACCCAAACAAACTATAACTATTATTAACTACTAATATATTCCTATCCAAACACTCCAAATACATTAATCTCTTATCCAAACAAAAATTAAATAAGTTTACTCATCTAATTAACGTAACTAATATTATTAAAATTTATACATATAAAATATCACTACATAAATCCTATTTTAACATATAATATTAATTTGGCTATTATAATGCATATTACCAAACAATTTCGAAACATGAATTAACTACTAAATAAATACAAATAATAATTAATTTATAAAATCGGAAATAGGTGACAAGTTTTTGGTTATATGCGCAATCTTTCGTTTTTGTATCTTTGAATCATATACCGTATCGTTAAAAAATATGTTATATTGGTTTCAGTTATTTCACAGGTTGAACATATTTTATAAAAAATGTTATACATTTAAATTCCGAGTAATAAATTTACTAATAATTACAATTAATTATTTAACTAAGATTTACTTAATAATATTTACGCGGGAACTATTCTAGTTAGAAGTAGAATCGGTACTTCAGCATAAGTTGTTATAGAAAGTGGATATGAAAGGATAATCTACGATGTTTGGTTTCAGTTTCAGCACAAGGACGAAAACACACATAGTCATTCTGCAAATCTTAGGATAATGCATAGGAAACTTACCAGTTGGTGGAGGGAGTGGACCGCATATAACTCCTAATGGCAAGGATTTGTTGAAGCCACAGAATTCATGCCAAGATAAACACTCTTGACATGCTTTCTCATCGATCTTAATCTTCACCTCAAACCCTTCTCTTAGAGCACTTTCCAAATGTGCCAAGTTAAACACTTTCTCTTTTTATTGGATTCTATTTCCATATTTGTATAAGTCAATATTGTGTAATCTAGGTTAAATCTTTGTAGTCCTATATATATGCCTCTTTGGCTTGTGAATAAAATCAACTTCCGCTGAACTCTTTGACATGGCATCAGAAGCTAGGTTTTCTTTGACCGATCTTATTGTTTTCTTGTCAAGTTGGGCATTCGTGATCTTCATGCTCCAACTTGAGGGAGGGTATTGGAGAATATATCTTTGATATATTCTATTTCCATATTTGTATAAGTCAATATTGTGTAATCTAGGTTAAATCTTTGTAGTCCTATATATATGCCTCTTTGTAGTCCTATATATATGCCTCTTTGGCTTGTGAATAAAATCAACTTCCGCTAAACTCTTTGACACTTTTGGATCAAAACTCGTAGGAAGGTTCACGGTGAAACTCTCAGGGCAGGTGATATCAGGGTTTTCAGACGCCGAGATAAGACCTATGGTATTAGGACATGTAGAACTCGAATGATACAGAAGAAAATGGTAACAATTATGGAATACGGTGAGGCTCTTGTAGCTTGAAGAAAGTTCGAAAATTGATGGAGTCAAGGTTGTGTTGGCGAATTTAGAGGAGCAAAAGGAACCTAGATGGTCTGTTCTCGCAAGTCTAAGAGTGTTCGAGGCTTTATTTATTTGTAGAACAATGAACTCTTGGTCTGAGATGAATATAGAGGTGGTGTTTATGTTGCATTGAAGCATCAGCAATGGATGACCGCAATGTTTGTGACGATCCTCTCCCCAGAAGGGAAAACCGGCGGAGATGTTCCCACATTGAAACAGAGTATCATCACACGGATCAAGTTTAGTTGACAAGCAAGGAGGCGGGTGAAATAAGGAGAAGAGGAAGAAAAAGATCAGACAATAAGTGGGGAGATAGTACATGATTTCTTTGGTCAATGAACAATGTGTTTTTTTTTGCTTGGTTTGTGTTGTGTTGAGGAGAGCAGAGGAAGTGATTTACAGAGAGAGATAAGTATAAAGATGAGGTGAAGTGGTGAAGGGCCTGAGGACGAAGTCAAGTAGGGATAGTGGCAGAAGCGGAGACTTGACTTTCGTTTACTTTGAAAGACATTTTGTTCGTTGTTTTTGCTTACCTCTGAAAATTCTCTGTTTAAGGAAATTGCCTTTCTTTTAAGTAGACGGACGATTCGATCATATCAGACTCTTAGAGTTTATAAAATAAATTGTGACAAAGAAAAGGAATAAATTATATATCACTAGATAATCATATTTAAAATTATTCATACAAATTTTAGTTTTAATTAGTAACCCGTTTAATTATTAAAATATTTTGAAATATTATTCATACATGGATCTTAAATCATTAAATGTCAAATTTTTATCTTAGTTTCATGTTTTAATCCATATCATGTGGATCTTTACATAGATAAAAGTGTAATTCAGATAGTAACTTTGTCTGTTTTTAATTTTTCATTTTTTAGAAATTTCTTTTTACAGTTTGATTAGTTACTTATCAATGATTTTGTTAGTTTTCCATTTTTTATTTTTTTCTTAGTTAATTTTAAACTTTTTATCATTCGCTTTTTACTTTTATTTTTTCTCTATATATGTTTTTGTTATATACTCCCTACGTTACTCTTTTTCGATTTATCTTTCTCTCTATCTTTTCTTACGATTTATATTCTTTCGATTTTCATTCTCAACTTTTTTTAGAATAGTTTAGACTATTATAAATTTTATTTCTTTTTTCTAATTAGTATACACTTCTAAATTTTTTATTGTTTTCTTATTAATTTTAACAATAAAGAATTTACATTTTTACAATTTGGTTAGTTACTTAACAATTATTTTGTGTGTTTTCTATTTTTAATTTTCTATTAAATTTTCTGTTTTACAATTTGGTTAGTTACTTAACAATTATTTTTTTGAGTTTTCTATTTTTAATTTTATTTTGAAATTTAACACGTGTCATCATCTCGATCGACATTAGACATATGTCATGATCTCGTGAGTTACAATTTTGACAAACTCTCCTTTATATAATAAAAACTAGATTAGGACCCGCATAATATGCGGGTATTAGATACTGAAATTAATTTTTTGTATTTGATTTATTGTATTCTAAATTAAAATCATGTTTAATAACACCTAAAAATTATGTTAACTTTGAGTTAAAAAAAGGTAGAAATTGGTTCAAATCATCCATAAATCCAAAAATAATCCTTCTAAATGATAAAAGATTCCAAAAGGATATTTGAAATTTTATATAATTTAAAATTGAATTTGTTTGATAATAAACATCAATCTTATTCTTTCAATTTTTACATTTTAAATCTTACATAGATTTTTATTTTTTATTTTTAAAATTTCCCGTTTCTAAGTTTCTATTTATCTAACCTTTTTGATTTAATAGTTTCCATTAAAAAAATGAAAATTATAATTTTTAAACCAATACATAAATATTGTTATTCTTTCATTTTCTTACTTTTTAAATCTTAAATAGATTTTCTATTTTCTATTTTTTTAAATTTTCATTTCCTGAAATTTTTGGTTATCTATGATTTAATAGTTTCCATTTTTGAAAATAGAAAGTATCCTTTTTAAATCAATACATAAATTGTATTTTTAATAACTGACATGTCAAATTCTAATTAATTAGTTGACACGTGTCACGATCTAATGAGTTACGATTGGTGCGCATCCAACTTTATATATATAGATAAGGTAAAAATAAGGTAATATGCCTTTTTGTTGAAGTATTAATCTTTTTTTAGATTTAACACTTTTCCTATTTTAATAATTTACATTTTGACATATATAGTTTTTGGTTTGGCTTTAAGAAATATGTTAAATAGACACTAAAAAATATGTTAGCGTGTCTTTTTTGTTGTTTAACTTAATGGTATCTATATTTTTTTTTAAACAATTTACGATAGAGTTTGATTTGCGTTTTAGAAATATGTTAATTAAACAATAAGAAAATATGTTAATGTGTCTTTATTTGATTGGTTTAACATAATTGTAGTATTTTGACACATGTCATCATCTCGATCGATATTAGACACATGTCACCATCTAATGAGTTACAATTTTCAAGAACTCTCCTTTATATAACTAGATTTTATACCCACGCTACGCGTGGGTTTGTTTTATTGATGAGTTTGATAAATATTTCAACTTGGTAATTTTTAATTAGCGGGATGTTGACATATACGAATGTTAGTGTGTAATGGTAAGAAATTGAAGCAATTGTAGAGAACTAATTTACGAACCATAAATACTAATTTGTATTGTATTGGTAAATTTTATATATGGTTATGGGCGTATCTATTGAGAGCTCATGTTATTACATTACCTTCTCTTTATCAATCAAAATGTAGTGTTGGAGCTCATATTCTTTCAGATGTAGTATTTGAAAGTCCAAAGTTTTTTTTTTGTTAACCATGTCCTCACCAATTGATTTCCATAAATTAAGAAATTATCCACTTCACAATATATCAATAATGTGACAAACAATTGTCCTAGTTGATAAGGTGTAACCCATCGAATAACTTAATCAATTGCACCATGTTATTTAGCGTTAAAATCTAATAGATCAATAACATATCTTGCTGATTGAAATCTGAATATTTTTTACTCTCAACTGTTAGAATTTCATTAAAACTTTTTTGTCATTTTAGTTTGTTGATTAGTATTGTTAAATAGTATAACTTTTCTACCGATTGGTGTATATCGACTATTCTTCCCATCACTTTTTTTGTTCGGCCAAGACTTTCTTGTCGTTATTCCACATAATTGTAGTTCGAAATTCCAAATAACATAGTTGGCGGCCTCTTTAAATTATTTGGTTTCTTTTCCATTGTAGCTATAAACATTCTCCTCTCCATATCTTTGCTATAAAATACTCAATCGAGATCATTTGTAGCTTTATATGTTATGTTTTGATGTTCAAACATAGAAAGAAACATAATTGTCAAAAAATTACAAAAACAATTGAATAGTTAAACTCATGTGTTTCAAAATTGTTTTGGAAACATATACCATTGTTTGATCCTACTACAAATACATGTTGAATGTCGTTTTCTATAGAGTGAATAAAGAAAAAAGCATATACGCGCAAGTTTTTCGTATGTCATATATATGGTCTATAATTTAACGTTAAATATAGATTGTTTTGATTTTTAGGTATAAGATATAGAGATATATATATTATATAACTTGTAAATTTAGTTTTGATTTTTAGTTTCTAAAATGTTTTTCTACAAATACTATAAACCATAATCAATAATTTCTTTTAACCTGAGAAATATTATTTATTATAAATTAAGAGAACTTGGATTATGTCAAATATCTAGTCTTTAGATAACAATGTTTATAGAGAACATAAATTTTCTTAAAGTTATTAAGTTTTAAGGCGATTATATCATGAAAAATTCAGTTTGACTATGGCCCTTCATGTTCGATGTTCATGACAGGCATTTTCTACATTTAATGCGGAAAGTTTCCCATTATCAACTAGAAAAAATATTAACTTAATTTAAACGATGACATGGCACATTACTATTGGTTGATTTATCGCCTATGTAGACGCCTTTAGGAGCTTATAGCTTCAACTTTTATATAGTATAAACTAGATTTTATACCCACGCTACGCGTGGGTTTGTTTTATCGATGATTTTAATATATATTTGGACTTGTTAATTTTACATTAGCTAGAAATTAACATATATGAATGCAAAAGTCCAATGTTATGAAAGTGGAACAATCGTAGAGAATTAAAAATATTATTTACCAGAAATACTAATATGTATTGTATCGATATTTTTTAATTCTGTGTTCATGTTTAGATATGGTTGTGGCATATATTTTGAGCGTTCATGTTGTTGCAGTATCTTCTTTTTTTAAATCAAAGTTTAGAGCTGAAGCTCATATCTTTTAAATGTACCATTAGAAAGTCGAAAGTTATGTTTTTTTTTCAACCTTATCTTCACTAATTGATTTTGACTATTAACTGCTAGGATTTCGTCAAAAAAAATTGAGTCTTTTTATTGAATGATTAAAATTCTTAAATAGTATAACTATCTTGCTAATGGATGTATATCGACTATTCTTCTTCTCAGTTCCTCTTGTTTTTTTTTGGTCCACACTTTTTTTGTCGTTATATTTTATTATTATTGTGAATTTGGAAGAAGTTTCCAACCTATGTCACTCGAAGTTGCATCTAAATGATTAGAACTCAAATTATAATTCAAACCTCCAAGGCCAACCTCAAAGATATTTTTCAGGTTTCCAAAGCGTTTTAGTTTGCTTCTTTTGGTTATGTAAAGTGGTCATATATATATATTCTTAAACAGTTTCTAGGGTTTCCCTTGCTTGATCTAAAAAAAAACGAGTTAGCCTATTGATTTGGTTGTGATTCTATCGTGAGTATAGTCTCGATAATATAATCCAGCAAGATATCCTCTCTTAATTAATAGAGCTAAATTTTATGAGAGAGTCGTTGTGCAAAGATTATGTTCAAAATCATATTAACGGTCAAAAATATTATGTTCTGTCGATTCTTAAGTACGGGTTCTTTTTTTTGGTAATGGGTAGGGGTTCATTAAAAAATGTGATTATATATAGTGAAAATATAATGGGAAAAAAATCTTGAGATCGCTCTCTTGTAATCCAAGTTTTCATCTATTTTATTATTTGCCAACAATGTCTTATAAATCTTCTTTGTTCTCTACACCCAATAGTCCAACCATAATCATACCAAAGATCGAATCTGAAAGGAATCTAAGGAACCACGTATTAGATATCGTTAACGCACCAACCTAAAACCATACCATATCAAACCTTATTCCATAGCCATCGCCCGAAAGAGGATTTAAGAAAATCCTGAATGGGGCTGACATTGAATGATTCAGCATTGTGAGGCTTCTAGACTGTGATGGATCTGGAAACTAATTTTTTCCGTTCAGGAATAACCTAATTATTCCGTAGAGGAATAGGATTATCAATCATATGGCGCTGACATTAAAATACTCTTCGCCATCTTAGAATAGGATTAGTCAAATAGTTTAGATATAAACTTGGGGTTTGTATAAAGTATTACCTTATTAGTCACTACACAAACGATTGTTGATAAAGCATTATACAAAGGATAGTCCAAAACAAAGTGATTAGGGTTCCTAACAACGAACAAATTACTTGAAAAAACCCAAAAAAAAACAATTTGACTAACTACGTCTGCAATATATTATAAAAACATAAATATCAAAAATATACCAATCAAGACTATTTAAAACAGATAAAGATAACACGAGACTATTTGAATCACCTTTTAATAGTCTCATCGACCACATTGTTGTATCGAAAAATTTAGCTTCTTAAAAACCCTCACGCACACCTAACTAAACCCCATAGAGAGAGAGAGAAACCACAAAGCTTTTAGAGAGAGAAACTCAATCTCCGGTTTCCAATGCCGTTCCGATCCAGATCTCGTAGGTTCTCTAATCGGGGGATCATCATCTCGCCATCGTATCAATCCCAGTGCCGAGATTTCATCGTCCTTCACCCGAGAATGTGGATTATCCCAGCTTGACCGTTCATGCTGGTACGTCTACTATATAGAAATAAAAATCTAGCCAAAACACCATATCCATAATCAAATTGAGTAAAAAATACTCGAAACAAAATATAAAGGAAACGATAAACTAAACAACAAAAGCAAACGTTAAAGAAGATAATATTTGAAGATAACAGAAATCCTTAGAAACATTATAGCCTGTAAACAACCAAAGCAAACATCAAGATCTCTCCAATCTGGAAAAAAAAAAAAGAATAAATGATTAGGTCTTTGGAATAAGAATAAAAAGCTATCATGCGAGCATAGAACAAAAAATCATACCAAAAGACCAAACCATAAAAATTAACTAACGACGATGCAACATATATACAAAAACAAAATACATGCTTCTAAGGAAAAAAGAGAGAGTTGTGTATTCTTTATGCTTCAATGGTGAAGAAGATCGCTTGGATATTAAGACCTGCACCATGGAAAGATAATAAAAAATCAATTTGTAAACAACGAGGAGGGAATAATGAACAACACGAATTCATAAAACTTGTAAAACTATGAGGCATAAACTATGAGAGAATAAAAACGTGGATATACGACTATTTATAGTAGATGATAACCTAGGGATACCTATGATACAAAGACAAAAAAAAAAAATTTAATTAAGGAAGAGAGGGCGGAAAAAGTTAATATTCTGAAATACCAATTTTAAAGTTAACAATAACTCACCACGAGATTAATATAGAAAATTAGTAATTAGCATAATTTGCGATAAGATATATCAATATTCCATGTTATCTCCTCTTAAATATATGGGTGAATTAGTGAAATATAAATTTAATTTAAAATATTTTATATGATTTATTATTACTTAAATTTTCCTATTTGCAAAAGGATATAATTTGGAAGTTTTCAATTAATAGTTAGAATGTAATATTTTTAAATTAAAAAATGGAAAGTTTCTCATTAACAATTAAAAACAAAATTAACTAAATTCATATATATTGACATTGCACGTTACTATAGGTTGATTTATCGCCCATGTGGACGCCTTTAGGAGCTTATAGCTTCAACTTTTATATAGTATAAACTAGGTTTTATACCCACGCTACGCGTGAGTTTGTTTTATCGATTGTTGTAATGGCATATCTTTTGAGCGTTGATGTTGTTGCACTACCTCCTTTTTCTCAATCAAAGTATACTGCTAGAGCTCAATTCTTTTAGATGTAGTTTTTAAAGTCGAAATCTGCTTTTTTGTTAAACATGTCTTCACCGATAGATTTTCACAAGTTAAGAGGACTATTTACTTCACAATATATCATCACTGTGACAATAAGCAATGTGATCATCAAACACACCTTCTTTATTTAATTCTTTTATAATCTTTTTTTCACCATCACTTGATGAATGATCAGGCAAAAAAATTATAACAAATTAAAAAATAATCTTTCTTTTATTTAAGCAATATGTGTATTATTAGATTTATATATATTTTATTGTTTCATATATGTATGTTTTGTCATGTTTACTTTTTTGCTTTATTTGTTTTTACAAAACTGTACATCTTCTAAAATGTATATATTTTAAAGAAAATTAAAAATTAGCACTAAAACATTTTATTCTTGATTCACTTAATATATATAATTTTCCATTTTTTGTTTTCATTTAAATCATCGATTTAGTAAGCATGTATTACCAAAATTGTATATACTTTCTTATTTCATATATGTATGTTTTGTCATGTTTATTTTTTCTTGATTTACTTAATTACATAATTTCCGTTTTTTTGTTTTCATTTTGATCCATTGATTTAGTAAGCATGTATTACCAAAATTTTCTATACTTTCTTATTTCAAATATGTATGTTTTGTTATGTTTATTTATTCTTGATTTACTTAATTACATAATTTTCCATTTTTTTGTTTTCATTTAGATCCATCGATTTAGTCAGCATGTATTACCAAAATTGTATATCCTTTTATATTTCATATATGTATATTTTGTCATGTTTACTTCTTCGTTTTATCTGTTTTTACAAAAGAAATCTACAATTAGAAAATTAGAAAATCTAGTAACTATTTTATTTTACTGAAGTATATTAACTTTTTTAAAATGGAAGAAATTATAAGAAAATATAACAAAACAAATTTTTTAAAAATGGAAGTTTTCATTTAACAATAACCATATAATAATTTATTAGTAAATATTGATATGGCGTAACATTAATAGTTGATTTAAATCTTACGTGGACGGCCTTAGAAACTAATAGCTTCAAAAAGTTTTTATTATTGAAACTCTTTAAATATGTTTGTAATATGTTTTTTAGGACAACGGTATTTTGTATTTATAATTGATAATTGGGAATGAACATATATGAAGTTAAACCCAAAAGACACCAATTTTGAGGTTGGGTTTACTGTTTTGAAATTTACTAACTTATTAACGATTTAGTTTGTGATATTAATAATCATAAACTTCTTCACAACTGCTATTGTTTTCATCACTCATGTTTTGATCACCTTTTTTTTTTATGTTGCCTTATCAATCATAAAAAATTACAAACTGCCATACCAATACAACACTAAAAACTAAAAAGGGGAAAGTTTAAGCAAGTTCAAGATCAGTTCTTTTAATTTTCTTCCTTATTTGACATTCATGCAAGCTTTCTGAATTTTGGTGGATAAAAAATTTGCAATGTTGGATTGGGTTTAAGAAAACAAAAGATAGAGTGGAAAAGAAGGCAAGACCCAATGATGATTTCTCAATTTACATCAGCAATTGTTGCACTCTTAATGCCACATATTATGTTTGCATCTTCTTAAGATTCGGTGTCGCTTTTGTCTATACTGCACTAAGAATTAAAAACATAAATCAGTTTAGCACACGAACCAATCCTCTGTTTGTAAACTTATACATATGATCTTCCCATTACTATTTTCATTTAACCAAAACGGAAACGTCAATTCTTATACATTATCATAGAGTTTTAATTTAGAATACAATAAATCCGATACAAACAATTAATTTCAGTATCTGAACGTATATTATGCAGGTCCTAAACATAAAATTAACTAAAAGATGAAACTAAAAAATTCTACAAAAATGAAAATTACTTAAAGTTATGAGTTTATGAAATAAGGAAAATAAGACTAATACCACCTTAAAGTTTTAAAATTTTCATAATCTATAATAATAGTTAAAAGCTAGGGAATTTGTAATGAATAATACTCTAATCACAAAGAATTAGACATCTAACATAACAAAAATAATAATTAGGTAATTAACTTAAAAAGTCAAATATACCCTTAATCTAATTATAACTAATGTAGTTAACTATTATTGCAATACATATTATAAGCAGTTAATATATATTATAGTGCACTATGATTGTAAACACAATATTATAAGTAGTTAATATAGTGAACTATAACTAATGAAATATGAGAATCGAACAATAAATAACTACTAAATTACACAACTATAATTGTAAAATATATTATAGTGCACTATGGTTGTAAACATAAAATATTATAGTGCATTATGATTGTAAATACAATATCATAAATAGTCAATATAATGAACTATAACTAATGAATTATGCGGATCATACAATAAATAACTACTAAATTACACTTACACAACACAACTATAATTGTAAAATATATTATAGTGCACTATGGTTGTATACATAATATATTATAGTACATTATGATTGTAAACATAATATTATGAGTAGTCAATATAGTGAACTATAACTAATAAACTATGCCAATCAGACAAAAATAACTACTAAATTATACAACTATAATTGTAAAATATATTATAGTGCACTATGGTTTTAACCATAATATATTATAGTGCACTATTATAAGCAGTGTATAAAGCCAACTATATTTCAGCTTCAGTGACATTAAGGGCAATTTTGTCAAACTATAACAACTTAATGTTACTCACCTAATTTGCTTTCCTACCATGTTACTTACTTAATTTCGGTTTCAAAACATAATATTCACCTAATTAACCCTAAAAGCTATAGGTTTATGAAAAAAGGAATGTATCTCTTAGTTTTCTATTAACAATAAATAGAAAATTAATCTAACACTAAATATTGATTTGGCACGACACCTTAAAAACAAAAATCTATAATTATAGATGATTTTTAATAATTAAGACTACTACTACCTTAAAGTTTAGAAAATTTCATAATCTATAGTATATAAAAATTAATTAAAAGATGAAACTAAAAAATTCCACAAAAATGGAAATTACTTAAAGTTATGTGTTTATGAAATAAGGAAAATAAGACTACTACTACCTTAAAGTTTTAAAATTTTCATAATCTATACCTAAAAGCTATAGGTTTATGCAAAAAGGAAACTTATCTCTTAGTTTCTTATTAACAATAAATAGAAAATTAATCTAACATTAAATATTGATGTCGCACAACACTATTAGCTGATTTAGTGCTTAGGTGGACGCCTTTAGGAGGTTATAGCAAAAATTACGAAAAAATCGTCGATTAGAATATGAAGACTAACATCAGAACAAAAATTTCGACATCGCAAATTGTGAATAAGAAAAGAGAGAACAACAAAACTATCGTAAGAAACCATAAATATCATTAAACCAATACAAACGTAAAACAAACAAACAATATACCCAATACCATGTTTAATATGTAAGACGAATGTACCATACAAATCCTAAAAAGTATTAATGAGCATGGACTAATAAATAAACGAATAATAATCAAAAAGAAAACACAAAAAAGAAACGTTTAATATAAAGAATATCCACTAATAAAAATACTTTGAGATGGACAGTATACAAATGATGTTTTTTATATAAAAGTTTCTCAAGCCTTGATCTAAAGAATAACTCTCTATATAAAATAAAGAATAACACTCTTTATTAGGTTTAGAAAATAACTCAAAACTAAACTTTAAAACTGATGCTTTGATCACAATCCAATCAAGGTATATATAGCACAACATTGCTATTTCTAATCCTAATAGAAAATAGAAAACTACTCTTTTCTAATTCTAATAGTAATGGTAAATTTTCAATTCTAATATTAATGTTGTTTGTCATTTAAAATGGAAGTTTTCAATTAACAATTTAAATATAATATTTTTAATTTAAAAAAAGGGAAAGTTTCTTGTTATCCACACAAACAAAATTAACTTAATTCATAAATATTGACGTGGCACAATACTATAGGTTGACTTATCGCCTATGTGGACGCCCTCAGGAGCTTATAGCTTCAATTTTTATATAGTATAGACTAGATTTTATACCCACGCTACGCGTGGGTTTATTTTATCGATGAGTTTAATATATATAATTAGTTAGACGTTGGCATATACAATTAGTTTTAGGTTAATTATACTCTTTTTATAAAATTTTAATTAAACTAATATTTAAGAAAGGTTTGACAAAACATTATTGAATGAAAGATTACCACATTTTTTTTACATACTTAATCTTGCTTCAACTACAACAATTCAATAATTCTAGGTCCCAAAACCTTAGAATAATAATGAATATTACAAAGTTATACTGCAAATGTAACCAAAACTTAATCATGCAATACACTTATCATGTCCTTTTATATTCTCGTTTTTATTGTATCTATGTTTTTATAGATAACTCATAATATTACGTAAGAAAAAAATTTCTAATTTACTTTTCAACAAACAAATTTTCTAAAATATTTTTTGACATCTTCTAGAATACTTCTTTTAGTTGGAACATAGTGATAAAAGTATTTTGTATAAAATCATAAATTCATGATTTTTTTGTTCGAGTAACTTCAAGAGATTCTCTATACTCTCTCAATGAGAAAAAATATAATATTTAAGTATCTCTTAGCCACAAGTGTTCGCCCTAACCTCTCAGGTCTGACTATCGAGGCACCCAGCAGCTGTCGAAGAGAAGCTTAGCCCATGGATCTCGGCCGTGCTCTTCCTTCGCTGGTCCAGCTCCCCTGAGCGGCGTTCACCCAGCTCCCATCATATATATGGATTGGATTAAAAGCAAATAGTAAAACTATCCATCAAAAGACGCAATAATAAAATCAAGATTCAAAACTAACTATATAACCCAATTAATATATCGAAACCCAATGTATTGGATGTAGAATTTTAATAGATTTGGTGGAGTTTCTAAAATCTCATGTTATTCAACTAATGATCATCAAATCTCTTTACAAATCATGTTACACATGGAATTTATATAAAATACAACAAAATAACAATCTCTTGTTATTCCACTTATAATGTGTGAAGCTCATATATAATTTATTGTTATTTAAAGTTAACAATTGTTGTAAGAAAATAAATTTCAGCATGTTGGAGATTCATTTTTAGATATACATTTGGCTATTACTTCTATGTGTGATTTGAACAAACCGTTCCAAATCAATATCTTTCAGAACATTTCCATAGTTTTTTGTTTTTGAATTCTTCTTCTGCTGCCGTCTCGCTTTAGTTGATACCGATGATGGTGATTGAGCTTTTTATAGTCTTCTAACATTTCGTTTATCTTTTTCCTCTTTCGTCTTGTCTTAATTGAAACGATGATGATGATTGAACAATGAAGACGATATGAAACAATCATGATCTATTATATTTAAAAAATATGTTAGTCAGAGAATCAAAATGTATTTATATGTTACTAAAATATTTTAGATTAAAACATGAGATGTTCGTTTATATATGTATAAGTTCAAAGCTTGTTGCTACCCATACTTCAAGGTTCATCTCCTTCAAATTCAAAGTTTAGAAAAATATTCAAATGTCAACAAATTTATTATTTAAAATCCCTAATGGTTGTGGCAGCGAACCCTAAGATGATTCTCAAAACTCTCTCTGCCACGGCTTAGATCTTTGCTTGTAACTTTCTTCTAGTACACCACTCTCCGAATATGTGCTGGAAAGAAATTTCACTTCACATTTTGTTTCAAATATTTATTTATTAAAGAAGAAAGTTATCAAATCACTATAAATCCTATCAAAATAGTAAAAGTAAACCATACTAATTTACACACCAAATCACACAACCAGAAATTATATTTTTAATTATTTAAACCCCAAAATCACTACATATCTTCAAAATACACTTAAATCCCAACAAATCCCAACAAATCCCAAACTTATATCCATTAAAATTATGGATCCAATACACCATCCTATTTTTTAGTTAGGTTATTTAAATTACACATATATGACATACTATCTTACACGTATATATTTGATAAGACCGGACAATATATAAGTACTACTTAAATATATATATAAGTTTATATCACTCATATAGGTAGTATTTATATAGCTAACACAATCATCAAAATAATACCAAAATAAAATTAAAATATAATTTAATTAGAGAAATTGTGTTAAATAACCAAGAAAAAACTATAATTAGCAATCTAACCAATTGCCCTAGATCTAATGGCTATTATTTTGCCACATATGATACAATTGGTTAGATAATTAATTATAATTTTTTTTGGCTATTCAACAAATTCACCCTAATAATTATTCAATATAATTATTCATAGCAGAACATGATAAGAAAATACTATTAAGAAATTACAAATAAAAATCACGTTCGGACACATCCTCTTCACAAATTATCGTGAAAGAAATATAACCACTTCCGCAAAGAAACATCAAATACATCTATGTAAAGAACGGTAAAGAACAAACGATCCTACAATACAACAATAAAAAAGAAAACTATTTAACAAAATTGGAAAGAATAAACCTAAGAATATTGAAGAAAGAAAACAATACTCAATGTTCGTGTGATGAATTCCAAACAAAACAATAAGATCAACAAACACTATAATCTCAATACCAGGAAAACGTTGGACACATGTAGATAAAGAATAGGAGAAAATGACCTAATACATAAAAAATTATATGTCAAACATGTAACTTGAAAATAACATATTAAAAATTACATTCGGGGCTTTGTGGTCAAGTGCTAAGTTGACGGGCTTGAGACACTAATATGTTTCAAGTTCGATCCACTTACTATGCGAAACTAAAATATATTGTCTTGGAGACCCACATGGATATAGGTATTTACTTTTGCCCCATTGCATACCCAGAGAAAGGGTCTATCTAGGGGTGGCCAATTTGGTTGTCCAAATCCAATCCAATCCAATATATCCACGCTAAATTAAATCCAATCCAATTTGGTGGCAAACCCGGATCTATTTGGATTTACATAAAAACTCATTTGAATCGAATATTAAATATGAATTTAGATTTGGGTTATTTGGATTGGTTTTCAGATAACCGAAAAACCCAAATAAAATCCAAATGTTCTTAAACATGTACATATATTAAATATATATAACTTAATATAAATGTAAAATTACCTACACTATAAAAGTAGTAAGTTATTAATAATTTTGTAATTATATGTAAAGTTACCTACAAAAAAAAGTGGTATATGTAATTATTAGAGTTATTTATTTTATTTTAAAGTTAAGATATCAAGAATAATGTTTTAAGTTTTATTTTCGAGTTTTATGAAATTAATCTATTTAATAGATTTGCCTTAAAAATTTGTTTTAAATGTTATTATCATTTTTTAATAATTTAAAATAAATTCCAAAATCTAAATAATCCAATTAAAATAATATTCAAGACTACTTTGGTTCAACTTTTTGTGATCCAAATAACTTGAACCAAATCCAAAACCCAAGAAACCAAATCCAATTTGCAGTTGGATTGAATTTGGTACAATAACTCTTAATCCAAACAACTCAGACCCAATCCAAAACCCGTAAATCCAAATCCAAACCCCAGTTTGGCCACTCCGAGGTCTATCCATGGGTTACACCTCCCCAGAGATTAGTTTGGGTTCCTCCATGGGCCTGAGATTTACCCTGAGATATAAAAAAAAACATATAAAAAATTACAAATATATAACCAAATAGGAAAACGAAATAATCCGATTAACTAAACAAATAGATTATGGACTAATCTAACGCTTTGAAATACCTATATTAAAAAAGACGAAATAGTGTTAATCAAGGTGTAAATATATCATTGATTTTTAAATAATTATACACAAAAAAAAAAAAAAATAACGAACAAATATACTAAAATAAACAAAACAAAAAAAACATAACAGTTGGAAGCCTAATCTTTCTCTAGTACTCTTCTAAAGGTGATCGATATGCACCGTGAGACATTATCCAATGTAGCTATTCGATATGCACCGTGAGACATTATCCCAGTCCACATAACTCGAGCTTCGTTGAATAATAAAATCAAACTTTTCAAACAAAGAAGAGAATAGCCTTAAAACAGTTTAAACATATTAGTGAAGAAAACATCAAACGTAACGGATGCATTTATAAATAATGTTAAACTATAATAGTGCCATGGTGTTAGAAATATCTGCTAGATTAGAAAATCTTGAAATTATTGATATGAGTCAAATTGATCTTAAAAAGCTTAATAACAAACTTATCCAAAGCTTGAAAGAAAACGTGATTTACAAAGAAGAAAGTAAAGCTTTAAGATGACCTTTTGGCTAGATAAACAATCTGCCAATCATAATTGGATGAATCTAAACACGAAACACTTGCAAAACAATTGTTGTGGAGATCAATAAAAGGTATATTAATGAGTAGAATGGAATCAATGCACATTAGAGAAAATATGTTCCAATAATTCATATGAAATAATATATCTATTGGGGAAGAAGAAAACAACGTGGATGAATAAGTACTTGAAACATTATTCAGGTGCTCAACTCTGAGGCATCCTAATTAAGAAAGCAAAGAAGAAAAAGATATGGGTCTAAGTATGTTTAAACATAAACCAATAAAAAAACTATCGAACATTGTAACAATAGAAAAGGGCGAAAGTCAATCATCTAGATTAAAAACAATGAATCAATATGCTATACAAAAGCATATATCGATTAAATCACCGTCAAATAAACATATACGAAGAGCTAAACAGGAAAAACTTATTAACAACAAAGCATGTATCCAAGATAGTGAAACCTCAATAACCACGTTCAAATCTGGAAAAAAAGAGAGGGAAAGAATGAGGTTAAAAGAACACAAACATACCGTAGAATAAACCAACGATGAAACATATACCAAACAAAATACATAACAAAAACACATTGTTTATCCTATTTAAAATAACAAACCATATAATGTAAAACCTATACATGAATAACAACCGATAAACCTGCAATCAAAAAAATATTTACGAAGAACAAAAATAAAACTATAAACAATTAAACATCAAAGACGATGATACCTTAAAGGACGTTGAAAACCGCGTAGTTGTAAAATTAAATTAGGTCAGAAATTAGCCATACGCCTAGTATATTTATAGTAAAACAATATTTAGGTTCGGAACCGACATTTACAAAGGCCCATATAAACAAATATAAGAATATTTTTTATATACATATATATATATATATATATATTAATATTAAGATAAGAAAGGAAGATTAACATAAATTTTAAAGTTAATTCCGTTTGTTATAACCAAGGGGAAAAAATGACATAATTTCCTTATTTCTTAAGTTGGTTTATATTACCAAAACAATTTTAGAAATTTTCCTAATTCAATTAATATTTAATTTAAGCGATGACGTGTCACGTTACTATAGGTTGATTTATCGCCTATGTGGACGCCCTCAGGAGCTTATAGCTTCAACTTTTATATAGTATAGATTAGATTTTATACCCACGCTACGCGTGGGATTGTTTTATCATTGAATTTAATATATATTTGATATTAAATTAGTTAGATGTTTACATATACGAATGCAAAAATGTAATGATCTTTTGAGCATATCTTTTGAGCGTTCATGTTGTTGCACTATATTCTCTTTCTCTATCAAAATGTAGTGACTGAGCTCATATTATTTTAGATGTAACATTTTAAAGTCGAAAGTGCTGCTTTTTTTTTAAGCATGTCTTCACCGATTGATTTTCATAAATTAAGAGGACAGTCCCCTCATGTTCATTATGGATATATTCTATATTTAATGCGTGAAATCATGGAAAACGGGTCTACTTGCACCATGATAGAGTTTTCTCGTAAGCTTACTCCAACTAATATGCATAATTATTAAGAAATCGCATTATCTGCAACCGAACACCAAACCTTCTAGTGTAGAAACATTAATTAACCTTTAGTCAAACCACTCGGAATCTAAAATCTATGAAAACAATATTACATGTAATAATTATTTTTACACTTCATATTATATCGAACATGTTGAGTTTTTTCATCTTAGAACTGATTATTATACTATTAAATTTGAAGAACGATTTTACTTTCTTTTCCTTTCTATAGGAGAGAATGAGAAGGTAGAACCGCAAGTATTGTCACACTCTAACCACCTTTTAATATACTTTGTATATCCCTCTTTCAACATCTCGAGTTCCTGATTCGTACAATATCTTTCTCTATTCTTTACACTCGATTTCTCTACTTTCCTCTTCTTCTAAGAAGTTTATGGTTTCTCGCATGAAAATGTCACTTATAGTTAGCCGAGGTTTGATTTCTATGTTTTTGTTATTTGCTTAATTCTTTCTCGGTTGATACTTATAACTCTTGTTGCTTCACCCGCAAATAAATGATGCTTTTGCTCTTCTTTTCCTTATAAGCTCTTCTAAGAGACAATTTAAAACTTCAATGCCTACACTTTGTATATGCTCAGTTATCATCAAACACACCTACTTAATCTAAATTTTTATCTTATTTTCACCATCGCTTCTAACAACTGCAACACAAGAACGTCTTTTCCTTGTGTTTTATTAGATTTGTATATACTTCTTTGTTTCATATATGAATGTTTTGCCATGTTTACTTTTCTTCATTCTATTTTTTTTACAAAAGATGCACAATTGGAAAATTTATGAACTATTTTTATTTTACTTTACATCTTCTATAATGTTTATATTTTAAAGAAAATGGAAAATTCTCACTAACATTTTATTCAATTATATAATTTTTCATTTTTTGTTTTCATTTAGATCCATCGATTTAGTAATCATGTACTACCAAAATTGTATATATATGTATACTTCCTTATGTTTTGCAATGTTTACTTTTTTTCTTCTACTTTTTAAAAGAAAATTGTATTTTTTTAATGGGAAATTGCAATGAATAATACTTTGATCACAAAGAATTAGGCATCTAACATAACAAAAATAATAATTAGGTAACTAACTTAAAAAGACAAATATACCCTTAGTCTTATTTTAACTAATGTAGTTAACTATTATTGTCATACATATTATAAGCCGTCAATATATATATTATAGTGCATTATGATTGTAAACACAATATTATAAGTAGTCAATATAGTGAATTATAAATAATGAACTATGTGAATCAGACAATAAATAACTACTAAATTACACAATTATAATTGTAAAATATATTATAGTGCACTATGGTTGTAAACATAATATACTATAGTGCATTATGATTGTAAACACAATTTATAAGTAGTTAATATAGTGAAGTAAAACTAATGAACTATGCAGATCAGACAATAAATAACTATTAAACTACACAACTATAATTGTAAAATATTTTATAGTGCACTATGGTAGTGCACTATGGTTATATATATAATATATTATAATGCACTATGATTGTAAAACTAATATTATAAGTAGTCAATATAGTAATCTATAACTAATGGACTATGTGGATCAAACAACAAATAACTACTAAATTACATAACTATAGTTGTAAAATATATTATAGTGCACTATTATAAACCGTCTATAAAGCCAACTATATTTCAGTTGCAATGGCATTAAGGGCAATTTTGTCAAAATATAATAACTTAATGTTACTCACCTAATTTGCTTTCATGACATGTTACTCACTTAATTTCAGCTTCAAAACATAATATTCACCTAATTAACCCTTTTTTAATTGGGCTAGTAATAATTGGGCTTTTATGTTTTTTGCTGTTTTAACAATTATTTTATTTTAAATCTGATGTAGAATGTTTGATTTGTTTTCTTATTTCTTAAAATTTCTTATTTGCATAAAGATATAGATGATTTTTTTTCATTGAAAATTGGAAGTTTTCAACTAACAATTAAAATATCATATTTTTTAAAGCATAATGGAAATTTTCCCATTCTCAATTTTTTTTTTTTTTGCTTAATTCTAAATGCTAACGTGACATACCACTATTAGTTGATTTATTGCCGACGTGGACGCCTTTAGGAGCTAATAGCTTCAACTTTTAAAAATATCACTTTTACCAACTAAGCAAAGAACATTATAAACTTGAGATTTGTTTTTATTAAAAATAAATGTAACATAGTTTCCAACAAAAGTTAAAATAAAAAGAAGTACTACATGGAAAAAATATCCAAAAAATATAAGGACTAAAAATTATCGAGTAAGCATATAAGTTGTCTTTCCCAAAAGAAAACAATAGTGGTATGAAAATCTTAAATTTTATGCTTTCCCAAAGTACATAGTGTCACTAAAAAAAAGAGGTTGATAACATCATTTAAATTGTATCACAAAACTAAGTGATATTATTTTAAATCACTTAATTGTAAATGAAACAAATATATATGGGTTAGTATCAATTATAATAATTGATGTTGATAATAACTAATTTGACATCATTTTAACAAAATTGATACAATATATATTAGTTTGTATCACTTTGACAAAACTGATTCTAAAATATAAATTTACATCAATTAGATAATCGATGTTTCTAATAATTTTAGTTAACATCATTTATAAAAATGATACAAAAAATACATCGATTAATACTGATGCTAATAATTGTTCCTACTAATTACTTAACTATAATTATGTCAAATACTTTCGATGGTTATTTATTTTAGCATCAATATAATACAAAATTATATTATTTTACCTTATTTACATAGATTAATAACTAAAGAGCTGATTTCTATCAATCTAAAAACTTTTAGCTCGTCAATTGCATCTCACGTTTGTTGCTCCTTCTTCATAGCTTTGTCGCCGTTTTCTATTTTTATTTGTTTGGGTCTGAGTGTGATTCGATCTCCGCAATCTATCGTTCCTCTTTGATATATGTAAGTATACCAATTTTCCTAGTCATGAAAGTTTCGATTTTGTTTTTGTTTTTGTGATGTCGGTGAATTTGAGAGAAAGAAAGCAAGCTAGAGAAATCCAAGCTTTATTGAGATCTATAAATTGTTTTAGAAGAGAGAATTACTCATGTCGTTGTAAACTGGACGCCAATCTATTGACGTCTCGCGTCTCCAAAACGGTTAGGGGACGGAGACGGCACGGGTACACCAAAGAAACGTTCCCTTGATGTTTTGAGAAAAATGGGTACGATAGGTTAAAATTAGAAACGTTTCAGAGATGTTTGAACTTTCAAATTAGTGTCTAATTGCTACAAATCTGTTCTGAAAATATCCTAACACCGTTAGCGGCTGTACACAAACCTAATTCTAAATGTAGAAGATGATTACGTGTCTTATCATTAACTTATAGTTTAACATTGTTTTAGTTTTGTATTTAATTAATAATTTTCTTTCAACAATTCAGTTACTTTTATTAAATAATTTTAGTGATTTTGGTTTGAATTCCATTTACCATTAAGTTTCCATAGATCTTACGATGATAATGATGAGTTTGAATGCCAAAAGCTGTTTCTTTAAAGATTATATAAATTGGTGAATCAATGATACATATGTATATATATTCACGTGGGTGAAGAGCTGTAGATCAATTGTTTATCTTGCTTTTGATTCATATGCGGCAATGCTTTCTACTTCATCATTATGAGCTCTGAAACGAGTACTTTCTACAATGTTTTTTATTGTTTCTTTTGTGAATAACTGAAATTTACGTATTGTGTCAACTGATTTTTCAGGTTTTGATGGATAAATCATGGATAGACAAGCCACGATTATCTCATGATTATATATTAGGAGTGAAAAGTTTCTTGGATTTTGCATTCGGTAAATCAAAAGCACGCATGATGAAATGTCCATGCAACAAGTGTTGTCTAGTAAAAACTAAGTCAAGAGAAGATATTGAAGGTGATTTAATGTGTTTCGGCTTTTTAAGTGCTTATACATGTTGGTTACTACATGGAGAGGATGTGTCTGTCCCAACGAATGCAAGTGTCCGGTTGAATTCGATTCAACTATGGATCTCTTAGACGATCTATTTCCTCGTATTGATACAGATATGCATGAGGAAAATGGACCTGCATCATCTGAACGACCTATGGACACTGATAGACCATCAACTTCAAGTGGAAATCATGGAGAAAGTATTGATGAGTTATTTGCTAATTATACTCAAGAGTTGTATACGGGATGCACTAAGTTCACCAAGTTGTCCTTTCTGTTGAAGTTGTACCATATCAAGTGTCTGTGTATGATTACTGACAAGGGAATGTCAATCGTGCTTGATTTGCTCAAAGAGGCCTTTCCACGTGCCAAAGTACCAGATTCATTTAATGATATGAAAAGGGTTATTCGGAAATTAGGATTGAGCTATGAGTCAATTCATGCTTGTCCAAATGATTGCATGTTATATTGGGAAGGAGATGAAAAAATGGAAAAGTGCAAAGTTTGTGATGCTTCTCGCTGGAAAGAAGATGTTTTTGCCAAGAGTGCAGAGAACATCTCTGAAGAAAACGTCTCTGAAGATGGATCAGAGAATATGAAAAGTTTAAAACAAACCCTTGCAAAGGTTTTCCGTTATTTTCCTCTAAAGCCACGTCTGCAACGTCTATTCATGTCATCAAAAACTGCTATCCACATGAAATGGCATGCAACAGCTAGTAACAATGATGTTAAGCTTCGACATCCAAGAGACGGAAAGGCTTGGAAGGCATTTGATCATAAATATCCTGAATTTGCATCTGATCCAAGAAATGTCAGACTCGGCTTGGCGACTGATGGTTTTAACCCATTTGGTTCAATGAGTAATAGTTATAGCATTTGGCCAGTGATATTATTTCCCTATAATCTTCCACCATGGATGTCGATGAAGCAGACATCAATGATCCTCTCTATTGTGTTGGTCGTGGACCTACACCTTCAAAACTATTCAGACGTTCAATTGCAAGAAGACCAGAGATAGAAAATTCTGAAGTTGTTATTCAGATGGAGAGAAAGATGAATGGATTAGTAAATACAGTTGCATGTCTGAAGACGTTCATCCAGGGGATGCTTGGTAATACATCCAATGAACAGGTAATATAATGATCTTTTGTACTTGTTATAGTAACATGGTTTGTGATAAAACAATGATATTTTAAAATACTGCTTTAGGCAAATGTATGGACGGAAAATTTGGCTAGAGCTTTTGCGAAAATACCAAATCCGGCTAATTTTCAGGTATTTGTCATTGCTATATAACTTTTATAGTCATCCCATTTTTAGAAGATAATTACTTAGTGTTTTTTCTTCCAGGAAACGGGAAATGACACTATTGGGAATGGCAGTAATGGGAATCAGAACGTTTAAAAACCATGGCAATCAAGATTTTTATTAGGAAAACTTTTCAACAACTTTAATTAGTTAATTTTATGTTTATGCATTTGCTTCAATGAATGGATTATGTGATCTACTTTTCAATATGTTAATTAGCAAATCAGATTTGGTTTTTTATTTAACTGATTTTACGCTTTTAGTTAAATGATTTAAATAAATAAAAATTGATTATATAATTATTTTAAAAATTCTCGGTAATTTTGGACGTAACATCAATTTACAAATGATGTAACTAAACTGATGCAATATGTAACGTCAGTTTACAATTTTGTACGTATGTAATAAACTGATGCAAAATACCATGCTTTTGCATCAATTTTAATATGTGATATAATTATTAGAATCAGTTGCGACAATTGACACTAAATTTTATATCAATTATGCATAAATGATACATTTATCCTACATCGTTTGTCGTAAATGACAAAACTAGTAGAATCAATTACTATAATTGATGTAAATGTTAACATCATTTTTTTATAACTGATATATTTTAACATCGGTTACAAGAAATGATACAATTATTTGTATCAATTGTTACATTTGATATAAATTAATTGCATCGAACCATATTGAATCATCTTTTTAAGTGATTTAAATTCTTCTTACATCAATTATAAGTAATGGAACTATTAAAAATAAATGATTTTACACAGAGGTTATTTTGTAGTGTGTATATATATGGAAGCTTAAATACCAATCGTTTACATATTCATTTAATAAGCTAGATCCCATTAAAAATATCAACATTCTCATATGTTAATCATCATAAATTTTTTTTCTTTCTATTTTACGTATTCCACAATCGATTTATAATTGTTAACTTGATTTTTTCCATTTTTTTGTAGACGCAATATATATATATATTTAAGTATTCGTTTCAAGAAATTGCAAATGTTAAAATATATATTTGAAAGATACATATATTAAATTGTTTCTTTTAAACATATATTAAATTGTTAAAGCTGTAGATTTAAGAAACTTATATTTTTTTAAGTTATTTTATTTGCTATTATTAATAGAAATTCATGATAAAATTTACTTTTGTCCTAAAATATTTTCTAATTCCTATTATCAAAACTATTTTATAATTTATAGTATTTCATAATCTATTCAATCGCCATCTTGAAGAACGAACCCAAACAATAAATACATCACTAAAGCATCCAAACTTTGGTTGTGTTTTCTTGGTAAACATTAATTCTTTTCGTTTGTAGGAAGATGAACTTATTCTTCTAATTATTGCCAAATAATTAGATGTTTATATATATAGTTAGAAAATCTATAAATATTTTTTACACAAACTGATAGTTAAAAATATTTACTATTTCTTCTTATAACAACTTCTGAATCAGGTGAAATTAATAACATAACAAAACACACACGAAAAGTAATTATTAATTACTAATCAGGTGTATATACAAATTGAAAAGGAAACTGAGAACCAATAAAATAATTAAATTTACTATTAGTTTTAAAAGTAAGCAAGTTTCCTAATCTCTAGTATATACAATTTGGAATAGGAAAATCAAAACTAAAAAATCCACAAATTAGAAATTACATGTAATTATGAATTGTGAAATAAGGAAATTATGTCTTAGTTTTCTATTATCAACACTAAATCAACAAAATAGAAAATAAAAAAGAAAATTTCGACACGGCAAACTATGAATAAGAAAAACAAAGAACAACAAAATTATCGTAAGAAACCATAAACATCATTAAAACAATACAAACGTAAAAACAAACAATATACCCGGTACCATGTTCAATATGTAAGACGAATATACCATGCAAATCGTAAAAAGTATTAATGAGCATGGACTAATAAAGAAACGAATAACAATAATAAAGAAAACACAAAAAAGAAATGCTTAATATAAAGAACATCCACTAATAAAAATACCTTGAGATAGACAATATACACATGATGTTTTTCATATAAAGTTTCCCAAGTCTTGATCTAAAGAATAACTCTCTATATAAAATAAAAAGTAACTCTCTTTATTAGGTTTAGAAAATAATTCAACACTAAACTCTAAAACTCATGCCTTTGATCACAACTCAATCAAGGTATATATAGCACAACATTGTTATTTCCAATCCTAATAAAAAATAGAAAACTTCGACTTCCTAATTCTAATAGTAATAGTAAATTTACTTTTAGCCTATCTTTTCCATAACCAACTTGTTATAGATGTTAGATTTGTTTTGTCATTTAAAATGGAAGTTTTCAATTAGCAATTGAAATATAAAAATTTTCATTTAAAAAAAGGGAAAGTTTCTTATTATCCACAAAAATAAAAATAAATTAATTCATACATATTGACGTGGCACGTATACGTAGGTTTATTCGATTGATCTTTGAAATGATTGGCTTTCATAGATCGTTCCTTTGGATACATAAAATAATTCATAGAATAAAAATATCAAAAATCATAAAATTATCAATAGAATAAGAACAATCGTTTTATATAAACCCAATGGAATGGTCCTTGTATATATAGAATTAATATCTATATCGGTGACTTTATCGTTATAGAGAAAAAACCATTGAAAAAAAATAATTAACTATTTTTTGTGGAGGCTTTTTTCTATATTAACAATTTACTGTGTCCTATTTATAGAGTAAAATCAATAGATGATGGTATGTATAATAAATTCACGTATTGGGCTTGTTAGCTAATTGTTAGACCATAATTAATATTAGTTAGTGGGCAAGTTAAATTTTGTTAGTTAGTTATTTTAAATTTTTTGATTATGGAAAGTTTCCCATTATCAAGTAAAAACAAAATTAACATAATTCTAAATGTTGACATGGCATATCACTATTGGTTGATTTATCGCCTATGTGGACGCCTTTAATAGCTTATAGTTTCAACTTTTATATAGTATAGACTAGGTTTTATACCCACGCTACGCGTGGGTTTGTTTTATCGATGAGTTTAATATAAATATGACACTCTATGATAGTCCAAACGATTATATGACACTCTTTCTCTTATCATTGAAGATAAATATTGATTTTAAAAAACGATATATACCTTGTGTCATGAGATTTGGATTTTACTTCGGAGAAGAAAAAACGATATATAGAGATATATTGCAAAAAATCATCTTGTAGCACCATAAGCAAGGATCTTGTATCAATATTTCTTCTCGAACCTTTTAGACCCTATATTCACATGATCCATCTTCACAATTCCGATCATCATTACGTGACTGCATTTATGTTGCTGATACTTCACTTCATACCTCTGCTTTTGCCTATGTTTATGTCACTTTTGTAGTCACACCATATATCACTTTCTTGTCATGAATAGCCTCTTCGTTCATCCGCTGTTTTTGTTATTGGAGCTCTTGACTTTCACGTTAATAGACAAATATTCTCATCAAAGGTGTACGATTTACTATACAGAGAGTAAATTTTGTGGAACACAAAACATGAAACGACATAAAAAAAGGAAAACAAAACTCAAAGCGGAATGGTTGCTTACTTTTTACCCAAAGGCTTTATACATTGCATAGAAAACCGCCCAAAGCTTCTCAAGCCACATCTATCACGTGGAACAGCAGTGATGCTCTTGTGTTTCGGTCGAGCTTGCAAGAGTTGTAATAAACGGCGGAAATTTGCGTTTAGGTTCATTCCCAAACTGCTTTCTATACTACTGCCTTCAGAAAGGTTTGTTTGATTTACAAATTTTATTGTCTTCATTTGCTTATTTTAAATTACTTTTCAGCCAATAACAGTTTCAAACATATATTTAGAGATCATTAATACTAAAGATGATCGAAATTTGCGTTTAGGTTCATTCCCAAACTGCTTTCTATACTAATGTCTTCAGAAAGGTTTGTTTGATTTACAAATTTTATTGTCTTCATTTGCTTATTTTAAATTACTTTCCAGCCAATAATAGTTTCAAACATATATTTAGAGATCATTAATACTAAAGATGATCTTTCGCTTCTGGAATGAAAAACAATTGAAATAACAAAAGCATACGCAACAACTCGTTATATTGTAGCTTAAACACATGAAGATAATTATGTCATACAACAAAAGTAATCTTCATTAGACAAATCCGTAATACATGTTTTAGAAGCAAAAGTCTTGCCGCACTTTCTAAAGTCGTCATGTAATCTTGTTTCATAGAATAAATGGAGATTCAAAAACCATATCAGATTTAAAATGTAGAACAAAACCAATGCATTCATCAGTTTTCAAAATTTCGATCAAATTAAACTAATACAAAATCGATGGGTACCATAACAAAGCTTATCATTTCTCAACTTGGATAACACAGAAATTCACATATCACCAAGATGAAACTATTACTAATATCTAAGAAAGATATAATTTACATGATTGTGAGACAAAGAAACGATGACTTTGGTGTAAAAAATTTAGATTAAGAAAAACTCTGCACACCTATCATAGATGAAGTCAACTACTATTACAAATTCTCTAATTTTACTAACATAAAGTACATAGGTTAGCTTCGAAACTGGTAATAATAATGTTCTACCCAGAAATAACCAAGGTTTCCAACACCACCCCAAAAATACAGAGTTTTTCAATTCATGAATAAGACATATATTTATACCAAAAGCTTCTGACATAAGAGCATGGTCAATGATGAACCCACTATATTTTTCCGTATGCAGAGCTTTGATTGATCTCACTTGTCCTTACAATGTGTTATTTTTGCAACATAAAATAATACCTATTGCAAAGGGATAGACAATAAAAATCATTAGTGCGATTAGCGAAAATTAATACAACTCTAAAATGGCAGAGAGTTTGAAGGACCATTAACAACGATGAATGTTCGTCTCCTGTGGATCAAAACCCAACACACATACAATAAAATTCTAGTGACTGAAAAATATCAAATGATGTGCTAAAGAATTAAAACTCATCTAAAGAAAAACAAAAAACTCACACTTTTGGGGAAGAAGAAGAAGAAGTGCCATCGAAAGATGGCCATGAAAAAAAGAAATGTAGAATTTCTAAATGCAATAACAATTCGGCTTGCTGGTCATCATCTGTGACGCCCGTAAACCATTTTTTGGTAAAATGGAGGGGCTGTCGATCGACACACTTGTGGGCTGTCGATCGACACACTTGTGGTCTGTCGATCGACAGGGCTCTTAAGGGCTGTCGATCGACACACCTAGTGGTTGTCGATCGACAGGTGCTCAAATTGGCTGGTTTTCTGGTTCGATTTAAGTCGTTCAATTGGACCGGACCGGTTTGGGTAAACCTTAGGGCTTCGTATATAAGGGTTTTTGGCCGCATTTGAGCGAACCAAAGTCCCAAAAATCAGAAACAAAGAGTTTTGAGAGGAGTTTCTCTTGTTCCTGATAGTTTGTGGATTAGGGTTTCGTTCTTGATCGATTTGAAGAGGAATTTCGTGGTGATTGTAGCTGAATCTGTTTCTAGCCTCATTATCCAGCAAATTCTATCCGAAAATCTAAGTTGAGTGCGTGACCATGGCTTCTGAATCTGCGACGACCTATCGATCGACAACACTTGGGTGTGTCGATCGACAAGGTCACACGAGAGTTGCCGATCGACACCTAGAGGTTGTGTCGATCGACAGGTGATCGAGGAGCTGTCGATCGACACCTAGTGGTTGTGTCGATCGACAGGCACCGTGGGTGTGTCGATCGACAGGTGTGAACAGGGCTGTCGATCGACACCTAGTGTCGATCGACAGGCCGCCTGTTTGGACTGTGGTTGAGCCGTTGTTGTGTTTTGTGTGATTGTTTGATGCGTGTTTGCCTGAGCGGATCCATCGCGTCTGTGTGCGCAGTCGTAGATGGGAGGACCGTCTCACTGGGTATTTGTGATAATACTCACGCATCTCTTTTTTCCATGTGATGCAGGTAAAGGCAAATTGTGATCGTGGAATCATGGCAACGAAGAGGGAGATGATCTAGGGTCTCGGTCTCGTGCTGTGTGTTGTTGATGTTTTCCATTTCTGTTTTAGAACCTGGTTAGGTTGTTGGTTTTCGTGGAATTTGTGTTGAACTGGTTTAGATTAATGGAATGAAATGCTTGGTTTATTATTGTTATCTGCTGGTTGTCTGTTTGTTGTTGCTTGGTTGTTGAGGATAGCATTTATGGGAATGCTAGTCCGAGACCAAGGGTTAATGTGTTAAAAAAAAAATAACGGGTCGGGTCGTTTCAGTTTGGTATCAGAGCGATACGGTTTTAGGACGGGTTAGTACCGCTAGGATTGAAATTGGTAAATTGTCAATTCTATGGGTTTGGGGGTTCTAGATCATCTTCCTTCGAGCCTTCAAAGAGATTCCACGGTAAGTGTTGTTTGTTTGTGTTTTGTTCTTTAGTGCTTGGCGTGTGCTGTGGTAAAACAGTAGGTTGGCTAGAGGCACTAGAGAATATGGCCTTGGTGGCCGGGGGACCGTGGAGGTCAGGATTGTGGTTGGGGACCAGTGAGTGAGTCGGCTGGAATGCGGCTCAGGGTTCCACGTTGAGACTATGACAGAGCCGTAGACGTATCAAGAGGGTCTGTGTATTAGTGCGAGTGCCAGTGAGAGTGCCTATGTGAGAGCTGGTGTGAGGGCTATGGGGCCAGGGCTGGTACTCGAGATGGTGCTGGAATGGCTCGCTGTTCGGGTGCGCCCGCAGGAGGAGTCTAGGTGACGAGTTGATCGTCTGACAGATCTGTTGCAGTAGTTGTTGTGGCGGGCACTAGTGAGTGAGTTGGCCGGGAGTGCGGCTCAGAGTGCTGCGTATGGGGGCTGAGAGTGATCCGTAGACGATTCATGATGGCTTGAGCGCCATTTAGACTGCTAGCGTGCAGCCAAGTGTGAGCGCCAGTGTGAGGGCTGGTGGAGATAGTGTGATCTCGGGTTGGCTGCCGGGGGCCGGTGTGGGTCCTCGTGAGGTTGGTAGTGCGGGTGCGCTCGCGGGTGGGCTCAGGGTCGAGTTGATCGTCTGGCGGATTGGCTTCAGCAGGGTTGGGAGCGGTTACCGAGTGCGGTGCCAGTTGGGCTCCGGTGATGCCACGAGTGGCAGAGGTGCGGCGGAGGGCTGCGGATGTTGGTAGGGTTCCGTCTTATCTGCGGATAAGGGAACATGTGCAGAGAATTGGTGTAGGATTCTTTGCGAGTGGTGTGTTGCAGCTAGGAGGGTTCAGGCAGTGTTGGCCTGGGCGGACTTGTGGGCAGAGTGTGATGCCAAGTTCTTCCCTCGACAGGCTGCAGATCGTTTAGAGACGAGGTGTTTGGAACTTGATTGTGAGGAGGATCAGTTCGTGAGTATGTTTTGGAGTTTATCGGCTCATGGTTTGGGGCTGGTTCATGCTGGTAGGAGCATGGAGGGCGAGGAAGCCCGGGATAGGAGGTTCTTGAGAGGACTTCGATCAAATGGAGGACTCGGTGCGGAGTGTCCATGTATGCTACGAGAGCATAGTGGGTTGAGAGTGCTGGAGGCGTTGTCGAGACTCGAGGGAGCAGGCTGTGGTGGTTAGCCCAGCTGTTCAGTCTATTAAGTCTCCGTAGCAGGTGATACCTGGCATGGCGGCAAGCCTGCGCAGGGATATAAAGGAAGTGGGAGGATACTTCCGGGTGGAGTTGGAATGGCCGAGGATGCTTCGGGTGTGGAAGCATAGGTCATAGTTGGCGAGCTTGTTAGGTTTCTTAGCACATGGGAGTTGTGTGGAGACCTTTGTAGTGGGCAGTGGTGAAGTCCACGTGTGGTTCGATTCTGGAGCATGATTGCTTCATCTCTTCGGAGTGACGCTGGTGAGCGGATTGTACCGGTAATGGTTACGGAAGGGAAGTTTCTAGTTACTCATGGCCGGGCGAGAGGCGTGGAGTTTCTAGTGACTGGTGAGTGGAGGACAGCGGACTTGGTGTACAGCCTAGTTGAACTGTATGATTGCATCCTGTGTATGGATTGGCTTGATCAGTACAGAGTTCATCTGGATTGTCACCGGAGTCGTGTTGTGTTGGAGCGTGGTGGAGAAAGTTGGTTTGTCAGGGAGTGAAACCGATGTCTGAGAGTCTCGTGATCTCTTGGGTGCAGGTTGAGGCTATGACTGAGAGGTTGCGAGGCTTACTCGAAGACTGTTTTGCTGGCGGAGTCTGTAGGTGAGGTTGCAGTGAGGGATATTCGGGTTGTCCAGGAGCGTGAGGATGTCTTTCGGTCGCTGCGGGGATTGCCGTCATCGCGGTCGGAATCTCGCACGATTAAGTTAGAGCCTGGGACGACGCCGTTATCTAAGGCACCTTACAGGATGGCTCTAGCAGAGTTAGAAGAATCAGTGATGTTGGTGAAAAGGAGTTGTGGTAGTTTCCGGTTGTGCTTCGATTATCGAGGGCTTAACCGAGTCACTATGAAGAACAAGTTTCGTCTTCCGAGAATTGATAAGTGGTTGGATCAATTGTGAGGGGCTACTTGGTTCTTCAAGGATGACTTGGCATCCGGTTAACACCAATTTCTATTGATGAGTTGGGTGGCAGGTAGACGGCTTTCTTAACGAGTCATGAGTAGGGCGGAGTTAGTAAAGGTGCTTGTCGGGTTGACGAGTGCACCAGCTGCATTTATAAGGTTGACGAGCGAAGCCTTTCAGTGGTATCTGAATGAGTTCGTGATTAACTTTATCGATGTCATCTTGGTGTATTCGAAGAGTCTGGAGGAACATGAGGTTTATTTAAAAAAAGTTCTAGAGAAGTTGCGGGAACAGAAGCTGTTTGCGAAGTTGAATAAGTGCAGTTTCTGGTAGAGAGAGATGGGATTTTTGGGTCACATCGTTTATGCAGAAGGAGTTTCTGTGGATCCGGCGAAGATTCAGTCTATCCGAGATTGGCCTAGACCGAGGAATGCAACTGAGATCAGGAGTTTTCTTGGGTTGGCAGGCTATTATCGGAGATTCGTCAAGGGTTTTGCGAGTATGGCTCAGTCTATGACGAAGCTGACGGGGAAGGATGTTCCTTTCGTGTGGTCGGCTGATTGTGAGTTGAGTTTCGCGAAGCTGAAGACGATGTTGACTAGTACACCGGTATTGGCGTTGCCTGAACCGGGTGAGCCTTACGTGGTGTACACAGATGCTTCGGGAGTTGGTTTGGGATGTGTGCTGATGCAGCAGGGTAAGGTGATCGCTTATGCTTCAAGGCAGTTGAGGAAGCACGAAGGCAATTATCCTGTTCATGACTTAGAGCTGGCTGCAGTGATCTTCGCGTTGAAAATCTGGAGGTCTTACTTGTATGGTGGCAGAGTTCAGGTGTTCACTGATCATCATAATCTGAAGTACATTTTTACTCAGCAGAATTTAAATGTGCGACAGAGGCGATGGTCGGAGTTGTTGGCTGATTACGACCTGGACATTGTTTACCATCCTGGTAAGGCTAACACTGTAGCAGATGCTCTTAGTCGGAGAAGGTATGATTCATCTCAGGAGCGGGATGTGGAGAATTTGGTGAGCATGCTTAGTACTTTGAGGTTGTGTGTTACTTCAGAGGAACCGTTGGGGTTAGCGGCGGCGGATCAGGCGGATCTGTTGAGCAGGATCCGAGTAGCTCAGGAGCAGGATCCGGTGTTGTTAGATCTCTCCAAGGCTGCTGGTTCCGAATATCAGGTTTCTGCTAACGGGACTATCTTAGTGCATGGACGAGTCTGTGTTCCTAAGGATGAGGACTTAAGGCAAGAAATTCTGAGAGAAGCTCATGCGAGTAAGTTTTCAATTCATCCGGGAGCGACTAAGATGTATCGGGATCTGAAACGGTATTATCATTGGGTCGGGATGAAGAGAGATGTGGCAGATTGGGTTGCAGCTTGCAATGTGTGTCAGTTGGTGAAGGCTGAGCATCAGGTTCCTAGTGGCTTATTACAGAGTTTACCCATTCCAGAGTGGAAGTGGGACATGATCACTATGAATTTCGTGGTAGGGTTGCCGGTTTTGCGGACCTATGACGCGATTTGGGTGATTGTGGATCGTCTGACTAAGTCAGCACATTTTCTGGCCATTAAAAAGACAGACGGAGCGGAGGTCTTGGCTAAGAAGTATGTGAAGGAAATTGTGAGGTTGCATGGAGTGCCAGCGAGTATTGTGTCGGATCGAGATCCGAGGTTTGCGTCAGTGTTCTGGAGAGCTTTTCAGGCTGAGATGGGCACTAAGGTGCACATGAGTACAGCTAATCATCCACAGACGGATGGGCAGTCCGAAAGGACGATTCAGACACTGGAAGATCTGTTAAGGATGTGCGTGCTAGATTGGGGTGGTCATTGGGCGGATCACTTGAGTTTGGTGGAGTTCGCATATAACAACAGTTTTCAGGCGAGTATCGGAATGGCTCCTTTTGAGGCGTTGTATGGGAGGCCATGTCGTACTCCGCTATGTTTTACCCAAGTGGGGGAGAGGAGCATCTTTGGGGCTGATTTTGTTCAGGAGACGACGGAGAAGATCCGTGTTGTGAAGCTGAACATGAAAGAAGCTCAAGATCGGCAGAAGAGTTATGCCGATAGGAGAAGGAAAGAGTTGGAGTTTGCAGTCGGAGATCGAGTGTATCTCAAGATGGCGATGATGCGGGGTCTGAACAGGTCCATATCCGAGGATAAGCTGAGTACGAGGTACATGGGTCCGTTCCGGGTTGTGGAACGTGTGGGACCAGTTGCTTATCGGTTGGAGCTGCCTCCAATTATGGAGAAATTCCATGATGTGTTTCACGTTTCGAAACTCAGGAGATGCTTGCATGCTTCTGAGGAGGTAGCAGTGACGATTCCTGCAGATCTTCAGCCAAATCTGACTGTTGGGATGAGGCCGGTTAGGATTCTTGAGAGAAGTATCAAGGTTCTACGCCGGAAGAGAGTGCCGTTGCTGAGAGTCTTGTGGGACTGTAGCGGTATTCAGGAGGAGACTTGGGAACCAGAGGCAAAGATGAAAACGAAGTTCAAGAAGTGGTTCGAGAAGCAAGCGGAGGAGTGAATTCGTTTTCTTTGTGGTTTCCAGTTTCAGCTTTTGTGTTGTGATCACCGTGTGTGGTGAAGTTTTTGGTTGTGGATTTTTGTATTTTCATTAAGTTATAATGATTATGACATTTTTCCAGTGAATAAGAAAGTGTTTTTCTTATGTGTTTGACTTGAGAGTCATGTGTTTGTGGTTAGAGAACCTCGGAATGGAAGTTTTATTGCGGATAGAACTTGCTAGTTTCGGTGGGGACTCTAACGGTTTGTGTGTGAGAGTCTCGGAATAGAAGTTTTTCGGTATTTAGAACTGTCTAGTTCCGGGGAGACTCTGCGGGGACATCCGAGGTGAGGGATGGTCCGGGTGATCTGTGCTGATCACAGTTGTGATGGTTTCCCGGGAGGGGAATATCATGTGAGACCTTAGGAGGTAGTTCCGGTCAGAGGTGCATTATAGACGTTAGGAATTGATTGCATAGCTCAGAGTTAGACATCGGTCTTTCTTGGAGATTTGTCTCTGGCAGATCTTGAGAGATGCGTCTCTCCGGGGGACAGTGGGTTCCCCGCATACCGATCGTTCGTCAGGACTGCGCGGACTAAGATCGTGAGGGTATGGGGATAGTTTGAGAGGTTGCGACCTCTGGTAGATCTCTGCATACCGAGAGCTTGATAGACTGTGTGTCTTGATGGATTGAGGTGTGTGGAGATGATTGAGTATCGAACACCGTCAGGACTGCGCGGACTGAGGTGGGTTGATACTAGACACCTAGAGCTGAGGGGTGACGATCCCGAAGGCTAGATGGTGGCTATGAGTTATGAGCTATGGGCAATCAATGTCTGAGACGGGTCTATGTGCATAGGACGGATGTGAACCTCGAGAGGGTCTGGGAGATGTAGTCTCCGGTGTTGCTGGCGGGTTAGGCCAGGGTAGATTGTTGAGTAGTGTTAGAGGATTCGAGGACGAATCCAGTTTTAGTGGGGGAGAATTGTGACGCCCGTAAACCATTTTTTGGTAAAATGGAGGGGCTGTCGATCGACACACTTGTGGTCTGTCGATCGACAGGGCTCTTAAGGGCTGTCGATCGACACACCTAGTGGTTGTCGATCGACAGGTGCTCAAATTGGCTGGTTTTCTGGTTCGATTTAAGTCGTTCAATTGGACCGGACCGGTTTGGGTAAACCTTAGGGCTTCGTATATAAGGGTTTTTGGCCGCATTTGAGCGAACCAAAGTCCCAAAAATCAGAAACAAAGAATTTTGAGAGGAGTTTCTCTTGTTCCTGATAGTTTGTGGATTAGGGTTTCGTTCTTGATCGATTTGAAGAGGAATTTCGTGGTGATTGTAGCTGAATATGTTTCTAGCCTCATTATCCAGCAAATTCTATCCGAAAATCTAAGGTGAGTGCGTGACCATGACTTCTGGGCCGGTGGATTCGTTAGGGTTGTTTGGTGGTAGGTTAAAATTGTTGATTTGATCTTGTTTGTGTGGAATCTGTCTGTGAATTGCGTGTGGATTGTTTGGATTGTGTTTATTCGTGCAGGTTTCATGTTAACGCAGAGGAGGAATCGATCCGAGAGGATAATGATCGATTTCCCATGAATCTGCGACGACCTGTCGATCGACAGCACTTGGGTGTGTCGATCGACAGGGTCACACGAGAGTTGCCGATCGACACCTAGAGGTTGTGTCGATCAACAGGTGATCGAGGAGCTGTCGATCGACACCTAGTGGTTATGTCGATCGACAGGGTCCTGTGGAGCTGTCGATCGACAGGCACCGTGGGTGTGTCGATCGACAGGTGTGAATAGGGCTGTCGATCGACACCTAGTGGTAGTGTCGATCGACAGGCCGCCTGTTTGGGCTGTGGTTGAGCCGTTGTTGTGTTTTGTGTGATTGTTTGATGCGTGTTTGCCTGAGCGGATCCATCGCGTCTGTGTGCGCAGTCGTAGATGGGAGGACCGTCTCACTGGGTATTTGTGATAATACTCACGCATCTCTTTTTTCCATGTGATGCAGGTAAAGGCAAATTGTGATCGTGGAATCATGGCAACGAAGAGGGAGATGATCTAGGGTCTCGGTCTCGTGCTGTGTGTTGTTGATGTTTTCCATTTCTGTTTTAGAACCTGGTTAGGTTGTTGGTTTTCGTGGAATTTGTGTTGAACTGGTTTAGATTAATGGAATGAAATGCTTGGTTTATTATTTGATCATATATGAAAATCTTTCATATTTATCTTACCGTGACTAGGAAATATTATATTTAGAAAATATTGTATTTATATATTAGTAGATTTAGTCGATTTAATTTGTAGACCTAATATTTTCTTATATATATATGTGTGAGCAGCTTTTTGTTTTTGGGTTTACTGCTATTTTAGGTTTTAGATTAGTTGTTCATCGCCGATCGATTCTAAATTTGTAGGTATTTTCAGGTTTTTTTTATTTGTGTTATGCTTACATTAGATTAGTTGCTCATCGTCAAAATATTTCATGCCGATCGATCGACTCTAATTTTTTGTTGGTTTTGTTTTTGTAGGTGTTTTCAGGTTCTTTTGATTTGTGTTATGCTTACAGGTTCAGTTCTTCGACAAGATTAGATTTTATACGTTTGATGTTTATTCTTTCAACTCCTTTACATCTTCAAAGCATATAAATTACATGTTTATTAATTTAGTTTACCTAATTTCTATTTTGTTTGTTTTCTTAGTAGTGTAAAGATGAAACAGTATCACTGCATAATAAATTACAATTTTTTGTTTGTTTTTGTGCAAGTGAACGATGATAAATAATTAAGCTTGGTTTTGAGATCACGATGGAAAGACTACAATTGGCAAGGTTCTTAGTAACGATTTCTTTATGTTTACTATGTATTTTTATTGTTTTAATGTGACCCTTGCATAATATAGGTAGTTCATGGCTCGGTGGTTAACTAACGTACATGATACAAGCAGTACCGTCTTTCTTTTCTTCATATTTGTCCCCAAAATCCTGAGTATTAAAGCCATTTTTGAATCATCAAGATCATACCAACATCCTCTCCTGACCATAAGATGTATCACCTGATTGTTGAGTCTTATTATGCAGAGATGATGAAACGACCCGACCCGTTTTTTTTTTTTTTAACACATTAACCCTTGGTCTCGGACTAGCATTCCCATAAATGCTATCCTCAACAATCAAGCAACAACAAACAGACAACCAGCGGATAACAATAATAAACCAAGCATTTCATTCCATTAATCTAAACCAGTTCAACACAAATTCCACGAAAACCAACAACCTAACCAGGTTCTAAAACAGAAATGGAAAACATCAACAACACACAGCACGAAACCGAGAAAAGAGATGCGTGAGTATTATCACAAATACCCAGTGAGACGGTCCTCCCATCTACGACTGCGCACACAGACGCGATGGATCCGCTCAGGCAAACACACACCAAACAATCACACAAAACACAACAACGGCTCAACCACAGCCCAAACAGGTGGCCTGTCGATCGACACTACCACTAGGTGTCGATCGACAGCCCTGTTCACACCTGTCGATCGACACACCCACGGTGCCTGTCGATCGACACAACCACTAGGTGTCGATCGACAGCTCCACAGGACCCTGTCGATCGACACAACCACTAGGTGTCGATCGACAGCTCCTCGATCGACACACCCACGGTGCCTGTCGATCGACAGCTCCACAGGACCCTGTCAATCGACACAACCACTGGGTGTCGATCGACAGCTCCTCGATCACCTGTCGATCGACACAACCTCTAGGTGTCGATCGACAGCTCTCGTGTTGCCCTGTCGATCGACACACCCAAGTGCTGTCGATCGACAGGTCGTCGCAGATTCATGGGAAATCGATCATTATCCTCTCGGATCGATTCCCTCCTCTGCGTTAACACGAAACCTGCACAACAAACACAATCCAACAATCCATACACAACAAAACGAACAGAAACAACACCAATCATCACAATCAATCAATTCGACCTACCACCACACAACCCTAACGAATCCACCGGCCCAGAAGCCATGGTCACGCACTCACCTTAGATTTTTGGATAGAATTTGCTGGATAATGAGGCTAGAAACAGATTTAGCTACAATCACCACGAAATTCCTCTTCAAATCGATCAAGAACGAAACCCTAATCCACAAAACTATCAGACACAAGAGAAACTCCTCTCAAAACTCTTTGTTTCTGATTTTGGGACTTTGGTTCGCTCAAATGCGGCCAAAAACCCTTATATACGAAGCCCTAGGGTTTACCCAAACCGGCCCGGTCCAATTGAACGACTTAATTCGAACCAGAAAACCAGCCAATTCGAGCACCTGTCGATCGACAACCACTAGGTGTGTCGATCGACATCCCTTAAGAGCCCTGTCGATCGACAGACCACAAGTGTGTCGATCGACAGCCCCTCCATTTTCTACAAAAAAATGGTTCACGGGCGTCACAATTCTCCCTCACTAAAACTAGATTCGTCCTCGAATCCTCTAACACTACTCAACAATCTACCCTGGCCTAACCCGCCAGCAACACCGGAGACTACATCTCCCAGACCCTCTCGAGGTTCACATCCGTCCTATGCACATAGACCCGTCTCAGACATTGATTGCCCATAGCTCATAACTCATAGCCACCATCTAGCCTTCGGGATCGTCACCCCTCAGCTCTAGGTGTCTAGTATCAACAAACCTCAGTCCGCGCAGTCCTGACGGTGTTCGATACTCAATCATCTCCACACACCTCAATCCATCAAGACACACAGTCTATCAAGCTCTCGGTATGCAGAGATTTGCCAGAGGTCGCAACCTCCCAAACTATCCCCATACCCTCACGATCTCAGTCCGCGCAGTCCTGACGAACGATCGGTATGCGGGGAACCCACTGTCCCCCGGAGAGACGCATCTCTCAAGATCTGCCGGAGACAAATCTCCAAGAAAGACCGATGTCTAACTCTGAGCTATGCAATCAATTCCTAACGTCTATAATGCACCTCTGACCGGAACTACCTCCTAAGGTCTTGATATATCATGGTTTTTACCGGTTTTCAACCATTATATAAGTCCTTTTATCGAGTCTTTTCGTTGTATTTCGAGTCTTTTTAGTATCTTAACAGGTTATTACACGTGAGGAGCTTATATGGTGAATACGGTGCATTTTGGAACGTAAACAAGGTTGGAGCCGGATTTTGCAAGAAAAGAAGCTGATATGAAGCAGCCGATCGATCGACAGCCCAAAGAAGGACGATCGATCGACAGCTACACTACAGCCTGTCGATCGACAGACACATAGACGATCGATCGACAAGTGCTCGCAGAGACCGACCTAATACGTTTTAAAGAAGGAAAATTGTTCCTTTTCGGGCCAGAAGTTACCAATAGACCGTCATAGCAGCCCACCACGAGTTTTACCTCTATAAATAGTTTATTTTAGGTTTTTAGATAAAGGGGGTAGATTTTACTTAACAAAGTTGAGAGAGCTTTTAGAGAGAGATTTTTAGGGTTTTTAGGGAGACAAGTTTACTTTACACTTTGAGATTCTTCGAACCCTATTGTTCTTATTCTTATTCTCTTTCTTTATGCATTATTATTCAGTTATGTTTTGCTTTGCTGCCATGTCTGAGTAGTTTGCTTGTTAGGTTTAGGGTAGTTCGAATGGAATGATGATGAATTGTTAGGGTAAACTCACTTGTTAGGATTATCTGTTAGGTTCTTCACCTAGATTGCTTTAACTCTGATTTAGAATTGATCACTCTAAATTAGCTATCTTAGGTTGATAGATTGACACGAAAGTGTAATTGATTAGCCAGAACTAGATCTTAGGTGAGCAAAATTACTTACTCGCAAAGAAATTTGGTTTAGGGATTTTGTGAACAAATTGGACTTGAATTTAATGCTTGTTTAAATTGATTGAATTCGCAAAGAAATTTGGTTTTCTAGGGTTTAGACATAGTTAGTTTTCGCAACGACAGTTGGTTAATTATACATTAGTGTTCCGAGTTCTAGAACGGTTCTTAATTAAATCCTGATTTTGTTTAGCCTGCAATTCTGATTCATCCTGAGAATTACCCAAAAGCCTAGCACTTTGTTTAATTGAATTTTAAATCAACAATCTTTCTCTGTTTCGATTTGCTTTTGTCTTTATTTTATATTATTTTACTTAGCCGAATTTGAAGTCAATATTCCTATCGTTTGATTTTACTCCCAGTGATTCGACCCCTACTACGACGACCTCTTAATTTGAAAGAGTAGCTCAGGGTAAATTTGAGCATATCAAATTTTGGCGCCGTTGCCGGGGAGTCAAAATCTTCCATTGTATTTTGATTCTAGAATTCTGACTAAGTTTTCTTTTTACTTTTGATTTCGTTTTTTTTATTTTTGGTGTTTCAGGTTTATGCCTTCTAGCAGAACCAGAAGCAACAAGGATAAAGAGTTAGCAGATTTTGTTCCAGAGTTGGGAATTTTGGAAAGGGAAAACAGACGACAAGCAAAGTTAGCTAAGATGGTTAATCGAGCTGTAGTAGTTTTTCGGAATGCTGAAGGAGAGAATGTTGATCGAGATGGTAATCGATACAACAATCAGGGAGACCCCATTGATGATGCTGGTAATATCATCGAGTTTGAGGATCCGATTGCAGCAGAGCGTGCTGAGCTAGATCGTCAAAGGGTTGAGTTGGAGCGCCAGCGCGCTGAGATCGAGCATCTGGCTCAGGCGAATCGTAGACCTCAGGAGGTAGTGGTTAACCAACGCACTTTGGGAGACTACTACCGCCCTGAAGAACATTACGCCAACAGGGCAGCAATTCGTCCTCCTAGATTTGAGCGGAGGGATTTTGAGTTGAAGCCTGCATACTTCTCTCTTGTGGCTCAACATCAGTTCCATGGGCACCCATCAGAGCACCCCATGGATCATCTTGAGATGTTCGAGGATCTTGCATCTAGCATTAAGGCTAACAACGTGTCTGAAGATTATATTATGTGCAAGCTCTTCCCATTTTCCCTTGCTAGAGAGGCAGCCTCTTGGCTGAAGCAGTTGGAGCCAGGCTCACTGACTACTTGGAGAGATACCAAGAGTGCTTTCCTGAGTCACTTCTACGATGAGTCGCGCTCAGAGGATCTACGGGCTAAAATCCAAACATTCGCTCAGAATATGGCAGAATCTTTCAAGGCTGCATGGGAAAGGTTCAAGGGATATCAGAGAGATTGTCCTCATCACGGATTTACAAAAGTTCAGCTGCTGGGTATCTTCTACAGAGGTGTGGATTGGAAGCATCAGATGGCTTTAGATGCTGCGAGTAATGGGAATTTCAAGACCAGATTCCCAACTGATTGCCTTGAGCTCATCAAGAACGTGTCTACTAGCAATAGTACAAAGAAGATTGATGAGGAAAGGAGACGAGGAGCCGGTCAAACAAATGGAGCTGAGATTGTTGAGGAAGATGTTAATTACATCAACCAGAATGGCTACCAGAGTCAGCGGTATGAGAATCAGTCAGAGAACAAAGGATACAACAATTACAATCAGAGGAACTACGGATCTTCATCGTATCAACCGATTCCCTCTAAATCTTTAGAAAGTGACGTGAAGAGGATGTTCGAACAGCTTCTTGAGGGGCAACAAACCCTAACGGTACATCTCAATGGGAAGATTGACAGTCTCTACACTGATCTTAATGGAAAAATAGAAGCCATCAACATTCACTTGAAGAAGCTTGATACTCAGGTTGCTCAGACTGCTGAAAATGTAAAGAGACAAGAAGGATGTCTTCCAGGGAAATCTGACATGAACCCAAAGCATTTCTCCAATTCAATCACGTTAAAGAGTGAAGAACAACTGTTTCCAACTGTTGAGAAGTGCGAAGATGAAGCCTTGCTCGTGGTTCCTGAAGAAAATTTTAATTTTGAGATTTCGGAGGGCCTGTCGATCGACAGACCCAGTGGTTGTCGATCGACAGCTACAGAAAATTTCTGTACGAACTCGAGTTCAGCAGCCCTGTCGATCGACACACCTGAAGCCTGTCGATCGACAGCCCCGAAAAATGCAGAAACTCTTGAATGTCAGTCTGAAACCGCCATTGAACGTGTCTACAAGCCCAAGGTTCCGTACCCAAGGAATCTGTACCCTTCATGCACCAACCAAGGCAGTGACAAAGCACCTCGAGAGGAAAAGAAACAAGCTCCAACATCATTGAGGAAGCTGCCAAAGTTGTTGAATCCAGGGATGTTTGTGGTTCCTTGTTCGATCAATGGTGTAGAATTGAAGGATTCTTTATGCGACACAGGAGCCAATGTGAATGTTATGTGTGAGGCTGTTGCAAAGAAGCTAGGAATCTTGGAGTTACAACCTTCGAGGACTTATATCGAGCTCATAGATAGATCATTTACAATTTCTAAAGGCTTCATTCCTGACGTGTCAATTCAAATAGGAGATTGTCTTGTTCTTACGGACTTCTACATCATTGAGAGAAAGGATGATATCTGTAAACCATTGGTTCTTGGTGCACAGTTCCTTGCAACAGTGGGAGCAATGGTGGATTTTCCTAATAAGCGGATCTCCTTCTCGAACATCAACAAGGATGTCTTCTATCCTTCGGTTCTTGTCACATCAGCTTCCTGTATGAGTGTCAATGTTGGAGATACGGTGGGTTCTGAAAATGAGATGAAGAAGGTTCAAAACGTTCTCAAGTTGGCTTCTCCCATTCCACGTCGCCATGACAACATTCCAGCAAGTTCCAAATGCCAAAAGATTCCCAAGGGGAAGCGCAGAAAGACCTCTAAAGCATTCTCCAAGTTCAGAATTGTCATTCCTTCGGAGTTGAGGGACAAGGGAGAGATAGTTGTCCAAGAGATGCTAAACAATACTGTGAAGCTCTTTCCTGGTATTGTTCCTTGCAAGTCTGGGGGAGTGCATTTCAGTGATCCACCTCCAGCCTGAGCGTCATCCGCAATCCAGCTAAAGACTGAAAACAAGCGCTTGGTGGGAGGCAACCCACCTGTAAGTTTTTCTTTTCCTTTGAGTCATTTTTCTTTCTTTGAGTCAGTTAGTTCTTTGTTTCTGTTTGCTTTTTCAAAAATTTGTGGAACATGTTGTTTGCGACTCTTTGCTGTGGTATTTGATGGTATTTTGTTTCAGTGATCTTCAGTTTTTCTTTAGATTTCTCCAACAACATCAGTCGTCAAAGCCAAGTTTTCAGAATTTCCGAGAGCCTGTCGATCGACACACCTGATGGTTGTCGATCGACAGCCCCAATAAAGACCTGTCGTTCGACACACCTAATGGTTATCGATCGACAGGCCAGCAGAACAGGTCCGAATTTCATTCTTTTCACAAATTTTCTGACTTTTTCTTTTTCTTTTCACCAATCTCAGATTTAATAACACTGGGGACAGTGTTGTTTAAGTCTGGGGGAGGTAGTTACTAACATAGTTTTCTATTTTGGAGTCAAAAATTTGTTAGTCTTTTTTTTCATAGCTATAAGGAGGGGAAATGATTTTACAAAGATATTAGTCTCGAAAATTACCATTGTTGTGTATTAAATCACAAGGAATGCTTAGCATTGCTGCTCTCTTTCAAGTACTCCTACCAAATCCTTTTCCTGTGCAATTTTTGTGAATGAAAAACTGCGTCGAACCTCTTTCTCTCCGGAGTTTATACACATGCCTGCACATAAAACTAAGGAAAAGAGACTGCATGAGGTTTGAACAAAAGGTTAAGGTTAGGGGTTGGGTACCAACTAAAAATGAGCTGGCCATTCAGGATCAACAAAGAGTGGTAAAGAGAATAAGGAGTCCTGAATGTTTTACTATCATGATATCACCAAAGAGAATATAGCGAAATGGAGGTCAAGTGTGCTAGTCTGGAGTTTGATCTACTTCATTCTGCAAATCGCGATAAGAGGGGAACCTGTACTATCATCTAGTTTCGAATTCGCTCCATCCAAAGGCTTAATCGCAACAACTAAAAGTTTCAAAAACTAAGCTTTATTCCTAAGAAAGATCATTATTCCCTACATTTTGACTCAATAAAAACAAATTTTTGACTCCAAAATAGAAAACTATGTTGAGTCAAAATGTAGGGAATAATGATCTTTCTTAGGAATAAAGCTTAGTTTTTGAAACTTTTAGTTGTTGCGATTAAGCCTTTGGATGGAGCGAATTCGAAACTAGATGATAGTACAGGTTCCCCTCTTATCGCGATTTGCAGAACGAAGTAGATCAAACTCCAGACTAGCACACTTGACCTCCATTTCGCTATATTCTCTTTGGTGATATCACGACAGTAAAACATTCAGGACTCCTTATTCTCTTTACCACTCTTTGTTGATCCTGAATGGCCAGCTCATTTTTAGTTGGTACCCAACCCCTAACCTTAACCTTTTGTTCAAACCTCATGCAGTCTCTTTTCCTTAGTTTTATGTGCAGGCATGTGTATAAACTCCGGAGAGAAAGAGGTTCGACGCAGTTTTTCATTCACAAAAATTGCACAGGAAAAGGATTTGGTAGGAGTACTTGAAAGAGAGCAGCAATGCTAAGCATTCCTTGGGATTTAATACACAACAATGGTAATTTTCGAGACTAATATCTTTGTAAAATCATTTCCCCTCCTTATAGCTATGAAAAAAAAAAAAAAAAAAAAAAAATTAGAATATTTTATTTCGAAAAATAAGAAAGGGAAAGGGAAATGATTATTTAAATAAGTCTCTAGCTTCAAAAGAAAATCCCAAGGAATGAAGAAGTTGGATGTGGAAAGTGGAACATGATTATATGAAGGTGTTTGGTTCCTAATAACGTTTTGGAGGAGGGAGTGCAATGTGAATGAGAAACTGTGGGCATCAACTGGACCCGACTCTCTCTTGTGATTATGCATAATGTCTGCATCCACCAAATAAAATCCGGTAACCCTAAACACTCTTTAGCTCCACTTAAACACAAAAGCCTTTTACATCACACCTAGCCCTTTTACTTGGTTGATATCATTGGAGAGAATTCCATCATCACTTCGATCGAGTGTACGACAGTTGGGAGAATGTGAAACTGATGGGTTTGCAGGTTAAGATTTGAGGCCCACCCTATGATGGTTGAGATTCGTGACCGCCAAAGGTACTTTGTTTACATGCAGCGAAAGAGTCGAGAAAGCGAAAGCAATGTTCCCAAAGATAAGTAAGTTCTCGCGATTTTCAAACCTCAACTTCAGTTTTAGTCTCTAGTTTGCTTGAGGGCAAGCAAAAGCTAAGTCTGGGGGAGTTGATATATCATGGTTTTTACCGGTTTTCAACCATGATATAAGTCCTTTTATCGAGTCTTTTCGTTGTATTTCGAGTCTTTTTAGTATCTTAACAGGTTATTACACGTGAGGAGCTTATATGGTGAATACGGTGCATTTTGGAACGTAAACAAGGTTGGAGCCGGATTTTGCAAGAAAAGAAGCTGATATGAAGCAGCCGATCGATCGACAGCCCAAAGAAGGACGATCGATCGACAGCTACACTACAGCCTGTCGATCGACAGACACATAGACGATCGATCGACAAGTGCTCGCAGAGACCGACCTAATACGTTTTAAAGAAGGAAAATTGTTCCTTTTCGGGCCAGAAGTTACCAATAGACCGTCATAGCAGCCCACCACGAGTTTTACCTCTATAAATAGTTTATTTTAGGTTTTTAGATAAAGGGGGTAGATTTTACTTAACAAAGTTGAGAGAGCTTTTAGAGAGAGATTTTTAGGGTTTTTAGGGAGACAAGTTTACTTTACACTTTGAGATTCTTCGAACCCTATTGTTCTTATTCTTATTCTCTTTCTTTATGCATTATTATTCAGTTATGTTTTGCTTTGCTGCCATGTCTGAGTAGTTTGCTTGTTAGGTTTAGGGTAGTTCGAATGGAATGATGATGAATTGTTAGGGTAAACTCACTTGTTAGGATTATCTGTTAGGTTCTTCACCTAGATTGCTTTAACTCTGATTTAGAATTGATCACTCTAAATTAGCTATCTTAGGTTGATAGATTGACACGAAAGTGTAATTGATTAGCCAGAACTAGATCTTAGGTGAGCAAAATTACTTACTCGCAAAGAAATTTGGTTTAGGGATTTTGTGAACAAATTGGACTTGAATTTAATGCTTGTTTAAATTGATTGAATTCGCAAAGAAATTTGGTTTTCTAGGGTTTAGACATAGTTAGTTTTCGCAACGACAGTTGGTTAATTATACATTAGTGTTCCGAGTTCTAGAACGGTTCTTAATTAAATCCTGATTTTGTTTAGCCTGCAATTCTGATTCATCCTAAGAATTACCCAAAAGCCTAGCACTTTGTTTAATTGAATTTTAAATCAACAATCTTTCTCTGTTTCGATTTGCTTTTGTCTTTATTTTATATTATTTTACTTAGCCGAATTTGAAGTCAATATTCCTATCGTTTGATTTGACTCCCAGTGATTCGACCCCTACTACGACGACCTCTTAATTTGAGAGAGTAGCTCAGGGTAAATTTGAGCATATCAGGTCTCACATGATATTCCCCTCCCGGAATACCATCACAACTGTGATCAGCACAGATCACCCGGACCATCCCTCACCTCGGATGTCCCCGCAGAGTCTCCCCGGAACTAGACAGTTCCAACTACCGTAAAACTTCTATTCCGAGACTCTCACACACACACACACACAAACCGTTAGAGTCCCCACCGAAACTGGCAAGTTTTATCCGCAATAAAACTTCCATTCCGAGGTTCTCTAACCACAAACACATGACTCTCAAGTCAAACACATAAGAACAACACTTTCTTATTCACTGGAAAAATGTCATAATCATTACAACTTAATGAAAATACAAAAATCCACAACCAAAAACTTCACCACACACGGTGATCACAACACAAAAGCTGAAACTGGAAACCACAAAGAAAACGAATTCACTCCTCCGCTTGCTTCTCGAACCACTTCTTGAACTTCGTTTTCATCTTTGCCTCTGGTTCCCAAGTCTCCTCCTGAATACCTCTACAGTCCCACAAGACTCTCAGCAACGGCACTCTCTTCCGGCGTAGAACCTTGATACTTCTCTCAAGAATCCTAACCGGCCTCATCCCAACAGTCAGATTTGGCTGAAGATCTGCAGGAATCGTCACTGCTACCTCCTCAGAAGCATGCAAGCATCTCCTGAGTTTCGAAACGTGAAACACATCATGGAATTTCTCCATAATTGGAGGCAGCTCCAACCGATAAGCAACTGGTCCCACACGTTCCACAACCCGGAACGGACCCATGTACCTCGTACTCAGCTTATCCTCGGATATGGACCTGTTCAGACCCCGCATCATCGCCATCTTGAGATACACTCGATCTCCGACTGCAAACTCCAACTCTTTCCTTCTCCTATCGGCATAACTCTTCTGCCGATCTTGAGCTTCTTTCATGTTCAGCTTCACAACACGGATCTTCTCCGTCGTCTCCTGAACAAAATCAGCCCCAAAGATGCTCCTCTCCCCCACTTGGGTAAAACATAGCGGAGTACGACATGGCCTCCCATACAACGCCTCAAAAGGAGCCATTCCGATACTCGCCTGAAAACTGTTGTTATATGCGAACTCCACCAAACTCAAGTGATCCGCCCAATGACCACCCCAATCTAGCACGCACATCCTTAACAGATCTTCCATTATCTGAATCGTCCTTTCGGACTGCCCATCCGTCTGCGGATGATTAGCTGTACTCATGTGCACCTTAGTGCCCATCTCAGCCTGAAAAGCTCTCCAGAACACTGACGCAAACCTCGGATCTCGATCCGACACAATACTCGCTGGCACTCCATGCAACCTCACAATTTCCTTCACATACTTCTTAGCCAAGACCTCCGCTCCGTCTGTCTTTTTAATGGCCAGAAAATGTGCTGACTTAGTCAAACGATCCACAATCACCCAAATCGCGTCATAGGTCCGCGAAACCGGCAACCCTACCACGAAATCCATAGTGATCATGTCTCACTTCCACTCTGGAATGGGTAAACTCTGTAATAAGCCACTAGGAACCTGATGCTCAGCCTTCACCAACTGACACACATTGCAAGCTGCAACCCAATCTGCCACATCTCTCTTCATCCCGACCCAATGATAATACCGTTTCAGATCCCGATACATCTTAGTCGCTCCCGGATGAATCGAAAACTTACTCGCATGAGCTTCTCTCAGAATTTCCTGCCTCAAGTCCTCATCCTTAGGAACACAGACTCATCCATGCACTAAGATAGTCCCGTTAGCAGAAACATGATATTCGGAACCAGCAGCCTTGGAGAGATCTAACAACACTGGATCCTGCTCCTGAGCTACTCGGATCCTGCTCAACAGATCCGCCTGATCCGCCGCCGCTAACCCCAACGGTTCCTCTGAAGTAACACACAACCTCAAAGTACTAAGCACACTCACCAGATTCTCCACATCCCGCTCCTGAGATGAATCATACCTTCTCCGACTAAGAGCATCTGCTACAGTGTTAGCCTTACCGGGATGGTAAACAATGTCCAGGTCGTAATCAGCCAACAACTCCGACCATCGCCTCTGTCGCACATTTAAATTCTGCTGAGTAAAAATGTACTTTAGATTATGATGATCAGTGAACACCTGAACTCTGCCACCATACAAGTAAGACCTCCTGATTTTCAACGCGAAGACCACTGCCGCCAGCTCCAAGTCATGAACAGGATAATTTCCCTCATGCTTCCTTAACTGCCTTGAAGCATAAGCAATCACCTTACCCTGCTGCATCAAGACGCAGCCCAAGCCAACTCCCGAAGCATCTGTGTACACCACATAAGGTTCACCCGGTTCAGGTAACGCCAATACCGGTGTACTAGTCAACATCGTCTTCAGCTTCGCGAAACTCAGCTCACAATCAGCAGACCACACGAAAGGAACATCCTTCCCTGTCAGCTTCGTCATGGACTGAGCCATACTCGCAAAACCTTTGACGAATCTCCGATAATAGCCTGCCAACCCAAGAAAACTCCTGATCTCAGTTGCATTCCTCGGTCTAGGCCAATCTCGGATAGACTAAATCTTTGCCGGATCCACAGAAACTCCTTCGGCAGAAACGATGTGACCCAAAAATCCCATCTCTCTCTGCCAGAAACTGCACTTACTCAACTTCGCAAACAGCTTCTGTTCCCGCAACTTCTCCAGAACTCTCCTCAAATGAACCTCATGTTCCTCCAGACTCTTCGAATACACCAAAATATCATCGATGAAAATGATTACGAACTCATCCAGATACTCCTGGAAAACTCCGTTCATCAACCTCATAAACGCCGCAGGTGCATTCGTTAACCCGAATGGCATCACTACAAACTCGAAATGCCCATACCGAGTCCTGAAAGCCGTCTTCCGAACATCTGCTTCGTCGATCGGAATCTGGTGGTAACCGGATGCCAAGTCAATCTTGGAAAACTAAGTAGCCCCCCTTAACTGATCTAACAACTCATCAATTCACGGAAGAGGATACTTGTTCTTCACAGTGACTCGGTTAAGACCTCGATAATCGATGCACAACCGGAAACTACCATCTTTCTTCTTCACAAACAACACCGGTGCTCCCCACGGTGAAGTACTTGGTCGAATAAACCCCTTCTCCAATGAGTCCTCCAACTGCTTCTTCAACTCCGCTAACTCTGCTGGAGCCATTCGGTAAGGCGCCTTAGACAACGGCGTCGTTCCGGGTTCTAACTCAATCGTGAAAGGATCCGACCGAGATGGCGGTAATCCTTGCAACGACTGAAAGACATCCTCAAAATCCCGAGCGACCCGAATATCTCTCACAGCAACCCCACCAACCGCCTCCGACATTATTATCGTGGCCAAGTAAGCCTCGCAACCCCTCTCAATCATTGCCTCAGCTTGAACAAGGGAGATCACAAGACTACCTGAAGTCGGTCTCACTCCTTGGTAAACCAACCTACCACCTTCACGTTCAAATACCACTCGACCCCGATGACAATCCAGATGGACTCTGTACCGATTCAACCAATCCATACCAAGGATAACATCGTACAGTTCCACCGGACTAATCACTATTCAGCTGGCATCAACTCTCCCGCTACCAGAATATCCACCTCCTTCGCCCGGCCATGCGTAGCTAGAAATTCTCCTCCAGCAACCATAACCGGTCCAGTCCGCTCACCAGCGTCACTCCGGATACCACTTCTCTCAGGATGATCCGGAGTAATGAAGCAATTCGATGCTCCAGAATCAAACAACACGTGGGATTCACACCCACCTACAAACAAGGTCCCTACACAATTCCCAAGTGCTAAGCAACCTAACTTTCTATCACAGGCAAAACTCTAAACAAGCACCAAGAAATTCTACACTACTGAATTTACAAAGTCTGAATTAGAAAGTTACCTGTGATCAGCCTCGAGCTCGGCTCTCCCGGCGCTGCAATATCCGGCGGACGCTCCATCACCGCAATCTGGTCCAAAGGCTGCACCTGCCCATACTGAGCTACTGGCTGGACCACTGCCACCGCCAACTGATGCAACTTCGGACAGTTCGGCCTGATGTGTCCCGACTCTCCGCACTGATAGCAAGTCTGAGCCGTTCGAACCTCACTCTGCTTCGGGCAACTCGCCCTCTTGTGGTCTAGACTCCCACAAATGTAACAGCCTCGGCCACTCTGGCCCGATCCCGAAGCGCCTTCCCACTTCCTCTTCTGTCCTTGCGCAGGCTTGCCGCCTTTGCCAGGACCTGCCTGCTGCACTTGCTGCTGCTGAGGCCTCCGAGGCTGACAGCTGGAACTACAGTCGCAGCCTGCTCCCTCAGATCCTCCTCGATCTGCGCAGCCACCTCTACCAGCTCCACTCTACTCGCGAACCTGATGCCTCTGCACCGAGTCCGCAAATCTGGCCGAAGTCCTCGCAAGAACCTCCGAACCTGAGCCTGCTCATCCTCCAAGCTCCTACCAGCATAACCCAGGAGTCTGTTAAACTCCACATCATACTCACGCACAGACCTCGTGCCCTGAGTCAAGTCCAAGAATCTCGCCTCTAAACGATCCAACGCCTCCTGAGGAAAGAACTTGGAGTTGAACTCCGTCACAAAATCTGACCACGCCATAACAGTCCCGGCCCACCTAGCCGCTACACTCCTCCACCAGAGGTTAGCATCACCGTCCAAATAATGGACCGCCAAGTCAACCTTGTATCCCTCGGGACACCTAATCGAGCGAAAGTTCCGCTCCACCCTCATCCGCCACTCGTCAGCCTCCTCAGGCTTCACGCTGCCCGCAAAAGAACCCGTACCGATCCTCTGCATATGCTCCATCATACGAATATACGACGGAACCTCATCAGCAACCGCAGCCCTCGGCTTCACCTCTGCCACACGTGGCAACACTGGATCCTGCACTGGCACCGCACCCGGTAACCACTCCAACAACTGTGTCAGCAGGTCAGCCAGACGATCATCTCTAGCTTGGGCTACACCCGCGGCCGCCACCGCACCCACAGCTGGACCAACACCACCAGCACCACCAGCCTCAACAGAACCCAAACCAGCCCCTACAGGACCCACACTGGCCCCCACACTGGCAGTCACACTGGCAGTCTACCCATCATGAACCGACTGCTGACCTGCCGCAGGCCCATGCGCGGAACTCTGAACCTCGCTCACGACGGGCTCCACAACGAGTCTACGACCCCGGCCTCGGCCCCCACGACCACGCCCTCTAGCTCCTCTAGCCATCTCACTGCACTCACACGCAGACCAGCTAAGAACTAGAAAGACTCAAACACAACAATCAACACTTACCGTGGAATCTCTTTGAAGGCTCGAAGGAAGATGATCTAGAACCCCCAACTCACAGAATTGCAATTTACCAAATTCAATCCTAGCAGTTCTAGCCCGTCTTAAAACCGTAAGGGCTCTGATACCAAACTGAAACGACCCGACCCGTTTTTTTTTTTTTTTTTTTAAACACATTAACCCTTGGTCTTGGACTAGCATTCCCATAAATGCTATCCTCAACAACCAAGCAACAACAAACAGACAACCAGCGGATAACAATAATAAACCAAGCATTTCATTCCATTAATCTAAACAAGTTCAACACAAATTCCACGAAAACCAACAACCTAACCAGGTTCTAAAACAGAAATGGAAAACATCAACAACACACAGCACGAAACCGAGACCCTAGATCATCTCCCTCTTCGTTGCCATGATTCCACGATCACAATTTGCCTTTACCTGCACCACATGGAAAAAAGAGATGCGTGAGTATTATCACAAATACCCAGTGAGACGGTCCTCCCATCTACGACTGCGCACACAGACCCGATGGATCCGCTCAGGCAAACACACACCAAACAATCACACAAAACACAACAACGGCTCAACCACAGCCCAAACAGGCGGCCTACCGATCGACACTACCACTAGGTGTCGATCGACAGCCCTGTTCACACCTGTCGATCGACACACCCACGGTGCCTGTCGATCGACAGCTCCACAGGACCCTGTCGATCGACACAACCACTAGGTGTCGATCGACACACCCACGGTGCCTGTCGATCGACCGCTCCACAGGACCCTGTCGATCGACACAACCACTAGGTGTCGATCGACAGCTCCTCGATCACCTGTCGATCGACACAACCTCTAGGTGTCGATCGACAGCTCTCGTGTGACCCTGTCGATCGACACACCCAAGTGCTGTCGCTCGACAGGTCGTCGCATATTCATGGGAAATCGATCATTATCCTCTCGGATCGATTCCCTCCTCTGCGTTAACACGAAACCTGCACAACAAACACAATCCAACAATCCATACACAACAAAACGAACAGAAAACAACACCAATCATCACAATCAATCAATTCGACCTACCACCACACAACCCTAACGAATCCACCGGCCCAGAAGCCATGGTCACGCACTCACCTTAGAATTTTGGATAGAATTTGCTGGATAATGAGGCTAGAAACAGATTCAGCTACAATCACCACGAAATTCCTCTTCAAATCGATCAAGAACGAAACCCTAATCCACAAAACTATCAGACACAAGAGAAACTCCTCTCAAAACTCTTTGTTTCTGATTTTGGGACTTTGGTTCGCTCAAATGCGGCCAAAAACCCTTATATACGAAGCCCTAGGGTTTACCCAAACCGGCCCGGTCCAATTGAACGACTTAAATCGAACCAGAAAACCAGCCAATTCGAGCACTTGTCGATCGACAACCACTAGGTGTGTCGATCGACAGCCCTTAAGAGCCCTGTCGATCGACAGACCACAAGTGTGTCGATCGACAGCCCCTCCATTTTCTACAAAAAAAAATGGTTCACGGGCGTCACACGGCAAACTGTGAATAAGAAAAATAAAGAACACCAAAACTATCATAAGAAACCATAAACATCATAAAAACAATACAAACGTAAGACAAACAAACAATATACCTGGTACCATGTTTAATATGTAAGACGATTATACCATAAAAATCCTAAAAAGTATTATAAAGAAACGAATAACAATAATAAAGAAAATACAAAAAAGAAACGCTTAATATAAAGAACATCCACTAATAAAAATACATTGAGATGGACAATATACACATGATGTTTTTCATATAAAGTTTTTCAATCATTGATCTAAAGAATAACTGTCTATATGAAATTAAGAGTAACTCTCTTTATTAGGTTAATAAAATAACTCAAAACTAAACTCTAAAACTCATGCCTTTGATCACAACTCAATCAAGGTATATATAGCACAAAATTGCTATTTCCAATCCTAATAGAAAATAAAAAAACTACTATTTCCTAATTCTAATAGTAATGGTAAATTTACTTTTAGCATATCTTTTCCATAACCAACTTGTTATAGATGTTAGATGTTTTTTGTCATTTAAAATGAAAGTTTTCAATTAACAATTTAAATATAACATAGAAAACTACTATTCCCTAATTCTAATAGTAATGGTAAATTTTCTTTTAGCCTATCTTTTCCATAACCAACTTGTTATAGATATTAGATGTTTTTTGTCACTTAAAATGGAAGTTTTCAATTAAAATTTTATATATAATATCTTTTAATTTAAAAAAAAAGGAAAGTTTCTTATTATCCACAAAAACAAAATTAACTAAATTCATACATATTGACGTGGCACGTTACTATAGGTTGATTTATAGCCTATGTGGACGCCTCACGTTACCTAGATTTTATACCTACGCTACGCGTGGGTTTGTTTTATCGATGACTTTAATATATATTTGGACTTGCTAATTTTACATTAGCTAGAAATTAACATGTATGAATGCAAAAGTCTAATGTTATGAAAGTGGAACAATCGTAGAGAATTAAAAATATTATTTACCATAAATACTAATATGTATCGTATCGATATTTTTTACTTGTGTGTTCATGTTTAGATATGGTTGTGGCATATCTTTTGAGCGTTCATGTTGTTGCAGTACCTTCTTTTTTCAAGCAAAGTTTAGAGCTGAAGCTCATATCTTTTACATGTAGCATTAGAAAGTCGAAAGTTATGGGGTTTTTTTTCAACTGTGTCTTCACTAATTGATTTTGACTATTAACTGCTAGGATTTCGTCAAAAAAAATTGAGTCTTTTTATTGAATGATTAAAATTCTTAAATAATATTGTGAATTTGTTTGTCGACTATTTTTCTTCTCATTTCCTCTTGTTTTTGTTTAGGTCCACACAATTTGTTTGTCGTTATATTTTATTATTATTGTGAATTTGGAAGAAGTTTCCAACCTATGTCACTCGAAGTTGCATCTAAATGATTAGAACTCAAATTATAATTCAAACCTCCAAGGCCAACCTCGATGATATTTTCCAGGTTTCCAAAGCGTTATAGTTTGCTTCTTTTGGTTATGTAAAGTGGTCATATATATATTCTTAAACAGTTTCTAGGGTTTCCCTTGCTTGAGCTCAAGAAAAACCGAGTTAGCCTATTGATTTAATTGTGATTCTATCATGATTATAGTCTCGATAATATAAATCCAGCAAGATATCTTCTCTTAATTAATAGAGCTAAATTCTATGAGAGAGTTATATGAATTTATCAAATAAATGTCAGTCGTTGTGCAAAGATTATGTTCAAAATCGAATCAACGGTCAAAAATATTATGTTCTGTCGATTCTTAAGTACGGGTTCATTTTTTTGGTAATGGGTAGGGGTTCATTAAAAAATGTGATTATATATAGTGAAAATATAATGGGAAAAAAATCTTGAGATCGCTCTCTTGTAATCCAAGTTTTCATCTATTTTATCATTTGCAACAATGTCTTATAAATCTTCTTTGTTCTCTACACCCAATAGTCCAACCATAATCATACCAAAGATCGAATCTGAAAGGAATCAAAGGAACCACGTATTAGATATCTTTAACGCACCAACCTAAAACCATACCATATCAAACCTTATTCCATAGCCATCGCCCAGAGAGGATTTAAGAAAAACCTGAATGAGGCTGACATTGAATGATTCAGCATTGTGAGACTTCTAGACTGCGATGGATCTGGAAACTAAGTTTTTTCGTTCAGGAATAACCTAATTATTCCGTGGAGGAATATGATTATCAATCATATGGCGCTGACATTAAAATACTCTTCGCCATCTTAGAATAGGATTAGTCAAATAGTTTTGATATAAACTTGGGGTTTGTAGAAAGTATAACCTTATTAGTCACTACACAAACGATTGTTGATAAAACATTATACAAAGGATAGTCCAAAACAAAGTGATTAGGGTTCCTAACAAAGAACAAATTACTTGAAAAAAACCCAAAAATAATAATTTGACTAATTACGTCTGCAATATATTATAAAAACATAAATATCAAAAATATACCACAAAGAGATCAAGACTATTTAAAACAGGTAAAGATAACACGAGACTATTTGAATCACCTTTTAATAGTCTCATCGACCACATTGTTATATCGAAAAATTTAGCTTCTTAAAACCCCGCTCATGGATCAACAAAAGCCCTCACGCACACCTAACTAAACCCCATAGAGAGAGAAACCACAAAGCTTTTAGAGAGAGAAACTCAATCTCCGGTTTCCAATGCCGTTCCGATCCAGATCTCGTAGGTTCTCCAATCGGGGGATCATCATCTCGCCATCGTATCAATCCCAGTGCCGGGATTTCATCGTTCTTCACCCGAGAATGTGGATTATCCTAGCTTGACCGTGCATGCTGGTACGTCTACTGTATAGAAATAGAAATCTAGCCAAAACACCAAATCCATAACCAAATCGAGTAAAAAATACTCGAAACAAAATATAAAGCAAACGATAAACAAAACAACAAAAGCAAACGTTAAAGAAGATAATATTTAATTTGAAGATAACAGAAATCCTTAGAAAAATTATAACCTATAAACAACCAAAGCAAACATCAAGATCTCTCCAATCTGAAAAAAAGAGAATAAATGATTAGGTCTTGGAATAAGAATAAAAAGCTATCATGCGAGCATAGTACAAAAATAGTACGCAATGTTATCTCCTCTTAAATATATGGGTGAATTAGTGAAATATAAATTTGATTTAGAATATTTTATTTGATTTATTATTACTTAAATTTTTCTATTTGCATAAAGATATAATATGGAAGTTTTCAATTAATAGTTAGAATATAATATTTTAATTTATTTTTAATAATGCTAAGTTTCCTATAACCAAAAAAAGAGTAAATTAACATAATTCTAAAGTTGACGTGTTACCTTACTATAGGTTGATTTATCGCCTACGTGGACGCCTTTAGGAGCTTATAGCTTCAACTTTTATATAGTATAGACTAGATTTTATACCCACGCTACGCGTGGGTTTGTTTTACTGATGAGTTAAATATATACTTGGATACGCTAATTTTAAATTAGCTATCTCTTGACATAGATGAATGCAAAAATGTAATTGTAAGAAAGTAAATCAATTGTAGTGAATTTAATTATTTACTTACCATAAATACTAATATATATTGGTATCGGTAATTTTTACGTGTCAGAGAATCTATATACACATATATGTAATGTTTAGGTATGCTTATGGCATATCTTTAAATTCGGCTAGTGAATGTTCATGTTATTGCATTACCTTCTCTATCCAATCAATATGCAGCGTTTGAGCTCATATTCTTTTAGAAAATAAATCTTTACTTTTGGATATGTATTCTTCTTAAAAATAATTATGTGATTATTTGGAAACGATCATATCAAAGGTATCATAATTTAATTTAAAAAAAACCACAAAACTCTACAACCTTAATTCTTTGTTTCCACTCTTTTTGTTCTTTTAGCTCCCTTCACTTTTGTATCTCTCATTTCTTTTTGACGTTGAGTCTTCAATTGTATTCAAATAAATATTATGTTCATTGTCAAACTCTCAAGATATAAGTATTTTTTAATAACCATAACAAAGTCTATCTGTTTTTAGTAATCATCTTTTTTAGGAGAATCTAGTGTTCACAGTAAATATGTATTTGAGTTTATTGAATATATTAATGTATATACTTTTTAGAGGAATCAAATGTAATTATAAAACATGAGTTCGTAAAAGTATACCAATGTTTTTCCTATATGCTCTTTTTGGATAGTATGATGTTTTTTTGGCAAATTGTGTTTTGATACATGCATAGAATTATGTTTTTGGATAGTATGATGTTTTTTTTTGGCAAATTGTGTTTGATACATGCATAGTATTACTATTAGATTAGATTAAGAGGTTAAACATGCATAGTATTATGTTTTTTTAATATTTTGCTAAGTTTCCCTTTCAAAAGAGAACATTGAAGAATAAGTTGATAACCATAATTATATATGAATGAAGATTGTGTTCGGACCTACAGTATAACCTCTATAAATTAATACTCAATAAATTAATACTTTGGTAAATTAATAGTATTTTCCAGTTTGAAATCAAGTTTTTGATTCAATTAGTTTCTTGATAAATTAATATTTCGCTACATTAATAAAATATCTTGGTCCGACGTTATTTTATAGTGGTTTTATAGATGTGGTTTATTTTTTTAATTTGAATTTATTACAAATTTCCATTTTTATAAATTAGGAAACTTTTTTAGAGAGTATTAACAACATATATCTTTATGAAAATTTAATTTACGATATATTCAACGTTTCCAATTGTCTCTAAATTTTAATCATCCATATATTATATTTAACTTTTTATAAAAATGTATATATTTTTTTAAATGGAAAAGAAGAAAAAAAAAACGTTTAAAAAGTGGAAGTTTAAAGAAACAAAATAAATATTTAGTTCATCAATTTATAGATATTATCCGATGAGCTAGTTTTCAATAAGTTAAAAGAAGAGCAAGTTAAACTTTGATGTGTTCCAAAGTTCTACGTTTGAGCTCTTATTAATACATTAATATGTTAACAAAATTGAAACCTAATATTCAGTTTATCTAATAGTTTCTTAATAATAAATAAACGATATCTTTTTTATACAGTATCTATTGAAGTATTGTATTGTATTTTATAACTAATAGGTTACGCCCCGCGAGCTAAATAAATACATTAGTTTAAGCTTAAAAATATTTTTTTATTATTATTATTCATTTCTCACGAATACATATTTTAATAAAATAAATCAAACACGACATTATCATCTATCGAGTACTATGAAGAACAGGATGGGAGGGAATTAGTACATTGATATGTTAACGAATTGGAAACATAATATTTGGATTATCTAATAGTTTATTAATAATAAATACATGATATTTTTATATTGTAGCTATTGAAATATTGTATTGTATTTTATAGCTAATAGGTTACCCACCGCGAGGTAAATACATGCATTAGTTTAAACTTAAGAATTTTTTTTATTACCTATTCATTTCTCAATAATACATATTTTAATAAAATAAATCAAAAACGACATTATTTTGTATCGAGTATATGATAAAGAACGTCCGTGATGAAGTCTAGCACGGGGTTTACAAAGAATATTATTTGAAAATAAACTACTACTTTTTCGTTGTATATATGTCTAAAACTAACAAACGTATCGAAAGTAATTTAGCTAATTTTGATTTATAGTATTAGATGGCACTACACCCTAAATGGAAGCCTTATTAAACCTTCAAAATGTATGTAAAATATAGAATAAAGGTTTTGATTGATTATTAAAAAAATTCAAATTTTTCAGCGTAAGTAAATATGTTATTATGGTTGATTACTTTTTTTTGTCACACTCAATAAAAGGTGTACATTTTAATTTAAAAAAAAAAATTGAATCATTTTATAACTAATTTTTTATAACATTATTTATTTATGATAAACATAATAACAAAAAAAATATTAAAAACACAATACGTATGCTACTATGCTATCACATTTTTGACGAAAAAACTATAAATAATTTTGTATTAGGATAAAATAAGAACATATCTCAATATTTTTAGTCAGTTTAAAAAGTTATGCTCGACATAAAAATATCAAATTACTCTAAGACCAATTTATACCAACATTCGAGCACACATGCATAAATTTAAGGTTTCATTTGGTAAAAGTGAATTAAACAAACAAATAAAACTCGCTCACAAAGTCTTTCGGTAATTAAAATTCACTTCATCACATGGTTCAAATCTTGTAAAATCTTGATATGAACCATACGACCTCAAATATGAAGAAAATCTTGATACCACGAAGTTATTCTTGCAAATACTTGTTAATTTTCTTGTTAGAAGAGGGGCTTAAAAGGAGCGTGCTTCGTCCAAAATCCATTGAGTAGCTCAAATGATTTCGCTTTTATTAATATGATATATCCCTATAAATCCTAATAAAAAGTCACAAAATATATATATATATATATATATATATATGAAAACAATACAAAATATTAGGAAGAAAGTTACGGTACAAAAGAAAAAGAAGATTAGATAAAATATTTGTTTAAACATAATAGAATCAACCATGAATATCAAAGACATATCTCTGAATTAGGACTCAATTGGATACAATAAACAATTACCAAAAAAGGCAAGAACTAGATGTGTCCGTGAGGGGAATAGAAGACATCGTTAGCAATCAATACAAATATTATATGAGAACACAGTAGGATACGAACACATCAAAACGACAAAATTAAAAACAATATAAAGTCGTAAATAAGATTAAGAAAACTAACATGACATCGCAGAATTGGAAACGCTAAACAAAAAACGTTAAAATTCGTCAGAAATATAAGAACATTATAAAGTATAGATCGAAACATCAGTAAAAAATCAAACCCATAAAATACTAATACCCTAAAACTATAAGAAAACCTACAGCAAAACAGAGCGGTGAGGATTAGAAAATAGAACGTGAAATAGTAGAAGTCAAAAAAACACCAAAATATCAAATTTGGTTTTGAAGAGGAAGCATATATAAATTATACACACAAAAAAAAGCTAAGGTTTCACCAAAATATCTAGTCGAATAAGCAAAATTATAAAGCTAGGGTTTCACCAAAATATCTAGTCAAATAAGCAAAATTATAATGAGTAGCAAATCACAATCACAACCTACAAAATAAAAGAGCCTTTTGTTAGGCTAAAACAATGAAGAAGACGTAAAACAGAGAAGAGAAGAAAGGGCTATAATAGAGGAGACAAAAGATTGAAACAAACTTTCTTTGAACGACAAAAGTAATGTGAATCATGTATTTATAGGAGGATTTTTTACTTCTTAATTAGTAGTATGATGATAGTTGACAGCTTCTGAATGAGGTAAATTTCCTAATCTCATTTAGTTTTTTTTTTTTTATAAATAGAAATTTTCTATTTTTGTTATTGATTAGGAGATACCAATTGTATAATTATATATTTGATTTATTATTACTTAAATTTTCCTATTTGCAAAAGGATATAATTTGTAAGTTTTCCACTAACTATTAAAATATAATATTTTAATTTTTTTGATAATGTTAAGTTTCTTATTATCAACAAAAAACATAATTAATATAATTCACAACGTTGATGTGGCACGTTACTATAGGTTGATTTATCGCCTATGTGGACGCCTTTAGAAGCTTATAGCTTCAACTTTTATATAGTGTAGACTAGATTTTATACCCACGCTACGCGTGAGTTTGTTTTATCGATTGTTGTAATGTATATTTAGGTTTGCTAATATTTTTAATTAGTTTAGTTAGACGTATGCATATACGAATGCAATTTTTTTTATAAATTAAGATCATTGTCCACTTCACAATATATCAACAATCTGACAAATAGTTATTGTATGTGATAAGGTGTAGCCCATTGAATAACTTTAAAACTAACGGACATAAAACTTAAATTTCTAATTTACTCTCCAACAAACAAAAATTTTACAACTGTTTTTACATCTTTAGTTTTAATATTTTGATAATATTATTTTCTACAGGATCATGAACTCATGTTTTTTTATTCGTTAATATCAATGGATTTTGTTTTAACTCTCTTGGCCTGTAAAAATATTATTTTGCTACCTCTAAGCTTTAACCATCCACATCCATCACTAGAAATCATCTTTACAAAATTAGCATGTTTGTTACAATCAAAACACATTTTTCCCACTTTTAAGATAATAAATATTTAATTTTTGGATATGTATTCTTCGAAAATAAAATTATATGATTATTTGGCAACGAAATCACATCAAAAATATTGTAATCTAATAACTAAAAAATCTCATAAAGCACATAGATGCTTTTTTGCACATCCTTCAGTTTATTTGTTTCAACTCTTTTGGTTTTTTAGCTTTTTCACTTTTGTATTTCTCATATCTCTTTTACGGTGAGTCTTAAATTATATTTAAATAATTATCATGTTCAATGCCGAACTCTCAAAGTTTTCAATATTATTTTAATAACCATAACAATGTACATATATTTTTAGTAATAATATTGTTTAAGAGAATCCATTGATCCCTATACTCCTTCCGTTGCATATTACTTGTCGTTCTAGGTGATTTCACGTCAATTAAGAAAACATTTAAAAAATCTATTTTACCTCTAATTAATGTGTTTTCATTTGAGATGTGTAGTTAATAAGCTAAAAGAGTATGGATAAAATCGGAAAATCAATCATACATTTGCATTGAAAATGTAAAACGACAACTAATTTGATACAAAATAAAAAGTGTAGAATGACGTAATATTTATAAATATGGACATCACAACATCCTTTGACTCTTTTTTCATACACATATATTCCCTAACCATTTTTAAAATATTATACAGTCAATTTTATTTATAATATGAATAGTGAAATCAATAAAAATAAATAAATACATATACTTGACATAACAATTACTTGATAGTTAATATGATTTTCTTTTTATAGCTTAAGTAATTATACTTTATATTTTCTAGAATATTTTAATTACTATTGACATTAATTAATTTGTTTTTCTTATTTTTTATTTTTCAATGTTATAAATACTGTTTTTATAGCCAAACATTGTATGGAAGAAATCTCAAAAGGTGAAGGAACCAAAGTTATCATCAAACAAACCACATGAAGATTAATCTTTGGCGACTGCTTCATTAAATATATCGTGGACCACTCTATTCAGTTATATTTTTTCATTAGTTAACAATTTTATTCATTTGTAGTAAAATTTTGCTAATAAGATGTTTGGAGCCTAGATGTTTACGAAATTGAATTTGGAACATGAGTTCGTAAAAGTGTACCAATGTTTTACATATATTCTCTTTTTGGATAGTGTTGTTTTGTTGGCAAATTGTATTTGAATAAAATATTAGATTAGATTAAACATGCATAGCATTATTTATTTTTAACAATTTGCCATTTTCAAAGAATTTTATATTATTTGAAAACGTAATTTACTTACCGTATTTCAAAGAAACACCATAGTCACCTATACCACATAAAATCGTAGATGTCATTAGTTTTTACATAATATTTGATTGTAAAATTCAAACTTATAATAGACGGTTCTGGTCTAAGCATCAACATGAATTGATTTTTGTATTCTTCCACGTTATCGAGAAAAAAATAATAATTAAATGTGAATATATGCTAGTAGTTTTCTAAACAATTAATTAAAATTTAATGTTTCTAATTGCTCTAAATTTTAATCATCCATGTATAATTTTAACTTTTTATAAAAAAAAAATATTTTTTCATTAGTGGAAAAGAAGAAAATAGGAAAAAAGCAACAATTAAAAAATAGAAGTTAAAAAAAACGAAAATAAGTAAATAACTCATCAACTTTATAGCTATTTTTCAATTGTATATTAAGAAAATTTGACTTATTGTCATTTAGAAAAATTAATTACGTATATTGTGATGTGCAATTTTTTAATTGATTGATTTAAGTCTTACATGGAGAGCTTTAGGAGCTTATACCTTGAACTTTATGAACAATTTTTAAACATTAATCTTAAAATTTCCTATTTGTGTAAGGAAATAGATGATTTTTGTCTTTAAAAATATAGATTTTTCCATTATAAAAAAAAATCAACTTAATTCATAAATATTGACGTGGCACGACACTATTAGATTTAATGCTTATGTGAACGCTTTTAAGAGCTTATAGCTTTGAGTTTTAAAATTTTCTATTTGCGTAAGGAAATAGATGATTTTTGTCATTTAAAAAAAAAAGTAAAGTTTCATGTTTTCAACAAAAACAAAATTAAAGTAATTCATAAATATTGACGTGACACGTTACTATTGGTTGATTTATAGCACACTAAATAGAAGTTAAAGAATAATTGAGTGTGACTGTAAAATCAAAATACTACCTTAAAATTAATACATATAAATTAATATATCTAAATTAACTTCTATTTAGTTAAAAATAGATTTTCTATTAATTTTTAAATACATATCTTTATAGGAAATTTTACGCCTTAAGGAGCTTATAGCAAAAATTGCAAAAAATCGTCGCTAAGAATATGAAGACTAACATAAGAACGAAGAATTCGACACGACAAACTGTGAATAAGAAAAACAAAGAACAACAAAACTATCGTAAGAAACCATAAACATCATTAAAATAATACAAACGTAAGACAAACAAACAATATACATGGTACCATGTTTAATATGTAAGACGAATATACCATGCAAATCTTAAAAATTATTAATGAGCATGAACTAATAAAGAAACGAATAACAATAATAAAGAAAACACAAAAAAGAAACTCTTAATATAAAGAACATCCACTAATAAAAATACCTTGAGATGGACAATATACACATGATGTTTTTTATATAAAGTTTTTCAAGCTTTGATCTAAAGAATAAAGCTCTATATAAAATAAATAGTAACTCTCTTTATTAGGTTTAGAAATAACTCTAAACTAAACTATAAAATTCATGTCTTTGATCACAACTCAATCAATGTATACAGTAGAACCTCGATAAATTAATACTCGATAAATTAATAAACACCATAAATTAATAAATTATCCCGGTCCCGAGTCGGGCCAATGTAAAAATCAACTCAATTTGATAAAATGATAAGATAATAATTTTTTTGAAACTCCTATGTAAAATATAGTCCCAATAATAGCATAAATTAATAATTGCAAATCTTAGACAGATATGTATATACATCTAAGGTAATTTAGTAAAATATGACTCCAATGTTGTTTGTCTTTTCTTAAAGTTGGAATCACGTTGGAGCTCGTCTCTAATTTTCCTTATTGCATCAGCAACTCCTGGTGTTGTCTTCTCAACCTGCATCCAAAAGTTATGAAGAGTTCTAGAAGCGAGAATTGCTTCCTTACGCGTAACTGGTTCCAAGGGTGATGCAAGATCTTCTTCAACTTCATCTTCAACATTAAGGATAGTAGCCGCAATTTCTTCTAAACTCTGAACTTCTGAGGAAGCATCGTTTTCACCCGGATAGTCTAGTAAGGTCTTGACATCCATTCTGTTCCGATAACAGAGATTATTAATCACAACTTCAAGTTCATGAATGTCGTTTGATTCATCTTCTAAATTCCTTGATACATCCTCTGTTGAGCGAATTTTGCAGTGTCGAAAACAATTTGCTATTGTCTCTTGACGAACATTAGTTGTCCAAGCCGAGACTGCAAAATTGATAGCATTCAAAACGTTGATCTTACCTGGATCAGATTGTCCCAACTCATAGCCTTCTAAAATCTCACGGTAAAATCTCCTACGATAATGCATCTTAAAAGCTCTTATTATTCCAGCATCACAAGGTTGAATTTTTGATGTCATGTTGGGTGGCAAGAAGTACAGCTCAACATTCTGTAGTCCTTCAATATTTCTTGGATGTGCTGGACAATTATCTACCACAAACAAAACTCTTCTTCCATGCATTCTCGTATCAAACCAGCGGATATATTCTTCAAAAAGCACACTTGTCATCCAAGCTCTTTTGTTGGCACGATAGTGACAATTCAAGCTACTTATGTTGATATTCTTGAAACAACGAGGCTTTGCATATTTTCCAATAATCCATAGAGGAATTTTTTCAGATCCATCTTCATTACAACAAATAACAACAGTTAGTCGTTCTTTGTCTTGCTTTTTTCCTTCAAGTTGTTTCGTAGCAAGAGAATGATCAGCTTGTAACCTGTAAAACAAACCAGTTTCATCCATATTGAAAACATCTTTCATAGGGAATTGATTTATTTTTTCCCTTATAGCTTCTCGTTTCTTCTCCATGTCTTGTACATCAACTGAACCACTCTCTCCAAAACGACGGTATGACTTGATGCCATGTCGTAACTTGAATCTTTCAAGCCATCCTTGAGAAAATTGGTGCTCTGTATCTTGCTCAGGGTACACAAGTTTCATTGTTTCTTTTGCCTTCGTCAAAATTAGTTCTCCAGTCATGTTTACACGATCTTGGTATTGTAGAAACCACTCAAAAACAACTTTCTCCATATCTGGAAATTTTGCTAGTTTGTGCCTCTTGATATCTCTTCTTGTTTCCAGATTGATAGAAAGATAATCACTTGATCGTTTGAGTGTGTTTGAGATTGTAGCTTGACTAACCTTTAGATGAAACTTTTTTTCAACCCACGTTTGCAAATCTTTCTGGGTGCATGACGCATGATCTCTTTTATGCTCACATAACTCTTTGCGTATTTGATCCGTCATTGTCGATTTCCCAACACCTTTTAGATGGGAAGCCATTGCTAAATTTGATTTTGAAACAAGCGATAAAAAAGAATGTTTAATCAAAAACCTAAGATGAACATTAAAACAAAGTCTCGTACATAAAAAAAATGTAAGGAAATGAATTATTATGGAAACAAATTGAATAAAATATGTAAAAAACAAATCATTATGGAAATTCTAGTGAATATATATATTGGTAGAATATGAATTTTGAAGAAACTTTCTTATTTTAAATTAAAAAATCTTAGATTGGGGATTTAACAAAATCTCTTTCTAAATTAATAATTATTAATTTATCGATAAAATAATATTCTGCCTAAATTAATAAATTGTCCTGGTCCCAACATTATTAATTTATAGAGGTTTTACTGTATATAGCACAACATTGCTATTTTCAATCCTAATAGAAAATAGAAAACTACTATTCCTAATTCTAATAGTAATGGTAAATTTACTTTTAGCCTATCTTTTCCATAACCAACTTGTTATAGATGTTAGATGTTTTATGTCATTTAAAATGGAAGTTTTCCATTAACAATTTAAATATAATATAGAAAACTATTATTTCCTAATTCGAATAGTAATGGTAAATTTTCTTTTAGCCTATCTTTTCCATAACCAACTTATTATAGATGTTAGATATTTTTTGTCAATTAAAATGGAAGTTTTCAATTAACAATTTAAATATAATATTTTTATTTTTAAAAAAAGCTAAGTTTCTTATTAACAACAAAAAGAAAATTAATTTAGCACTAAATATTGACGTGGCGTAACACTATAGGTTGATTTATCGCCTATGTGGACGCTTTTAGGAGCTTATAGCTTCAACTTTTATATAGTATAGACTAGGTTTTATACCCACGCTACGCGTGGGTTTGTTTTATCGATATGTTTAAATATATATATTTGTAATTAACATAGCAAGACGTTTACATATACGAATGCAAAAGTATAATAGTTAGAAAATGAAGCAATCGTAGAAAGTTAAATAATATATTTACGATATAGATTAATATAGGTATGTAAAAAATTATATGTATATGTTCATGTTTAGATATGGTTATGGCATAATTTTTAGCGTTCATGTTGTTTGCACTACATTCTTTCATGCATTATTTTTTATTCAAAATTTATTTGTAGACGTCAAATATATATTAGATACTTACAATAGTAAACTAAAAATTAAAAACTTGCACCTTTCATGGATGAAAGCTTCGGCATCTCCCTCTCAACAACTATAAAGATTCCCCCAGTTTTTGTTATCACATGTGACATGTAAACTCTTCTTACTCTTTACCATTTTTCCCATCATTCTTGAGAACTCAATTTCAATGGTAAATTTCACATTGAACTGTTCGCATGACTCATTCTCCTTTTTTTCTTGTGTTTCTATTTTTTTGCGGATTCTTACAATCGAATTCCATAGCCTAACTTTAACAAATCAAAAATTGTCTTTTTTTATATATATACATGGGATCATATATTACTTTTCATGTGATTTTGTTGGTGTCTTGGGCTTATTTGAATTATTTACTTTAAAGCAAAGGTTGTTATCTTCGTACCTGCATGTTAGGTATAATTGATTTATACAGTAATCAACGTGAGAAATTATTCTTTTCAAGCAAGCAAACAAACAAACACTAACTTTATATTTAATCTTAGTTTTCGAAACATTTAGAGCAAGAATTTTCAAGAGTTGGTACAAGCTCTGGACCAACACACTCGTCAAAAGTTTTGTGTTTATATTAAAACTCGGAATATTTATTAATTTCATGCATCAAATCCATTAGAACATCAAAGATTCAACTTTTTTTTCATCGTCAAACAAAAAATCAATTCAGCAAACAATTTATAGAAATTCGCTGAATAATATATTAAGTATATATATTCTTGATTCTTTTATTGTTCTATGTATTCTTTTCTTTTTTTGACATCATATAATTTATTTTTAAGTTCAAAGCGTTCTTCGGGGTTCAAGCACAACGCAACTGTGTTTTGGGTGCACAAACTTAGAATTATGATAAGAATAGATGTTTGGGAAGGGCATATAATATATGAATAGAATTATTATTATGCAAAATTTCATTACAAAGTTGTAAAATATCCAAATCTTGTCGATAAAAAGTTGGTTAGATTTATTGTGAAATATAAAACAAAACCTTCTTCCGTTGAGCAACTTGAAAATTTGGTGAGATTTTCTTTTTGAGCACTTAACGCAAATCCCAAACAATTTACCTTGGTCTTGGGGTATACCTTCATAATAAACAAAAGATGGTAACAAAAACAAATGCTCACTTTGGCCAAAAAAATAAAATTATCACTTAAACCTTCCCTCCTCACGGATTAAAAAGTAACATGTAATCATTAAGAGATAGTAATTATTTATACATTTGACTTTTCTTAGATTTCTTTTTTAGATAATTTCATTTCTTTGTGGGAATCATTATTGTACATATAGACATCTAGCTTAATTAAATACTCAAATAATCGTATCTTTACTTCGGGTTACCCTTTTGATTCAGACTGAAATTAGAAAACACATATATGGTCTCGGGGCAGCGTATATGCTTTCTTGCACAAACACACGAAAGCTTGCCATGCAAATTTCATACTCCATATCCACTAAACATGTTTACATATCAATATCAAATATTCAAAGTCGTTCTTATAACAAACATAAGATTTGGTGACATAAAATAGCTTGATCTTATCCTCACCTTCTTTATTAAGGCAGTTTTAAGAACAACGCATATGAGCATTTGCTGGAAAGGCCCAACAGCATGGACTATAAAATCAACGTTTCCTCGTCGACAACAAAACATGCAAGACTAAGATATAGCATATACAAAATATATTTAGAACAAAAACAGACAAATTAAAACATGAAAATAAAAAACAGAACACATAAAAATACCTTGGTAAAGAAAAGAAGACCTGCAAAGAAATAAAACTATAGGAAAGAATATTAAGAAACCAACTAAACAGGTAAAGAGATTCATGGTTGAGCAAGAGAAATTATGATGTATAAGTATAACTTATGCTACGATCAAGTTGATTAATTAATTATAAATTAGGAAAAAAGCTTACTATGAGGAAAACAGAAATCACTACAATATGCAGACTTCGTCTATAAGATTGACGTCCACTTTGCGAATGCCTTTTCCTTCCATCTAATGATTTATTTCTGAAACTGAGAAAGATATTACCGAGATAATTAATTTTCTATGTATCTTAGTTATGATAATTAAATAGTTTGATGGATATAAAAAAACTCACAAAGATATAAACTCAAGTATGTAAAGGATATTAAGATTTATTGAAATATCGAACACGAAACAAAACTATTAAAAAATCAAATTATTTAAGAAACATATATAATGTAAGCAAATCGGCGAGCTTCTTCAATAGTGCCATATCTTTCTTGTGTTTTACAACACCCATGATAACTACTATAGCAATATAAAAAAGAAATTAAACAAAATCAATTGAACAAAAGTATAATAATTTGAATTTACCATCGTTTATACTATATAAATCATGTGAGTACTGGTTTTAATAGATCTTGACCTCGTGACCTCTTTATATGTGAGGGACCTATGGTCTTTGAGAGATCCTAATATAAAAATGGACTAATTTTATGAACATGGATGTTTTTAATCACCTTTTAATAGTTTTTGCTTTCGATCTTCTCTTCTCCTTTGTGTGGAGGTTTTCTTCTTTTTCTTTGCAATCTAAAACAAAATAAAACACAATCACAAAGTCAGGTTTTAAATTGCAGCAATATGGTATTTTGAAATCAAATGAGTATTTTTTTTTAAAAAAATTGATTAAAGATAATTAAGGACAATATAATAAAAATAACTAAAGGTAAAACCATACATAATAATAACTTACCTTTGATATTAAAGAACAAAAAATCTGGAGAAAAAAAACAATAAAAGAAATCAGATCAGACCAAAAATTTAATTATCGACCATAAGAATAGAAATTTGTAAAAGAAAATACATACCTATTGACAAACCTGAAAATACAGTATAAAACAAATTATTCATGCCTATTGATAAACCTGCAAAATTAATATATACGAACAACTAAAATAATATACTTACCTATCAACTAACAAAGCAAACGTGAAATACAATCATACCTAAATTACTTATCACTCATACCTCAATGACCATGCACGTTAAAACCTATATATATATACAAAAATAGGTTAAAAGAGCACAAACGTATTTTCAAATTTTAAAGAAAAAAAACAGAGAGCACAAACATACAATAACAAACCTTTGCTACGCCTAGACCTAGTAATTATATAAAATCATGAACCGTAGAAAACAAAATTGATACCTAAAATAATGAATATGATATCTGCAAGAGACATGATATACACAAAAAGCCAAAGAAGCAATTACAGAACAAATACCATCAAAAGCTTGAAATTCTTAGCTATGGCGATTCAATTTGTCTGCAAAAATTTAAACACACGAAAATCATAGTCACATAATTACAATGAAAAAACCATCGATGATTAAAACAAATCTAAAAACATAATATGTGCAGAAGAAGACACCATCGTTGTGATTCATAGTTCTCTAATTATTTGTGGAGGATGTCGTGTTTCTTTTTTCATTCGTTTTCATAAAAACAAATCTACAATTAAAAAAGTAAAAAATTTATTAACTATTTTATTTCACTTGACTATATGAATTTTGAAAAATGGAAAATTAGTTAAAAAATTAAACAAAACGATTTTTTTTTAAATGGAAATTTCTATTATAACAAATAAATTTATTTACTTTTAAAAAAGTATTCATGATTCTCTAATTATTTGTGAAGGATGTCATGTTTCCTTTTTTAATTTGTTTTTACAAAACAAATTTACAATTAAAAAAGTAACAAATTTATTAACTATTTTATTTCACTTAACTATATGAATTTTGAAAAATGGAAATTAGTTTAAAAAATTAAAAAAACGATTTTTTTTAATGGAAATTTTGTATTATAATAAATAAATTAATTTACTTTTAAAAATTTAAAGTTATTAACTATTTTATTTCACTTAACTATATGAATTTTGAAAAATGGAAAATTAGTTAAAAAACTAAACAAAACGATTTTTAAATGGAAATTTTCTTATTATCAACTACAAACAAAATTAACTTAATTCATACATGTTGACGTGGCGCGACATTATAGGTTGATTTATCGCCTATGTGGACGCCTTCAGAAGCTTATAGCTTCAACTTTTATATAGTATAGTTATTTCTTCTAAACATATTAATGAGCATGGACTAATAAAGAAACGAATAACAATAATAAAGAAAACACAAAAAAGAAACGCTTAATATAAAAAACATCCACTAATAAAAATACCTTGAGATGGACAATATACACATGATATTTTTCATATAAAGTTTTTCAAGCCTTGATCTAAAGAATAACGCTTTATATAAAATAAATAATAACTCTCTTTATTAGGTTTAGAAAATAACTCAAAACTAAATTCTAAAACTCATGCCTTTCATCACAACTCAATCAAGGTATATATAACACAACATTGCTATTTCCAATCCTAATCGAAAATAGAAAACTGCTATTTCCTAATTCTAATAGTAATGGTAAATTTACTTTTAGCCTATCTTTTCCATAACCAACTTGTTATAGATGTTAGATATTTTTTTCATTTAAAATGGAAATTTTCAGTTAACAATTTAAATAGAAAATAGAAAACTATTATTTCCTAATTCTAATAGTAATTGTAAATTTTCTTTTACTCTATCTTTTCCATAACCAACTTGTTATAGATGTTAGATGTTTTTTGTCATTTAAAATGAAAGTTTTCAATTAACAATTTAAATAATAATATTTTTAATTTAAAAAAGGGGAAAGTTTCTTATTATCCACAAAAATAAAATTAACTTAATTCATACATATTGACATGGCATGTTACTATTGGTTGATTTATCGCCTATGTGGACGCGTTTAGGAGCTTATAGCTTCAACTTTTATATAGTATAGACTAGATTCTATACACACGCTACGCGTGGGTATGTTTTATTGATGAGTTTAATATATATTTGAATTTGCTAATTTTAAATTAATTAAACGTTGACGTATACGAATGCAAAAGTATAATGGTAAGAAAGTGAAGCAACCGTAGAGAATTAAATAATTTATTTACCATGGATATTAATTTGTATCATATTGGTAAATTTTAAATATAGAGAATTATATATATGTTCATGTTTATAGATGGTTATGTTCATATCTTTTGAGCGCTTATGTTGTGGCACTACCTTCTCTTTCTCAATTAAAATGTAGTGATGGAACTCATATTCTTTTAGGTGTAGCATTTAAAAGTCGAAAGTTGTGTTTTTTTTTAGCATGTCTTGACCGATTGATTTCCATAAATTTGCAAGACTATCGACTTCACAATATATCAATAATGTGACAAATAGTTGTCCTAGTTGATAATGTGTAGTCTATCGAATAGCTTCATCAATTGCATCGTGGACATTTTTTTAGAATCTAATAAGATCTATAAAATGGCATGCTGATTTGAAGATAATTGGTATTTAGAAAGAATGGGGTGAAGTGCATATACCTTGGCCGTCTAATACATAACGATTCTATTTTGATCAAGATCAGACTTGTTTCCAACCAATAAGTTTTTCCCAAGATCTAAATATATATATAGCTTTCTAAAAGATCAGTACCAAAAGCCATGAAAATCGTCAATATGACTATACATTAAAACGAATATAAAACTCCAAAACATAATCAATAGAAAAATCTTCCCTAGGTCTTTGCTAAATCTGATTAGGGAATCGAACAAATCAAATCTACAAAGATAAAAAAAAAACCATTAAAACACCCTAATACTTTTTCCAGTGGATTTTTCTCTTTATTCAAAAAAGATATTAAACAAATCGTGTACCTACAAAAATAAAGGCCCGACATATGCCAACCAAATATGAATTACTGCATATGTAAACAAACAAACTAAAATGACAAAATTCAACCTTACCCGTTAGTCCCTTACACAAAAAACTATCATAGCTCAATCCATGCTTAATCGTTTGCTTTGTTGATTATTTATTTCGCCTCCCTACGTTTACTCTTATTTTTCTTTGCCACTCTTCATCTCTCTCCGAGAGTCTTCTCTTCAAAATATTAAACGAAAAAAGCAAAATTTGATTAGCCTGAACATGACAAAAAGTGAGAGATTAAAAAGAAATACTTAGTTTGTCATTAGTATACCTTACAAAAAAAAAGAACATGTACATTACAACTTCTAACTTGATAACTAAAGCAAAATAAATTCTAAAACGGATAACATGCACGAATACGAATATGGTCCTTAAATGATCAAACAAAATTATATCCAGAACCTACACATTCCCATAACTTATATCCAGAACAATTTAAAGACAATGGGAAAAAAACATCAAAGTGTAATCTATACATGTTGAAACCATCGGACATGAGTACGCCACTGGCTTCATTGCTGTGTAACACTCCAAACTGCCTTAGAGGTAATCTAAACATCAAAAAACATCACACAAATATAAGAGAAGACAACCAAAAGAAAAGAAGGAGAAAAACACAAAAAATAGTATAACATATAGATCGATGCCACCGAATACGAATTTAGAGAGATCTAGATAGATATATGCCACCGAATATGAATTTAAAGAGACCTAGGTATGAGAGTTTTGGCTTCTTATCTCATCTCTCTCACTATTTTAAAAGGTTTTTCTTTGAAAAAAAAAACACAATCACAAAGTTAGGTTTAAAATTACTACAAAGGCTCATCAAAAAGTAAATTTCCGTCAAATCAATCAAGAAATCAAACAAATTTGGATCAAATCATAAAAGTTCGAGACTTACATCTAGTTTTCTTTGAACGGTTATTGGTCCTTTTTTAGACCGTTGCGGTGGTTGGTGACCTAACACCAACATGAAATCCTCCTCAAACTCGTTGTTCGAGAGCCTCACGGAGAACTTCGGCTGCATCTCCTTCGACCACTCCGCATCTTGAATCGTTCCTCAAGAACAACAAATCCGTTATTGATTTGATTCAACTGCTGTAGTTATTACCGGAGATCGGTTCTTTGCACACTACACTTCTTTTACTTAGATTCCAAGGCTTCACCGGATAAATCTCCATCTTCTTCCCCAAAGATCATAGACATGTTTTGAAGCCACTGGTTATCTTATGTGAATGAAAAAGCAATCAATGATATTTCCAATAAAAAGAAGTAAAATAACCTTTATAATTTTTCTAGAGAATCAATTTGTAGCTTACGTAAAAAAAGGTATCACCTACAATAAATCTGTTATAAGAAGGCAGAAGGAAGAAATCATCACAATAAATCTGCTACAAGAAGAACAAAATAAAGACAAATATTAGGATTCATGGAAAAAATGATAAACGAAGCCGCATACAAAGAAACAACAACATGTTAGTACTCGGAATTGATATTATATCAGAATATAATAGTATATAAATTCAAAAGAATAATTAGTGTTCTAGCTCTAAGAACATAAAATATATTATAAGAGCATAAACACCGTCAAAAAAAGAAACTCGTAAGAAACCATAAAATATATTAGAAAACAAAAAAAATTATGTATTAAGAGAATAAGTGTTCATACGTATGTATGTATATATATATATATAGGTAGGTAGACAAAAAGCTAGGGTTTTAATTATATGGTAATCTATGAGAGTAAACGAACATTTATTATAACAATATAAAAACTAAATCCTAAATACAGTAAAACCTCTATAAATTAATAATGTTGGGACCGAGATAATTTATTAATTTAGAGAGAATATTATTTTATCGATAAATTAATAATTATTAATTTATACAGAGAAATCCATTTTAGGTAAGATTCTTCTTAATTTGTTTTTTCGAATAATGTTATATTATGAAATTTAATGAATCTATTTGCAAATTGATGAAATTTTGATTAAATTTTTTGATTATCGCAATAGAATGGATGATATTATCATAATAGACGATCAAACTAAAATGGTATACTATGTATAAAATTTAGAAAAAATCATAGTTATTATCCCTAATATCGATGAATACATTTATAAAGCGTTATTATAAAGAATCAATTATTTTGCCTATAATTTTTACAAGTTTATGGTAAAGATCGAAAAAACAATTATAAAAGTTTTTGATGTAACACTTAAATTAAAAGATAAGGTCTAATGAGATTTTCATTTTTAAGTTAAAAAAAAATCACTAAAACCATGTTTAGTACATTATCATATATATATATACATAATTATATATGATTATTAATTTATACTATTATTGGGACCATATTTTACATAGGAGTTTCAAAAAAATTATTATCTTATCATTTTATCAAATTGAGTTGATTTTTACATTGGCCCGACTCGGGACCGGGATAATTAATTAATTTATGGTGTTTATTAATTTATCGAATATTAATTTATCGAGGTTCTACTGTATACCAAAAAAAACTTAAAGATCAACGAAAGTTGAAATAAGAAACAAATTTAAAACTAATTAATACGAAACAAAGAGATCAGATTTGAATTACCTTTTAAAGGTCTTTATTTTGATCGATTCTTTTGTTTGGAACCTTGTTATGTATAACCTTAAAATATAAACCTGTGAGACGAAAAAAGGAAAACAAAAAGTAAATGCAAAAATATTTTATCATGGTCTAAACCCTAGCTAAGAAATAATGGAGGTGGTTGTATGAAAAAAATTAACAACTAAGAAACAAAGAAAACATACAACACAAAGAAACAACAACATGTTAGTACTCGGAATTGATATTATATCAGAATATAATAGTATATAAATTCAAAAGAATAGCTAGAACACTAAGAACATAAACACCGTCAAAAAGAGAAACTCGTAAGAAACCATAAAATATATTAGAAAACAAAAAAAATTATGTATTAAGAGAATAAGTGTTCATATATATAGGTAGGTAGACAAAAAGCTAGGGTTTTAATTTATATGGTAATCTATGAGAGTAAACGAACATTTATTATAACAGTATAAAAACTAAATCCTAAATATACCAAAACAAACTTAAAGATCAACGAAAGTTGAAATAAGAAACAGATTTAAAACTAATAAATACGAAACAAAGAGATCAGATTTGAATTACCTTTTAAAGGTCTTTATTTTGATCGATTCTTTTGTTTGGAACCTTGTTATGTATAACCTTAAAATATAAACCTGTGAGACGAAAAAAGGAAAACAAAAAGTAAATGCAAAAATATTTTATCATGGTCTAAACCCTAGCTAAGAAATAATGGAGGTGGTTGTACGAAAAAAATTAACAACTAAGAAACAAAGAAAACATACAACACAAAGAAACAACAACATGTTAGTACTCGGAATTGATATTATATCAGAATATAATAGTATATAAATTCAAAAGAATAGCTAGAACACTAAGAACATAAACACCGTCAAAAAGAGAAACTCGTAAGAAACCATAAAATATATTAGAAAACAAAAAAAATTATGTATTAAGAGAATAAGTGTTCATATATATAGGTAGGTAGACAAAAAGCTAGGGTTTTAATTATATGGTAATCTATGAGAGTAAACGAACATTTATTATAACAGTATAAAAACTAAATCCTAAATATACCAAAACAAACTTAAAGATCAACGAAAGTTGAAATAAGAAACAGATTTAAAACTAATAAATACGAAACAAAGAGATCAGATTTGAATTACCTTTTAAAGGTCTTTATTTTGATCGATTCTTTTGTTTGGAACCTTGTTATGTATAACCTTAAAATATAAACCTGTGAGACGAAAAATGGAAAAAAAAAAGTAAATGCAAAAATATTTTATCATGGCCTAAACCCTAGCTAAGAAATAATGGAGGTGGTTGTATGAAAAAAAATTAACAACGAAGAAACAAAAAAAACATACAACCCTAATATATATAAGAGGTAATTGTTAGGGTTTTGCAAAACCAACTATTAAACATGGGCTACAAAATTTGTTTGGCACATCAACCGTATGTAGGTGCTTATCCTATATCTTAGAAAGTGTAATTTATGTTTCTGGTTTTATAACTTTGGTAAATTCCCATTTAAAAGAGGAAGTAAGTTCCTTATTGTTAATCTATATTCTATTATTTAAACAACTTAATTACCATAGATGTACTTAATTTATATTTTATTTATTTTCATTTTTCTTTTTTTGTTAATTCGATGATTTTAGTTGAAGATTAATAATTAATCTTTTTTATGAGTAGATACAAATAATTAGCGAGTAATGAATTCAAAATAAGCATTGGTCAACTTAACTTGAAAGTTAATTAAAATAATAGGTTTGACATTTGGTTTATATATATTTGAGTTTAATAATTTTCTTAATTAGCTATCGGTGATTGTTAATGAGGATAATTTTAAATCTGATTTAAAATATTTTAATTGTTTTATTATTTCTTAAAATTTCTTATTTGCATAAGAATATATATGATTTTTGTCATAAAAAATTGGAAGTTCTTAATTAAGTTAAAATATCATATTTGTAAGTCAAAAGAAAAGGGAAAGTTTCTTATTATCAACCAAAAACAAAATTAACATAATTTTAAGCGTTGACATGACACGTTACTATTGGTTGATTTATCGCCTATGTGGACACGTTTAGAAGCTTATAGCTTCAATTTTTATATAGTATAGACTAGGTTTTATACCCACGCTACGCGTGGGTTTGTTTGATTGATATGTTTAAGTATATATTTGGAATTAAATTAGCTAGACGTTTATATATACCAATGCAAAAGTGTAAAGGTAAGAAAGTGTTGCAATCGTAGAGAGTTAAATAATACATTGACCATAAATACTTATATGTAACGTATCAGTAATTTTTTACATGTAAAGAATTATATATATATATATGTTCATGTGTATATATTTTGAGCATTTATGTTGTTGCACTACGTTCACTTTCTTAATCAAAATGTAGTGTTAGAGCACATGTCTTTTTTTTAAACGTAGCCTTCGAAAATCAAAAGATCTGCTTTTTTGCTTAAGCATGTCTTCACTGATTGATTTCCATAAATTAAGAGGACTGTCAACTTCACAAATGGTTTATTCAGTAAAATTTAATATTTCCAATTGTTTCTAAATTTGAAACAAATTTATTCACAAATGAGACAAATGGTTGTCCTAGAATAAATAGCTATTCATTTCTTAAGAATAAATACAAGATACTTTTTTATATTGTAACTATTGGAATATTGTATTGTATTTATAATTAATAAGTGATGCCCCGCGAGGTAAAATAAATACATTAGTTTAAATTTAAGAACATATTTTAATACCTATTAAAAAATAGGTGACACCCCGCGAGGTAAAATAAATACTTAGTTTAAACTTAAGAATATATTTATTACTGATTTATTATCTAATAGTTTCTTAATAATAAATATACGATATTTTTTATATTATAACTATTGAAGTATTGTATTTTATAATCCCTTTGTTCTCTATTGTTTGATGTTTAAGGTTTCTATGGTCTTGATGGATAAATAAACTCTAAAAATACATTTTTCGATAACTCAAACGCCCAAAAGATTTTTGCAAAATTCTCAAGACCGGTACAGTAACTAAATACCAATGATTTTGATCGACACAAATAAAGACTAATATTATATAAGCAAAGATTAAAGAAAAAATTGATCAACATACTCTAGTTTCTTTGTTGACAAAATAACTGAAAATCATAGCCTCTTTTGGATTTTTTTGAAGTAGCACCAATGTAAACAAAATTGTGATCAAACTTTCAATTCTCAAACTTCTTCCAATTCGAATTTGAAATAAAATGTTTAAAGAAATCATTATTGTTGATCTTCTCACCCTGAAATCTCTTGTCCACATTCTTAATCTAAGTTTTGGTAAAATTACATTTGTTTGTCTAAACGTTATAAGTTGGCAGTAAAATAATATATTTTTGGATTCGATCATAAGTAAATGGACTGTACAGAGAAATATTGCCTGAATATTACAAAGTGGTTCATAGTGTTGGCATCGCCTTCATGACTTACGAAGTTTTGAAAACATACTTATCAGTTATCACCTCCTACCCCTTAATGAGACAGCTTTGTTGATCCAAAAAAAGAGTACACTGAAGAAAATCTTGAATTTTTTTATCAATAATCTTTCTAACAAAAGAATGTTACCTTGAATCAAGAACTCAATCCAGAAAGACCCAAAACAACAAAACATATTTCTCACTTTAAAAAATATTATAAACATTTTACGTCAGTTTAAAAAATATTTTAAATTTTGTTTTAATTCAATAATTGGGAAAACCGATTGGCATTAGTTTTGAACATCTTTGATTCCCTAATTTTTGTACAAACAATAAACTTAGAGACAAAACAAACTAATCGAAACTTGGTTGCTATATAATTTTGATGCCAACAGATTCCACATACAATATTTATTTTCTTTCTTTAGATTGAAGAAATTAACTGGACTCTCATCATATAATGCGGCCCATAGTTTTGCTTCATCCATTCTCGGGGGTGTTATTAGGAATGATTTGTATTATACAAATGCAGTCTTATTAATTACTGAATGACTATACCGACTTTGCCAGTATCTTGTTTACCGAATAAATATATCCATATAAAACAAATTAAAGCTTTGTAATACTTTCGAAAGCCACCATATAATAGTATATTTCCTCTTAAGAGTAAACAGAAGTAGAAAAACATATCATTCAAAGAAATAAAAAAATATAGATCAAAATCAACGAATACATCGGTGGCGAGATTTGCTTTTCAAAAACTCTTACAACAGCTTCTTGTGCAACCAAAGTATAACCACATGGTGACTATTGAATAGACACATAAACAATATTAAAATATCCTCTACACAAATAGAAACAATCAAAATATTTAAACTTTCGTGAAGCTAACAATTCTGTAATTCCCACATAGTATCCACGACTTTTAAAGCTTTCGTTGCTGCTAAAATAACAAATAATGTTTTAGCGCCAGCCTCGACAAACTGAACAAATATTTGGATGTCGAGCTTTTGTTAGCAAAGTTAATTTATGCGTGAAAACATATATACTCGTATAAAAGACCTGAAATAGAAAAGAATCAGTGTTACCAAAAAAAACCCGGACAAAGCTAATTGAAGAGAAGATAAAAGAAACATGCGTTCTCAATCTGATATATCTCAGTTTATGTCCTCAATGCCTCGATGCCTGTTGGATCTGAATAAACCAACTCACGTGCCTTTCCATTTAGCTACCCAAACTCCCTGAAAATAACTAAAATATAGCATCGAGAAAAATATCAGTCTTGAAACTTAGGAGAAAGAATAGCATCGAGAAAAATATCAGTCTTGAAGCTTAGGAGATAGAATAGCATCTCGTGTAATTTAAGAGAATTAAAGAAAAACATGCATGTAGATGTCATCAAGTATGTGTGAATATACATACAAACTCAAAATTCTCAGGTCGCTAATTTGGAACGCATGAATAGAAAGCTATATCTTTTTTTTTTGAACAACAGAAAGCTATATCTTAATGGATCAAAAACAATATAAAAAAGCAAAATATTATTAATCCTGCATACCTTGAAAAGTAATAATGACAAACCTGTTGGAAAGTAATATATTAAACAAATACGAAACCAAAAACAATTAGATGACCAAAAATTAAATGAGAACTAATATGATTTTACTACAAAATCCCATATGAAAAAAATAATAAAGAAACCAAATTCTAAACGTTGAAACCAAAACTTAATCATGCAATACACTTAATATGTCGACGTAAGCTGATTGATGAAATCAGAGTTATACGATAAAGCACATAGATGCCTCATAATGTTAACCGTGATATTAATGTTAACAATGTTAAAGCACATAGATGTTAACTTAGCATACGATAAAGCACATAGATGCCTCATAATGTTAATCTACATAATGTTCATCAAACATTAATATACGTAATTATTATCCCATATTCTTAATCTAATTCCCATATGTTCATCAGAGTTATTTTTTAGCATGGATTAAAAAAGAAACGAATAACAATAATAAAGAAAGCACAAAAAAGAAACGTTTAATATAAAGAACACCCACTAATAAAAATACTTTGAGATGGACAATATACATATGATGTTTTTCATATAAAGTTTTTCAAGACTTGATCTAAAAAATAACTCTCTATATAAAATAAAGAATAACTCTCCTTATTAGGTTTTGGAAATAACTCAAAACTAAAGTCTAAAACTCATGCATTTGGTCACAACTCCATCAAGATATATATAGCACAACATTGCTATTTCCAATCCTAATAGAAAATAGAAAACTACTATTTAGAACTAATTCTAATAGTAATGGTAAATTTCATTTTATCTTATATTTTTCCATAAAAAACTTTTTATAGATATTTTTTGTCTTTTAAAATGGAAGTTTTCAATTAACAATTTAAATATAATATTTTTAGTTTTTAAAAAATAGAAAGTTTCTCATTATCAACCAAAAACAAAAGTAACATAATTCATACATATTGACGTGTCATGTTACTATAGGTTGATTTATCGCCCATGTGGACGCTCTCAGGAGCTTATAGCTTCAACTTTTATATAGTATAGACTAGGTTTTATATCCACGCTACGCGTGGGTTTGTTTTATCGAAGAGTTTAATATATATTTGGAAAAATTAGAAAAAACTTTACTGCTTATAATATGTCCATCGTTTAGTAATATACTCCCTCCGTTCCTAATTAATAGATGTTTAAGGTAATGCACGGTTATTAAGAAAACGCATTGATTTCTACGATTTACAGTTTTCAATAAAGTTTAACCAATAGTATTTCAGTATTTGTTTTGGAATTTGTAAAAGTGCATAGAAAACTGTAAAAACTCTATCTTTTTTGAACAAAATTTTTTTGTAAAAAATTCATCTTTTAGGAACAGAGGGAGTATACTATAGAATGTTTTGTTTTTTATTAAAAATATTTTAAATTATAATCTACCACAACACATAACCACGACTATACTTACGACATAAAGTAATTTTCAATAAATTATGTGTCAATAGTATGGAAGAAAATATATTATATGGAAAACAAACATAAAAAAGGAATGTAAGATGGGGTGTTTTGGCTTGAGTGTTGTCTCTTCCATCCTCTCCATTGAGAGTGTCGTTACGGCTCTATTTCCATGTGTCTCCTTGGTAGCTTAAGCATCTCTCTGTTCTTTTTGGCTTTCTTCTCTTATATATTTATATTTCTTGGTGTGTTTTCTCTCTCTCTTTTTACTATTGAAGAGACTCTTTCATCTTCTTTGAGTCTCTCCTCTCTCAAAAGCTCCAATTCTGCCTTCTCAAGAGCCTTTTTATCCGTCGTTCCTTTTACATCTTTAACAAAGTTAATAAACATCTGTAACAGTGTAATAATTGACATTAGATACAAAGACTATGTGAAAAAATAAAACAAACACTAAAGAAACTAATTTAGAGATTAACCTTGTTATAGAGGCAAACACTAAGATTAAAAAAAAAAGACATCCTTAACTACAAAATAAAGAAGAAGAGTAAGCTTAGATAACAAATTTTGTTCAAACATGAAGACATAAAAATAATATGATGAAGAATATTAGGAAAACCTAAAGAATTACAAAAGGGACAAAATGTAGGGATGATATGATTAGGGAACTATTTTATTGAAAGGACCAAATTCTGAAGAAAAAAAAGTAAGGAAGAATAGTTATTAAAGAGCATATGTAAACATAAAAGGATAAAAAAGTAAAGAATAACAAACACAAATAGTACACACCGATCTAGAAAAATAAGCCATTACCTTGAAAAAAAAACATGATCGGACGTGGATTATATGTGACGCCCGTGAACCATTTTTGAGAAAAATAGAGGGGCTGTCGATCGACACACGTGGTGTCTTAAACGACCCGACCCGTTTTTTTTTTTTTTAACATTAAATCCTTGGTCTCGGACTAGCATTCCCATAAATGCTATCCTCAACAACCAAGCAACAAATACAAGCAACCAGCAGATAACAATAATAAACCAACAAAACAATTCCATTAAAACACTAAACCAAACCAGTTCAACATAATTCCACAAAACCAGCAACCTAACCAGGTTCTAAACAGAAATGGAAAACAACAAAATCACACAGCACGAAACCGTGACCCTAGATCATCTCCCTCTTCATTGCCATGATTCCACGATCACAATTTGCCTTTACCTGCATCACATGGAAAAAAGAGATGCGTGAGTATTATCACAAATACCCAGTGAGACGGTCCTCCCATCTACGACTGCGCACTCAGACGCGATGGATCCGCTCAGGCAAACACGCATAAAACAATCACACAATCACAACAACGCGGCTCAACCACAGCCCAACAGGCGGCCTGTCGATCGACACTACCACTAGGTGTCGATCGACACCCCTGTGCACACCTGTCGATCGACACACCCACGGTGCCTGTCGATCGACAGCTCCAGAAGACCCTGTCGATCGACACAACCACTAGGTGTCGATCGACAGCTCCTCGATCACCTGTCGATCGACACAACCTCTAGGTGTCGATTGACAGCTCTCGTGTTGCCCTGTCGATCGACACACCTAAGTGCTGTCGATCGACAGGCCGTCGCAGATTCATGGTAAATCGATCATTATCCTCTCGGATCAATTTCCTCCTCTATGATGACACGAAACCTGCACGAAAAACACAGTCCACACAATCCAAACACAAATCACAGACACAATCAATCCACAACACAATCCAATCAATCAATTCAACCTACCACCAATCAACCCTAACGAATCTACCGGCCCAGAAGCCATGGTCACACACTCACCTTAGATTTTCGGATAGAATCTGATAGAATTGGGGCTAGACACGAATCCACGACAATCTCTACAAGAAATCTCCTCCAAAACTCTCAAGAACGAAACCCTAATCCACCAAACTATCAGGAACAAGAGAACTCCTCTCAAAACTCTTTGCTGCTGATTTTGGGACTTTGGTTCGCTCAAATGCGGCCAAAAACCCTTAAATACGAAGCCCTAAGGTTTACCCAAAGGGCTGTCGATCGACAGGTACTTAAATTGGTCAGTTTTCTTGTTCGATTTAAGTCGTTCAGTTGGACCGGGCCGGTTTGAGGAAACCCTAGGGCTTCGTATATAAGATTTTTGGCCGCATTCTGAGCGAAACCAAGTCTCAAATCTGCAGAAAAAGAGTTGAGAGGAGTTCTCTTGTTTCTGTTAGGGTTTTTGAGTTAGGGTTTTCGTTCTTGATCGATTTGGAGTGGAATTTCGTGGTGGTTGTAGCTGAGTTCGTTTCTAGCCTCAATATCCAGCGAATTCTATTGAAAATCTAAGGTGAGTGCGTGACCATGGCTTCTGGGCCGGTGGATTCGTTAGGGTTGATTGGTGATAGGTTTGGAACTTGTGAATTGATCTTGTGATGTTTGCTTGAGGCTGTGATTTGTGTTTGTTGTGTTTGGATTATGGTTTTCGTGCAGGTCTCGTGTTGACGCAGAGGAGGAATCGATCCGAGAGGATTATGATCGATTTCCTATGATTCTGCGCTGGCCAGTCGATCGACAACCACTGGGTATGTCGATCGACAGACCGACACGGAGCTGTCGATCGACACCTAGAGGGTGTGTCGATCGACAGGTATGTTGAGGGCTGTCGATCGACACCTAGAGTGTGTGTCGATCGACAGGCATGCACAGGGGCTGTCGATCAATACCTAGTGGTAGTGTCGATCGACAAGCCTGCCTGTTTGGCTGTGGTTGAGCCGTTTGCTTGTGTTTATGTGTTGTTTGATGTATGTTTGCCTAAGCGGTTCCATCGTGCCTGAGTGCGCAGTCGTAGATGGGATAACCGTCTCACTGAGTATTTATGATAATACTCACGCATCTTTTTTTCCCATGTGATGCAGGTAAAGGCAAAATGTGATTGTGGAATCATGGCAACGAAGAGGGAGATGATCTAGGGTCTCGGTTTTTCGTGCTTGTGTGGTTTCCGTTATTGTTTTCTTTAGAACTGGCTAGGTTGTTGGTTAGTTCTGGAATTTGTTGGTTATTGATATTGAACCGGTTTAGTTATTTTTAATGGAATTGATTTTTGGTTTAATTGTATGTGTTATCCGCTGGTTGTATGTGTATGTTTTCTTGGTTGTTGAGGATAGCATTTATGGGTCGGGTACCTTAATTGTTTAAAAAAAAAAAACGGATCGGGTCGTTTTAGTTTGGTATCAGAGCCCTTACGGTTTTAGGAGGGGCTGGAACTGCTAGGATTGAAATTGATAAATTGCAATTCTGTGAGGTTGGGGGTTCTAGATCATCTTCCTTCGAACCTTCAAAGAGATTCCACGGTAAGTGTTGATTGTGTTGTGTGATTGGTCTTTCTAGTGCTTAGCTGGTCTGCTTGTGAGTGTAGTGAGATGGCTAGGACTACTAGAGGATGTGGGCGCGGAGGCCGAGGCATAGGTCGTTTACTCGTTGAGGAGCCAGTCTTGAGTGAGGCTCAGAGTTCTGCGCGTGGGCTTGTGCCAGTTCAGCAGGCGATGCATGATAGTCAGACCGCCAGTGTGACTGCCAGTGTAGGGGCCGGTGTGGGTTCTGTAGGGGCTGGTTTGGGTCCCGTTGAGGCTGGTGGAGCTGGTGGTGTTGGCGCAGTTGGGGGTGCGGTCGCGGCCGCAGGTGTAGCCCAGGCTGGAGATGATCGTCTGGCTGATCTGCTGAAATAGTTGTTGAAGCGGTTACCGGGTGCGGTACCAGTGTAGGCTCCAGTGTTTCCACTAGTGGCAGAGGTCCAGCCGAGGGCTGCGGTTGCTGATGAGGTTCCGTCATATATTCGTATGATGGAACAGATGCAGAGGATCGGTACTGGTTCTTTTGCGGGAGGTGTGAAGCCTGAGGAGGCTGATGAGTGGAGGATGAGGTTGGAGCGGAACTTTCGCTCGATTAGGTGTCCTGAGGGATACATGGTTGACTTGGCAGTCCATTATGTGGACGGTGATGCACACCACTGGTGGAGGAGTGTGGCAGCTAGATAGGCTGGGACAGTTATGTCGTGGGCAGACTTTGTGACGGAGTTCAACTCCAAGTTCTTTCCTCAGGAGGCGTTAGATCGTTTGGAGGTGAGGTTCTTGGATTTGGCTCAAGGAGTGATGTCTGTGCGGGAGTATGACGTGGAGTTTAACAGACTCTTGGGTTATGCTGGTAGGAGCTTAGAGGATGAGCAGGCTCAGATTCGGAGGTTCTTGCGAGGATTTCGACCATATTTGCGGACTCGGTGCAGAGGCATCAAGTTTGGGTGTAGAGTGGCGTTGGTAGAGGTGGTTGCACAGATCGAGGAGGATCTGAGGGAGCAGGCTGCGGTTGTTGTTCCAGCTGTTCAGGCTCCAAGTTGGTATCTTTGAGAATAGTATTAAGCATAAGTTTTGTTATATATCCAAATCATCAGATTTATAACAAAATCCAAAGTTTAATCGATAAGCTTGGAGAAAAGCTCACTTAGTACATGTTTTGTGGTGTGTTATATCATATAATGTTGCAGAAGCTTCGCCCTAAACATATAACAGTTGTACTTAACATGTCGGAGGTAAAAAGGAAGAGAAAAGATGGTACTGAATGGAAATGGAATTGTTTCAAGGTAAGTCATATAGATAGATTCGTAGTTGTTATATTGTTTTTGATCATCCATCTACGAGTATGTTCGTGTGATATGATTTGTAATTGATTTGTTTGAGTGTGCAATAGACGATGGGGAAAGTGGTGGCTCTTAGAAAGAGAAGGAGGAGGAAGCATAGATCTGCAAGTATTCTTAGCGTTTATGGAAGCTTTGGAATTTGATCAAGAGTTCATATCTCTGTTTTGGAAGCATATCTCTGTTTTGGAATTAATCAAGAGTTCATATCTCGATGAAGATCTGGGAGAATGAAATGTGGTTGTCTTTGGTGATGTTGATGTTCATGGTTTTGACGCCATCTTTAGGGAGAGAGAAGAAAAAGTGGGAAAACTAATATGGTAAACAACTAAATTGGGTGTTAGAGTTATAAGCAATTACAACTTACAAGTACATGTCTCGTCTTTCTTTGTATCTTTTAGATTTCTTTATGTATCTATTGATCTCTTGGGAATATATATATTCAGTTAGAGAGATTTATTAGCCCATATTTTTGAGATTATATAAGCTTTATACGTACTTGCATCACTTACTATAACAATTCACACTAAAACAACGTTGTATTAGGAGAGTTTCACAACAATAATGTCATTACCAAACGACGTCTTATAACTTTATTTAAGTTATCAATAAGTTTTATAAAGTTGTTTTAAAAATCTTATAAACTTTATAAAAACCTTATATATACAATTTTATAGATCAATTTATAAAACCTTTTAAATACATTATAAACCTTATAGCGTTTTTGTTTGCATTATAAAACCTGTAAAACTGTCTTAGAAATCTCTTTAAAAACAATTATAAACTGTTCAAAAACCTTATAATATACACTTTTATAGATCGATTTTTAAAACCATTTGAAGTCATGTTTGGCGAAACAACGAGAATCAACTAATACAACCTTTTAAATACCTTATAAACTTTATAAAAACCTTATAATATAGAATTCATTTAAAGTCGTGTTTGGCAAAACAATGAAAATCAACTAATAAAACCTTTTAAATACCTTACAAACCTTACAAAAACCTTATAACATACAATTTTATAGATCAATTTTTAAAACCATTTGAAGTCTTGTTTGGCGAAACAATGAGAATCAACTAATACGACCTTTTAAATACCTTATAAACTTTACAAAAACCTTATAATATAGAATTCATTTAAAGTCGTGATTGACAAAACAATGAAAATCAACTAATAAAACCTTTTAAATACCTTATAATTCTTACAAAAACCTTATAATGTACAATTTTATAGATCAATTTTTAAATACCTTATAAACCTTACAAGAACCTTATAATATAAGTATAATTTTATAGATCAATTTTTAAATACCTTATAAACCTTACAAAAACCTTATAATATACAATTTTATAGATCAATTTTTAAATACCTTATAATCCTTACAAAAACTTTATAATATACAATTTTATAGATCAATTTTTAAATGCCTTATAAACCTTACAAGAACCTTATAATATACAATTTTATAGATCAATTTTTAAAACCATTTGAAGTCATGTTTGGCGAAACAACGAGAATCAACTAATACAACCTTTTAAATACCTTATTAACTTTCTAAAAATCTTATAATATAGAATTCATTTAAAGTCGTGTTTGGCAAAACAATGAAAATCAACTAATAAAACCTTTTAAATACCTTATAATCCTTACAAAAACCTTATAATATACAATTTTATAGATTAATTTTTAAAACCATTTGAAGTTCTGTTTGGCGAAACAATGAGAATCAACTAATACAACCTTTTAAATACCTTATAAACTTTACAAAAACCTTATAATATAGAATTCATTTAAAGTCATGTTTGACAATACAATAAAAATCAACTAATAAAACCTTTTAAATACCTTATAAACCTTACAAAAACCTTATAACATACAATTTTATAGATCAATTTTTAAAACCGTTTGAAGTCTTGTTTGGCGAAACAATGAGAATCAACTAATACAACCTTTTAAATACCTTATAAACTTTACAAAAACCTTATAATATAGAATTCATTTAAAGTCGTGTTTGGCAAAACAATGAAAATCAACTAATAAAACCTTTTAAATACCTTATAATTCTTACAAAAACCTTATAATATACAATTTTATAGATCAATTTTTAAATACCTTATAAACCTTACAAAAACCTTATAATATACAATTTTATAGATCAATTTTTAAATACCTTATAATCCTTACAAAAACTTTATAATATACAATTTTATAGATCAATTTTTAAATGCCTTATAAACCTTACAAGAACTTTATAATATACAATTTTATAGATCGATTTTTAAAACCATTTGAAGTCCTGTTTGACGAAACAATGAGAATCAACTAATACAACCTTTTATATACCTTATAAACTTTACAAAAACTTTATAATATAGAATTCATTTAAAGTCGTGTTTGGCAAAACAATGAAAATCAACTAATAAAATCTTTTAAATACCTTATAATCCTTACAAAAATCTTATAATATACAATTTTATAGATCAATTTTTAAATGCCTTATAAACCATACAAGAACCTTATAATATACAATTTTATAGATCGATTTTTAAAACCATTTGAAGTCCTATTTGACGAAACAATGAGAATCAACTAATACAACCTTTTAAATACCTTATAAACTTTACAAAAACCTTATAATTTAGAATTCATTTAAAGTCGTGTTTGGCAAAACAATGAAAATCAACTAATAAAACCTTTTAAATACCTTATAATCCTTACAAAAATCTTATAATATACAATTTTATAGATCAATTTTTAAATGCCTTATAAACCTTACAAGAACCTTATAATATACAATTTTATAGATTAATTTTTAAAACCATTTGAAGTCCTGTTTGACGAAACAATGAGAATCAACTAATACAACCTTTTAAATACCTTATAAACTTTACAAAAACCTTATAATATAGAATTCATTTAAAGTCGTGTTTGGCAAAACAATGAAAATCAACTAATAAAACCTTTTAAATACCTTATAATCCTTACAAAAACCTTATAATATACAATTTTATAGATCAATTTTAATGAGAAATTTTGAAAAATGCCATTTTCAGGATGCTACTTTTCAATTATGCCACAACCAATTACACTTTCACAAAAATGCCACAACCTTCTTTAAATATTCCTAGAATACCCTTTATTTAATTTACCCTAATTTCTATTTCAAGATTTCGCACACTCTCGATCTCCTTGATCTCCTTTTGATATAAAATTGAGAGATCCGACAACGACGGATAGAATCTCCGGTGGGGGTGAGCAAGAGCTTTCCGATTCCACCACCATTGTGGGGACGTGAGAGTCAAGGTTACAACAACGAGCTTGAATTACGCAAATTACCTTCAAATTCTTGGAAAATACCAAGAGAAACCTGCGTTACAATTCATCCATGAATCCGATTACTCCAGAATCGTCGAATCAATCGGCCCTCCGTCACCAAATTTCGAATCGGAGATCGTGTTTGCTCTTTCGCCGGTCTTGGTTCCTTCGCTCAATTCATCGTCTCTGATTAGTCTCAACCCATGTTCTAAAATGCAGCCGCGTTTGCGCCGGAAATGCGTTCGACGGCGTAGCTCCGCCGTGATTATACTAAAATCGGGTTAAAAAGTGGAAATTTTTAAGAAATCTTCAAATTCTCGTGATATTTGGTTCAAAATAGAGTATTTCATGTCAGATTTACAAGCTTTTGGTTTAACTTAGTTAAAAACGAAGTTATAATCAGTGAAAAACGAGTAAAAAAATGACGACGGCCATAGATTAGGTTTTACGTAGATGCAGAACCCGTGTGAGGAACGAAGAATGAAAAATTACTATTTTACCCCTATTAAAATCATTAAGGAAAATGGCAAATAAATGGAGTTATTGGATTTCGAACCTGACACCTATCAGCTAAACGACAATAATTTAACCATCCGAGCTATCAGAATTCAATAGTTCTGATCCCTTTTAACATATATAACCATTATAAATGATAATTTTAATATTAATAAAATACAGTATTAAAAAGACACAAAACTAATCCCCCACTAATCCCAATTTTATAATCATTGATATCTCGGATGGTTAAATTTTGTAAGGATTATAAGCCTTCTTTCAAAATTATAAAGTTTTTTTAAGGATTATAAGTCTTCTTTTTGTAAGGATTATAAAGCCTTATTTGTAAGCTTTTTTGTAAGGTCATGTAAAATGAGAATCATAGGAAAACAGGGCTTATTATCCTTACCGGGTTATAAGCCTTTTGTAAGGATTATAAGCCTTCTTTCAAAATTATAAGGTTTTTTTAAGGATTATATAAGCCTTCTTTTCAAGATTATAAGGTTTTTGTAAGGATTATAAGTCTTCTTTCAAAATTATAAGGTTTTTTTAAAGATTATAAGCCTTCTTTTTGTAAACTTTTTGTAAGCATTATAAAGCATTCTTTGTAAGCTTTTTTGTAAGGTCATGTAAAATGAGAATCATAGTAAAACATGGCGTATTATCCTTACCGGGTTATAAGCCTTTTGTAAGGATTATAAGCCTTCTTTTTTGTAAACTTTTTGTAAGGATTATAAAGCTGCTTGTAAGAATTATAAGGTTATAACCAACCAAACAACAATCATTCACAGTAACGATCAAAAGCAAAATAAGAATTTTTTTGTAAGATAATTCGCGTACAAAGTGAACAACACAAAATCAATCACAATAAAGATCCACACCAACCAAAAAGAAAGCAGAAACATAATATAGTGATGCAAAGTAGAATGCACCTATAGATCAACATAATCATGGAAAAAGACACTATCTTGAGTTTTATTCTACGTACCAATACCAACAAAAAAAGTATTCTTGTTTATAAATTATACCACATAATCATCCACTTTAGTGTTCTTTATGGGAGCAAGAGTGGGAAGAACAACAATCTTGAGTCTCTCAGCTAAACGTGGACTTTTCTCAGCTTGAATCTTCACAAAACGTGTCTCAATATGTTGCTTTGCCAATATACTCATGTGCTTATCCATCACCTGCAAAACAGAACACATTGTTGGTTTATAGTAGCTATGAACAATAAGCACCATTTTTGACTTAACATAACCCCACAACACAAACTAATCAAACCAAAAAGGAGATAGCTTTTCGAAGATACAGCTAAAACCCAGAAATTGAACTACACAATTATAAAGAAAATCAAAACCCCAAAATTCAATGTAAAGAGAAAAGAATCACACATATGACATACCCCTCTTCTTTCATTATCCGTACGGATCTTCTTCGGAGCCACAATTTCAATAGTTTTCTTATCTTTAGCCATACAAACTTGAGTACAATACCAAAACAACAATATATATGATCTCAGATTTAGCTTCCAAAATCAGAAGAAAATGAAGACGCATACAATCAAACCCCAATTCATAAATCCCACAAGTAAAAATTAAGACTTTTGAAATACCCACTTTCCCTCTCTCCGTCCGTCCATATCCTCCTCCTTCCTCTGCGACGGCGCCGATTTTGTACCTAAATCTCCGGCGATTCAGCTCAATTACTTCACCGAAGCTATTATATACCGTGAGGAATCAATTCAGATCCATTGCATAATCTATTCACAAAATTTTCGGAGAGAAGTTTAACACTATTGCAATCCCAGATCCAAAAGTTTGGTTTCTTCTGGAAACAGCTATGAAGCTCCATAGCCATGACGGTTCCATAGAAGAGAAAGACGGTGAGCAGATCTTGGAGCTACGGTTTGTATGTGTTTGTGAGTAGTGGTGGGGATTACGGCGGAGATGGCGGTGGTGATTGGAGGCTACGGCTACAGTAGCCGGGCTATTGTCTCGGAGAGGAAAGAATGAGAGTCTGGCTTTTTTATTCTTTTACCCCATATTTTTTTAACGGTAATTTCATCATTTAAGACGAAATTTGTGGCATTTTTGTGAAACCAGTTTTGAGCGTGGCAAGGATGAAAAGTGGTCATTCAAAAGTGGCATTTTTGTAATTTCCCCAAAGAAAATACATCTAAGAACTTATATTGAAGAAAGAGAGAAACTTAGTGTATAATATTACTAACAAGATCTTACCGCATATATGCGGGTTTATGATAAATTATTTTATAACCCGTGAAAAACAAATGTAGAAAAATAAAAAACAAAACTAAGTCACCCGTGAAAATATGAAAAATTAAATTGGACCAAAAGAATAATGGAAAAAAATGAAATCCATATCTTAATGATTGAATATGAAACCTGCAAAACAAAGAAATTAGATTAAAAAAGGTGGCTAATCTATTTTGGAGCCAGACTTTACCCAAAATCTAATGAGAATATATAAACTTACCACCGAAATTGATAATGGTCTAGTGAGAATCTTAAATTGAGATTCTTAATTATGTCATCTGTCTCTAACGTATAAACTCGGTTAGAGAATAAAGTGCACCAAAAGTTAAAACAAGCTTACAACGTTTTATAGATCTGACCGGTATTAATTTAGGGAACTAAGTCAATATTAGAAGAATATAACAAAAAAAATTGAAACTAGCACCGGAATATAAGTTTAAGTATACCTTCTTTAGTAGAAAGACCTATTACATAATATTTTCATGGGAATCCAAATACCTTGTGAAATCACGTGATTTTATTCATTATAGAATTCACACGTAGGAACAAAAATCATGAGAGTAATTACGAACCAAAACATATCTTATACACATATGCCAACAAAATCATACTTATTAATCACAGTGTTGAGACGAAATACCTAGAAAAACATAAGAAGAAAGTATAAATCATACCAGTATTTAAACAAAATAAATAGACGATCAGAAAGAAATTATAAGAAAAGGAAACAAAGAGAAATAAAGACAATATAGAATCACTCTCTCTAAACATACAACGAAGAAGAAAAAATTAGAAAGAAAGGAGAAATTAAATGATCAAGAAATCAGAACGAAGGTTTGTCCCAAATCAGGGAATCAACGATGATAGATTGCAAAGTCACGGTTAAGTGAGTGACCTCGCAGGACTGACGAATATTCTTGCTCATCCCCTACCGCCGTCAAAGGCCAATCTTCTCAATATATTCATTGTTTTGTAAAGTAGAAGCTTCTAGACTTTTCTCCACTACTGAATCTCATACTTAAGCTCTTTATTGTCTTTCTTCACTACTCCTTTTACTCATCTCCGTCTTCTTTGCAATCGCACACGGTTAATGTTTTTGAAGTAGATTGTAATCACGTTAGATAATTCAAATTAGGTTCATCAGTTGGATGTTTGTTTCTATAGACCACACCATTGCAAAATTAAAACAGCCCAACACCATTCAAACAATTATACAGAACATATCAGATTCAAAGAAAAATAATCAAGAATACTCAAATATAAATTTATGAACTAACTAAAACATATAGATGATGAGGTGATGGAATGTGGAGCCATGAAAGTTTCCACATACGTAATCTCTAAAAATCTCCATATATTCTGGAAAAAAGATACACGTTGGCTATATGGAAAAAATATTTAGGATTAAATATGGTTTAATCAAGATTCAAGAACGAACACACAAAACATCAAAACATAAGAAGAAGAAATACTTGATATAGATCACAAACACCATACAATAGGTTAGAGGTTAAAATATCACTTATTAGCCACGTAACTTACGAAGAAAAAAGAAAAAAAAAAAAAAAAAAAAAAAAGGATAAGAAACAGAAAAGCCTTAAGAGAAAAAGAACGCATGAAAGATCCTGCAAAAAAAAAAAAAATGTGAATCATATTTAGACGAACTCATGTTCTACATAAAATAGAAAATAATAAGCAATTAAAAGCATGAATTATAGGTTTGAAAACGTGGAGAGTTTTGCTATATAAGAACCTAAATCCACAAAGACGTTTTAGGGTTTTTGGATCATGTGCGTATCAATATCGGAAACATCAATTTTACGTTATTGTACTACCGACGATATTAATCTAAATTTATAAAAGTCAAACAAATTTAGATTGAGAAGAACTTACGTTGAAAACACCTACAAAATCAAAACCCAAAAAATAATCGATTAGCCATGAAATATAGGAATAATAACAAAAAAACTATAGACTAAAACGGAGAATACCTAATCTAAACCTAAAAAAGACTTGATTTTATGGTAGCCAAAATTTTGTTTGAAACAAAAAGGGAGGTTGAAGCTAGTATTTATAAGAATAACAATAAATGTTTTTGTTTTAAAGTAATTATCAATAGGAAAAAAATTGAATAAAAAATTTGAACGTGTATAATATGAATCCAATCAAATTTTAAGTTTTAGTTCCAAGATGTTCTTCCAATATATATAGATGTGGTTTGTATTTTTGCAAAGAAAATTAAAAAATAATAATAATTATAGATAGTAATTGGGTAATTATAGATGTTTTTTATATAATTAAGACTACAACTACAATTAAATTTAGTAAAAGTTGAAACTAAAAAATTCCAGATTAAGTAAAAGTCGAAACTAAAAATTCCAGAAATGGAAATTACTTTAAATTATAAATTTATGAAATAAGGAAATTAAGACTACTACCACCTTAAAATTAAGAAAATTTCATAATCTATAATAATACTTAAAGCTATAGGTTTATGGAAAAAAGGAAATTGTGTCTTAATATCCTATTAACTACAAATAGAAAATTATGTCTTCGTTTCCCATTATCAACAAAAATAAAATTAACAAACTTCATAATTGTTGACATGACATAACACTATAGGTTGATTTATCGCCTATGTGGACGCTTTTAGGTGCTTATAGCTTCAACTTTTATACAGTATACACTAGATTTTATACCCACGCTACGCGTGGGTTTGTTTTATCGATTGTTGTAATGTATATTTAGGTTTGCTAATATTTTTAATTAGTTAGTTAGACGTAGGCATATACGAATTAAGAGGATTGTCCACTTTACAATATATCAACAATGTGACAAATAGTTGGTGTATGTGATTAGGTGTAACCCATTGAATAGCTTTAAAACTAACGGATATAAAACTTAAATTTCTAATTTACTCTCCAACAAACAAAAATTTTACAACTGTTTTTACATCTTTAATTGTAATATTGTGATAATATTATTTTCTATAGGATCATGATCTCATGTTTTTTTGTTCGATAAATATCAAGGGTTTTTTTTAACTCTCTTGGCCTGTAAAAATATTATTCTGCTACCTCCAAGCTTTAACCATCCACATCCATCATTAGAAATCATCCTTACAAAATTAGCATGTTTGTTAAAATCAAAACACATTTTCCCACTTTTAAGATACTAAATATTTAATTTTTGGATATATAATCTTCTCAAAGAAAATTATATGATTATTTGACAACGAAATGAGATAAAAAATATTGTAATCTAATAACTAAAAAATCTCATAAAACACATAAATGCTTTTTTGCACATCCTTCAGTTTATTTGTTTCCACTCTTTTGGTTTTTTTTAGCTCCTTTCACTTTTGTATTTTATCTCTTTGAAGGTGAGTCTTAAATTATATTCAAATAATTATCATGTTCAATGTCGAACTCTCAAAGTTTCAATATTATTTTAATAACCATAACAAAGTAATTAATATAATATTACTTAGCAAAATGGTATTTTGGATCTCAGGCAAAGCCTAGAGGTCGCTGGTTCGAGTGGCGCTTGGGACGAAACTAATATTACATGTTGTAGGCTTGATTAAAGATAAGGACAATATAATGAAAATTAAAATCAGATATATAACAAATTATTTTGATATTATATGACAAAAACTCTAGAGAAAAAAACAATAAAAAAATGAGATCCGACCAAAAAGTTAATTAACGACCATAAGCATAATAACAGTTCACAAGAAAAAGTAGCTTCACATAGATCAACAATATAGAAACAAAAAATATCAAACCACAATAACTATCGAACAACAAAAAAACATGTCAAACAAAATACATAAGAAAAAATACAGTATAGAAAAAACTATTCATACTTATTGATAAACTTGAAAAAAGCTAAATAGATACGAATAACTAAAATAATATTATCTATCAACAAACATACCTCAATGACCACGTTAAAATCTGTAGAAACTCAAATTAATTAGGTTAAAAAAGCACAAACATATTTTCAGGTTTCAAAAAAAAGAAAAAAGAGTACAAACATATAATAACAAACCGTACCTAAGGCTAGACCTAGTATTTATATAAAATCATGAACCAATAGAAAACAAAATTCAAACCTGAAATAATGAATATAATATCTGCAAGAGACATGATATACATAAAAACAAAGAAGAAATTAGAGAGCAAACACCATGTGAAATTCTTAATTATAGCAAATTCAATTAAAATTACCACACACAAAAAAAGACCAAAAAACCAAAAAGAAGCATAAAAAGAACAGACGTGTTAAACCACAAGAAAGATTAACAATAGAGACAAAAATAGAGATGTAGAGATAATATGATTAAAGAACTACCTTTTGCAAATCGTCCAAATACCTTTTACAAATCGTCCAAAGAAGAAAAATCGTTAAAATAATAAGAATGGATCAAAGACCTTATTTCAAAAAAAAAAGAACAAACACAATAGCACAACAATCTAAAACATGATTGAAAAGAAAACACTTTAAAGAAGAAACACGCGATTTGATGTCGAAACTAGATGAGAGCAAGACCTAAAGTTCCAAATATGCAAGGAATCAAACCAATATTACGATATAAATCCGAAAAGTATTCGATCCGAATCAACATAATTTTACTATAAAAAATATCAAATAATAAAATTAATAAGATGACATAACCAACCTCGATAGCAACTGAAAATCCTACAAACCCAAAAAAATAGAAAAGAATTTAGCGGTTACGTAAGAGAAGAACGCAAAATCCAAAAACAAATACTAATATCGTGTACGAAATAAACATGTACATGCATGTATATATGATTATAATACTAATACTAATGTCAACGTAGATAACAGAAAATATGAATTAAAACAAACTGAATCCATATGAATTACCTTCATATAACATATCAGCCTCAAGCCTATTATTGAATAGGGATTTACAGATTTACACAAAACCTATATAAGACCTAAAAATTTACGGGAGAATAAGAACACACACTACAAAAAAAAAAAACCAGAATGAATTAATTCAAAACTAACCTCGATTGAGATCGTACAACATATCTAACTTAAATTAATAAGAAAACGCAAGAGATCCGACCGCACGAATAAACACATACCTAACAGAATGAAAGGAACGATCATACCTAAATTTATGATAAACCTAAAACGTGCTCTTAATATAAAAACCGTCTATATATATACACAATCTTTTAGGGTTAAACGAATTAGGGTTAAACGTGCTTATGAATTGAAAATTTATTATTTCACTTTACTTTTTCTATAGTGAATATGAATTTTATTAAATAGAAAGTTAATAAGAAAATAGGAGAAAAACAATTTCCTGTTTTAAAAAGGAAATTTTCTGTTAACAACAAAAAGTTAATAAGAAAAAGCGATTACCTTTTTTAAAAAGGAAATTTTCTATTAACAACAAAAAGAAAATTAATTTAGCACTAAATATTGACGTGGCGTAATACTATAGGTTGATTTATCACCTATGTGGACGCCTTTAGGAGCTTATAGCTTCAACTTTTATATAGTATAGACTAGGTTTTATACCCACGCGTAGCGTGGGTTTATTTTATCGATGAGTTTAATATATATTTGGACTTACAGGTTATGAATTTAGGTAGACGTTAAGATATACAAATACAACAGTGTAATGATAAGAAAGTGAAGCAATCGTAGAGAATTAAATATTTTATTTACCATAAATACTAATATGTATCTTATCAGCAATTGTTTACGTGTGTACAGGATTATATATATGTTCATGTTTTGATATTGTTATGACATATCTTTTGAGCGTTCATGTTATTGCACTACCTTCTCTTTCTTAATCAAAGTGTAGTGTTGGAGCTCATATTTTTTTAGATGTCGTATTTGAAAGTCGAAAATTCTGCTTTTTTTGTTAAACATGTCTTACCGATTAATTTCCATAAATTAAGAGGACTGTGCACTTCACAATATATTAGTAATGTGACAAATAATTAGCCTAGATGATGAGGTATATCCCATAGAATACCTTCAGCGATTGCATCATGCCATTCAATGTTATAATCTAGAAAATCTATAACATAGCATGCTGATTTGAAATTTGAATAGGTTTTTACTTTCAAATGTTAAATTTTTTTTAACACTTTTTAGTCCTTTTAGTTTGTTGATTATTATTTTTAAATAGTATAACTCACCTATTAATGGGTGTACATTGACTATCCTTCCTATCATTTCCTCTTGTTTTTGTTCGGTCCACACTTTCTTGTTGTTATTCCAGGTAATTCTTGTTCGAAAATCTAAATAATATAGTTGGCATGCCTCTTCAAATTTTCTGTTTCTTTTCATCGAGGATATAAACATTCTTCTCTCAATATCTGTCTTAGGAAAAACTCAATTGAGATCATTTGTAGCTTTATATATTATGTTTTGATGTCCAAAGAAACATAATTGTCAAAGAGTATAACAACAGATGAATTGATAAACTTCAGCGTTTTGAATCATATATCATTGTTTGAACCCATTATAAATACATATTGAATATCGTTTTTTAGAAAGTGAAGAAAGAAAAAGAGTGTATACGCTCGGCTTTTAGATGTCATGCGGTCTATTATATATACTATATAACTTGTAATGTTATTTTTCATGTTTCGTTTCTAATATGTTTGTCTCCTAACACTATAAACAATAATCAATAATATTTTTTAGCTTTTAGATTTAGTATTTATTATAAATTATGAGAATTGTTACAAATGCGATTCTCCTTTAGAAAATCGGTTTAACTATAAGATCTTCGACAATTTGCACTTCATGTTCCATGTTCATGATGGACATTTCCTACATTTAATGTGTGGAATCACGGCGTATGGGTCTACTTGCACAATGACAGAGTTTTCTCGCAAGATTACCGTAGTTAATATGCATAATTAGTAGTAAATCGCATTATCTAGAACCGAACTCCAAACCTCGTAATATAGAAACATTAGGTAACGTAACTATAACCATGCTTACGTAGAAATACTATTAACCTTTGGTCAAACCACTTAGAATCTAAACTCTATGAATACAACATTAGATTTTTAGCTTCATAATAGACTATGAAGGTTTGGATTGTTATTGGCTAAAAAAGTTGTTTGAAAACAAAATCAAAGTATTGGTTAAATTTTGAAGTGGTGAGAAGTAAATATATTTGCTACTACCTTTTGAGTGTTGATTGATAAGAAGGACCCAAACCCCATAAGTAAAAGGTTTTTTTTAACGTTTTGTGGTTTCCAAAAGTAAACGAATTCTAGCAAAACTTGTTGTAAATTTGTCGAAAACCAAAGTAACTGGATCAAAAGAAAATAACCAGAACATTGCTTTAGTTTCCTCTTTGTATCTCTCAAGGAATAAATTTGGTTTCGAAACTCATGTAACATATTGTAAATTAAATGATTATTTATACTTCATACAAATACTCTAGAAATAGAAGACTTTCCTAAAATTCAAGTGAATTTCCTTCCAAAAAGTTCTTTGATATCGATTTTGTATTTTATTTTGGCATATACGAATGCGTTTTGACAAATTTTAGACTTATTTTTGTTCTTCTTTTTGTGTACTTTAGAAATAGAAAACTTTCCAAAACTAAATTTCAAGTTAATTTCCTTTTAAAATCTCTTTTGATATTGATTTTGTATTTTATTTTGGCATATATGATTCTTTGGGTGTCTTTATACATTTTACATCACAATTGTTTTTCATGTTTTTTGTTAGTGCAATACCTAAATTTGATTTCCTAAGAAGTTAGTCATAATATGGAGTTACTTTTTAATGTTATATAATTTTTTTCTTTGTTAATTAATTTAGTTTATCTAATATTGATTTCCATTTTATTTTGGCAGATTTTTTTTTTCTTGGAAGTTCTGAACTCTTCAAGCCTTTTTATTTATTTTTGTTAATTAAACTATTTTGATGATTAATATTCCAAACAGAGACATGTTATTCTATACAAAAAATTCATATTAATAATAAATATAAAATTAATTGAACATTAAATGTGATGTGGAATAACACTATTGGTTGATTTAAATCCTACGTGGACGCCTTAAAATTACTTTTAATTTGATTTAGATTGTTTTATTGATTTATTAGTTCTTAAAATTTCCTAATTGCATAAAGATGTAGATGATTTTTGTCATTAAAAAAGGGAATATCCATCCTATTGCGCAGCGCTTATCTACATATATGTCTCCTTCTGAAACCAAGCAAGTGGTGAAATAAGCAAGCGCACATAATCTCTCCGGCTCTGGAGTGTAGTATTGCCGCTTTGATGTGAACCCTAAGAATACATCTACATTAGATACGATATAAAGAAGGAATAATAAAGAATCAAAAATACAATATGCACTATCCACATTGGTATATAAATCAAAGTACGGGGAGGTGGCTTCGGTGCAGAATTCTTAACCTTGTTAGTCGGAGCCATTACGTACTTACACAGAGACAATAGTAGTGTGATTAAAAACAGATCGAAACTAATCGTTATAACTTTAAAAGGAGATGGTAGAGATAGACAACCTACTAAACCTTTGGAGAAAACTAAACTAAGAGATTATATAAAACTTTTCAGAGTATACATGATAATATATAGACAATAAGTTTTTTTTTTTGGTGAAGATATATAGACAATTAAGTTGATTAATATAAGAAAGTTAACAACTATCTAACGTAATATTCCAAACTTTATATTTTTATAAAAGTAAAACTTCCATATATACGATTTAGTTATTTACATTATCGTCAGCAAGAAATATTATTGAGAAAATATGACAACGTTATCATAATATTGTAGTATGTAGACAAAATATATATAAAGAAAACATTGATTTTTTTCTTCTTCTGAATGATTGCATTAGAAAGGTCGTAAGACCGAGACTTACAGGACCAACTACAAGAAACACCTTAACACAAAGGGTGAGGCCTATATCAACCATTGGAAACAGAACATTCATGGGACCAGACTATAACTAATATTTACACCAAAAAATGAGAAAGCAAGCAAAGAGAGTATTAAGCACTCTCAGAGACAAAGATCTCTTCCAACCAAACAAGGAAACCAATCGACACATAGGATTGTGTCCTCAAGTCCCTCGTAACACTTTGAACAATGAGATGAGCTCCTCTATTTGCTTTTCTTGATTACAAAATTAATTTCGAGCAGCTAATTATATCCAACACCAAGGAGATTTCAGCCGCATAATGCTAAAAGAGGGCTAAGCAATGGGTCTTTCAACCGCGCCTACCAACTCAGGATACTTACAAGCAAAGATTACCTTGTTCAATTTATGAAAGGCAATGGTTTCCATAGACCAGATAAGCACCAGCATCTTAGCGTCCTCCAAGGAGTCTTGGTTTGCAAAATGTTGTATATACGTTGTATCTCCGGAATCGTGACGAATGGTGAACTTGGATAATGATTGAATCGTACTCGAGAGCATTTTCCTTAAAGAGTATTTCGACCCTTATCAATGCCTTGGGTTATACAAAATCCTTTGTAAGATAAGACAATCAAAGAATACTCTTGTTCTAGACAAAGATACAAGAGAGACAAAAAGAGTTTGTGTTTTGTTTTTGTGTTTTTAACCAAAGATAGAAAACTTTTGGTCTTATGAATCTCTCTTGTTTCTCATGTTCTTCTCTATCTCTGTTTTTGGTCCAATGAAATAGAATTTTATATAAGTTTAAAGGTTATGATCATTCATACGTACGTTTGCAACCGTACGTATAAAACCATAAACCGAATAGTTGCATTGTTTGAATTTACCACTTGTACATATTCACCAATTGAACATGTTCACTTAAATCTCCAACACAAAACATCTTCTACTATGTGAATGACCACTCCATAAAGAAAACATTGATAATAAATATATATTATAAACGTGAATACAATCATAAATATTTATTCATGTGGCTAATAATATATTACATTAAAATAATATAGTACAATAGATTATGATAACCGATATAGGTAGAAAACTATATAATATTAATAAATTTTGACACAAGTAATAATTCTAAACAACTCATGCATGAGCGAAAGCATCCTTCATGGCCACGAATCGGGTAAAGGTGACTCGAATATTACTTGTGTAAAATCATACACAAGAATAGCATACCAGATACCTACGATATATACAATAACACACATAAATATGGTTCTCAAACGGATAAATCTAAATATGGGATATGTAAACTCATTGATTTTATAAAGAAAATATGGGATAGAAAGAGCCGAATCGAATTAGGATCCAAAGCTCCATAGCGTCAGACAGTTATTGGTATTTAAACAACGAACGGTTATTATGCGATTATTATGCATCGAACTGGATGTGTATCAATAAGTAGTCTATATGCATAACATGCATCTTAGAATGTGAAAATATTAATATTTAGTCATAATCTCGCACAAAACGAAGTTCCCGATGTTGATTACAGTATATAGACGAAACAATATCGAATTTATATGCTGTATAAGATGTATATATTGTTTTAAATCTGACCTCGAATCTTTGAAGAACCCTACAAAAGAGAAAATAATAACACCAAAGTTATGGATGATTATAAAACCACAAACCAAATTAAATAATGAGATTAGGTATAGGATATTCAAATAATAAATAACAAAACTCTACGAACATAATAGATATATGACGACAGTAATCAAAAGCGTATAACAATTAGTTACCTCGAATATGATAAGAACCCTACAAAAGACACAAAAGAGTAACAAAAAACAGCAATTAGGTTAAAAAAGAGTTTAGGATGTACAAAACATAGTAATAAAATAAACCAAAACAAAGAAGAAAAATAGAAAAGCAATACGATACGACATGATTTATAAGCTGTAGGAAAAAAAACTCTAGATGATCACGTGTTTTCAATAAGCTTAAAGAAAAACAAGTTAAACTTTGATGTGTTCCAAAGTTCTACGTTTGAGCTCTTATTTATAGCATAGATACAACTTGTGAATGAAGTAAATTTCCTATTCTCTTTTAGTTTTTGTTTTTTTTTTAATAAATAAAAAGTTTCCATTTTTTTTTATTAAGAGATACCAATTGTATAATAATAAATTTGATTTATTATTACTTAAATTTTCCTATTTCCATAAGGATATAATTTGGAAGTTTTCAACTAACATTTAAAATATAATATTTTTAATTTAAAAAAAGGAAAGTTTCTCATTATGAACAAAAACAAAATTAACATAATTCACACATATTGACATGACACAACACTATAGGTTGATTTATCGCCTATGTGGACGCCTTTAGGAGCTTATAGCTTCAACTTTTATATAGTATAGACTAGATTTTATACCCACGCTACGCGTGAGTTTGTTTTATTGATGAGTTTAATATATATTTGGACTTACTATTTTTAAATTAGATAGACATTCACATATACAAATACAAAAGTGTAATGGTACAAAAGTGAAGCAATAAAAGAGAAATAAAAAATTTATTTACCATAAATAATAATCTGTATTGTATCGATAATTTTTTACATGTGTAGAGAATCTTATTATATAAAGGAGAGTTTGTCAAAATTGTAACTCACGGGATCGCGACACGGGTCAATGATAATTTAGATTGTGACATGTGTTAAAAATTAAAATTTAAAATGGAAAACTAACAAAATCATTGTCAAGTAATTCGACAAATAATAAAAAGAAAACTTTCTAGTAGCCCAAAACTAATTATAAAAAAGGAATATTTCTAATAATTTAAACTTACTACAAATTGAGTTTTTAAAATTAATGTAAACTAATCATAAAAATGCAAAAGAACCAAAATAGAAATAATATAAGCTTAAAAAAGGTGGACAAAATAATTTCAATTTTATAAAAAGAGAGAAATCTTATTATATAAAGTTGGATGCGCACCAATCGTAACTCATTAGAAACCAAAAGTTACGTGAAACTGTAAAATTACGTGTGTTGAAACTGTAAAGAGAGAAATCTTATTATGTAAAAGTTATTGTAAAACCAATCGTAATTCTTGTGCTATAAAATTTTATGTGTTTTTGGAGATCATTAAGAAACCAAAAGTTATGTGAAACTGTAAAAGAGACATACATGCGCTAGAAAAGCATTGAACCAAAAGTTACAAAACACACGTCTTCCGATTACGATAATTAAATCATGAGTTTTTAATAACGGAAAACAGATTAATCAAATTCTCGATCAACACTTATGTGATCAGAGGAGGATAAAGATTCACTTTCCTTTTCCACTTACCAACACAGATTTGGGCAGCACTCGAGCTCGAGCTGTGATTGCGGGGAAGGGAAGGATTATGGCAATGACGCTTTATTCTCAATCAAAACCAAGAGTATTAACCAATAAGGAGAAATAAACCACCATATCGGAATAATCAATCTACCTAGAAAAAGAAAATAAATTGAATGAATAATTAAGTACCTAAAACCGTCCACATGTTTTCCAATCGCTAAACTCCAACTTGTCCTACATAATCATCAGATACAATAAGAAACTAAAGAAAACTTCAACAATTAAGTAAATTAATAAAATAAATGGAGAATTAGATTTCACATGAGCCGATCAAGAATCTTGGGGAAAATAACATAAACTAAAAAGAATAGAAAAGCACAATCATATAGCTAAGAACAAACTGCCGCTACATTGTGTTTATACGTGACCTAAATTTCGATACACCAACTGGTACGCTGACTAACTATATTGAACAATATACGGGACATGATCAAAGAGGTAAAGCAGGTAAGAGGACTCCAGAATAATAAGCGACACACGATTAGGTTCGCGCAAGAGGTATATATACTGGAAAAAGTTATGCTCAATAGTTTTCTTCTTCATCTGACAATAAAACCATGATAAAAAGAAGAAAAATACGTTAATATCAAATAATACATTAAGAAACGATCAAAGGAAAAACAAATAGTAAAAGATAATCTAGGGTTATGAGAATATAAACCTAACCTGGCTATGATTAAAAAGATGGTGATAATATTGCATATATATAGTACATGTATGAGGCCAAAAACGAAAGCCCATATGAGTAATTAGCGTAAGCCCAATGCTAATAACAATTTTTTATAATCAAAAATATAATTAAAGGGTAAGGATAGTTTTAGTAAAAAGTCATCCCTCAAATCAATATGAGGGTGTCACGTAAGATTTTGCACTTCTCATTTAATAGTATAATTAGTTTCCTATTATCAACCCAAACCAAAATTAACTTAAATCATAAATGCTTTTAAAATTTTCTATTTGAGGATATAGATGTTTTTTGTTATTTAAAATGGAAGTTTTCAATTAACAATTTAAATATAATATTTTTAATTTAAGAAAATGGAAAGTTTCTTATTATCCACAAAAAACAAAATTAACTTAATTCATACATATTGACGTGGCGTAACACTATATGTTGATTTATCGCTTATGTGGACGCCTTTAGGAGCTTATAGCTTCAAAATTTTGTTTGATCGATGAGTTTAATATATATTTGGTATTAAATTAGTTAGATGTTTATATATACGAATGCAAAAATGTAATGGTAAGAAAGCGAAGAAATCGTAGAGAATTAAAGAATTTATTTACCATAAATATTAATTTGTATCGTATCGGTAATTTTTTACGTGTGTATAAAATTATATATATATTCATATTTAGATATGATTATGTCATGTTTTTTTGCATTCACGTTGTTGCACTACCTACTATTTCTCTACAAAGTGTAGTGTTGTATTATTTTAGATGTAGCATTTGAAAGACGAAATTTCTGTTTTTTTTGCTAAGTATGTCTTCTTCTTCTTTTTTGTTCAACTGCTAAGTATTTCTTCACCAATTGATTTTCATAAATTAAGAGACGGTCCACTTCACAATATATCAGTTGTGACGCCCGTAAACCATTTTTGGTAAAATGGAGGGGCTGTCGATCGACACACTTGTGGTCTGTCGATCGACAGGGCTCTTAAGGGCTGTCGATCGACATACCTAGTGGTTGTCGATCGACAGGTGCTCGAATTGGCTGGTTTTCTGGTTCGATTTAAGTTGTTCAATTGGACCGGGCCGGTTTGGGTAAACCCTAGGGCTTCGTATTTAAGGGTTTTTGGCTGCATTTGAGCGAACCAAAGTCCCAGAAATCAGAAACAGAGAGTTTGAGAGGAGTTTCGCTTGTTCCTGATAGTTTGTGGATTAGGGTTTTGTTCTTGATCGATTTGAAGAGGAATTTCGTGGTGATTGTAGCTGAATCTGTTTCTAGCCTCATAATCCAGCAAATTCTATCCGAAAATCTAAGGTGAGTGCGTGACCATGGCTTCTGGGCCGGTGGATTCGTTAGGGTTGTATGGTGGTAGGTTAAAACTGATTGATTGTGATGATTGATGTTGAACTGTTTGTTTTGTTGCTTGTGGATTGCTTGGATTGTGTTGTATGTGCAGGATTCGTGTTAACGCAGAGGAGGAATCGATCCGAGAGGATATTGATCGATTTCCCATGAATCTGCGACGACCAGTCGATCGACAGCACCTGGGTGTGTCGATCGACAGGGTCACACGAGGGCTGTCGATCGACACCTAGAGGTTGTGTCGATCGACAGGTGATCGAGGAGCTGTCGATCGACACCTAGAGGTTGTGTCGATCGACAGGGTCCAGTTGAGCTGTCGATCGACAGGCACCGTGGGTGTGTCGATCGACAGGTCTGAACAGGGGTGTCGATCGACACCTAGTGGTAGTGTCGATCGACAGGCCGCCTGTTGGGCTGTGGTTGAGCCGTGTTGTTGTGTTTGTTTTGTGTATTGTTTGATGCGTGTTTGCCTGAGCGGATCCATCGCGTCTGTGTGCGCAGTCGTAGATGGGAGGACTGTCTCACTGGGTATTTATGATAATACTCACGCATCTCTTTTAACCATGTGATGCAGGTAAAGGCAAATTGTGATCGTGAAATCATGGCAACAAAGAGGGAGATGATCTAGGGTCTCGGTTTAGTGTTGCTGTGTGGTTTTATTGCTTTCCATTTCCGTTTAGAACTCCGCTAGGTTGCTGGTTTTGATTGGAATTTGTTATTGAACTGGTTTAGTTATTTTAATGGAATTGATTTATGGTTTAATTGTTTGTTATCCGCTGTAGTGTAATCTGTGATGTTTTGCTTGGTTGTTGAGGATAGCATTTATGGGAATGCTAGTCCGAGACCAAGGATTGATTGTTTAAAAAAAAAAAAAAAAACGGGTCGGGTCGTTTCAGTTTGGTATCAGAGCCCTTACGGTTTTAGGACGGGCTAGAACTGCTAGGATTGAATTGGTAAATTGCAATTCTGTGAGTTTGGGGGTTCTAGATCATCTTCCTTCGAGCCTTCAAAGAGATTCCACGGTAAGTGTGTTTTATTGTTATTCTTTAGTGCTTAGCTTGTGTACTGTGGTAGTGCATGGTGTTAGCTAGAGGCACTAGAGAATGTGGCCGTGGGGGTCGGGGTAACTGTGACAGGTCCGTAGACGTATCAAGAGGGTCTGAGTATTAGTGCGAGTGCCAGTGGGAGTGCCTGTGTGAGAGCCGGTGTGAGGGCTGTTGGGCTAGGGCTGGTACTTGAGCTAGTGCTGGATTCGCTCGCTGTTCGGGCGCGCCCGCAGGAGGAGTCTAGGTGACGAGTTGATGGGCTGACAGATCTGTTGCAGTAGGTGTTGTGGCAGGCACTAGTGAGGGAGTTGGCCGGAAGCGCGGCTCAGAGTGTTGCGCAAGTGGCTGAGAGTGATCCGTAGACGCTTCATGACGGCTTGAGCGCCATTTAGGCTGCCAGCGTGCAGCCAAGTGTGAGCGCCAGTGTGAGGGCTGGTGGGGGCAGTGTGGTCCTAGGTTGGCTGCCGGGGGCCGGTGTGGGTCCTCGTGAGGTTGGTAGTGCGGGTGCGCCCGCGGGTGGGCTCAGTGTCGAGTGGATCGTCTGGCGGATTGGCTTCAGCAGTTTTTGGAGCGGTTACCGAGTGCGGTACGTGTTAGGCTCCGGTGATGCCACGAGTGGCAGAGGTGCGGCTGAGGGCTGCGGTTGTTGGTAGGGTTCCGTCTTATCTGCGGATAAGGGAACATGTGCAGAGAATAGGTATATGATTCTTTGCGAGTGGTATGTTGCAGCTAGGAGGGTTCAGGCAGTGTTGGCCTAGGCGGACTCTTGGGCAGAGTGTGATGCCAAGTTCTTTCCTCGAGAGGTTGCGGATCGTTTAGAGACGAGGTTTTTGGAACTGGATCTGTGAGAGAGATCAGTTCGTGGGTATGTTTTGGAGTTAATCAGCTCATGGGTTGGGTTGGTTCATGCTGGTAGGAGCATGGAGGGCGAAGAGGCCCGAGATAAGAGGTTCTTGAGAGGACTTTGATTAGATTGAGGACATGGTGCGGAGTGTCCGTGTATGCTGTGAGAGCATAGTTGGTTGAGACTGAAGGAGGCATTGTTGAGACTCGAGAGAACAGGCTGTGGTGGTTAGCCCAGTTGTTCAGTCTATTAAGTCTCAACAGGTGATACCTGGCATGGCGGCAAGCCTGTGCAGGGGCAGAAAGGGAAGTGGGAGGATACTTCCAGTTTGAGGTAGAATGGCCGGGATGCTTCGGGTGCGGAAGCATGGGTCATAGTTAGTGAGGTTGTTAGGTTTCTTAGTACATGGGAGTGTGTGGAGACCTTTGAAGTGGGCAGTGGTGAATTCCACGTGTTGTTCAATTCTGGAGCATGATTGCTTCATCACTCTGGAGGGTGCTGGGTGGAGCGGTATTCGGAGTGGCGCTGGTGAGCGGATTGGACCGGTTATGGTTGCGGGATGGAAGTTTCTCGTTACTCATGGCCGGGCGAGAGGCGTGGAATTTCTAGTGTTCTAGTGAGTTGGTTTCAGCGGACTTGGTGATCAGTCCAGTGAAACTGTATGATGGCATCCTGTGTATGGATTGGCTTGATCAGTACAGAGTTCATCTGGAGTGTCACCGGAGTCGTGTTGTGTTGGAGCGTAATAGGAGAAGGTTGGTTTGCCAGGGAGTGAAACCGACTTCTGAGAGTCTCGTGATCTCTTGGGTGCAGGCTGAGGCTATGACTGTGAGGATGTCTTTCAGTCGTTGCAGGGATTACCGTTGTCGCGGTCGGATCCTTTCATGATTGAGTTAGAGCCTGGGACGACGCCGTTATCTAAGGCACCTTACAGGATGGCTCCAGCAGAGTTGGTAGGGCTGACGAGGCAGCCATAAGGTTGTTGAGTAAGGATTCTTTCGGTCGAGTACTTCACCGTGGGGAGAATCGGAGATGTTGGTGATGAGGAATTGTGGTAGTTTCCGGTTGTGCTTCGATTATCGAGGGCTTAACCGAGTCATTATGAGGAACAAGTTTCGTCTTCCGAGAATTGATAAGTTGTTGGATCAATTGTGAAGGGCTACTTGGTTCTTCAAGGATGACTTGGCATCCGGTTAACACCAGATTCTGTTGATAAGGTGGTTGTCAGGAAAACGGCTTTCTTGACGAGTCATGAGTAGGGTGGAGTTAGTAAAGGTGCTTGTCGGGTTGACGAGTGCACCAGCTGCATTTATGAGGTTGATGAGCGAAGCCTTTCAGTGGTATCTGAATGAGTTCGTGATTAACTTTATCGATGTCATCTTGGTGTATTCGAAGAGTCTGGAGGAACATGAGGTTTATTTGAGGTGAGTTCTGGAGGAGTTGCGGGATCAGGAGCTGGTTGATAAGATGAGCAAGTGCAGTTTCTGACAAGTGATGATGGGTTTTCAGGGTCTTACTGTTTCTGCAGGGGAGTTTCTGTGGATCCAGTTAAGATGCAATCGAGCTGAGATTTTGCCTAGACCGAGGAATGAGACTAAGTGTAGTAGTTCTCGGGTTGGCAGGTTATTTCAGGAGTTGCATCAAAAGGCCTTGAGAGTACGGCTCATTCCATGACCAAGTGGTTAGTGGAGTAGGTTCCTTTTTGGTGGTCTTTGGTTTAGGAGGCGGAAGTGATGGGAGAAGTTGTTGCGGGTTGAGTTTTCCTTTAGTTTACCGTCGCGGTGAACTTAGCTAGGGGCGGATGCTCTTAGGCGGAGGAGGTATGATTCATCTCAGGAGCGGGATGTAGAGAATCTGGTGAGTGTGCTTAGTACTTTGAGGTTATGTGTTACTTCAGAGGAACCGTTAGGGTTAGCGGCGGCAGATCAGGCGGATCTTTTGAGCAGGATCCGAGTAGCTCAGGAGCAGGATCCGGTGTTGTTAGATCTCTCCAAGGCTACTGGTTCCGAGTATCAGGTTTCTGCTAACAGGACTATCTTAGTGCATGGACGAGTCTGTGTTCCTAAGGATGTAGACTTGAGGCAGGAAATTCTGAGAGAAGCTCATGCGAGTAAGTTTTTGATTCATCCGGGAGCGACTAAGATGTATCGGGATCTGAAACGGTATTATCATTGGGTCGGGATGAAGAGAGATGTGGCAGATTGGGTTGCAGCTTGCAATGTGTGTCAGTTGGTGAAGGCTGAGCACCAGGTTCCTACTGGCTTGTTACAGAGTTTACCCATTCCAGAGTGGAAGTGGGACATGATCACTATGGATTTCGTGGTAGGGTTGCCGGTTTCTCGGACCTATGACGCGATTTGGGTGATTGTGGATCATCTGACTAAGTCAGCACATTTTCTGGCCATTAAGAAGACAGACGGAGCGGAGGTCTTGGCTAAGAAGTATGTGAAGGAAATTGTGAGGTTGCATGGAGTGCCAGCGAGTATTGTGTCGGATCGGGATCCGAGGTTTGCTTCAGTGTTCTGGAGAACTTTTCAGGCTGAGATGGGCACTAAGGTGCACATGAGTACAGCTAATCATCCGCAGACGGATGGGCAGTCCGAAAGGACGATTCAGACACTGAAAGATCTGTTGAGGATGTGCGTGCTAGATTGGGGTGGTCATTGGGCGGATCACTTGAGTTTGGTGGAGTTCGCATATAACAACAGTTTTCAGGCGAGTATCGGAATGGCTCCTTTTGAGGCGTTGTATGGGAGGCCATGTCGTACTCCGCTATGTTTTACCCAAGTGGGGGAGAGGAGCATCTTTGGGGCTGATTTTGTTCAGGAGACGACGGAGAAGATCCGTGTTGTGAAGCTGAACATGAAAGAGGCTCAAGATCGGCAGAAGAGTTATGCCGATAGGAGGAGGAAGGAGTTGGAGTTTGCAGTCGGAGATCGTGTGTATCTCAAGATGGCGATGATGCGGGGTCTGAACAGGTCCATATCCGAGGATAAGCTGAGTACGAGGTACATGGGTCCGTTCCGGGTTGTGGAACGTGTGGGACCAGTTGCTTATCGGTTGGGGCTGCCTCCGATTATGGAGAAATTCCATGATGTGTTTAACGTTTCGAAACTCAGGAGATGCTTGCATGCTTCTGAGGAGGTAGCAGTGACGATTCCCGCAGATCTTCAGCCAAATCTGACTGTTGGGATGAGGCCGGTTAGGATTCTTGAGAGAAGTATCAAGGTTCTGCGCCGGAAGAGAGTGCCGTTGTTGAGAGTCTTGTGGGACTGTGACGGTATTCAGGAGGAGACTTGGGAACCAGAGGCAAAGATGAAAACGAAGTTCAAGAAGTGGTTCGAGAAGCAAGCAGAAGAGTGAATTCGTTTTTCTTTGTGGTTTCCAGTTTCAGTGTTGGTTGTGGATTTTTGTATTTTCATTAAAGTTGTAATGATTATGACATTTTTCCAGTGAATAAGAAAGTGTTTTTCTTATGTGTTTGACTTGAGAGTCATGTGTTTGTGGTTAGAGAACCCCGAAATGGAAGTTTTATTGCGGATAGAACTTGCCAGTTTCGGTGGAGACTCTAGCGGTTTGTGTGTGTGTGTGTGAGAGAGTCTCGGAATAGAAGTTTTACGGTGGTTAGAACTGTCTAGTTCCGGGTAGACTCTGCGGGGACATCCGGGGTGAGGGATGGTCCGGGTGATCTGTGTGGATCACGTTTGTGATGGTATTCCGGGAGGGGAATATCATGTGAAGACCTTAGGAGGTAGTTCCGGTCAGAGGTGCATTATAGACGTTAGAAATTGATTGCGTAGCTCAGAGTTAGACCTCGGTCTTTCTTGGCAGATCTTGAGAGATGCGTCTCTCCGGGGGACAGTGGGTTCCCCGCATACCGATCGTTCGTCAGGACTGCGCGGACTGAGATCGTGAGGGTATGGGGATAGTTTGGGAGGTTGCGACCTCTGGCAGATCTTTGCATACCGAGAGCTTGATAGACTGTGTGTCTTGATGGATTGAGGTGTGTGGAGATGATTGAGTATCGAACACCGTCAGGACTGCGCGGACTGAGGTGGTTTGATACTAGGCACCTAGAGCTGAGGGGTGACGATCCCGAAGCTAGATGGTGGTTATGAGCTATGGGCAATCAATGTCTGAGACGGGTCTATGTGCATAGGACGGATGTGAACCTCGGGAAGGTCTGGGAGATGTAGTCTCCGGTGTTGCTGGCGGGTTAGGCCAGGGTAGATTGGTGGGTAGTGTTAGAGGATTCGAGGACGAATCCAGTTTTAGTGGGGGAGAATTGTGACGCCCGTAAACCATTTTTGGTAAAATGGAGGGGCTGTCGATCGACACACTTGTGGTCTGTCGATCGACAGGGCTCTTAAGGGCTGTCGATCGACATACCTAGTGGTTGTCGATCGACAGGTGCTCGAATTGGCTGGTTTTCTGGTTCGATTTAAGTTGTTCAATTGGACCGGGCCGGTTTGGGTAAACCCTAGGGCTTCGTATTTAAGGGTTTTTGGCCGCATTTGAGCGAACCAAAGTCCCAGAAATCAGAAACAGAGAGTTTGAGAGGAGTTTCGCTTGTTCCTGATAGTTTGTGGATTAGGGTTTTGTTCTTGATCGATTTGAAGAGGAATTTCGTGGTGATTGTAGCTGAATCTGTTTCTAGCCTCATAATCCAGCAAATTCTATCCGAAAATCTAAGGTGAGTGCGTGACCATGGCTTCTGGGCCGGTGGATTCGTTAGGGTTGTATGGTGGTAGGTTAAAACTGATTGATTGTGATGATTGATGTTGAACTGTTTGTTTTGTTGCTTGTGGATTGCTTGGATTGTGTTGTATGTGCAGGATTCGTGTTAACGCAGAGGAGGAATCGATCCGAGAGGATATTGATCGATTTCCCATGAATCTGCGACGACCTGTCGATCGACAGCACCTGGGTGTGTCGATCGACAGGGTCACACGAGGGCTGTCGATCGACACCTAGAGGTTGTGTCGATCGACAGGTGATCGAGGAGCTGTCGATCGACACCTAGAGGTTGTGTCGATCGACAGGGTCCAGTTGAGCTGTCGATCGACAGGCACCGTGGGTGTGTCGATTGACAGGTCTGAACAGGGGTGTCGATCGACACCTAGTGGTAGTGTCGATCGACAGGCCGCCTGTTGGGCTGTGGTTGAGCCGTGTTGTTGTGTTTGTTTTGTGTATTGTTTGATGCGTGTTTGCCTGAGCGGATCCATCGCGTCTGTGTGCGCAGTCGTAGATGGGAGGACCGTCTCACTGGGTATTTATGATAATACTCACGCATCTCTTTTAACCATGTAATGCAGGTAAAGGGAAATTGTGATCGTGGAATCATGGCAACGAAGAGGGAGATGATCTAGGGTCTCGGTTTAGTGTTGCTGTGTGGTTTTATTGCTTTCCATTTCCGTTTAAAACTCCGCTAGGTTGCTGGTTTTGATTGGAATTTGTTATTGAACTGGTTTAGTTATTTTAATGGAATTGATTTATGGTTTAATTGTTTGTTATCCGCTGTAGTGTAATCTGTGATGTTTTGCTTGGTTGTTGAGGATAGCATTTATGGGAATGCTAGTCCGAGACCAAGGATTGATTGTTTAAAAAAAAAAAAAAAAACGGGTCGGGTCGTTTCATCAGTAATGTGACAAAGAGATGTCCTAGTTGATAACGTGTAGCTCATCGATTGCTTTGTATTTCATATGGTCTATTATTTAACGTTAAATATACATTGTTTTGTTTTTTACGTATCAAATATAGATATATATATACTATATGAATTGTAAATTTGCTTACTTTTTTCCCGATTGCTACTTCTAACTCTTGTTGCTTCACCCACAAATAGCTTATATTTTTGCTATTCTTTTGCTTAGAATATTAAGCTCTTCCAAATGTTCAATCTGAAACTTTAACTCCTACACTTTGTATATGCTCAGTTATCATCAAACACACCTTCTTTGTAACGCCCGTAAACCAAAATTTAGAAATAGAGAATTGAATTGGACCGAATGGTTTAATTTTAATTGTTCGGTTTGGCTGGTTTGGGTTAAGTGAACCTAGGGCTTGAGTATAAAAGAGAGCAGCCTCCGTTTTGTGCAGATAAAATGTGGAAGAGGCTAAGAAATTGAAAGAGAAGAGAGAAGGTTCGTTTGTGGTGGTTTGTAGAAAAGAATGGGATGAAGACAGTTCTGACGCGTTTTAGAAGAACAGATGATCGAATAGGCTAATCTGTTTGGATTGGAGTGAAACATTTATGGTAAGTTCTCCACTCTTATATCTAGCTTTAGGCGAAATCGGATTATCTTTTGGATGAGTATTCCGAGATTTATTGTTGTTTTCCCGAGAGAGGTTCGTGCAGAAACTGTGATTTGTGTTTGGATTGTGTGGATTGTGATTTTCGTGCAGGTTTCGTGTCATCACAGAGGAGGAAATCGATCCGAGAGGATAATGATCGATTCCCATGATTCTGCGACGGCCTGTCGATCAACAACCACTAGGTCTGTCGATCGACAGGACAACACGAGAGCTGTCGATCGACACCTAGTGGTTGTGTCGATCGACATGTGGTTGAGGATCTGTCGATCGACACTTAGAGGTTGTGTCGATCGACAGGGTCTTGTGGAGCTGTCGATCGACACTTAGAGGTTGTGTCGATCGACAGGGTCTTGTGGAGCTGTCGATCGACAAACACCGTGGGTGTGTCGATTGACAGGTGTGCACAGGGGTGTCGATCGACACCTAGTGGTAGTGTCGATCGACAGGCCGCCTGTCTGGGCTGTGGTTGAGCCGTCGTTGTGTTTGTGTGATTGTTTGATGCGTGTTTGCCTGAGCGGATCCATCGCGTCTGAGTGCGCAGTCGTAGATGGGATGACCGTCTCACTGGGTATTTGTGATAATACTCACGCATCTCTTTTTTCCATGTGATGCAGGTAAAGGCAAATTGTGATCGTGGAATTACGGCTAAGAAGAGGGAGATGATCTAGGGTCTCCCGTTGGGTGTTGTTGTGATTTCCTTTTCTGTTTTAGAACCTTGTTAGGTTGTCGGTTTGATGGAATCTGTTGAATTGGAATTGTCTTGGATTTGGATTGGTTTAGTATTTTAATGAATTTTCTTATTGAGTTATCCGCTGTTTTGTGTTTGTCTGGTTTGCTTGGTTGTTGAGGATAGTATTTATGGGAATGCTAGTCCGAGACCAAGGTTTGTATGTTTTAAAAAAAAAAACGGGTCGGGTCGTTTCATTCTTGATCTAAATTTTATTTTATTTTGACCATCGCTTGATCAATGATCCGAAAAAATATTTATAACAAATTCAACATAAAACGTCTTTGGAAAGCACTATGTGATTATTTGATTCACTCAATTATATATTTTTCTTTTTTTCTTTTCATTTAGATCCATCGATTTAGTGCATGTATTACCAAAATTGTATATATTTCCTTATTTCATATATGTATGTTTTGTTTACTTTTTACTTCTATTTGTTTTAACAAAAATATAAAACTGAAAACATACAATTTAGTAACTACTTATTTTCACTGAACGTATTCAAAAATGTATATTTTAAAACAAAATAGAAAAGATTGTTAAAATAAAAATGAAAACTGAACTTTATTGAAAATGGAAAAATTCCTATTAACTAAAAAAAATTAAATTATTTTTAAATGCTAATGTAGACCAATATAATTATGTTTTTTAATCCTATATGGAGTTGTGGACGTTTTTAGCATCATTTAGGTTCAATTTTACTAAATATTATATTCGTAATGCGTCAATGGACATTTTTGTTGCTTGATTTTAATTTAAAGACGATCAAATATAATCACCCCACATGCAACACTTTTTATGATGTGTCAAACCTTACCACATACTTTTTATAACCATCTTCAAAATTTAGTTATTTTTATTTTTAATATGAGTAACCACTTGATATTTGGCATAAAACTACTTGATATTTACGTATATTTGGCACAAAACTACTTGATAGTTACTATATTTTATCTTTTCTAAAATATTAAAATTACAATTAACATTACTAAAAATATCTAGAAGAAACCTCAAAACGTGAGATAAGCCAAAAAATAACCATCATACAAAGCACATCAAGATATTTGGCAAGCAATCGTGGACCCTTTTATTTAATTATATAGTTTCATCAATTAATAATTTAATTAATTTGTAATTAGCTTTAGTTAATATTTTTAATATAAACACTATTTATACTTGCTTCTAACTTGTCTTTGATTTTTTTTTTTTTTTGATTAGAAGTATTGTCTCTTAGTTTTCACTTTTCACCATATGCTAATTTTATAAATGAATGGTTATTTATAATTGGACACCATATGAAACGACCCGACCCGTTTTTTTTTTTTTTACAATAAGCCTTTGGTCTCGGACTAGCATTCTCATAAATGCTATCCTCAACAACCAAGCAACAACAAACAGACAACCAGCGGATAACCTCAACAATAACCAAATAATTCATTCCATAAAGATAACTAAACCAGTTCAACTCAAATTCCAATACAATCAAACCGGCAACCTAGCGGAGTTCTAAAACAGGAATGGAAAGCAATAAAACCACACAGCAACACACAACACGAGACCCTAGATCATCTCCCTCTTCGTTGCCATGATTCCACGATCACAATTTGCCTTTACCTGCATCACATGGAACAAAGAGATGCGTGAGTATTATCACAAATACCCAGTGAGACGGTCCTCCCATCTACGACTGCGCACTCAGATGCGATGGATCCGCTCAAGCAAACACGCATCAAACAATCACACAAAACACAACAACGGCTCAACCACAACCCAAACAGGCGGCCTGTCGATCGACACTACCACTAGGTGTCGATCGACACCCCTGTTCACACCTGTCGATCGACACACCCACGGTGCCTGTCGATCGACAGCTCCACAGGACCCTGTCGATCGACACAACCACTAACTGTCGATCGACAGCTCCTCGATCACCTGTCGATCGACACAACCTCCAAGTGTCGATCGACAGCTCTCGCGTGACCCTGTCGATCGACACACACAAGTGCTGTCGATCGACATGCCATCGCAGATTCATAGGAAATCGATCAATATCCTCTCGGATCGATTCCTCCTCTGTGTTAACACGAAACCTGCACAAACAACACAATCCAACAATCCATACACAACAAAACGAACAGAAACAACACCAAACATCACAATCAATCAATTCAACCTACCACCAAACAACCCTAACGAATCCACCGGCCCAGAAGCCATGGTCACGCACTCACCTCGAGTTAATTGGAAAGAAAACGGTAGAGCTGAGGCTAGACACGAATCCACGACAATCTCCACAATAAATCTCCTCCAAATCTCTCAAGAAACGAAACCCTAATTCTCAAAAACCCACAGGAAACAGAGAACTCCTCTCAAACTCTGTTGGCTGCGTTTTTGGGACTTGGTTCGCTCAAATGCGGCCAAAAACCCTTAAATACGAAGCCCTAAGGTTTACCCAAACCGGCCCGGTCCAATTGAACGACTTAAATCGAACCAAAAAACCAACCAATTCGGACACCTGTCGATCGACAACCACTAGGTGTGTCGATCGACAGCCCTCAAGAGCCCTGTCGATCGACAGACCACAAGTGTGTCGATCGACAGCCCCTCCATTTTCCACAAAAATGGTTCACGGGCGTCACAATTCTCCCCCACTAAAACTGGATTCGTCCTCGAATCCGATAACATTCTCAACAATCAACCCTGGCCTAACCCGCCAGCAACACCGGAGACTACGTCTCCCAGACCCTCTCGAGGTTCACATCCGTCCTATGCACATAGACCCATCTCAGACATTGATTGCCCATAGCTCATAACCACCATCTAGCTTTCGGGATCGTCACCCCTCAGCTCTAGGTGTCTACTATCAACCCACCTCAGTCCGCGCAGTCCTGACGGTGTTCGATACTCAATCATCTCCACACACCTCAATCCATCAAGACACACAGTCTATCAAGCTCTCGGTATGCAGAGATCTGTCAGAGGTCGCAACCTCCCAAACTATCCCCATACCCTCACGATCTCAGTCCGCGCAGCCCTGACGATTGATCGGTATACGGGAAACCCACTGTCCCCCGGAGAGACGCATCTCTCAAGATCTGCCGGAGACTCATCTCCAAGAAAGAACAATGTCTATCTCTGAGCTATGCAATCAATTCCTAACGTCTATAATGCACCTCTGACCGGAACTACCTCCTAAGGTCTCACATGATATTCCCCTCTCGGAATACCATCACAATCGTGACCATCACAGATCACCCGGAACATCCCTCACCTCGGATGTCCCTGCAGAGTCTCCCCGGAACTAGACAGTTCTAACCACCGTAAAACTTCTATTCTGAGACTCTCTCACACACACACCAACCGTTAGAGTCCCCACCGAAACTGGCAAGTTCTATCCGCAATAAAACTTCCATTCCGAGGTTCTCTAACCACAAACACAGGACTCTCAAAGTCAAACACATAAGAAAAACACTTTCTTATTCACTAGAAAAATGTCATAATCATTACAACTTTAATGAAAATACAAAAACCCACAACCAAAAACCACACCACACACGGTGATCACAACACAAAAACTGAAACTGGAAACCACAAGGAAAAAAAAACGAATTCACTCTTCTGCTTGCTTCTCGAACCACTTCTTGAACTTCGTTTTTATCCTTGCCTCTGGTTCCCAAGTCTCCTCCTGAATACCGTCACAGTCCCACAAGACTCTCAACAACGGCACTCTCTTCCGACGCAGAACCTTGATACTTCTCTCAAGAATCCTAACCGGCCTCATCCCAACAGTCAGATTTGGCTGAAGATCTGCAGGAATCGTCACTGCTACCTCCTCAGAAGCATGCAAGCATCTCCTGAGTTTCGAAATGTGAAACACATCATGGAATTTCTCCATAATCGGAGGCAGCTCCAACCGATAAGCAACTGGTCCCACACGTTCCACAACCCGGAACGGACCCATGTACCTCGTACTCAGCTTATCCTTGGATATGGACCTGTTCAGACCCCGCATCATAGCCATCTTGAGATACACTCGATCTCCGACTGCAAACTCCAACTATTTCCTTCTCCTATCGGCATAACTCTTCTGCCGATCCTGAGCTTCTTTCATGTTCAGCTCACAACACGGATCTTCTCCGTCGTCTCCTGAACAAAATCAGCCTCAAAGATGCTCCTCTCCCCCACTTGGGTAAAACATAGCGGAGTACGACATGGCCTCCCATACAACGCCTCAAAAGGAGTCATTCCGATACTCGCCTGAAAACTGTTGTTATATGCGAACTCCACCACACTCAAGTGATCCGCCCAATGACCACCCCAATCTAGCACGCACATCCTTAATAGATCTTCCAGTGTCTGAATCGTCTTTTCGGATTGCCCATCCGTCTGCGGATGATTAGTTGTACTCATGTGCACCTTAGTGCCCATCTCAGCCTGAAAAGCCCTCCAGAACACTGACGCAAACCTCGGATCTCGATCCAACACAATACTCGCCGGCACACTGTGCAACCTCACAATTTCCTTCACATACTCTTAGCCAAGACCTCCGCTCCATCTGTCTTCTTAATGGCCAGAAAATGTGCTGACTTAGTCAGACGATCCACAATCACCCAAATCGCGTCATAGGTCCGAGAAACCGGCAACCCTACCACGAAATCCATAGTGATCATGTCCCACTTCCACTCTGGAATGGGTAAACTCCGTAATAAGCCACTAGGAACCTGATGCTCAGCCTTCACCAACTGACACACATTGCAAGCTGCAACCCAATCTGCCACATCTCTCTCCATCCCGACCCAATGGTAATACTGTTTCAGATCCCTATACATCTTAGTCGCTCCCTGATGAGTCGAAAACTTACTCGCATGAGCTTCTCTCAGAACTTCCTGCCTCAGGTCCTCATCCTTAGGAACACAGACTCGTCCATGCACTAAGATAGTCCCGTTAGCAGAAACCTGATATTCGGAACCAGTAGCCTTGGAGAGATCTAACACCACCGGATCCTCCTCCTGAGCTACTCGGATCCTACTCAATAGATACGCCTGATCCGCCGCCGCTAACCCCAACGGTTCCTCTGTAGTAACACACAACCTCAAAGTACTCAGCATGCTCACCAAATTCTCCACATCCCGCTCCTGAGATGAATCATACCTCCTCCGCCTAAGAGCATCCGCCCCTAGCTAATTTCACCGCGACGGTAAACTAAAGGAAAACTCAATCCGCTACAACTCCTCCCATCACTTCCGCCTCCTAAACCAAAGACCACCGAAAAGGAACCTACTCCACTAACCACTTGGTCATGGAATGAGCCGTACTCTCAAGGCCTTTTGATGCAACTCCTGAAATAACCTGCCAACCCGAGAACTACTACACTTAGTCTCATTCTTCGGTCTAGGCAAAATCTCAGCTCGATTGCATCTTAACTGGATCCACATAAACTCCTCTGCAGAAACAGTAAGACCCTGAAAACTCATTCCCACTTGTCGGAAACCACACTTGCTTAACTTCGCAAACAGCTGCTGTTCCCGCAACTTCTCCAGAAACCTCCTCAAATAAACCTCATGTTCCTCCAGACTCTTCGAATACACCAAGATGACATCGATAAAGTTAATCACGAACTCATTCAGATACCACTAAAAGGCTTCGCTCATCAACCTCATAAATGCAGCTGGTGCACTCGTCAACCCGACAAGCACCTTTACTAACTCCACCCTACTCATGACTCGTCGAGAAAGCCGTTTTCCTGACAACCACCTCATCAATAGAATCTGGTGTTAACCGGATGCCAAGTCATCCTTGAAGAACCAAGTAGCCCCTCACAATTAATCCAACAACTTATCAATTCTCGGAAGACGAAACTTTTTCCTCATAATGACTCGGTTAAGCCCTCGATAATCGAAGCACAACCGGAAACTACCACAATTCCTCATCACCAACATCACTGATTCTTCTAACTCAGTTGAAGCCATCCTGTAAGGTGCCTTAGATAACGGCGTCGTCCCAGGCTCTAACTCAATCGTGCGAGATTCCGACCGCGATGACGGCAATCCCCGCAGCGACTGAAAGACATCCTCACGCTCCTGGACAACCCGAATATTCCTCACTGCAACCTCACCTACAGACTCCGCCAGCAAAACAGTCTCCGAGTAAGCCCCGCAACCTCTCAGTCATAGCCTCAACCTGCACCCAAGAGATCACGAGACTCTCAGACGTCGGTTTCACTACCTGACAAACCAAGTTTCTCCACCACGCTCAAACACAACACGACTCCGGTGACAATCCAGATGAACTCTGTACTGGTTCAACCAATCCATACCAAGGATAACATTGTACAGTTCCACCGGACTAATCACTAAGTCAGCTGTCATCCACTCACCAGTCACTAGAAACTTCACGCCTCTCGCCCGGCCATGAATACTAGGGACTTCTCTCCTACAACCATTACCGGTCCAACCCGCTCACCAGCGCCACTCCGAAGAGATGAAGCATTCATGCTCCAGAATCGAATAGCACGTGGAATTCACCACTGCCCACTACAAAGGCCTCCACACAACTCCCATGTGCTAAGAAACCTAACAAACTCGCCAACTATGACCCATGCTTCCACACCCGAAACATCCTTGGCCACTCTATCTCAACCCGGAAGTATCCTCCCACTTCCTCTTTTGTCCCTACATAGGCTTGCCGCCATGCCAGGTATCACTTGCAGAGGCTTAATAGACTGGACAGCTGAGCTAACTACCACAACCTGCTCTCTCGAGTCTCGACAACGCCTCCAGCAGTCTCAAACAACTATGCTCTCGCAGCATACTTAGACACTCTGCACCGTGTCCTCCATAAATCGAGGTATTCTCAAGAACCTCTTATCCCGGGCCTCCTCGCCCTCCATGCTCCTACCAGCATGAACCAGCCCCAAACCATGAGCCGATAAACTCCAAAACATACTCACGAACTGATCTTCCTCACAGATCGAGTTCCAAACACCTCGTCTCTAAACGATCCGTAGCCTCTCGAGGAAAGAACTTGGCATCACACTCTGCCCACAAGTCCACCCAGGCCAACACTGCCTGAACCCTCCTAGCTGCAACACACCACTCGCAAAGAATCCTATACCCATCCTCTGCACCTGTTCCCTTATCGGCAGATAAGACGGAACCCGACCAACAACCGCAGCCCTCCGCCGCACCTCAGCCACTCGTGGCATCCCCGGAGCCTAACTGGTACCGCACTCGGTAACCGCTCCCCAAAACTGCTGAAGCCAAACCGCCAGACGATCAACTCGACCCTGAGCCCACCCGCGGGCGCACCCGCACTACCAACCTCATGAGGACCCCCACCGGCCCCCGGCAGCCAACCTAGGACCACACTATCCCCACCAGCCTTCAAACTGGCGCTCACACATGGCTGCATGCTGGCAGTCTAAATGGCGCTCAAGCCGCATTGAAACGTCTACGGATCACTCTCAGCCCCCATACGCAGCACTCTGAGCCGCACTCCCGGCCAACTCACTCACTAGTGCCCGCCTCAACAACTACTGCAACAGATCTGTCAGACGATCAACTCGTCTTCTGGACTCCTCCTGCGGGCGCACCCGAACAGCGAGTCAATCCGGCACCAGCTCGAGTACCAGCCCTGGCCCCACAGCCCTCACACCGGCTCTCACACAGGCACTCCCACTGCACTCGCACTAACACACCGACCCTCCTGATACGTCTACAGATTTGTCACAGTTTCAACGTGGAACCCTGAGCCGCATCCCAGCCGACTCACTCACTGGTCCCCAACCACAATCCTGACCTCCACGGTCCCCCGGCCACCAAGGCCATATTCTCTAGTGCCTCTAGCCAACCTACTGTTTTACCACAGCACACGCTAAGCACTAAAGAACAAAACACAAACAAACAACACTTACCATGGAATCCCTTTGAAGGCTCGAAGGAAAATGATCTAGAACCCCCAAACCCATAGAATTGACAATTTACCAATTTCAATCCTAGCAGTTCTAGCCCGTCCTAAAACCGTAAGGGCTCTGATACCAAACTGAAACGACCCGACCCGTTTTTTTTTTTTTACAATAAGCCTTTGGTCTCGGACTAGCATTTCCATAAATGCTATCCTCAACAACCAAGCAACAACAAACAGACAACCAGCGGATAACCTCAACAATAACCAAATAATTCATTCCATAAAGATAACTAAACCAGTTCAACTCAAATTCCAATACAATCAAACCGGCAACCTAGCGGAGTTCTAAAACAGGAATGGAAAGCAATAAAACCACACAGCAACACACAACACGAGACCCTAGATCATCTCCCTCTTCGTTGCCATGATTCCACGATCACAATTTGCCTTTACCTGCATCACATGGAAAAAAGAGATGCGTGAGTATTATCACAAATACCCAGTGAGACGGTCCTCCCATCTACGACTGCGCACTCAGACGCGATGGATCCGCTCAGGCAAACACGCATCAAACAATCACACAAAACACAACAACGGCTCAACCACAGCCCAAACAGGCGGCCTGTCGATCGACACTACCACTAGGTGTCGATCGACACCCCTGTTCACACTTGTCGATCGACACACCCACGGTGCCTGTCGATTGACAGCTCCACAGGACCCTGTCGATCGACACAACCACTAGGTGTTGATCGACAGCTCCTCAATCACCTGTCGATCGACACAACCTCCAAGTGTCGATCGACAGCTCTCACGTGACCCTGTCGATCGACACACACAAGTGCTGTCGAGCGACAGGCCATCGCAGATTCATAGGAAATCGATCAATATCCTCTCGGATCGATTCCTCCTCCGCGTTAACACGAAACCTGCACAAACAACACAATCCAACAATCCATACACAACAAAACGAACAGAAACAACACCAAACATCACAATCAATCAATTCAACCTACCACCAAACAACCCTAACGAATCCACCGGCCCAGAAGCCATGGTCACGCACTCACCTCGAGTTAATTGGAAAGAAAACGGTAGAGCTGAGGCTAGACACGAATCCACGACAATCTCCACAAGAAATCTCCTCCAAATCTCTCAAGAAACGAAACCCTAATTCTCAAAAACCCACAGGAAACAGAGAACTCCTCTCAAACTCTGTTGGCTGCGTTTTTGGGAATTGGTTCGCTCAGATGCGGCCAAAAACCCTTAAATACGAAGCCCTAAGGTTTACCCAAACCGGCCCGGTCCAATTGAACGACTTAAATCGAACCAGAAAACCAACCAATTCGGGCACATGTCGATCGACAACCACTAGGTGTGTCGATCGACAGCCCTTAAGAGCCCTGTCGATCGACAGACCACAAGTGTGTCGATCGACAGCCCCTCTATTTTCCACAAAAATGGTTCACGGGCGTCACACCATAAGTGGATATCCCAATATATAATGTTAACTTTATATATTAGGATATCTACTTATGGTGAAAACGGACAATGCTTAAGTTCTCCGATCTACAACCAAATGTAGAGATTTCCATAATCAAAGACATCTAAAATAGCTTCAACGAATTCACTACATGTCACTGTTCTCTTCAAATCCCATAACCAAAACACACACAACCGACATGGTACTCGAAGAGCTTCAGCAACATACGCATGTCCTGCAATAAGAACCAAAACCATATCATCAGTTTCATATGAGAAACACAACAAACAATAAACAAACCAAACAGACAAATACATCTATATACTAATAAAATCTTAAAAAAACCAAAATAGTCAAAAGAGCACAATCAAAATTGTATGAAATAGATATCAGGCTCATTATATCAAAATAAGAAATTAAATTATAACAAAACTTTTAAATCAAATACATATAACTCATGGAACAGTAAGAAGTACCATTATCGCCTACAAAAACATTATATCAAAAATTCACAAAAAAATTGAGAATAAATATACGAAAACAAAAGAACCAATTAGCAAAACAACCTTACATGTTAAATGCGCTAAGACCTGCAAAACAGTAACAAAGAAGAAGTTATATTATAAGCATGGATCAACACCTTAGAATTGATCAAAATACATATCGTTATTATTCAAAAAAAAGGAACCATCAAACATGCAAAACATAACGAAGCCGATTGAAATAATAACTTAAAGACGATGAGGTCGGCAAAACAAAAACACAATCAAGAAACAAAAAAGGGGCTGAGAAGAAAAAATCGTATAATGGAATAAATCCTAGATTGGTATTTATAAATATAATTAGTTGCTAACACAACCCCACTAAGAAAATGAAAACGTCTTTAACATTAAAGATTATATATGCAAAACCATAAAACAGGAGATTAACAAATAAGAAAACAACCAGAAGAACAGAAGAAAACTAAAAATATTGATCCGCATCATAATCAAAAAGATGAGTTCGGGATATGGATCCATCACAATGATCTTTATTAGAAATAACTCCAGGAAAACCTATACACCAAAATATAAATGAGACCAGTAAAAACCAAGAAAAATAATTCAGAATAAGTTTGTTAAAATAATCAAAATATATAGCAAAATTGAACCACTCAAGAAAGTGTAAAGTTAGTAATAACTGTAGAAATAATATTAAAAAAAACTGATTGATATAATCAGATAGCACCATTAAAAAAATTCACATGGATCAGTAAACCATATTCAGAAGAACACATCGTTGGATTAGTAGTGGTCAAATATCTGAAAAAGAAAAACAAATCACATGAGTCACAGAAAACTATACACAACATGTATATAAGAAATTTCAACAACGAAGAACAATCGGTATATAAGAACAACAAAGAACTCGGTATAAAAATCCAGGAAAAATAGAATATATGAGAACAGAAAAACAATCATCAAATTACCAAACAAATAAAATAGCTTATAAGATAGAGAGCTGTTATTTTAGACGTTATATATCTTCAAAACAATAACTCAAGAACTTATCGTTGTTACCGTAAAGACGTTAGCAACAGGAGACAAAGGTGATGAATCAACGCTCTTAATTAGTGAATTAGTATCCATATACAGTAAAGAAAAGAATGAAAATCATAATCAGAATATATCATGAACAAATAAAATATTGAAACCTCAACTAAACATTAAATAAAAATCGAAAAGAATCACCACTAAACCAAAAAAGAAAATAATGTAATATCAAATCAACTTAAAAACCAAAACATTAAACGAAGAACAACCAAACTGAACTAAGAAATACAACGCATGAAAAAAAAAAAGAATACAAAAAGTAGACGAAGCCCTAGAACTATAAGAAATCATTCACATATATATACTTAAAATTAGTGCATAGATATTCATTATGTGGTCATCAATTTATTTTATTTTTTATTATTAAATTTACTATTAGTTTTTAAAATAAGCAAGTTTCCTATTCTATATAGTTTATACAATTTGAAATAGGAAAATCAAAACTAAAAAATCTACAAAATAAAAGTTACATGAAATTATGAATTTACGAAATAAGGAAATTAAGTCTTAGTTTTCCATTATCAACAAAAACAAAATTAACATTATTCATAAATGTTGACATGGCACGATACTATAGGTTGATTTATCGCCTATGTGGACGCCTTTAGAAGCTTATAGCTTCAACTTTTATATAGTATAGATTAGGTTTTATATCCACGCTACGCGTGGGTTTGTCTTATCGACATATTTAATATACATTTAAAAAGTTTATAAAAAGTTTTGCTGCTTTTAATACATCCACTGTTTACAACTATATACTATAGAATGTTTTGGATTTTTTTGGTATTTTAATTATATGCTATTTTTAGTACACATAACCACGACTTTACTTATTACATAAAATAAATTCCAATAAATTTTGCATCAATAATATGGAAGAAATTTTATCATATGAAAAAAAAAATCAAACATAATAATAAAATTTAGGTGTCTTCTTCTCATTCAATCTTTAGACCCAAAAAAGGCCATGTCAAAAGAGACATTATATTATATTAAACATATATGAAAAAGATCAAATAAATATCGCAACAGTGTTGCAATTTCTTTATTAATAAGTTAAATACATTTCGTCCCAAAATCTAAATTCGACGATGAAACTAACTGAATTTTTTTTAAATTTGAATACAAACATTTATTTGGTCTTACATTTATTTAAAATTTAGATATAAATTTGATTAAAATTTGAATACGAACATAAACTATATTCTATGAATTTATATTTGTTTTAACTTAAATCATATATTCATTAACCAAAAATTAAAAAAACCTACAAAAGCAAAACTAAAATAAATAATAAAATTAAAATTTGTAATTAGTTTTCTAGTTTATTTGATTGTTAATGATATTAATCCGCGTAGAACGCGGAGATTCATCTAGTCTTCTATATATATTAAAAGAGAAGCATTAAGAGATGATGTGTCAAAATCTTCTTTTTCACTTTTTTATTTAATTAATCAAAACTTATAACTCATACTATAATCCTATCAAAACACGCCAAAATAACTTAATCCATATACCCAAACAAATTATAATTATTATTAACAACTACTATATTCCTATCAAAATACTCTAAATACCTCAATCCCTATATTTGAATAAACATAAAATAAGTTTACTCATCTAATTAACGTAATTAATATTATTAAATATATATATATAAAATCTGATAATACTAACTTGGTTATTATAATGCATATTACCAAATAATTTCAAAACACGAAATATCTACTAAATAAACATTAAAATAATAATTAATTTATAAAATCAAAAAAACGTAATTAATATTATTAAATATATACATATAAAATCTGATAATACTAACTTGGTTATTATAATGCATATTACCAAATAATTTCGAAACACGAAATATTTACTAAATAAACACTAAAATAATAATTAATTTATAAAATCAAAAACTGTTGATATGTTTTTCGTTATATATGCAATCTTTCATTTTTGTATCTTTGAGTCATATACGTATTTTTGAAAACTATGTTATGCTGGTTTCAGTTATTTCACTGGTGGGACATATTTTATAAAAACAATCGCAAATTTAAATATATAATTGATCTTAAATTCTGTAAAATAAATCTCTTAGTAATTAAAATTTATTATTTAACTAAAACCATATTAATTGTACTTGATATATATTTTATCCCACGTAAAATGCGGCTATTTGTTTGATGTTGTGGATTTTTCATACATATTAAGAAAAAACATAAAGTTTTACCATAAATGTTTTATTTTCTTGCGCTAAGATTTTTTCAATAACTTTAAGCCAATAGTAAAAAAGTTTATATGAAAGAAAATAACAATCTATTGAGAGATCCTGAAATAAAGAACATGCTAATACAAAACAAAATAGATAATGGCATTAAAACAAGGGAAATACAGATGAATAACACTTTTACCATACAAAACATAGAATCTAACAATTGGAAAATCATAATTTAATTCATAACATTTTTGTCCTATTGATTGCTAGTTATACCCTTTGGTAAATCTATTTGATTTTTTACCCGAACAAATTTTACTAATAATAATAATAAAAAAAATTAAGACAAACCTAATCACATTTGTTCTCCTTCTTCCTCACTCTGAAGCCGCCGCACCCACCATCACGATCAAACAAATCTCATTGTTCCCCTTTTATTCTCATTCCTTCTTATTTTCTCATTGTTATCTTCTTACTCTCTTTCACAATTTCGCATTTCACTCATCACCCTTTGGTCATTCCACATTTTCCGACGATTGTTGCGATGAAAGATCCAAATTTACCTAAACAATTGTTCCGTTTTGGTCGCGAGCCAATGGGTAACACGGTGAATCAATACTGCTTCATCAAATACCACATTGCTATCATGAAATTTCTCGACAGAAATCCTCATCAAAAAGACCTTCTCCTCAAATCCCAATTTGGCAAATTACTCAAAGAGGGGTTCAAGGTTTGTTCATCTGCTCAGTTACTACATTATTTGCTTTGTCGTCAGCTAGTTACTGTGAACAACCATGAGATTTGGATACTTTTTGGTGGAAAACCATTTCAGTTTTCATTGCATGAGTTTGCAGTGGCCACCGGATTGAAGTGTGCGAAGCCTCCGGCTAAAGCTTCTGTACACGACGACTTAGTTGCAGATACGGAGGAGGAGGATGGCGAAGGTGAAGGAGAGGAAGACGGTCAAAGTAGATCTTCATATTGGTCCGAATTGTTTGAAAATGAGGATGATTGTAGTCCATTACGAAGTGAAATACGAGTATATATCGATAGGTAACTATTGTAGCCTACTATCTCTATGTTTTATTTCCAACCTTTAAAAGTTAACTATTATAGACGACTGGGTGTAATAGCTATCTATTTATATGTAATTGAATTTTCTGTAGTGAACTGTAAGAGACGAAAATAGTGTACTATAAACTGGAAAAGCTTGTGTGTAACGATTCATGAGGATGCGAGTCTATATCTAAAACTCGGAAATCAATTGATAGGTAACTATTGTAGCCTACTATTTTCTATGTTTTATTTCCAACCTTTAAGAAGTTAACTATTTTAGACGACTGGGTGTAATAGCTCACTATTTATATTGTAGAGGTGTAATTGAAATTTCTGTAGTGAACTGTATGACTCGAAAATAGTATACTACAAAATGGAAAATAGTGTACCATTTTAGCCTACAAATTGTATGACTGGAAAATAGTGCACTATAAATTTTGTCTGTAGTGAACTATTAGTGTATACTATGTGAGGGGTAGACTAAATTGTAGTGCTAACAAAAACTTTTTTGCCGTGGACATAGTTGTAGATGCATGTGCAGTGAGTGGCAAAGAAAAGGTGATTAGTCTGAACGAGATGGTTATCGGTGAAGAGTCATTGTACGAAACTGAGAATGACGACAAGAAAAGGAAAGGGATGATGAGTCATGCGCATATAAGGCTCTGAAGTATGTGATGGCTAACTTCATGGTTACACCTAGGGTTGCACTGCCTGTGTTGGACGAAAGTGTGAATGCATGTTAGGTTTTATAAGCGTAGTGCTATGTTTACTGTTATTGTAGTTGACTATGCTATATTATATTATTGGTGGTAGTGAACTACAATGCGAGTATATGTTGACTACGTTGTACGTTTTTACTACTACAATTTTTTTTTTTTACAAAAATTCTCAATTAAAAGCCAGGGGTATTTTTGTCAGATCTTGTCACCAATATGTTACTTACTTAAATTTGATTTCATAACTGTTACGTACCTAATTAGTGACATCAAATCTATTATTAGCCTAATTAACCCTTAAAACAATAAAAAACGTATTAGTGAACAAAACATCAAACCTAACCAATGAATTTATAAATAACTTTGAACTATAATGGTGGCAGAAACATCTGACAAATTAGAAAATCTTGAAATTATTGATATGAGTCAGATGATTTATCCAAGACTTGAAAGAGAAGGTGATTTATAAAGAAGAAAGCCAAGCTTTAAAAGATGACCTTTTTGCAAGGATAACATATAAATGGATGAATCCAAACACGAAACACATGCAAAACAATAGTTTTGGTGATTAATAAAAGATATATTAAAGAGCATAATGGAATCAGTGAACATTAAAGAAAGTATGAAAATATGTTCCAATAATTCATATTAAATAATACATCTACGGAGGAAGAAGAAAACAAAGTGGATTAATAAGTACCTGGAACTGTTATCCGAGTGATCAACTCCGACTCGTCCTAAGGAAAAAAAAGAAAACATAGGTCTAAGTATGTTTATAATCACAAACCAATAAAAAACTATCAAAGATTGTAACAAAAGAATAGAACCAAAGTCAATCTATCATAGATCTAGATTAAAAAATGAATCTATATGTTTTATCGAAGAGTATATATGTCTTTGCACCATCAATAACGAAGAGCTAAAAACAAAAGAAAAACCTATAAACCACAAAAGCGTACATCCAAGACGATGACACCTCTCAGTAACGACATTCCAATCTGAAAAGAAAAAAAGGAAAGAATGTGGTCAAAAGAACACAACCATACCGTAGAATAAACACAGCGATGAAACTTGCCAAACGATAAATCAAATAATGTTGAAGCCATATCTGAATACTAAAGGATAAACCTACAATCAAATAAATATCTACGAAGAACCAAAACAATAACCTATAAACAACCAGACAAATATCAAAGATAATGATACCTTAATATATAGGAATAAAATTAGGTCAAAAGAGCACAACCATGTCGCAAACAAATTCTATGCCTAGTATATTTGTAATTTTTTCAAAAATACTATATATTTATAATTTTTTCAAAAATACTGAAATATATATATATGAAAATTTATACCTTGTTAATCGTAGTGTTAATCTGCAAAACCTAAAAAACATGAGAATGAAAATATAGAAAAATTAAATAAGACGATGAAACTTGTATGAATCACACAATTAAAGAGCATCATACAATTTTGTATAACTGCAGAAAAAATAACAAATATAAAAAGAAGATAAACAATATAAAATGTTTTAACATGATAGAAAAAAACAAACAGACATATACATTCTTTTTACAAAAGAAGTTCAATTAGATATATTTAAACAAAGACCTAAATAATTATACCATGTAAACACATGCAATACTGTGAGAGATGAGTTATTACTGGGAACATGACGAAACTTTTTTTTAATAAATTCATAAGCCAAAAACAACAACGTGATATTGAAATCAGAAAGATTCTTGACAAAAAAAACCATACCTCACCGATGTAAAATCTTTCATTCCGTGAAACTGATTCATGAACACTTACAGACAAAACACGTAAACATAACGAAATCAAGAATCGATCATAAGAACGTAAGAACAAAAGAAAAAAAACGATGAATATGCAATATATAAAAAACACAAATAAACGTCTGCTTGAGAAATAATGAAACTAAGAATTAGTTTCATAATCTATTTAGAATGAAGTTAATTTCCTTTTTGTTGGTAATTGAAACTATTACAAAATTTTCTTATTTAATAAATTTATATCTTTTAACTAACTTTTCACTTTAAGAAAATTAACTTAATTCTAAATAGGTTATGAAAAAAGGAAACTAACTTTAATATGGAATGCTAACATGGATAATTTCTATTGGATGTTGGTTGATTTAAATCTTATAACATTTTTTAGTTTAAAAAAAGAAGGAAAATTTCTTATTATCAACTAAAAACAAAATTAACTTAATTTATACATATTGACGTGTCATAACACTATTAGTTGATTTATCGCCTATGTGGACGCCTTTAGGAGCTTATAGCTTCAACTTTTATATAGTATATGAAACGACCCGACCCGTTTTTTTTTTTTAAAACCTTAAACCCTTGGTCTCGGACTAGCATTCTCATAAATGCTATCCTTAACAACCAAGCAAAACATGCACAGACAACCAGCGAATAACACAATACTAAAGCAAACAATTCATTCCATTAAATTACTAAACCAGTTCAACACAAATTCCAATTCACTAAATCAGCAACCTAACCAGGTTCTAAAACAGAATGGAAAGCAATAAAATCACACAACACGAAACCGAGACCCTAGATCATCTCCCTCTTCGTTGCCATGATTCCACGATCACAATTTGCCTTTACCTGCACCACATGGAAAAAAGAGATGCGTGAGTATTATCATAAATACCCAGTGAGACGGTCCTCCCATCTACGACTGCGCACACAGACGCGATGGATCCGCTCAGGCAAACACGCATCAAACAATCACGCAAAACACAACAACGGCTCAACCACAACCCAAACAAGCGGCCTGTCGATCGACACTACCACTAGGTGTCGATCGACAGCCCTGCTCACACCTGTCGATCGACACACCCACGGTGCCTGTCGATCGACAGCTCCACAGGACCCTGTCGATCGACACAACCACCAGGTGTCGATCGACAGCTCCTCGATCACCTGTCGATCGACACACCCTCGGTGCCTGTCGATCGACAGCTCCACAGGAGCCTGTCGATCGACACAACCACTAGGTGTCGATCGACAGCTCCTCGATCACCTGTCGATCAACACAACCTCTAGGTGTCGATCGACAGCTCTCGTGTGACCCTGTCGATCGACACAATCATGTGCTGTCGATCGACAGGCCATCGCAGATTCATGGGAAATCGATCGTTATCCTCTCGGATCGATTCCTCCTCTGCGTTAACACGAAAGCTGCACAACACACACAATCCAAACAATCCAAACACAACCAATCGAACAGAAACAACACCAATCATCACAATCAATCAATTCGACCTACCACCAAACAACCCTAACGAATCCACCGGCCCAGAAGCCATGGTCACGCACTCACCTTAGATTTTCGGATAGAATTTGCTGGATAATGAGGCTAGAAACAGATTCAGCTATAATCACCACGAAATTCCTCTTCAAATCGATCAAGAACGAAACCCTAATCCACAAACTATCAGGAACAAGAGAAACTCCACTCAAAACTCTTTGTTTCTGATTTTGGGACTTTGGTTCGCTCAAATGCGGCCAAAAACCCTTATATACGAAGCCCTAAGGTTTACCCAAACCGGCCCGGTCCAATTGAACGACTTAAATCGAACCAGAAAACCAGCCAATTCGAGCACCTGTCGATCGACAACCACTAGGTGTGTCGATCGACAGCCCTTAAGAGACCTGTCGATCGACAGACCATAAGTGTGTCGATCGACAGCCCCTCCATTTTCTACAAAAATGGTTCACGGGCGTCACAATTCTCCCCCACTAAAACTGGATTCGAGCCCCTCCATTTTCTACAAAAATGGTTCACGGGCGTCACAATTCTCCCCCACTAAAACTGGATTCGTCCTCGAATTCTCTAACACTACTCAACAATCTACCCTGGCCTAACCCGCCAGCAACACCGGAGACTACATCTCCCAGACCCTCTCGAGGTTCACATTCGTCCTATGCACATAGACCCGTCTCAGACATTGATTGCCCATAGCTCATAACTCATAGCCACCATCTAGCCTTCGGGATCGTTCTAGGTGTCTAGTATCAACCCACCTCAGTCCGCGCAGTCCTGACGGTGTTCGATACTCAATCATCTCCACACACCTCAATCCATCAAGACACACAGTCTATCAAGCTCTCGGTATGCATAGATCTGCCAGAGGTCGCAACCTCCCAAACTATCCCCATACCCTCACGATCTCAGTCAGCGCAGTCCTGACGAACGATCGGTATGCGGGGAACCCACTGTCCCCCGGAGAGACGCATCTCTCAAGATCTGCCGGAGACTAATCTCCAAAAAAGACAGATGTCTAACTCTGAGCTATGCAATCAATTCCTAACGTCTATAATGCACCTCTGACCGGAACTACCTCCTAAGGTCTCACATATTATTCCCCTCCCGGAATACCATCACAACTGTGATCAGCACAGATCACCCGGACCATCCCTCACCTCGGATGTCCCCGCAGAGTCTCCCCGGAACTAGACAGTTCTAACTACTGTAAAACTTCTATTCCGAGACTCTCACACACAAACATACACAAACCGTTAGAGTCCCCACCGAAACTGGCAAGTTCTATCCGCAATAAAACTTCCATTCCGAGGTTCTCTAACCACAAACACATGACTCTCAAGTCAAACACATAAGAAAAACACTTTCTTATTCACTGGAAAAATGTCATAATCATTACAACTTAATGAAAATACAAAAATCCACAACCAAAAACTTCACCACACACGGTGATCACAACACAAAAAACCACAAAGAAAAACGAATTCACTCCTCCGCTTGCTTCTCGAACCACTTCTTGAACTTCGTTTTCATCTTTGCCTCTGGTTCCCAAGTCTCCTCCTGAATACCGTCACAGTCCCACAAGACTCTCAACGACGGCACTCTCTTCCGGCGCAGAACCTTGATACTTCTCTCAAGAATCCTAACCGGCCTCATCCCAACAGTCAGATTTGGCTGAAGATCTGCAGGAATCGTCACTGCTACCTCCTCAGAAGCATGCAAGCATCTCCTGAGTTTCGAAACATGAAACACATCATGGAATTTCTCCATAATCGGAGGCAGCTCCAACCGATAAGCAACTGGTCCCACACGCTCCACAACCCGGAACGGACCCATGTACCTCGTACTAAGCTTATCCTCGGATATGGACCTGTTCAAACCCCGCATCATCGCCATCTTGAGATACACTCGATCTCCGACTGCAAACTCCAACTCTTTCCTTCTCCTATCGGCATAACTCTTCTGCCGATCCTGAGCTTCTTTCATGTTCAGCTTCACAACACGGATCTTTCCGTCGTCTCCTGAACAAAATCAGCCCCAAAGATGCTTCTCTCCCCCACTTGGGTAAAACATAGCGGAGTACGACATGGCCTCCCATACAACGCCTCAAAAGGAGCCATTCCGATACTCCCCTGAAAACTGTTGTTATATGCGAACTCCACCAAACTCAAGTGGTCCACCCAATGACCACCCCAATCTAGCACGTACATCCTTAACAGATCTTCCAGTGTCTGAATCGTCCTTTCGGACTGCCCATCCGTCTGCGGATGATTAGCTGTACTCATGTGCACCTTAGTGCCCATCTCAGCCTGAAAAGCTCTCCAGAACACTGAAGCAAACCTCGGATCTCGATCCGACACAATACTCGCTGGCACTCCATGCAACCTCACAATCTCCTTCACATACTTCTTAGCCAAGACCTCAGCTCCATCTGTCTTCTTAATGGCCAGAAAATGTGCTGACTTAGTCAGACGATCAACAATCACCCAAATCGCGTCATAGGTCCGAGAAACCGGCAACCCTACCACGAAATCCATAGTGATCATGTCCCATTTCCACTCTGGAATAGGTAAACTCTGTAATAAGCCACTAGGAACCTGATGCTCAGCCTTCACCAACTGACACACATTGCAAGCTGCAACCCAATCTGCCACATCTCTCTTCATCCCGACCCAATGATAATACCGTTTCAAATCCCGATACATCTTAGTCGCTCCCGGATGAATCGAAAACTTACTCGCATGAGCTTCTCTCAGAATTTCCTGCCTCCGGTCCTCATCCTTAGGAACACAGACTCGTCCATGCACTAAGATAGTCCCGTTAGCAGAAACCTGATATTCGGAACCAGTAGCCTTGGAGAGATCTAACAACACCGGATCCTGCTCCTGAGCTACTCGGATCCAGCTCAATAGATCCGCCTGATCCGCCGCCGCTAACCCCAACGGTTCCTCTGAAGTAACACACAACCTCAAAGTACTAAGCATGCTCACCAAATTCTCCACATCCCGCTCCTAAGATGAATCATACCTTCTCCGACTAAGAGCATCTGCTACAGTGTTAGCCTTACCAGGATGGTAAACAATGTCCAGATCGTAATCAGCCAACAATTCCGACCATCGCCTCTGTCGCACATTTAAATTATGCTGAGTAAAAATGTACTTCAGATTATGATGATCAGTGAACACCTGAACTCTGCCACCATACAAGTAAGACCTCCAGATTTTCAACGCGAAGACCACTGCCGCCAGCTCCAAGTCATGAACAGGATAATTGCCCTCATGCTTCCTCAACTGCCTCGAAGCATAAGCAATCACCTTACCCTGCTGCATCAAGACGCAGCCCACGCCAACTCCCGAAGCATCTGTGTACACCACATAAGGCTCACCCGGTTCAGGTAACGCCAATACCGGTGTACTAGTCAACATCGTCTTCAGCTTCGCGAAACTCAGCTCACAATCAGCAGACCACACAAAAGGAACATCCTTCCCTGTCAGCTTCGTCATGGGCTGAGCCATACTCGCAAAACCTTTAACGAATCTCCGATAATAGCCTGCCAACCCCAGAAAACTCCTGATCTCAGTTGCATTCCTCGGTCTAGGCCAATCTCGGATAGACTGAATCTTCGCCGGATCCACAGAAACTCCGTCTGCAGAAACGATGTGACCCAAAAATCCCATCTTTCTCTGCCAGAAACTGCACTTACTCAACTTCGCAAACAGCTTCTGTTCCCGCAACTTCTCCAGAACCCTACTCAAATAAACCTCATGTTCCTCCAGACTCTTCGAATACACCAAGATGACATCGATAAAGTTAATCACGAACTCATTCAGATACCACTGAAAGGCTTCGCTCATCATCCTCATAAATGCAGCTGGTGCACTCGTCATCCCGACAAGCACCTTTACTAACTCCACCCTACTCATGACTCGTCAAGAAAGCCGTTTTCCTGACAACCACCTCATCAATAGAATCTGGTGTTAACCGGATGCCAAGTCATCCTTGAAGAACCAAGTAGCCCCTCACAATTGATCCAACAACTTATCAATTCTCGGAAGACGAAACTTATTCCTCATAATGACTCGGTTAAGCCCTCGATAATCGAAGCACAACCGGAAACTACCACAATTCTTCATCACCAACATCACCAATTCTTCTAACTCTGCTGGAGCCATTCTGTAAGGTGCCTTAGATAACGACGTCGTCCCAGGCTCTAACTCAATCGTGCGAAATTCCGACCGCGATGACGGCAATCCCCGCAGCGACTAAAAGACATCCTCACACTCATGGACAACCCGAATATCCCTCACTGCAATCTCACCTACAGACTTCGCCAGCAAAACAGTCTCCGAGTAAGCCTCGCAACCTCTCAGTCATAGCCTCAGCCTGCACTCAAGAGATCACAAGACTCTCAGAAGTCGGTCTCACTCCCTCAAAAACCCACCTTCTCCTACTACGCTCCAACACAACACGGCTCCGGTAACACTTCAGATGAATTCTGTACTGATCCCAGCCAATCCGTACACAGGACGCCAGTCATACAGTTCCACCAGAATGTACACCAAGTCCGCTGTCATCCACTCACCAGTCACTAGAAACTTCACGCCTCTCGCCCGGCCATGAATACTAGGGACTTCTCTCCTACAACCATTACCGGTCCAATCCGCTCACTAGCACCACTCCGAATACCGCTCCACCTAGTATCTTCCAGAGTGATGAAGCAATCATGCTCCAGAATCGAACAGTACGTGGAATTCACCACTGCCCACTGCAAAGGCCTCCACACAACTCCCATGTGCTAAGAAACCTAACAACCTTACTAACTATGGCCCATGCTTTCGCACCCGAAGCATCCCGGCCATTCTACCTCAACCTGGAAGTATCCTCCCACTTCCTTTTCTGTCTCTGCACAGGCTTGCCGCCATGCCAGGTATCACCTGCTGAGGCTTAATAGACTGAACAACTGGGCTAACTACCACAGTCTGCTCTCTCGAGTCTCGACAATGCCTCCAGCAGTCGCAACCAACTATGCTCTCACAGCATACACGGATACTCCGCACCATGTCCTCTATCGGATCAAAGTCCTCTCAAAAACCTCTTATCCCGGGCCTCCTCGCCCTCCATGCTCCTACCAGCATGAACCAACAGAAACCATGAGCCGATTAACTCCAACCATACCCACGAACTGATCTCTCTCACAGATCCAGTTCCCAAAACTTCGTCTCTAAACGACCCGCAACCTCTCGAGGAAAGAACTTGGCATCACATTCTGCCCAAAAGTCCGCCCAGGCCAACTCTGCCTGAACCCTCCTAGCTGCAACACCCCACTCGCAAAGAATCCTACACCAATTCTCTGCACCTGTTCCCTTATCCGCAGATAAGACGGAACCCTCCCAACAACCGCAGCCCTCCGCCGCACCTCTGCCACTCGTGGCATCACCGGAGCCTAACTGGCACCGCACTCGGTAACCGCACCCCAAAACTGCTGAAGCCAAACCGCCAGACGATCAACTCGACCCTGAGCCCACCCGCGGGCGCACCCGCACTACCAACCTCACGAGGACCCACACCGGCCCCCGGCAGCCAACCCGGGATCACACTATCCCCACCAGCCCTCACACTGGCGCTCACACTTGGCTGCACGCTGGCAGTCTAAATGGCGCTCAAGCCGCATTGAAACATCTACGGATCACTCTCAGCCCCCATACGCAGCACTCGGAGCCACACTCCCGGCCAACTCACTCTAGTGCCCGCCACCACAACTACTGCACAGATCTGTCAGACGATCAAATCGTCACCTAGACTCCTCCTGCGGGCGCACCCGAACAGCGAGCGAATCCAGCACTAGCTCAAGTACCAGCCCTGGCCCAACAGCCCTCACACCGGCTCTCACACAGGCACTCCCACTGGCACTCGCACTAATACTCAGACCCTCTTGATACGTCTACGGATCAGTCACAGTCTCAACGTGGAACCCTGAGCCGTATCCCAGCCGACTCATTCACTGGTCCCCGTCAACAATCCTGACCTCCACAGTCACCCCGGCCCCTACGGCCACATTCTCTAGTGCCTCTAGCTAACACCATGCACTACTACAGTACACAAGCTAAGCACTAAAGAATAAAATAAAACACACTTACCGTGGAATCTCTTTGAAGGCTCGAAGGAAGATGATCTAGAACCCCCAAACTCACAGAATTGCAATTTTACCAAATTCAATCCTAACAGTTCTAGCCCGTCCTAAAACCGTAAGGGCTCTGATACCAAACTGAAACGACCCGACCCGTTTTTTTTTTTAAAACATTAAACCCTTGGTCTCGGACTAGCATTCCCATAAATGCTATCCTCAACAACCAAGCAAAACATGCACAGACAACCAGCGAATAACACAATACTAAAGCAAACAATTCATTCCATTAAATTACTAAACCAGTTCAACACAAATTCCAATTCACTAAATCAGCAACCTAACCAGGTTCTAAAACAGAATGGAAAGCAATAAAATCACACAGCTCGAAACCGAGACCCTAGATCATCTCCCTCTTCGTTGCCATGATTCCACGATCACAATTTGCCTTTACCTGCACCACATGGAAAAAAGAGATGCGTGAGTATTATCATAAATACCCAGTGAGACGGTCCTCCCATCTACGACTGCGCACACAGACGTGATGGATCCGCTCAGGCAAACACGCATCAAACAATCACGCAAAACACAACAACGGCTCAACCATAGCCCAAACAGGCGGCCTGTCGATCGACACTACCACTAGGTGTCGATCGACAGTCCTGCTCACACATGTCGATCGACACACCCACGGTGCCTGTCGATCGACAGCTCCACAGGACCCTGTCGATCGACACAACCACTAGGTGTCGATCGACAGCTCCTCGATCACCTGTCGATCGACACACCCTCGGTGCCTGTCGATCGACAGCTCCACAGGACCCTGTCGATCGACACAACCACTAGGTGTCGATCGACAGCTCCTCGATCACCTGTCGATCAACACAACCTCTAGGTGTCGATCGACAGCTCTCGTGTGACCCTGTCGATCGACACACTCATGTGCTGTCGATCGACAGGCCGTCGCAGATTCATGGGAAATCGATCGTTATCCTCTCGGATCGATTCCTCCTCTGCGTTAACACGAAACCTGCACAACACACACAATCCAAACAATCCAAACACAACCAATCGAACAGAAACAACACCAATCATCACAATCAATCAATTCGACCTACCACCACACAACCCTAACGAATCCACCGGCCCAGAAGCCATGGTCACGCACTCACCTTAGATTTTCGGATAGAATTTGCTGGATAATGAGGCTAGAAACAGATTCAGCTACAATCACTACGAAATTCCTCTTCAAATCGATCAAGAACGAAACCCTAATCCACAAACTATCAGGAACAAGAGAAACTCCTCTCAAAACTCTTTGTTTCTGATTTTGGGACTTTGGTTCGCTCAAATGCGGCCAAAAACCCTTATATACGAAGCCCTAAGGTTTACCCAAACCGGCCCGGTCCAATTGAACGACTTAAATCGAACCAGAAAACCAGCCAATTCGAGCACCTGTCGATCGACAACCACTAGGTGTGTCGATCGACAGCCCTTAAGAGACCTGTCGATCGACAGACCATAAGTGTGTCGATCGACAGCCCCTCCATTTTCTACAAAAATGGTTCACGGGCGTCACAATTCTCCCCCACTAAAACTGGATTCGAGCCCCTCCATTTTCTACAAAAATGGTTCACGGGCGTCACAGTATAGACTAGGTTTTATACCCACGCTACGCGTGGGTTTGTTTTATCAATGAGTTTAATATATATTTTCTGTGCTAATTTTAAATTAGGTAGACATTGACATGTATGAATGCAAAAGTGTAATGTTACGAAAGTGAAGCAATCGTAGAGAATTAAAAATATTATTTACCATAAATACTAATATGTATCGTATCAAAATTTTATTACGTGTGTGTTCATGTTTATATATGGTTGTGATATATCTTTTGAGCGTTCATGTTGTTACTTATATTCTTTTAGATGTAGCATTAGAAAGTTGAAAGTTCTGCTTTTTTGTCAACCATGTCTTCACCGATTGTTTTGAATATACAATCGAAAATACATTGTTTTGTTTTTAGGTATCAGATATAAACATATATACTATATATCTTGCAAAAAAATAAACAATTAAAAAATGGAAGTTTAAAAAAACGAAAATAAATAATTAGTTCATCAATTTATAGATATTATCCGATGAGCTAGTTTTCAATAAGTTAAAAAGAAGAGCAAGTTAACACAAAGTTGTACGTTTAAGTGCCTTATTTATAGCATAAATGACAACTTCTTATGAGGTAAATTTCCTAATCTCTTTTAGTTTTTGTTTTTTTTTGTTTATAAATAATAAATTTCCATTTTTGTTCTTGATTATGCGATATCAATTGTATAATTAGAAATTTAGCAATGTTATAAATAGATCTTAATATCATTGAAGAACTTCTGAAGAACATAAAGTAATAGAAAAAAATCTATGATAATAGATTTAGTATAAAAGATCTATACAAAAAATCTATAACTTTTGTAACTTTAACTTTATGTTCCATGAATATATTTTTGAATATTACAAAGTGGTTCCTGGTGTTGGTATTGCCTTCATGACTTACGAAGTTTTGAAAACATACTTCCTGCCCCTTTTACTTAGAGAACAACAGAGAACTTTAGCTTCTTATAGAGTTAAATAGAAGAAAAAAATAAACAAACAATCATATCACATCATAGATGATATTACCATAGCGATCACCATCCAAATTGACATCATTCGCACGCACAAACGACATCCTGCTAAACATTAGACTCGTTATTGATTATAAAACATAGAAACAAAACAAGATTGTGAATTAATAGATAATATAGACAAACAGCAGAAAAGGAAGATCAACACTTCACAGAACAAAATAAACTAAAAACCTTAAATAATTTATGAGACCTATAAAACACAAAACAAATAGGTTAGAGTCAACGAAATAATATCATTAATGATGAAAAAACCAATAATACAAAATTAAATAATTAGAATATGAAGAACATAAAGTAGTTAAAATATAGAATAATCAATCAATAATTAAATGGAGGTAGGAAAACATATCATTCAAAGATATAAAAAATATAGATCAAAATCAACGCATTCGTCGGATTTAGTGAGTAACGTTGCTGTGTCGCTTTTCAAAAACTTCTAGAAAAGCTTCTTGCACAGCCAAAGTCGATTTGTAACATGGTGATTGTTGATTAGACCCACAAAAAATATTAAAATCTGCTCTACGCAAATGAAAACAATCAAAATACTTAAATTTCGTGAAGCATTAAGACATCACTTCACAAGCAATTTAACAAATTACATAATCTAAAACGAAATTACATAATCTAAAACTTACACAGCGATAGAATGTTGATCTCCCAACCAACCATAACCTTCTTCGGATTTATAAATAGATGGACAAAATAGATTAGTATCCATCTAGAAATACATAGCAAAATTTACACCAAACCCAGAAAAACATGAGAACACGTAAAGAAAACAACTTGGTTAAAACCTAGATTAAAATACTTAAACTTTAATACTTTAATATTAAATCATTAGATACATAAACCATCAATATACATAAACATATCGTAGAACAAATGAATAAATAGATTTGCTTACTTGATAAGTTAGTCGATGAGAAACAAACTATATATGACAAACAAAATCTTACCTAGTTAATAAAGACGAACGCTACAAAACAGAGAAACATACATAGAATCACGATTAAAACCAAAACAAAAAAGAACGGGAAATCAAAACCAAAAACCAAAACACCAGTGTGTGAGTGAAGGTTAAAAATAACGAATACAAAAATAAGAATATCAAAATACATCTTAGGCAGACCCTGATATGTTAATCTATAGGTAAGAAAAAAATATCAGAAAGATAAGATTAAACCCCATTATTGCAGATTTGTTTCTAAAAAAAAAAAAACATCAGACCTACCGCAAATCAGTTAGTGTGGGTCAACCACTTTGTGATATACATCACTAAACTCATGCTACAGAAACGAAGCCACCTTCGAGGCGTGATGCCATTAGTCTTGTTTTGAAACTTGTTTGGCCAAATAGAGACATAGTCTGCGAAATCAGAGAACATGAGCAACGGAACTCGGCTTGAATATCTCTTAGAATTTTAAGATTAATATATTTTCAAAATACGCTAAGATAAATGGACAATAATGGTAAGAAAATAAAGGAAAATAATTATTCTTTAAAATGTAAGTTTCCTTTACATGGAATACAAAAATAATACTTTTTAAGATTTCCTATTTTCATAAGGATGTAAATGATTTTTGTCATTAAAAAGGAAGGTTTTCAATTAACATTTAAAATTTAGTATCTTTTAATTAAAAAAAAGCTAAGTTTCCGATTATCAAATAAAAAACAAAATTAACTTAATTCTAAACATTGACGTGGCATAACACTATTGGTTGATTTATCGCTTATGTGGACGCCTTCAGGAGCTTATAGCTTCAACTTTTATATAGTATAGACTAGATTTTATACCCACGCTACGCGTAGGTTTGGTTTATCAATGAGTTTATTATATATATTTGGATTTGTTAACTTTAAATCAGCTAGACGTTGACGTTTAAAATTTTCCATTTTTTACAACTATGCTAAAAGCATTCAGTTCTAGATATTATACAACCCTATTTTATGTACTTATAACAACCAAAAACAAATACCTCGATAAATTTTAAGTTTTTGTAGTCAAAGACATATATATATATATATATATATATGATAATTATATGCAATTTTAACATTAATTTTTGCTTCCTATTTGACTAATAGATTCATACTTTAAATATTAAATTATCACGTGATTATTAGATTCTAAAAATATAATTCATACTTTTTCCATGAATTATTGACAATTTCTTTCAGTAAAATTGAATAGAACCAAATCAAGTAATATTGCTAATGGTTGAATATTTTATGTATTCCAACACTAAAAGTGTTCCACTCTCTGGTTCTTATATTGTTTTAGACAACAAAATAACAACTTTATATATCGGACTATTAATAAATTTATTGAAATCACTAATACATCACCTTTTATTTTATTTCTCTTACGACAACAAATTATAACATTTATTATTTGATACTTTTTATTCATCCACTTACTGTTATCTTTGAAATATTAACACTTTTTGCAAAGAAATTTAAATGTGACACATTAACAATAGCAAATATGTACTTTGAAAATCAAATATATAAAATTATGTACTTTGATAATCAATTTTAAAGCGTTCTACATAGCAATATCAAACCAAATAATTTAACATAATTATAATAAGAAGTTATGAATTGCTTTTTCGTGGCATAAGATGTGGTAGAAGTGATGTTTTTTTTATATAGAAGCGACAATTAATTCCCAATAGTATTAGGAACTTTTGAATTTCTTTTTCCCAGAAGTAATAGGAACTAATCCTGAATTCTGTTTTTTTTTTAATGTTTAAGTAGTATTTTTATTATTATTAATTAGAATGGACACTTATCTTTTTGTTTCTAAATGTAAATTTTCCTTTTTTGGTTTTTCTTTAGGTAAATGTTTAATTTTTCTAGGTGTATTTTGTAGAAAAATGTTTATGAATTGAAGAGAGCTAATACAAGTTGTTTACCTCATGTGAGTGATTCCAAATGATAGATGAGCACTAATCAAATCATTCTCGTAACTTTTGTAAAGAAGAATTGAACCCAAAGCTAAAGAACCAAACTCACAATTGTCGATTTAGATGTTATAATATCAAATAGTATATTTTTTAATCTACTATTTAAATTTTATCATTTATCCTTTTTAAAGAAATCTTTAGGAAAATATATTTTGATTTTAAAAGAAAAGAAAATATTGAAAAGGGAATATACTCACTTATTTGTTATTATTGATTTAAAAAAAAAAATTTAAATATTAATTTGAAAAAATTAATTAATGACGTGTCTAAAAAGGAAATCTCAAGGAAAGGAAATTTTTATTTTAAAAGAAAAGAAAATATTGAAAAGGAAATATATTCATTTGTTATTATATCGATTTTGTTTTAAAAAATTAATTATTAATTTGAAAAAGTTAATTAATGACGTGTCTAATTACTATTGTTTGATTTATCGTCTAGGAGCTTATAGCTTCAACTTTTTTTAGAGTTGAAAATTAACTTAATTCTAAATAGGTTAGAAAAAAGGAAAATAATTCTTAGTTTTATATTAATAATAAAAAAGAAATTAACTTAATATGGAATGCTTACATGGACAATTAATATTGAATATCAGTTGATTTAATGCTTACGTGGACGCCTTTAGGGGCTTTTTAACTTTGATGTGTTCCAAAGTTTTACGTTTGAGATCTTATCTATAGCATAGATGACAACTTCTGAATAAGGTAAATTTCCTAATCTCTTTTAGTTTTTTTTGTTTATAAATAGAAATTTTCCATTGTTGTTTTTTATTAAGAGATACCAATTGTATAATTTTAAATTTGATTTAGAATATTTTCTTTGTTTTATTATTATTTAAATTTTGCTATTTGCATAAGGATATAAAGTTTTCAAATAACAATTAGAATATAATATTTTAAATTTATTTGATAATGGTAAGTTTCTCATTATCAACCAAAAACAAAATTAACATAATTCTAAACGCTGACATGACACAATACTATTGATTGATTTATCGCTTATGTGGACGCCTTTAAGTTATGTTAAGTTTTAACACTTTTAAGTTAACTTAAATCTAAATATGTATGAATTAAGTTAAGGTTTATAAACCTATTTACGCAAATAGGAAACAGAGAGCTAATACAAGTTGTTTAACTCATGTGAGTGATTCCAAATGAAAGAGATGAGCACTAATCAAATCATTATCGTAACTTCTGTAAAGAAGAATTGAACCCAAAGCTAAAAACCAAACTCACAATTGTCGATTTAGATGTTATAATATCAAATAGTATATAGTTTAGTCTACTATTTAAATTTTATCATTTATCCTTTTTAAAGAAATCTGAAGGAAAGGAAATTTTGATTTTAAAAGAAAAGAAAATATTGAAAAGGAATATATTCACTTATTTGTTATTATTGTTTTTTTTTAAAATATAATTAAATATTAATTTGAAAAAGTTAATTAATAACGTGTGTAAAAAAGAAATCTCAAGGAAAGGAAATTTTTATTTTAAAAGAAAAGAAAATATTGAAAAGGAAAGATATTTAAGAACAATTGCCTCAAATTTAAGAAAAGTTTCCTTAAACTCTCACTCTTGATGCTGCAAATAGAATATGTCTATTGTTTCTTTAAATTTTCAATTTTAATTTCCTGCGGAGAAAACTATAGAAAAATATTTTAGGAAGTGCTTTTGAAAAAGGACCATCGGGAAAAAACTGAACGATATCAAACCGAAATTGTCTAAACATAGTCTCTCTTAACTCTGATATACTTTGATTGAAACATCATATATTTACTGCTTGTTTTGCTGCTTAAAGACGACACATATTTTTTACGCATATAATATATGTTTGCTTAGCAAACAACTAATTGTATAAAAGTTTGCTGCAATAAAATAAATAACTAACAAACTTTCTTACCATCTTGAAGAACAAACCCAAACAATAAATACATTGCTAAAGCATCCAAACTTTGGTTGAATTTTGTTTCTTTCGTAGGAAGATGAATAAATTAAGTTTTCTAATCAAAACCTAACAATGAGATGTTCATATATATACTAATAAATCTATATATCTCCTACACAAATTGGTAATTAAAAACTCTTTACTTTTTTTCTTATAACAACTTCCTAATCTATATAGTATATACAAATAAAAAAATACAAATTGTTAATTAAAAACTACTTACTATTTTTTCTAATAACAACTTCCTAATCTGTAGTATATACAAATTAAAAAGGAAAATGAAAACTTAAGAAATTCACAAAAATAAAAATTATGAATTTATGAAATAAGGAAATTATATTTTAGTTTCCTATTATCCACAAAAACAAAATTAACTAAATTCATAATTGTTGACGTGGCACAACACTATTGGTTGATTTATCGCCTATGTCGACGCCCTCGGGAGCTTATAGCTTCAACTTTTATATAGTATAGACTAGATTTTATACCCACGCTACGCGTGGGTTTGTTTTATCGATTGTTGTAATGTATATTTAGATTTGCTATTTTTTTATAAATTAAGAGGATTGTCCACTTCACAATATATCAACAATGTGACAAATAGTTGTTGTATGTGATAAGGTGTAGCCCATTGAATAGTTTTAAAACTAACTGATATAAAACTAAAATTTCTAATTTACTCTCCAACAAACAAATTTTTTTTATCTTTAATTGTAATACTGACAATATTATTTTCTATAGGATCATGAACTCATATTTTTTTGTTCAATAAATATCAACGGATTTTTTTTAACTCTCTTGGCCTGTAAAAATACTATTTTGCTACTTCTAAGCTTTAACCATCCACAACCATTTATAGAAATCATCCTTCCAAAATTAGCATGTTTGTTTAAATCAAAACACATTTTTCTCACTTATAAGATAATAAATATTTAATTTTGGGATATATAATCTTCTAAAAGAAATTTATATGATTATAAGGCAACGTAATCAGATAAAAAATATTGTAATCTAATAACTAAAAAATCTCATAAAGCACATAAATGCTTTTTTGCACATCCTTCAGTTTATTTGTTTCCACTCTTTTGGTGTTTTTAGCTCTTTTCACTTTAGTATTTCTCATATCTATTTGACGGTGAATCTTAAATTATATTCAAATAATTATCATGTTCAATGCCGAACTCTCAAAGTTTCAATATTATTTTAATAACCATAACAAACTACATATATTTTTAGTAATAATCTTTTTTAAGAGAATCTATTGATCCCTATAAGATTTATAAAGATGAATATCAGAACATACTTTGACTCTTTTTTCATACACATATATTCTTTAACCACTTTTATAATATTATTTGATCAATTTTATTTATGATATGAATAGTCAAATTAATTAAAATAAATAAATACATATACTTGACATAACAATTACTTGATAGTTAATATGATTATCTTTTTATTAGCTTAAGTAATTATACTTTATATTTTCTAGAATATTTTAATTACTCTTAACATTACTTAATTTTTTTTTCTTATTTTTGTTTTTTAATGTTATAAATACTGTTTTTATAGCCAAACATTGTATGGACGAAATCTCAAAAGGTGAAGGAACCAAAGTTATTATCAAACAAACCAGATGAAGATTAATCTTTGGCGGCTACTTCATTAAAGATATCAAGGACCACTTTATTCAGTTATATTTTTTCATTAATTAACAACTTTATTCATTTGTAGTATAATTTTGCTAATAGGATGATTGGAGCCTAGATGTTTACGAAACTGAATTTGGAATATGCGTTTGTAAAAGTGTACCAATGCTTTACATATATTCTCTTTTTGGATAGTGTAATGTTTTTTTGACAAATTTTATTTGAAAAACATATTATATTAGATTAAACATGCATAGAAGTATTTATTTTTAACAATTTGCCATTTTAAAGAAATTTTATATTATTATTTGAAAACGTAATTTACTTACCGTATTTCAAAGAAACACTATAGTCACCTATACCACATAAAATCATAGATGTCATTAGTTTGTACATAACATTTTATTGTAAAATTCAAACTTATAATATAGGGTTTTCTGCAAATAAACCCTCAAAGTCGCTAGATTTTGCGACTTTACCCTCCAAGTCAAAAACCCACAGATCAACCCTTAAACTATGAGTTAACCCGCAATATAACCCTCGGCCATATATGAATTTTTCCAGTCCGTATATAAGCGATTGCATCTTCTTCTAAGAGAAAGCCATTCTTTATAATAAGTTTCTAAATAAACATGTTTGTAATATACGGTAGAAAAATCTATATATGGCCGAGGGTTATATTGCAGATTTACTAATACTTGATCTGTGAGTTTTTGACTTGGAGGGTAAAATTGCAAAATCTAACTACTTCGAGGGTTTATTTGTAGAAAACCCTATAATATACGGTTTTGGTCTAAGCACCAACATGAATTGATTTTTTTATCCTTCCACGTTATCGAAATTTTTTTATAAACAAATTAAATGTGAATATATGCTAGTAATTTTCTAAACAATTAAGTAAAATTTAATGTTTCCAATTGTCTCTAAATTTTAATTATCCATGTACTATTTTAATTTTTTATAATTTTTTTTTTTTTTTTTTTGATAAGTGGAAAAGAAGAAAATAGGAAAAATTGTCATTGTTCCATATAATTTTTGTTCGCAACTCAAAATAATATAGTTGGTGGGCCTCTTTAAATTCTCTATATTTTTCTTTCATCCGTAGACAAAGATGAATTTATTTCAGTGGGTTGCATTATAAACCTCATGTATATAAATATGATGTTGTTCATTTACCTAAAGGCACATATGAACCACCTTCACTAATGCCTTCTTCCTCCCAACAAATATCTGGATAGAGCAAAGCATTACGATATTTTCTAAGAGGCATCATGTAGTCTTGTTTCTTAGAGTAAACGTTGGTATAGAGAGACATATCAGATTCAAAGAAATGAAAATATAGATAAACCAAAACAAACTCCTCAATAATAAAAACAAACAAAATAAAACCATTAACCAAAACAGAAGGAGGAGTTTTAAATCGTTTTGATTAGAAAAGTTATCTGGCGTAGATGATTTAAACACGGGTTTTCATGGCAGGCTGAGACCAGTTATAGGTGATAATACAATTGAGCCATAAATAACCTACGCAAAGTTAAAATTAAAACAACAAGATTTCATGTAAACATAAAGAAGAATACCAACTTAGAAAACAACAAAAGACTTATATTCAATTTCTTTGCTTTTTAAATTAACTTGAACAGTTCATCACCTTACAATATGTCTATTTAGTAGTGCACAAGAAGTGTCTCAGTCGCTTATCTCCATTGAGAATCAAATATCTTAGGACCTAAAAACCAATTACTACACAAAAGAGCTAAATAATAATACATGAGAAATCAAAAATCCTAAAATTCAAAAAAGCTTTGTTTAATCTTGTTGTAGATTCATTCCTCACGTGAGTAGTAAAATCTTCATATAATGTAAAGCACAAAATCATGAATTAAAACAACGTAAAGGAGTGGAAGTATAAACCCCAAACGACAAATTATTGATTCAATGAAATAATCAGATCTAATTGACTACGAACCATATTCACAACTCCATGGAATGGATCACCGGATAAACGAAACGTAAGAACACCATATAAACAAACAAAGAGGAAAGAAATCAAATTTTACTTTTGAAAAATAGTAACAATAAGAAAACAATTAATGGTGGCCAATTATGAATATCATAGATGAGATCCTAGGTTTGATATTTACAATAAATTTTAAAGTTAGCTGAATATTACCTTGTAAGTTGTACTTGTAACGATGGTAGAAATCCACTGCTTCAATGGCGTTTTCTTCTATAGTTCAGTAACCGGTTGCCGATAGAAGACGATATATGTAAAATCTACAAAACACATAAACCCAAGGAATAAGATACACGATGATTTAAATAAATAAAACATGAAACATACACGATTACAAAAACAAAAGGCAATGGTGACATTAAAATTAGGTCAAGAAAAGACAAAAAGAAAGAAATATACGTGAGAGAAATAATAGAAACGGAGAGAAAAGTCGATGATTTGTTTGACGACAAATTTAAGAGGAAGATATATATATAGGAATTGATGAAAAAGTAAATAAAAAATAAAATAGGAAAATCAAAACTAAAAACCTATTAAAACGGAAATTACTTAAACTTATAGGTTTGGGAAATAAGGAAATTATGTTTTAATTTACAATTATCAAATAAAAACATAATTAACATAATTCATAAACATTGACATGGCACATTACTATAGGTTGATTTATCGCCTATGTGGACGCCTTTAGGAGCTTATAGCTTCAATTTTTATATAGTATAGACTAGATCTTATACCCACGCTACGCGTGGGTTTGTTTTATCGATGAGTTTAATATATATTTGGACTTGTTAATTTTTAATTAGCTAGACGTTGACATATACAAATGAAAAAGTGTAATGATAAGAAAGTGAAGCAATCATAGAGAACTAAATAATATATTTACCATCAGTACTAAAGTGTAATACTAATATTAAGTAATTTTTTTATATATGTAGAGAATTATATATATGTTCATGTTTAGATATGGTTATGGCATATATTTTGAGCGTTCATGTTGTTGCACTACCTTATCTTTCTCAATCAAAGTATAGTGTTGGAGCTCATATTCTTTTAGATGTAGCCTTTGAAAGTCGAAAGTTCTGCTTTTTTGTTAAGTATATATTTGGATTTGATAATTTTAAATTAGCTATCTCTTGATATAGACGAATGCAAAAACAGAATTGTAAGAAAGTAAATCAATCGTAGTGAAAAATAATTTATTTACCATAAATACTAATATGTATCGGTATCAGTATCGGTAATTTTTACGTGTCAGAGAATCATATATATATATATATATACACATATATGTAATAATTAGGTATGCTTATGGCATATCTTTGAATTCGGCTAGTGAATGTTCATGTTGTTGTATTACCTTTTCTATCCAATAAAAGTGTATCGTTTGAGCTCATATTATTTTAGAAAATAAATCTTTAATTTGTGGATATATATTTTTCTTAAAAATAATTATGTGATTAGTTGGCAACGCAATTGTATCAAAAGTATCATAATTTAATAATAAAAAAAACTTGTAACTCTACACCCTTAATTCTTTGTTTCCACTTCTTTTGTTCTTTTAGCTCCCTTCACTTTTGTATCTCTCGTTTCTTTTTGACGTTGAGTCTTAAATTGTATTCAAATAAATATCATGTTCATTGCCAAACTTTGAAGGTTTAAGTATTTTTTAATAACCATAATAAAGTACATCTGGTTTTAGTAATCATCTCTTTCAGGAGAATTCAATGTTCACAATAAACATGTATTTGAGTTTATTGAATATATTAATGGATATACTTTTTAGAGCAATCAAATGTAATTATAAATCATGAGTTCGTAAAAGTATACCAAAGTTTTACGTACATGTTCTTTTTGGATAGTTTGATGCTTTTTTGGCAAATTTTGTTTGATACATATTATTATTAGATTAGGTTAAGGGGTTAAACATGCATAATATATTTTATTTTTTTTACATTTTGCTATTTTTGGGATTTTTATTTTATTTTGTAAAAACATAATCTACATACCGTTTTTCAAGCAAATACTGTAGCCACCTATACCACATAAAATCATAGATGTTGTTAGTTTTTTTAATTTTCATGTTATTAGATCACGATAATTTTCTAAACAAACATTTGATAGTAAAGATCACCATTTATATAATAAACGATTTTGATCCAAGTAGCAACATGATATGCTTTTTTTCTCCTTCAATGTTATCGAGAAACAATTCCATGTTATCGAGAAACCATGACATTGAAGACCTAAGTTTATTTTTGAAAAGAGAACATTGAAGACATAAGTTGATAACCATATTTATATTTGAATGAAGATTGTGTTTAGACATATAGTATAACCTCTATAAATTAATACTCGATAAATTAATACTTCGGTAAATTAATAGAATTTTCCAGTCTGAAATCAAGTTTTCGATTCAATTAATTTCTCGATAAATTAATATTTTGCTAAATTAATAAAATATCTTGGTCCCGACGTTATTTTATAGTAGTTTTATAGATGTGGTTTATTTTTTTTTCATTTAAATTTGTTAACAACTTATATTTATAAATTTGGAAAAAAATTTAAGAGAGTGTTAGCAACATATGTCTTTATGAAAATTTAATTTACGATATATTGAACATTTCCAATTGTCTCTAAATTTTAATCATCCATGTATTATATTTAACTTTTTATAAAAATGTATATATTTTTTAAAATGGAAAAGAATAAAATAGAAAAAATAAACGTTTAAAATGTGGAAGCTTAAAACACCTAAAAATAATAATTAGTTCATCAATTTTATAGCTATTTTCAATTATATATTAAGGACACTTAATATACCTTCATTAAGGAAACTTTGATAGGAAATTTTGATTATGCATATTATGATGCGGTAACTTTTAATTGGTTGATTTAGATCCTATGTGGACAGTTTTAAGAGGTAATATATTTAACATTTATAGAGGTTTTTATAAATGTGGTTTTTTTTGTTATATAAAATTATTACAAATTTCCATTTTAATAAATAGGAAACTTTTCGTTAGAGAGTGTTTGTAACATATATCTTTATGGAAATTCAATTAAGATATATTCTTGAATTTTGGAAAAGTCAAATGTATGTAACAATTAAGTAAAGTTTAATGTTTTCAATTGTCTTTAAATTTTAATCATCCAAATATTATATTTAACTTTTTATAAAAATGTATATATATATATTCTGAAATGGAAAAGAAGAAAATAAAAAAATAAACATTTAAAAAGTGGAGTTAAAAAAACGAAAATAAATAATTAGTTCATCAATTTAATAGCTATTTTCCAATTATATATTAGGGAAACTTGATTTATTGTCATTAAGGAAATTTTGATTATGTATATTACTATATTATGATATGACAATTTTTAGTTGATTTATTTAAATCCTATGTGGACAGTCTTAATAGGTTATATCTTTGAACATTATAGAGGTTTTATAGATATGCTTTGTGTTTTTTTTACCTCTAAAATTATTACAAATTTCCATTTTTATAAATTAGGAAAAATTTCTTTAAGATAATGTTAGCAACATGTATCTTTATGGAATTTTAATCAATACAAAAATCCAAAACCAGCCACCACGTTGATCACACCACCAAGGAAGTATGCTTGTTCTTCACAATAAAATCAGATATGGTTGACATGGTCTACAAAGTCGATGAACACATGAACAAAAACGAATTTTGTGCCTGAAACCATGATTAACCTATAAACTGATCTTTATATAAGGGAGAAAACAAAACAATCACAAATAAAATGTTACAAACATTGAAACAAAATTTAATACCCAAACAAATAGACAATAAAATATAAAACCTTAATTTGTGATTGTTATGAATGTGTATACATTATGAGATGAGCAGAAAACATGTCCATACTAATCAAAACCTATGAAAAAGCACACCATTATCTTCATCCTTCACCAAATTCTTTATATACCTGTCAATAGGTGGGATCAAAAGGATCTACATGTATAAAATTTAAAATAACGAAAACTTAACAAAACAAAACAAACAAACGATCAAAGAGAGGAATATCATAACATACAACAAAAAAAAAGAAATAGGAGGAAAGGAGGGAGATACCGTTTTGTTTGATAACGAAACAAAGAAGAATATAAATAAGAGTCGAGGAATATATACATTGCATGATTCACCTACAAATCAAAAGAACGAAACAAATTAGCAATCGTTACTAAATAGATCACGATCAAACAACTATAGAGAATCCATTAAAAATGTGCATATTTTTCAATAAGGTAAAAGAAGAGCAAGTTAAACTTTGTTGTGTTCCAAAGTTTTACGTTTGAACTCTTATTTATAGCATAGATGACAGCTTCTGAATGAGGTAAATTTCCTAATCTCTTTCAGTTTGTTGTCTTTTTTTGTTTATAAATAGAAATTTTCCATTTTTGTTTTTGATTAGGAGATACCAATTGTATAATTATAAATTTGATTTATTATTACTTAAATTTTCCTATTTGCATAAGGAGATAATTTGGAAGTTTTCAACTAACAATTAAAATATAATATTTTAATTTTTTTGATAATGTTAAGTTTCCCATTATCAACAAAGAAACATAATTAACATAATTCACAACGTTGACATGACACAACACTATAGGTTGATTTATCACCTATGTGGACGCCTTTAGGAGCTTATAGCTTCAACTTTTATATAGTATAGACTAGATTTTATACCCACGCTACGCGTGGGTTTGTTTTATCAATGAGTTTATTATATATATTTGGATTTGTTAACTTTAAATCAGCTAGACGTTGACGTTTAAAATTTTCCATTTTTTACAACTATGCTAAAAACATTCAGTTCTAGATATTATACAACCCTATTTTATGTACTTATAACAACCAAAAACAAATACCTCGATAAATTTTAAGTTTTTGTAGTCAAAGACATATATATATATATGATAATTATATGCAATTTTAACATTAATTTTTGCTTCCTATTTGACTAATAGATTCATACTTTAAATATTAAATTATCACGTGATTATTAGATTCTAAAAATATAATTCATACTTTTTCCATGAATTATTGACAATTTCTTTCAGTAAAATTGAATAGAACCAAATCTAGTAATATTGCTAATGGTTGAATATTTTATGTATTCCAACACTAAAAGTGTTCCACTCTCTGGTTCTTATATTGTTTTAGACAACAAAATAACAACTTTATATATCAGACTATTAATAAATTTATTGAGATCACTAATACATCACCTTTTATTTTATTTCTCTTACGACAACAAATTATAACATTTATTATTTGATACTTTTTATTCATCCACTTACTGTTATCTTTGAAATATTAACACTTTTTGCAAAGAAATTTAAATGTGACACATTAACAATAACAAATATGTACTTTGAAAATCAAATATATAAAATTATGTACTTTGATAATCAATTTTAAAGCGTTCTACATAGCAATATCAAACCAAATAATTTAACATAATTATAATAAGAATTATGAATTGCTTTTTCGTGGCATAAGATGTGGTAGAAGTGATGTTTTTTTATATAGAACCGACAATTAATTCCCAATAGTATTAGGAACTTTTGAATTTCTTTTTCCCAGAAGTAATAGGAACTAATCCTGAATTCTGTTTTTTTTTAATGTTTAAGTAGTATTTTTATTATTATTAATTGGAATGGACACTTATCTTTTTGTTTCTAAATGTAAATTTTCCTTTTTTGGTTTTTCTTTAGGTAAATGTTTAATTTTTCTAGGTGTATTTTGTTGAAAAATGTTTATGAATTGAAGAGAGCTAATACAAGTTGTTTACCTCATGTGAGTGATTCCAAATGATAGATGAGCACTAATCAAATCATTCTCGTAACTTTTGTAAAGAAGAATTGAACCCAAAGCTAAAGAACCAAACTCACAATTGTCGATTTAGATGTTATAATATCAAATAGTATATTTTTTAATCTACTATTTAAATTTTATCATTTATCCTTTTTAAAGAAATCTTTAGGAAAATATATTTTGATTTTAAAAGAAAAGAAAATATTGAAAAGGGAATATATTCACTTATTTGTTATTTTTGATTTAAAAAAAAAAATTTAAATATTAATTTGAAAAAGTTAATTAATGACGTGTCTAAAAAGGAAATCTCAAGGAAAGGAAATTTTTATTTTAAAAGAAAAGAAAATATTGAAAAGGAAATATATTCATTTGTTATTATATCGATTTTGTTTTAAAAAATTAATTATTAATTTGAAAAAGTTAATTAATGACGTGTCTAATTACTATTGTTTGATTTATCGTCTAGGAGCTTATAGCTTCAACTTTTTTTAGAGTTGAAAATTAACTTAATTCTAAATAGGATAGAAAAAAGGAAAATAATTCTTAGTTTTATATTAATAATAAAAAAGAAATTAACTTAATATGGAATGCTTACATGGACAATTTATATTGAATATCAGTTGATTTAATGCTTACGTGGACGCCTTTAGGGGCTTTTTAACTTTGATGTGTTCCAAAGTTTTACGTTTGAGATCTTATCTATAGCATAGATGACAACTTCTGAATAAGGTAAATTTCCTAATCTCTTTTAGTTTTTTTTGTTTATAAATAGAAATTTTCCATTGTTGTTTTTGATTAAGAGATACCAATTGTATAATTTTAAATTTGATTTAGAATATTTTATTTGTTTTATTATTATTTAAATTTTCCTATTTGCATAAGGATATAAAGTTTTCAAATAACAATTAGAATATAATATTTTAAATTTATTTGATAATGGTAAGTTTCTCATTATCAACCAAAAACAAAATTAACATAATCCTAAACGCTGACATGACACAATACTATTGATTGATTTATCGCTTATGTGGACGCCTTTAAGTTATGTTAAGTTTTAACACTTTTAAGTTAACTTAAATCTAAATATGTATGAATTAAGTTAAGGTTTATAAAACTATTTACGCAAATAGGAAACAGAGAGCTAATACAAGTTGTTTAACTCATGTGAGTGATTCCAAATGAAAGAGATGAGCACTAATCAAATCATTATCGTAACTTCTGTAAAAAAGAATTGAACCCAAAGCTAAAAACCAAACTCACAATTGTCGATTTAGATGTTATAATATCAAATAGTATATAGTTTAGTCTACTATTTAAATTTTATCATTTATCCTTTTTAAAGAAATCTGAAGGAAAGAAAATTTTGATTTTAAAAGAAAAGAAAATATTGAAAAGGAATATATTCACTTATTTGTTATTATTGTTTTTTTTTAAAATATAATTAAATATTAATTTGAAAAAGTTAATTAATAACGTGTGTAAAAAGGAAATCTCAAGGAAAGGAAATTTTTATTTTAAAAGAAAAGAAAATATTGAAAAGGAAAGATATTTAAGAACAATTGCCTCAAATTTAAGAAAAGTTTCCTTAAACTCTCACTCTTGATGCTGCAAATAGAATATGTCTATTGTTTCTTTAAATTTTCAATTTTAATTTCCTGCGGAGAAAACTATAGAAAAATATTTTAGGAAGTGCTTTTGAAAAAGGACCATCGGGAAAAAACTGAACGATATCAAACCGAAATTGTCTAAACATAGTCTCTCTTAACTCTGATATACTTTGATTGAAACATCATATATTTACTGCTTGTTTTGCTGCTTAAAGACGACACATATTTTTTACGCATATAATATATGTGTGCTTAGCAAACAACTAATTGTATAAAAGTTTGCTGCAATAAAATAAATAACTAACAAACTTTCTTACCATCTTGAAGAACAAACCCAAACAATAAATACATTGCTAAAGCATCCAAACTTTGGTTGAATTTTGTTTCTTTCGTAGGAAGATGAATAAATTAAATTTTCTAATCAAAACCTAACAATGAGATGTTCATATATATACTAATAAATCTATATATCTCCTACACAAATTGGTAATTAAAAACTCTTTACTTTTTTTCTTATAACAACTTCCTAATCTATATAGTATATACAAATAAAAAAATACAAATTGTTAATTAAAAACTACTTACTATTTTTTCTAATAACAACTTCCTAATCTGTAGTATATACAAATTAAAAAGGAAAATGAAAACTTAAGAAATTCACAAAAATAAAAATTAGGAATTTATGAAATAAGGAAATTATGTTTTAGTTTCCTATTATGAACAAAAACAAAATTAACTAAATTCATAATTGTTGACGTGGCACAACACTATTGGTTGATTTATCGCCTATGTGGACGCCCTCAGGAGCTTATAGCTTCAACTTTTATATAGTACAGACTAGATTTTATACCCACGCTACGCGTGGGTTTGTTTTTATCAATGAGTTTAATATATGTTTGGATTTGCTAACTTTAAATTTGCTGAACGTTAATATATATAAATGCAAAAGTGTAATGGTAATAAAATGAAGCAATCGTAGAGAGTTAAATAATTTATTTACCACAAATACTAATAAGGTTTTTTGCAAATAAACCCTCGAAGTGGCTAAGATTTGCGATTTTACCCTTCAAGTAAAAAAACCACATGTCAATCCTTAAAGTATTAATTAACCCGCAATATAACCATCGGCCGTATAAAAAAAACAATCTGTTAAAATTATGTTTTAAAATAATGTTAACATTATGTTTTGCTTCATATTAACATTATGAAGCAATTTTAACATTATGTTTTGCTTCATATTTGACTAAAATATTACTTAAAATATCAATTTATCACGTGATTATTAGTTAAAAATTTAATTTCATATATTTTCCATGAATTATTGGAAATTTCATTCAATAAAATGGAATACAAACAAATCTAACAATATTGCTAATGGTCGAATAATTTATGTATTCCAACACTAAAAATGTTTCATTCTCTTGTTCTTACATATTATTTTAAATAACAAAATAAAGACTTTATGTATCGTAATATTAACAAATTTAGTGAGATTACTAATACATTATGATTTGTTTTATTTCTCTTACGACAACAAAATTCCACATTTGCGTTGTAGAATTTGTGAAAAATTCTCTTTATTATTTGATACCTTTATTCATCCACCAACTATTATCTTCTAACATATTAACAATTTTTGCAAAAAAACTTAAAAACAAAAAATTATAATTATATATGGTTTTTAATAATTAAGACTACTACTATCTTAAAATTTAGAAAATTTCATAATCTATAGTATATAAAAGTAAATAAAAGGTGAAACTAAAACATTCCACAAAAATGGAAATTACTTAAAGTTATGAGTTTATGAAATAAGGAAACTAAGACTACTACTACCTTAAAATTTTAAAAAATTCATAATCTATAATAATACTTAAAAACTATAGGTTTAGGAAAAAAGGAAATTATCTCTTAGTTCCCTATTAACAATAAATAGTAAATTAATTTAGCATTAAATATTGACATAGCAATTTACTTTTTCTGATGTATATGAATTGACAATCATAATACACAGGAGCATGCGACGTAGAACCTAGAAAAATAACACAAAACATGTAGTAGAGTTATGCTAAATGCAGAAACGTTGTAGAAGAGGCTTTGAAATGGCTTAAAACACATTTTAAAGCATCATGTCATAACCGCACGCCACTCTTCCTCTGGTTTATTAAACGGCCCAGGAGTAGAAGAAGCCATTTTCACAATACGACCACTGTCGAAGCGAGAGGTGGAGAAACGAAAGAGGTTAAGATGAGACGGAAATGAAGCAATTCGAGTGATTCTGATAGAGAATGAGGTTAATGGTGGTGGTGTAATGAAGGCTTTATGGTGGAAGCAAGGGCTAGAGACGTGGCAAAATGACAAAAAAATATATATATACCATGAGCAAATCAGTGAACTTCTTCAGTATAATAAACAAAATGGACTGGAGAGTTTAATGGTTTGAAGTTACTATCGATGCGAGCTCTCGTTTTCTAGAGATCATCTCGTGGCCTCTTTATATGATTGTGAGGAATTGGTCTTTGAAAAATCCTTATCCTAGTATGAAAATAGGAATTATTTTATAAACATACATGGTTTTAGTCACCTTTTGATAGTTTTTGCTTTTGATTTCCTATTTTTCTTTCGGTTGGAGGCTTTCTTCTCGTTCTTCGTGACCTAAAACAAAAGAAGACACATATCACAAAATTAGGTTACAATTGCAGCAACTTTTTAAATGAACATGAGACTATTCAAACATAAATGTTGAAATTAACTATTCGTGAGCTAAACTAAAATAAAAGCTATGAAGACAACAAAAGGGGCTAATTTTGTATATCAACAAAGTTCGATAGCAAATATTAGAGAGATCTGAGTTTTGTGTGCTTTTGTTTTTGTGATATGTATTGCACACAATAGCAAAAGATGAAAGCGACTACAAGACGAATAGAGAAAAATATATTAGGATCGATGAGATGAAAAACAATTAACGGAAAAGAGCACATATCGTGACTGAACCTCCTAAAACTCACACATTGGTAAGAAATCATATAAACAAAACATGTATTATAAATTTTGTAAGAGAGCACCAAAAGATCAAACATTAAATAAATGTGACGTAAGAGTATGATATGAAATTGAAACAGGAAGCATATTTATGTACATACAAAAGAAAAAACCTTGGACAAAAGACGGACCTGTTAAACAAAGGACGATAAAAACCCCACAAAATAAGTAAGATATATAAAATTAATACACCATAAACAACACTTAGAAAATCACAGGTGAGGAGCATGCTCCGAGAGTAGAGTGATTACATGGGAACACGACTACACTGTAAAGAAGAAAAGCATATATTAGTTCATAAGCCACGAGCTATAAAAACAAAATCAGAGACGATATTTAAAAAAGCCAAACCTCGTGGAGGTGAAAACTGCCATTCGTGGAGGTGAAAACTGATTCATAAATAACAATAAACAAAAGACGTAAGGGGAAGGAATGTCAATGGTAGGCCATAAGAACGTACAAAAAAAGACATTGAAAACCTCTTAAATATATACAATTGAAAAGAAAACAATGGAAAAGAGAATACCTAATAGAAAAAGAAAATGATGCAATGAAATATACATCAATGCATATATAGTTAGTAAATTTAGGGTTTAACTTTTTCGAGAATATCTATTAGAATATCATGACTGAAATATATGAATATAAATTAGAAATTTACCTAGCTGATAATTATCACTTGGAAATATACACGCTAAGATAAAATGGAAAATTAGCTATTCCATGATATTTTTATGAAAAAAGGAAACGTGTCAAAGATTTCCCATATATACTGTTTTTTAAAAGCTATAAAATTGTTAATTAATGAGATGGCTTATTGTGATTGGATGATTGAAATCCTATTTTTTATAATTATATTTACTATTAGTTTTATAAATAAGCAAATTTTCTAATATATATTATATACAATTTGAAAAGGAAAATCAAAACAAAAAATAGAAATATTTACTATTAGTTTTATAAATTAGCAAATTTTCTAATATATATTACATACAATTTGAAAAGGAAAATCAAAACAAAAAATAGAATTATTTACTATTAGTTTTATAAAGAAGAAAATTTTCTAATATATATTATAAACAATTTGAAAAGGAAATACAAAACAAAAAATAGAAACTACATGAATTTATAAATATATGAAATAAGGAAACTGTGTTTTAGTTTCCTATTATGAACAAAAACAAAATTACCATAATTATAAACGTTGACATGGCACAACACTATAGGTTGATTTATCGCCTATGTGGACGCCTTTAGGAGCTTATAGCTTCAACTTTTATATAGTATAGACTAGATTTTATATTCACGCTACGCGTGGGTTTGTTTTATGATTAGTTTAATATATATATATATTTGGATATGCTAATTTTAAATTAGCTAGATGTTGACATAGACGAATGTAAAAGGATAATGGTAAGAAAGTAAAACAATCGTGAGGGTAATGGACTTTTGTGTTGTTGTTTTCCACACGAAGACTAAAAGATTTATAGAATAAAAATACAAAAAGATGAATGCTTAACGGGACTCCTTTATAGTTAAAATAGAGAAGACATAGTTAAAAACCCTGAAAGCTTTCATAGTATAATAGAAAACGAAATCGAGACTAAAAGAAGACCGTTGTCACTAATTGAGAAACATAAGATACCGCAAGTCATATGCAAAAACAAAATTGTCCACTGAAACATAATATGTAAATTAAAACACTAAAGCCCTAAAACACAAAGTCGATGTCGTTACTTGGATGAAAAGCTAAATAAATACAAAGTACAAACCTCAATCCCTCTAATGATGGCATGATGGAGAAAGAATCTGAAGGTGGAGGCATGAGCTCTCTTCCTTGCCGTGTTAGTATAGAGTCTATAGAATATAGAAGAAGTCTACAAACTGATTTTCTGAATTAGTACGGCAATTTTCCCGGTGCTTGGTAAAATTCTTCACCTGATTTATTGTTAAGCTCAGAAAAATGACAACTTCTTAACCTTTACTCTTTCGCTTAAGGATCACCAATTTCACATCATTCTCACGGAGCCAGTTCTGGATTTTGTCCACATTAGAAGAGCTAGGTCCTTAAAACAATACAAAATTACAAAATTAGATTCAAAATCCAATTCACGTTTTAAAAACAGTGCATAAAACATACCAAATTAAAATAAAAGAAAACAAATATTTCACAAATATGAAGGGAACAACATTAATTAAAAGTCTATAAAACTCAATAACGAAAAAGCTCGCTTAAACATATAGGGCATATGGTTATGAATGTTAGGGATGAGATCCTAGATGCGATATTTGTAAGAAATTTTTGTGTTAGCCATCAGGGTATTTTGCAACCCACCTTAGTATTAGAGTCATGATTAAAATTGGGTCGGAACCTCATCAAGCTGTCGAAGCTAGGGTCGGAACCTCATCAACCCATCTTTAAGATTCGTTACTAATATTACACAAGAATTCATTAAAAATTAGGGTACATATACAAATAATTTATTAAAAGAGTTAAAACACAAATTACTAAAATTTGTAAATAAGAAGATCAAATAAAAAAGAGAACCTGGAGGGAAAATCAGAAACATTATAACATATTAATATATCATTAGGAAATCATCGAATAAACGTATTATATGAGAGGTGAAAAAGTATCAGAACATTAAACCTAAAAAAATACCGTAGAATAACTCTTGGAAAAAGTATCAGGACACCAATCATCACCAGATGTTAGCGAAAAACACGTTTACACAACAAAGGAGTATAAAGGGAAATAAATAATCAGATCATGAGAAAATAAATTGGATGGATAATTACCAAAAACCGTTGATATGATGTTCCCTTGGTTAAACTCTGACTTGTCCTAGAGAAATAGAAAACGATACGATAATTAGAGATCGTAATTAGGTATGTACCCGTGGAGTTTGCACCTACCGCTCAAAAAACAAATCCTTGAAACCAATACCATAATCTTGTTGCACTATAAACCAAGAAAGAACTGAGAAGGACACATTCGTCTACTACTACCTTCAAACATGTCCAACAAACCATAACCAACTTCGACCAAAGTCAATGGTGACTTGTCTGAAGCTTGTTGTTCAATATACCGCTGGTGTTATGTGATTCCAAACAGGTCTAGATTCTTTAAGTAAATTCTACTGTATGAAACAGCGAGCTTCTTTTCTTGTCTAATCACAATCACCATCTCTGGATTTGCTTCGTCTGTTGTGAGTTCAATGGTAGCAATCAATACGATACATGAAAGGTAGTTTAGCGACAGAGAAGTTTACGGAGAAACAATCTATGAGAACCCTTTGCATCAAATCACGGAAGAATCTATGTTGTCAAAGTAAACAACTCGAGGATCCAAATTAGTGAATTCCGCTACGGGTACATAAATAGCTTATGACGATTACATCCTCAATTTTAGAGGTCAATCTTTGAAGGCTTGCTCGTCACAAGTAGTGCTTCAAAACATCAAACCGAAGCAATTCATATATTCAGATTCCGAGACCTAACGTGCAATAGGGTTCCAAGTGAACAACACAATATATATCGAATACCTACGACGAAGAAGTCAAAATCCTGCATAACCATGACCAAACCAGATTCTAAGTATATAGATTCAACATGATTTCAAATCACTAAATTAAGGAATCCATCTCCGTGACGACTTACCGAACCCTAAGATGTGCTATTGTCTATGACCTAAATATACTGCGACCGATTATGAACGTCAAATATGAGAATTTAGGTTTGATATTTATAAAGATTATGGGGTTAGGGTTTTCTTATGACCGACATATTTTTATTGGACACGGTTGCACCAATCAATCTTAAAATTTTCTATTTTCGTAAGTATATAGATGTTTTTTGTCATCTAATTTTGGAAGTTATAATCTAATATTATTAATTTTTTTTTAAATGTGAAGTTTCTAATTATCAACATAAAACAAAATTAACATAATTGTTGACGTGTCCCGTTACTATAGGTTGATTTATCGCCTATGTGGACGCCTTTAGGAGCTTATAGCTTCAACTTTTATATAGTATAGACTAGATTTTATACCCACGCTACGCGTGGGTTTGTTTTATTGATGAGTTTAATATATATTTCGACTTGCTAATTTTTAATTAGATAGACACTGACATATACGAATGTTAAAGTGTAATGGTAAGAAAGGGAAGTAATCGCAAAGAATTAAATAATTTACAAACCATAAACACTAATCTGTATCGTATTGGTAATTTTTTACGTGTAGAGAATTATATATATTCATGTTTATATATGGTTATGGGCATGTCTTTTGAGAGCTCATCTTATTGCGTTACCTTCTCTTTATTAACCAAAATGTAGTGCTAGAGCAAATATGTTTTTAGATGTAGCATTTGTAAGTCGCAAGTTCATCATTTTTTGTTAATGATGTATTCACTGATTGATTTTCATAAATTAAGAAGACTATCTACTTCACAATATATCAGTAATGTGATTAACAATTGTCCTAGTTGATAAGGTGTAACCCATCAAATAACTTCATCAACTGCGCCATGTCATTTAGTGTTAAAATCTAATAGATCTATAACATAACATGTTGATTTGAAATCTGCATACTTTTGACTCTCAACTGTTAGAATTTTATTAAACCTTTTTCGTCATTTTAGTTTGTTAGTTACTATTCTTAAATAGTATAATTTTCCTACCGATTGGTGTATATCGACTATTCTTCCATTTATTTCCTCTTGTTTTTGTTCGGTCCACACTTTCTTATCGTTATTCCACATAACCCTTGTTCGAAATTCGAAATAACATAGTTGGCGGCCTCTTTAATTTTTTTTTTTCATTGAAGCTATAAACATTCTCCTCTCAGTATATTTCCTATAAAATACTCAATCGAGATCATTTGTAGCTTTATATGTTATGTTTTGATGTTCAAGCATACAAAGAAACATAATTGTCAAAGAGTATAACGACAACTGAACTGTTAAACTCCAGTGTTTCAAAATTGTTTATGAAACATATACCATTGTCTGATCTCATTACAAATACATGTCGAATGTCATTTTCTAGAAAGTGAATAAAGAAAAAGAGCATATACGCGTAAGTTTTTGTATGTCATATATATGGTTTATTTTTTAACGTTAAATATACGTTGTTTTGGTTTTTAGGTATAAGATATAGAGATATATATTATATATTTTATAAATTTATTTTTTATTTTTAGTTTCCAAAAGGTTTTTCTACTTGACACGATTTCCTGATATCGTAATCATCATCAACACTACAAACACTAATGAGTAATAATTTTTAACATTAGATATATTATTTATTATAAATTATGATGAATTATGTTGAATATCTAGTATTTATATTATAATATTTATAGAAAACATAAATTTTCTTGAAGTTATTAAGTTTTAAGGCGATTCTATCACAAAAAATTCAATTTGACTATGGCACTTCATGTTCGATGTTCATGACATACATTTTCTACATTTAATCGTGGAATCATAGCGAACGGGTATACTCGTACCATGATAGAGTTTTCTCGTAAGCTTATCTCAGTTAATCTACATACTTATTATTAAATCGCATTATATGGAAACGAAGTCCAAGCCTCCTAGTGTAAAAACATTAACTAACCAAACTCTAAGCCTCCTAATGTAGAAACATTAATTAACCTTTGGTCAAACCACTGGGAATCTAAAATCTATGAAAGAAATATTACATGTAATCATTGATTTTTACACTAATATTATATCGAACATGATAAGTTTTTTTTCCATGTTAGAACTGATTATTGTACTATCAAATTAGAATGACGATTCGTTTTCTTTTCCTTTCTATTGGAGGGAATGAGAAGGTAGAACCGCAATTATTGTCACACTCTTCCACCTTTTAATATACTTTGTATATCATCTCGAGTTCATGATTCTTACAATATCTTGCTCGTGTCCCTTTTTTTTATACTTTCCTCTTCTCAAAAGCCAATGATTTCTCACATGTCAATGTAAGCTATAATTAGCCAAGGTTTGATTTCTATGTTTTTTTGTTATTTGCTTACAACTTTTCCGATTGATACTTATAACTCTTGTTGCTTCGATTCACCCACAAATAGATTATGCTTTTGCTCCTCTTTGGTTTAGAAGATTAAGCTCTTCCAAGGGTTCAATCTGAAACTTCAAACCGATCGCTTTGTATATGCTCAGTTATCATCAAACAGACTTTCTTAATCTCAAATTTATCTTATTTTCATCATTGCTTGATCAATGATCCTAAAAACTTTTGCACTTTATTTAACAAAAGAACGTATTTGGAAAGAAATATGTGTATTACTATATTTGTATATACTTTCTTTTTTCACATACATGTATGTTTGCCAAGTTTCCTTTTTTTTGTTCTATTTGTTTCAACATAAAGATGTACAATTGGAAAAATAGAAAATATATGAACGATTTTCATCTTCTAAAACGTATATAATTTGAAGAAAGTGGAAAATTTGCACTTTAATTTTATTCTTGATTCACTCAATTATATAATTTTCCATTTTTTTCATTTAGATGATTAGATACATCGATTTAGTAAGCATTTATTACCAAAATTGTATATACTTCATTATAATTTGATATGTATGTTTTACCATATTTACTTTTTTTTATTTGTGTTAGCAAAAAATATATTATTGTACTTTACATAAAGTTAAATGTAATATATGCTAGGAATTTCTAAGCAATTAAGTAAAATTTAATGTTTTTCAATAACTTTATATTTTAATCAACTATATATTATATTTAAATTATTATAAAAATGTATATAATTTCATAAATGGGAAAGAAGAAAATAGAAAATATTTAATTTTTAGAAATTGGAAGTCAAAAAACGAATATAAATATCTAATTTATCAATTTTATAGCTATTTTCTAATTGTTTATTAAGAAAATCTGATTTATTGTTATTAAAGAAATTTCCCAAATTCGAATATTTGATGTAGCATAACAATATAGGTTGATTTAAAATCTTATGTGGAGTACCAAGAAAAACAAAATCAATTTAAAATTTTCTATTAATAATAAAAAGGAAAATTAACTTATTAGAAAATGCTTACATGAATAATTTCTATTGAATCTAATAATATAATGCTTAAAGAAAATTAATTCAAACCTCACGTTATTGCACTTTTGTAGATTTCTAGCAAAATCAATAACTTAGATCGTTACTCTTGGCTTATAGTTATTATTGCATGCATGTCTTCTTCCCTGGATATGTTCTCTGCACAACTCGCAAGCGTGCATGAGCTTTATCTTTTTAGCTATCTTGTGTCACCATAAAATATTAAAAGTTTGTTATTAGAGATTTAATATAATCAAAAAGTATTCTCAACATGAGATTACCACATATTTTCCTAAACTGTATAGACCTCATGTGGTTAATATGCGAATGAATATGATCCGATAAACAAAGAGAGAAAGAGATGAGGTAAGGAAAATTAATGTTTTTAATTAGCTTTTACCTTTAAGTACCCATATACTTTCCAAAATACATAAGTTTTCTACATAAATAGAGAAAAAAAAAAAATTCCTTCAGAAGCTTATAAGTTTGAGCTCTTATTTATAGCATAGACACAATTTTTGAATGAGGTAAATTTCCTTATCTCTTTTAGCTTTTGTTTGTTTATAAATAGAAATTTTACATTTATGTTTTTGATTAGGAGAATAGTTATTAATTTAATGTAAAATGTTTTATTTGATTTATTATTACTTAAATTTTCATATTTGCATAAGGATATAATTTGGAAGTTTCCACTAATAGTTAGAATATAATATTTTTTAATTTTTCGATATTGCTAAGTTTCTAATTATAAACATAAAACAAAATTAACATAATTCATAATTGTTGACGTGGCACAACACTGTAGGTTGATTTATCGCCTATGTGGACGCTTATTACTTAAATTTTCATATTTGCATAAGGATATAATTTGGAAGTTTTCCACTAATAGTTAGAATATAATATTTTTTAATTTTTCGATAATGCTAAGTTTCTAATTATCAACATAAAACAAAATTAACATAATTCATAATTGTTGACGTGGCATAACACTATAAGTTGATTTATCGCCTATGTGGACGCCTTTAGGAGCTTATAGCTTCAACTTTTATATATAGTATAGATAAGATTCTATTATCGTAAATTTTAACACAAACTCTTAATTTTGTAACTTTAATTTAATATTTTATTTGAGCTATCAGCTTATAGTATTTTAAAATAGCTAACAATGGTGAACGTATCCACAAATTTTGCTACAATTGAGTAACTTAGTCATCGGTAGCAAACTGACAGCTATCTAGATAACTAACACAACACTTATTGTGATGAGCTAATGATATATGATCAAATTTTGTCATATTTTACGCATGATCCAGTAGGTCACTTGAATATTATTTTTATGTGCTTGTGGAAACTTCTTACAAAATGGTTTGCCCACTCTCGAAATGAGTCGGATGTTTAGGAGAAATCTGAATGCCTAATATTAATAACTGGATTAGGATATGTGTTAGTGGGAACATATATTAAAAAGAATTGATTTAAATATCATCGTTTTAGTTAGTAAACCTGTTGAACTAACAAAATATTATTTCAAAATATTTTGTAAATATCGTTGATACTCCCCCAGAGATGATCTCCAAATTTTTGAAGGTAAAAATCATGTACAAAGCATTGAATTGTATTTTTTGTATAAAATTTATCAATTTTTCAACATGATCATATGCAAACTATAACAAATGTAGACAATTTGATAAGATATTTACAATTTTATCAAGTAACATAACTTCTATCCCCATGAAAATTTTGTTTGCTTTAAAATTTTCTAACTTTTCATTTTCGAAGAATACGTACAATAGTACGACAATAAATACGATTCCATCTAACTGAGCTAAAAAAAAAATATTTAATCAATTTGTTGAACCTTCAAATTTATAACTTGTTTGATTAAGAGAATTGAATACATATTAAAATTGGAAACGATCTTCATGTTACTATATACATTTTCATTTTCCAGATAAAAATATTGTATTATGCTTTTTTCTCCGAGTAACGTTTAGCGACATTTTGTTATTTGAACATAATGACAGTTATACTTCTTCTTTTTGACTCTTAATTTTTTTTTCCCGGTTGTGTTTTCTCTTTTAAAAAAAATTGTTCTAAAACCTATTTTCCTAATTTTATTGACCATAATGATAATTATACTTTTCATCGATATTTAATTTCTTTTTTCCAATTGCATTCTATCTTTTTTTTCTAATTGTTATGAATTTTTTGTGCCTTATTTTTTGTTATGACTATATTTTTTCCTTAATTAAATTTCTTTGGACTCTTACATTTTTTTTCTTTCTTACTGACATTTTTTATTTATTATTACTTTTTAAATTATACTACAATTTGATTTAAAAAGTAAATAATACACATAAGGAATTTTTACTTGACACATGTCATAATCTCACTAACACTGACACATGTCGTAATCTAGTGAATTATGATTTGGTGCGCATCCAACTTTATATAATTAAATCCATTTTGTTGGTCATATTCTATTTTTTAGTATTAATAATTAAGATATGGTGCGAGTGAAAAAAAAAACATTCTAGAAGATCATTTTGAAACTAACAATCGAATTGAATATATAATTTATGTAATAACAATTTAATAAATAGTATTTCGACTTTTTGAGAAAATATCATCTTTATCGTGAAGAATTTTGTTTTAAAAGAAACAATTTTGATCGCAAGTTTTCTGGTTTTTCAAAAAAGATCGCAATTTTTTCGTTTGTTGTGATACATTCTCATAATATGATATGCGTACACATACAATCTATACATTCTGGTTAGAAAATAACTTACGTATGTGCACTCAAAGAGTTCAAAAGAAGGAAATTGATTGTATTTGACGCGTGAGGAACATTCGGTCTAGTAGTGAGAGCTGAACATTTACATTTCAAAATGACTAAATGTATGTGAAGAAAAATGTTTATCTAAAACTAGATCCAATTTTGTCACTGAAAATTGCTGGAAAAAGTTGGACGTCGATCAACTCTTTTCCATCTGTTTTCTTCCAAAAAATAATAAAAACTCTTTTCCATGTAATAGAGAATAATAAAAACTCTTTTTTCAAAAAGAGAAACTCTAAAGTCTTCGCGGAATGTTATTATTATCAAAACGGATTTTGGACGTTATTGATGTTTCCGATAGGTTCCGACGTGTTACAATGCAAGATGTGCCTTCAGGGGGCCACAATATGAATACGATTTTATTAGTTATGAATCATGCGTTTCCCATTCCACTTTAACGCATTACATCAGTCAACATCTTCTTTTTGGTTCCCACGGATAAGAGCATGTTTATCGGTAATAATCTTAGAGTATCAGCAAGTAAATTAAACTTTTTTAATTAAAAAAATTAGTTTATATCACATATTTATGCTGAGACGGACAAGGGGAGAGTCGTAGGAGACGGTTCATCAGGGTTCTTTGGGGACACATAGTGGCTTGTGAGTGAACCAAAAAAATTTCTTTGGCCCAAACCAAAAAGTCAATGTTAAGGCATCTATTTTTCTTGGTTTTTTCAGGCTACCAAGCTGTATTGCTTCGTTCACAAAGTCCCTATTTGCGGTGAATGCATTTGCTTCCCGGAGCATCAAACTTATGTGGTATGTTTATTTGTGCATTTTTCACCATGTAGTTAAAGCTCGATTCTGATTCTACCAATAGAGCTATTTCATACACTGTTTATTTTTTTTAGTAAGAGATTTATTGATGTTAATTCACACTGATCCAACATAAACATTAGTGGCAAATAGATCGATTTCTCGGGGCATTTTTAACATATCTATCTAAGCTCAGCAGAAACATGTGTGCACAAGCCATCTGATCTTTTATAGTCTTTCTGTAGCCACTTGCCTCCACCTGTAGTTAAACAATGTTCATGATTTTAATTTGTCTGGTTTTTACTGCTTCATGGTTGACATGGAGGGACAATGCTGAAAGATGTTTATGTGATGTCGTAATCTATAGGTCCAGACTTATTCAGAATAGATAATAGATGGAGAGTATGACCAACCAAAGTGTTGTCAGTGCCAAGCAACATTTGATGAAGGGGAGGCCATCAAGTCACTTGGCTGGGTTGCTTGCGTATGTTATCAGACTCTTAGCATTGTTGGATTGGATCTTTATTTCTGAATTTTTACACCTAAATAATAGGAACCATCTTTTACCTTATATTTGTATCAGATGCTATACATATAAGTTGATTGGTTTGCTTATCAAGAGTTTTCCACGTACAAAGTTTGATTTTGATATTAAAAATTTGATACGAGATATTCGTTTAATTCTTTAGAACCCTTTTAAAGGTATCATCAATAAATATATAAAAAATTTAAAAAGTGAATTAGTCTCAAACACTAAATTAACATTATTTTTGATAATAAAATATGATTTAAGAACCTTAAGGGTATCAGTAATAAACGCGCTCTAATTTTTATATTCTACCAATAGTAGCTTGTTTAAAATTTTTATTTCAAACACATGTGAAATATAAAGTTATTCATTTGATTAGTTGTATGAAATTATGATATGATCCTAACCAGCAAGGACAATGAGAAGTTGGAGTCTAAGGAGCAGCTTGTACCCGGGGAAGCAAATGAGCTTAAAAACAAAGAAATGGAGCAGATTGACACCAATGGAGTTGAAGATGTGCTAAAGTTTTCAGCCGGACCTATGACCAGATCAAAAGCCAACGCGTTCAACCAGGCCCTTTGTATGATTCTCATGCAAGTAAAGAGTGAGATGGAAACAATGGCTAATCAAACCACATTGGTTGGGTTACAAGCAATTTCCACTCATGGTAATTAAGGTTGGTAATTGGAATTGTACTCTTTTTCCTTCTATGTGTTTTTCCCAAGTGGTTTTTGCATTAAGGTTTTAATGAGGCAGGGAGAAGTACATTATCATTGCCTTTTACCAACCCTTATCAAGACCCACGTTTTGGAGAAGAGGAGCCTATTTTCGAATTTTAAAAAGGGTCAAATAAGGATTAAATGCCCAGATTAAATTATGGTCAAGTACTAGTTAATGTCTTTCAATAATTCGTATTTTCGAGAAGTCTTACCATGTTTTTCTACTACTATATATGCTCAAAGTTTTCTATCAATAAGATCATCAACCATTTTATTCTCAAAACTCTTTCTTCTTGTTTGATCTGTATCGTGTGTAATATCCATACAACTTGTGAATACTTTTGGTGTGTCATATCCAAGCAGTAGCAAGCATGTAGTTTAAGAGACTTTCATGTCTTTTAAAAGTACACAACGACTCACCTTTCATCGTCTTCACTATCTGATTCGAGTCCGTTCATCTTCTTATCCGCTGCATCATTCGAATCTTATCATTTCCGCATCAATCCCCTTGGTTCTATCATCAATTCCATAGCTAACTTCACATAGTCTGTTCCTCGGGCAGTGATCCTCCTTAGGATCATATCAGATTATCTTAAAATATTTGAGTTTGATAATATTCTTTCCAACAATATAAAATTTGTGCCGATTTATTTGATGTACTTAGAAAAACTGACAATAAAAAGCTTTTCACACTGTAAATTGGCAGTTTGTGATCAACACACTTGAAGCACGTGAATTCCTAAGATACCACAAGGTTCACAGTTTCTATTAACGGCAAACTTTGAGGGCATTTCAAGGGAACAAAAGGTTTGTGACAAAAGGATCCCCATTCTCCTTATATCTTTGTTCTGGCAGTAGAGGTTTTCTCACAGAAGCTGGACAACAAATTCAACAATGGCTCCATCGGTTTTTATCCAACTGCAACGAACCCCTTAAGTCTCACACTTAGCATGTGCTGATGATATCATGTTTTTTTATGGAGTAAAGCACTCCCTTGAAAGCATTGCAACATCTCTTAAAGCGTTCTCTATATAGTCTAGCCTCTTAATGAATCGAAGTAAAACGGGTCTTTTCACAGCAGGTTTGACCAATGATGAATCTAATGACATTGCTAGTCTCAGCTTCAACCTTGGTTCATTACCTATACATTACTTGGGTTTGCATTTGATGCACAGAAACTGCAACTTTCAGACTATAGGCCCTTGTTAGACAAAATATTGAGCACTTCACAACTTGGTCTTCTCATGCTCTCTCTTTTGCGGGCATGAAGTAGCTTATCATGTCGGTCATATACAGAACAACGAATTTTTTGTTGGAACTTGTTTTTTGACAATGGCGTTGGCCAATAAATCGGTGGCTTTTTCGAACAATTTTGTTGTCGGAATGACCGAAACTTGGAATCGTTGGATTCATTGTAATGACCACTATGATATAGTGTATTCATTTGTCAAAAATGGCGTTCGTTTGAATGAGAAATGTTGGTCCAAAGTCGATGACTTGGAAAGCTTATTAAGTATATAAAGTGCAGAACTCATAACAAGGTTTAAAATCTTATGTACACTTTGGTGTATTCTAGAGAGAGATATTCGGGTCAGACTTTGATGATGGGCTTCGGAGATGTGCAAATGGACCTAGTCTTTTTTTGTCTAGATTCTTTTTGACTAAAAATATTGACTAAGTCAATATAAATCTCTTCTAGTTAAATGAGTGTTAATGTTACAATTAAGCTAAGAAAAAATCAGTTTTTGTTTTGTCTCTAAGGTAAAAGCTTATTTGGTCAAATGTTATTATGTTGAGGACTTAATTTTCTTTGACTCCCTTTATTGCTCCAACCTTATTAAAGGTTAAGGTGTTGGCTATATAATCAAGGCATGTTCTTTCTCATGATATCCCATTGAAAATAATATCAAGAAAGAGTTCCAAAGCAATTCTCCTCATGATCTCTTCTTTTCTTGTGTCTGAGAGTACACGCAGAATTTTGGTTCGATAGGTTTTGTTCTTCGGTGATGGAAGATAGAAACAATGCAGTTGTATCTTGGGAATCTTATCGCTATGAAACCGTCACACTACGGGGCGTTTAAAGATTTAAGGAAAGAGATTCGTCTCGCCTCTGCAATTCCTTTTTATCTTTGTAATTTGGTATTGTAATTCTTGAATTTGTTCTTAAATTATCTTTTCTTATATCAGTTGCCCAATTGTAGAAATTCGTGTCCTACAATCTTAAATCTTTAAATTTCGTATAGTGTAATAACAATTTTAAATTTTGTTATTATTTTATTACAATAACGAAACTGATATATGTGTTACGATGTTTTCTTAAGTATAGGTTCATGAGCTTTGGGGATTGGTGGAGATTGGTGGTGATCATAGTTTCTGATAATCAGAAAAATTTCATCGGTTATTCGTGTTAAAATTGCAATTGATTCGTGTGATTTTAATTGCATGTGTAATAATTTTGGTTGCATATCTAAACTGTCGTTTGTGGAATTTTCATATTCCAAATTTTTTACGTTTAATTGCAATTTATTTATCATTATTTAAATTGCTTGTGTGTTTGGTTTTAATTGGTATACTAATTTTGTTTGTTTTTTGTAAACAGATTCGATTTTTAGTATGACTAACGATAACCAATTTGGGATCAATGTTTAAGACAAGGATATAACGATGGAGAAAATCGTTGGCGGTGAAATCAGGTCAAGTGAGTCGACGCCTCAAATTAAGTTTGAGAGTGGTCTGCCACTTGTGAATCCGTTGGTGCCTAGCACTTTAAGCGTAGGACTGATGCCAAGAAAGACTTATAAGTCTATGGCATAAATTTTAAAAAATTCGCATTAGCAAAGTTTCAAGGGAAGTCTCAAGTGACTTTGACCAAAGAGGACTTATGTGACATGGTCTCTTAAATTAATGTTGTTGAGGATAACCTGATGAAATGGTGGTATACCATTATTCACATATGCATGGATAAGGATATGTTTAAGACATATCAAAGATGCAAGAGTGAGAAGCGGCGGTTAATGAGTAACGCCATATGAATTTTGGAAAAGTATAACAAGATTAAATATCTTGTAAATAGTAAATCCAAAATCAAATAGAGCCAAGCCAAACCGGACTTGGTTTGAGATTAAATTTGGTTTTGAATTTGGTCATTGAATTTAGTTTTTGAACCAAATTCAAATCAAAATTATGATTAACTTTATAATTAAGATTATCATAAATCTCCACTATAATTTGATACTTCGAACGTATGCAAATTGATGGTCTGGGATGATGGGATTTGACTTTGATTTCTAAAATCAATGAAAAAACCGTTGTGTCATTATGGACATAAGATACATTGTTTCTTTGACTTTCCTATAAGAGAAAAAACATTCATCGATCAAAAAAACATATTGAGATAAAATCATCTCGGAAACAACTATAAGAAATAGTTTGTAGTCTTACAAATATGAAAATGCGTTGTTGGAGGAATCTGGGTTAGTCCAGAAAATGTGGGGGAAAGCGTCGCTTACCACAAATTATATCCTCAATAGAATACCACACAAGATCATTGGTAAAACACCGTATGGACTTTGGAAAGGTGTTGTACTTTCGTCAAATACCTAAAAGTATGGGGGTGTCTGGATTAAAGTCGTAGTGCCACCTCCTAGAAATGTCACAATTAGACCTAAATTAGTGGATCACTCAAACTATGCACTTGTTAAGTGACAAGTTTGATATGAAAGACTGATTAATATGTATAATGGTAAATTTCGTCATATGAGAAAATGACATAAAACCATTAGACACTTGATCTCAAATTGAGTAATCATGATGATTACATCAAGTCAAGTGACAACCTAGAGGATCCTTAAAGGTTGGTCTAGAGATCATGTGGTAAAATCATCAAGCGGAATGGATTTAAAGCCTATAACAGAACATGACGCTTAATGGATACCCTACTTATGTCACTGGAAATCCCACGACATAGGTTCAAAGGGACAACGAAATAAAGCTGAGTAAGAGAAAAACACTGTGAGACAATGTATACACCCAGTTCCTAGGATGATTGATATATCATGGTTTTTACCATGATTTGGCCATGATTTAACCCGGTTTTATCGAGTCTTTTTGGTATATTTCTAGTGTTTTAGAGTCTTTGCAGGTTCGTGTACGTGTCGAGCTTAATTGGTGATTATGGAGAATTTTGGAGCATCAAGGAAAGAAGAGCTGAAGTCGCGAGCACGGATTTTCAATTGCCGTCAGATTGGCGCGTCGATCGACGGAAGCACGTGTGCGTCGATCGACGGAGGAAACTGTTTCGCGAAGGAAGAGGATTTTTCCAATTATGAAGATTTCTTTTTTACCCCAAAAGTTCCAGAAGTTAACAAATAAAGCCCAGCCCGAATTCTAGCCTATAAATACCTAGTTTTCTTTTAGTTTTCATGAAGTTTGCTTTTATCAAAGAATTAGGTTTTTCAGAGAGATTTTGAGAGTTAGGGAGACAAGTTTTCAGACCATTCAGATTTCTTCGAACCCTTTGTAATTCTTTCTTACTCTATTTTAATGTTGTACTATTCAGCTATTGTGATTTGCTTTGCATCCATGTCTGAGTAATCTACTTGTTAGGTTTAGGGTTTTTCAAAGGAATTAAGATGGATTGTTAGAATTGAATTCATGTTAGGATTATCTATTGGTTCTTCATCTAGATTGTTATAACCCTGATTTAGGATTGATCACTCTAAATTAGCTATATTAGGTTGATTAATTAGAAGCGGAAGCATCAACTGATAACTTGACCATAGTCTTAGATGAGCAAAATCACCTATTCTCAAAGGAATTTGGTTTAGGGATTTTATGAACAATTGAAACCTAAACTTTAATGCTTGCATAAATTGATTGGCTTTACAAAGGAATTTGGATTTCTAGGGTTTATGCATAGATAATTAATTCAACGGAAGTCGTTTAATTTTACATTAGAGTTTCAAGTTCGAAAACGGTTCTTCATTAAAATCCTGACAGTTTATTAATCCTACAATTTATCTTTGCTTGTGAATTTCCCGAAAACCTAGCTTTTGTTTAATTGAATTCTTAAAAACCAACAAACTTTCTTTGCTTTGAATTATTTCTTGCTTTTACTGTACTTTATTCGCTTAGCTCAATTCGAAGTTATTTGTCCTATCGTTTGATTTGACTCCCAGTGATTCGATCCCTACTACGACGACCTCGTAGAGAGTAGCTCAAGGTAAATTTGAGCATAGCAATGATAAATAGTGTTACATGTGTGTGATAAGGCTAAGCATTGGCTTTTAATGATTCCATAACTTTGAGATATCAATGAAGTAATACAGGATGCTTATGTAAAACAAAGTTGATGGCAGATCACCTAGTGAGTGTGAAATGCGGCCGTTTCTAGGAGAATGAAAGTAAGGCTATATTCTCCGAGTTCACTCATGATTACCAGGAATGTTCAAGGCCAAAATGAACACAATAGAGAACCTAGTTCTGTGAGAGAATGAAGCTGTGATATAGTTGTTGTCTCGATTTACATCAAAGTCTAGGTGGTTCAAGACATCATGTTTACCTCCTAGTCGAGTAAACCCGACAGCTATTGATAATGACTAGTTCAAGGCTGAAAAGCTACTAGCCCAGATACAGTGGATTTTTCGCTCGTACTCTCAAAAGTCGTTTTCCGAGTCTTGTCGAGTCGGTCAAGTCTGTCGAGTCGTCCAGTGTTTAGAGTCATTTCTATTCATGAGGGGGATTGTTGGAACTTGTTTTTTGACAATGGCATTAGCCAATATTTCGGTGGCTTTTTCGAACAATGTAATTGTCGGAATGACCGGAACTTAGAATCGTTGGATTCATTGTAATGAGCACTATGATATAGTGTATTCATTTGTCAAAAATGGCATTCGTTTGAATGAGAAATGTTGGTCCAAAGTCGATGACTTGGAAAGCTTATTAAGTATATAAAGTGCAGAACTCATAACAAGGTTTAAAATCTTGTGTACACTTTGGTGTATTATAGAGAAGAGATATTCGGGCCGGAATTTGATGATGGGCTTCGGAGTTGTGCAAATGGACCTAGGACCCAAAAGACTTAGTCTTTTTTGTCTAGATTCCTTTTGACTAAAAATATTGACTAAGTCGATATAAATCTCATCTAGTTAAATGAGTGTTAATGTTACAATTAAGCTAAGAAAAAATAAGTTTTGGTTTTGTCTCTAAGGTAAAAGTTTATTTGGTCAAATGTTATTATGTTGAGGACTTAATTCTTTTTGACTCCCTTTATTGCTCCAACCTTAGTAAAGGTTAAGGTGTTGGCTATATAATCAAGTCATGTTCTTTCTCATGATTTCCCATTGACAATAATATCAAGAAAGAGTTCCAAAGCAATTCTCCTCATGATCTCTTCTTTTCTTGTGTCTGAGAGTACACGCAGAATTTTGGTTAGATAGGTTCTGTTCTTCGGTGATAGAAGACAGAAACAATGCAGTTGTATCCTGGGAATCTTATCGCTATGAAACCGTCACACTACGGGGCGTTTAAAGATTTAAGGAAAGAGATTCGTCTCGCCTCTGCAATTCCTTTTCATCTTTGTAATTTGGTATTGTAATTCTTGAATTTGTTCTTAAATTATCTTTTCATATATCAGTTGCCCAATTGTAGAAATTCGGGTCTTACATTTTTGGACATCATCATTCGTGTGGAGTGGTGATTGAGACCTCATCATTTTTGGACCTCATCATTAAAAAATTTCTAAAGAAGATTGAGAGCTTGAGCTCTGGAATCCTGTAGAGTGGTGACATCTCTAAAAAAGGACTAGCTGAGGTTAGTTAGGATTACCTAAAATGAATAAAACTCTCTGTCTCAAATTAATATCGCTGCTAGGCATGGGCATTCGGGTATTCGGGTCGGGTCCAGGTTCGGGTCCTAATGGGTACAGGTTCCTTCGGGTATACTAAAAACATACCCATACAGGTTCCTGTAAGACACAGGTTCGGGTCCAGGTTCGGGTCCAGGTTCGGATACAGGTTCGGATACAGGTTCCAACTTATTAAACCATTTAAATATCCAAATTTTACAAGTTTCTTCTAGATATAGGTTCGAGTCTAGGTTTTGTGATGTATTTATACCCAAAATCTAAACAAAAACCTGTAACTTGAACCTGTAAAATGCATTTGAAACACAAACAAACCAACAAGACAACAATCATAAAGTATGAACTAATTTAAGAATACAATTATCAATCGAAGTTTGTCAATGTATAAAACTATATCAATGTAACCAAATCAATTAGACAAACGAATAAGAGTCAATGACGAATCACGAATCGAAATAGATCATTTAGATAGACGAACAACGGAACAAGAATCAATGACGAATCACGAATCAATCGAAGCAAAATTAGAAAGAGAATGATGATAATTGTAGATCAAACTCAAGATGCCTATGATAAAAGAGACGAGTGTGGTCGAGCTCGAGAAGGATTTGCAAAAATCGAGCTTGAAATTTAAGGGATTTCATTCATTTGAAGAATCGATGTTTTGGTGTTAGTAATGGTATTGGAAAGTCGAACCCGTAACAACAAATAAAAGTAAAACATTTAACTCATTTGTAAAGGTTCTTTTTATCAGTATTATGACAATATTATAAAAAAGATTATAGAAAACAATATCAATAAAATCCGTTTTATCATAATCTTCGGTAGATTTGACCTACTAGGCTTAGGCATACATGTTCAAGTTCGGGTACAGGTTCGGGTACAGGTTCAAATTCGGGTACTAAAAACATACCCATACAGGTTCCTCTATAATTTCGGGTCGGGTCCAGGTTTGGGTCTTACAGGTTCGGGTCCAGGTTCGGGTACGCAGGTTCAGGTTATTTTGCCCAGGCCTAATCGCTGCTATTTTCAAATTTGAGCTTCTTGTGGGTGAAATGGATCAAGTCTTCTCGTATACGGGGAAATAATTTTTGGTGTTTGGATGCGAAGAAACCATCCTCATGGACTTGTAAATCTCTGTTAAACCTAAGACCTAGCTGCTCGATTTGTAAGGCTAAAGTGGGAAACGAACAGAACACTAGCTTTTGGTGGGACCACTTGACATGTCTTGGACCACTCATTTATCTGTTTGGCTCCTCTGTTCCTAGAGAATTGCAAATCCCTATTGACTCTATGGTATCTACATCATGCAACAAGACTGGTTGGGTTCTAAGGGAAGCAAGATCACCTGCCGCAGAAGCCTTACAAATCCAATTGCAAAACCGTGCCAAGACTTCTTGAGGCATGAGGCGAGTTAAAAAATGAAACTTCTTTTCAATATATTTGTTTAACGGTAAAGTTAAATAATATAAGTTATTAAAAATAATAATAATAAATAAAGTCTAAATCCAATAAAAAGAAGTTTAAAACCAACAAAAAGAAGTCTAAAACATTAAAAAAATATATATAACTGACAAAATCGTAAAACACCTATCACTGGGTTCGAACTTTGGTAGTAGCTAACTGGTGGACCTCTAGAAGTATATATAACCACTACATTATAATAAAAATTTGGTCATTTGGGACCTCAAAATATGTATGTTTAATCGGGGCCTGAGACAAATGCCTTTTCCTTTATTCTATAGGCACGGGCCTGTCCACTTGACGACAATCTCCATCCTCTCTTTCTATGTATCTCCTGATTGCTACTTCTGGCTTGCCATTGAGGTGAAACTATCATCATTCTATGCTTAGAACACATGGAAATAAGTAAGACCGGGTGCTCCATTGCAATTGTGGACCTCCAATATTTGGTTCAAAGGCCATATCCCAAGGGATACATTCCTTTTGTGGGTTACAACTTACACATCAAGACATGATGCCTACCCGAGCCCGTCTTCTCAAATGGGGTCTCCAAATCATCCCATCATGCTGCTTATGTAATGTTTACTAGAATAGTACCCGCGTTTTACGCGGGATAAAATATTTATCAAGTAAAATTAATATAGTTTTAGTTATAAAACTAATTGTACTTATTGATATATTTGTTATACAAAATTTAAGATTAATTTTACATATTTAAATTTGCGATTGTTTTTTTTATAAATGTGTTCCACCTGTGAAATAATTGAAACCAAGAAAACATATTTCTCAAAGATACAAAAATAAAAGCTTTTGTATATAACCAAAAACTTGTCACCAATTTCCGATCTTATACATTAATTATTATTTTAATATTTATTTAGTAGATAATTCATTTTTCGGAATTGTTTGGTAATATGCATTATATTAGTCAAGTTAGTATTGTCTATTGAAATAATATTTAAATAGTGAGATCTTATACGTACAAATGTAGTAATATTAATTATGTTAACTATATGAGCAACCTTATATACTTTTTGTTAAATATAGAGATTAAGGTATTTGAGTGTTTGGATATGAATATAATAATAATTAATGATAGTTATAATTTTTAAGGTATATGGATTAAATTATTTTAGAGTGTTTGGATATGAGTATAGTAGGAGTTAATAATTTTATATTAATTAAATGAAAAAATGTGAGAAAAATGAGAGTTTGACACATAAGCATAAATGCTTATCCTTCAATATATAGAAGGTTTTGCCACGTCATATTAAAAGGATGCCATGTCACATTTTTTGTCCGAGGATGAATGTGAGAAAGACATCTAACCAAATTTGAGAAATCACCTATTTATTAAGGGGATACTAGATGAATCCCTGCGTTATACGCGGATTAATAATTTGTAAGAGTTATAATAGCCAATAATGTTATAATTTGTTTTTTAGTTGATTTTGGTCTTTAGGAAAAAAATTCAACTTTTTTTTATCAATAATATAATCTAGAATAAAGCAAATAGTGAGACGAAAAAATGGTTTTGATTCCTATTATATTGGAGGAAATTTGTAAACATATTACCAAAAATTTGTTTGTTTTGAAAACTAACCCCTCTTTTCAAATCTTTGAAAAATTATCTTTTTCATACTTACAATGTTTAAATAATAAAAATCAATGATAAAAGGAGAATAAAATAATTAATATTATCTAATTAAAACATATAAATTAAATCCTAAAAATCTAAACTCTAAATTCCTAAATACTAAACCCTAAACCCAACATACAAAAATCAAAACCCAACAAACTAAACCCTAAATCATATATCCTAAACCCTAATAATAAACCCTGAACCAACATCATAAATCATAAAGCCTCAATCCTAAACCCTAAACTCAAATAATAAATTGGGTTTAGGGTTTAGGATTTAGGGTTTACAGTTTATTATTTTTGGTTTTAGAATTTAATATTTAGGGTTTAGGGTTAATATTTAGGGTTTAGTATTTGTGGTGTAGGGTTAAGTATTTTGGTTTAGGATTCTAAGAAAAATGAAAACAAATCATTAAAATTAATTTTGAAAAAAGCTTTTTTATTTTAAATATAAAATCAAGATATTTTTTTCCTTTTTTCTACAAAAAAGTCATTTTTCAAAATTTTCAACTCAAGGGTTAGTTTTCAAATTTTATTAATTGTTTGGAATATTAAACCAATCCTCCCTTTATATTTTGATCAAATAATATTTTCTCAAATAAATTTAATTTTTATATTAGTATCTAAATATGATTTATTTGTTAAAATATCCAATAAAATAGAAATTGTTTATTTTATGATTGAGTTTTGTTTTCTAAATGTGTTCAATATCTATTTGGTTAAAACCATGTGAATTATTTGTGAATAGCAATATAAAAAAATGAAAATAATTTACTATAGATAAGTTTGTGTAGTTTGATTTTGGCTTGTGTTTACATTTTAATCAAAATATTATTTTTCTCCAATAGATCAATATTGTTCTTTATTGTATTCAATAGTAAATTTGGGCAATTGGATTAAACATTATTTTTTTGGTAATTTTAAGTAAACTTATTAAAAATGTTTACGTTGAAATTTTATCATTTGTGTATAACTTTATATATAATATATGAAGTTTACTATTAATTTATATAAAATAATCAATTGAATAAGAACAATCAAAGTTAATGGGATAAGTATGAAGTTAATTAATTGTGATTCTTTATGAAATCAATGGGCTAAGTATTCAATAACTCATGTTTAAGTGTTTAAAGTTTGTTTGAGTTTTTTGCCATATCACATTTGACATGGCTTTTTTTTGTCTAACTTTGAAGGAGAAGAAGATACACAAGCATCTCTCTAATACTATTTAGGGGATGGAAGTGGAATAGTTGCCTTTTTTAGAAAATTCTAATATCTGATATCAGTGGATATATATGCTTTTTTCTGAAGGTCGGAGTAAATATAAAATTTGTTATATTAATTAAAATATTATTTCTATCAAAATGAAAGTCTGAAACTCATGTAAGGTACACACTCTTTTTTTCCATCCAAAACAGAGCAGAAGAAACGACAAATTGGGGTTTTTTAGAAATAAAAATGATTATTGGGTTTATGTTTAAAATATCTTTGTTGTTGCTTAAAATGTCAACAATATAAATTCATTTACAGAAATTCACACGAAACATGAAAACAAACATAAATCATAAATTCAGAATAGAGTCCGCATGTAGCTTATAGAGATGAAAAAAGGTTTTGGCGTCAAAAGAGCATGGAACAATGGCTCAAAGCTGGAGATTTGAACACCAATTACTTTCACAATTGTGTGAAGGGGAAGAAAATCCAGAATAGAGTCCTCATGTTGCTAGACAAGAACAATCGGGAACATTTTGCTGAAGGTTCCAAAGGAAGTACAACACTGGAATACTTTCGAGATTTGTTCATGAGCTCTAATTCGTGTGATCTTCAAACACTATTTCACGGGTTCAACCACGCGTAAATCCGGAGATGAACCCATTCCTAACATCACCAATAACTGCAGAAGAAATCAAAATGGTTGCGTTTGCGGTGAAAGGAAGTAGTGCACCTAGCGAAGATGGCATGACCGGTGTCTTCTACCATAAGTTTTGGCACATTGTTGGAGAGTCACTAACCTCTTAAATCCAACAATTCTTTTCTTCTGCGGTGATACCGGCTGATTGGAACCATACACAACTATGCCTCCTGCCTAAGATTCCTAATCCAACCAGAATGAAGGATATGCGTCCTATTAGCCTCTGCTCGGTGCAATACAAGATCATCTCAAAAATCTTATGTGATAGACTCAAGGATTCCTTCCAACAATCATCTCTGATACTTAAGGGGCGTTTGTTTCAGGCCGCCTCATCACGAACAATATCATTATCGCACATGAGATGATCCATGGACTCCAAACTGATGATATTATTGCAGAAAACTTCATGGCGGGCAAAATGGATATGTCAAAAGCATATGATCGTGTGGAGTGGTATTTTCTTGAAACATTAATGGAGAATCTGGGCTTTGATAGAAGTTGGATAATGGCGTGTATAAGTACTGTCTCTTTTTCTGTGTTGTTGAATGGTCGCTCCCATGGTTTCATTAAGTCGGGAGGAATTCATCAAGGTGATCTTCTTTCGCCATTTCTATTCATACTTTGTGCGGAAGCTTTGGTGGGTTGCTTAAATCAGGCCAAAGCCACATGTCGTATCAATGGCATTCGATTGGCTGACTATGGTCCTGCAGTTCATCATCTCTTGTTTGCTGATGATAGTCTGCTAATGTGTAAAGCTACGGTCGAGGAGGCCACTGCCAACACAGAGTGTCTTACCTTAGATGGTTTGGCTTCAGGGCAAGAAATCAACAAAGCTAAATCTTTTATAATCTTTGGAAAGAAGGTCACGATGGGGGTCAGATCTCAGGTGCAGGCCACTCTTGGAATTGATAACTTGGGTGGTGAAGGTAAATACCATGGATTACCAGAATGCCTAAGTGGATCAAAGAGGCAATTACTCGACTTCATAAGGGAGAAACTACAGGGACGGTTGAACGGTTGGTTCTCAAGAACATTGTCACAAGGTGGTAAAGAAGTGTTACTTAAATTGGTTGGTCTTGCTCTTCCGGTTTTTGCAATGTCGGTCTTTAAACTCCCCAAATACACGGTCTCCAAGCTCACAAGCGCAATGACTCACTGGTGGAGTAATGGCAAGGATAAGCGGAACATCTCTTGGGTTGCGTGGAAGAAACTGTGTAAATCCAAAGACCAGGGAGGTCTAGGATTCAAAGATATCACAATGTTCAATCAAGCCCTTCTTGGTAAACAAGCTTGGAGAATATTGTGCAACCCTAACTCTCTGTTGGCCCAGACTCTGCACCATAAGTATTTTAAAAGATCTTCTTTCCTAGAATACATTGCGCTTGGAGAAGCATACTACATGGGCGTGACCTACTCAAACAAGGACTAATCAAAGTGATACAGTAGAATTATAGTATGAATTAGAACGAACAAGTAGCAATTGAATCGATGAGTGCTTAGAAACAAAGATCCACTACCTCAAGAACTAGCTCCTCGAGACGAGAAACGAGCTAGAATCAAGAGAGACTCTCCAAGAAAGATTCAAGTTTGTTACAACGAAAGAAACAGAATTACAATTTTTCAGTTAATGAGTCTACAATGAATTCAATACATATATAACAAACTTTCTTTCTTCTTCCTTTTAGTCCTGCTTTTCTCTTTATTTACTTTCTGTATTTGCATTTTAGTCGTTGTTCTTTGACTTCTTCTTCATTTATCCCCTTTACTTCTTTCCTATAACAAATCCTCCCTCTCTAGAGAACCTTGTTCTCAAGGTTGAAAGGAAGGAAACCGTTTGCAGAGATCGTATAAGTATTCCCACGTAGCTTCTTCCACAGGCAAATGTACCCACTTCACTAATACTTGAGTTGCTGCTTTTCCTTGTCCTTGAACCATCCTTCTTTCTAATATCAGCTCCGGTTCTTTGACTAATACATCTGAGATAATGGATGGGAATTGAGTAGAGGTTGGTACATTTCCGACTAACACCTTGAGCTGTGACACATGAAAAACTGGGTGTACTTTGGAAGTAGCAGGCAAATCTAGTTTATATGCAACCGGTCCACATCGATCCAAGATTTTGTAAGGACCAAAGAACTTGGCAGATAACTTGGGATTGGTTCTTACCACCATTGACTGTTGACGATATGGTTGTAGTTTGACATAAACATAATCACCGATGTTGTAATTCTTTTCCGTTCTATGTTGATCTGCAAACAACTTCATACGATGTTGAGCTCTTAAAAGATGAAACTTCAAGATCAATATCATACTCTCTCTCTCTTCCAAGCTCTTAGCTACTACTGCAACCTTTGATTCTCCAGGTAAGTAAGGTAAATGTATTGGTGGACTCTGACCATATACTGCTTCATATGGGGTAAGTTGAGTCGCTGAATGGCAGCTTGTATTGTACCAATATTCTGCTAAGGAAAGCCATTTACTCCATAATTCCGGTCGATCACTACACATACACCTTAAGTACGTCTCCAAACAACGATTCACGACTTCAATTTGGCCATCCGTCTGTGGGTGGTAGGCACTAGAAATTTTTAACTCCACTCCTTGAAGAGAGAACAATTCGGTCCAAAAGTCACCGAGGAATACTGTGTCTCTGTCACTGATAATGCTTTTAGGACATCCATGAAGCTTATAGACGTTGTCCATGAATGCCTGAGCTACTGGCAATGCTGTATAAGGGTGAGCTAAAGCCACAAAATGAGCAGCTTTTGTTAGACGATCTACAACCACCAATATCACTGACTTATTCTCAGAACTGGGAAGTCCATCAATAAAATCCATAGAGAGATCTGTCCAAATGGTATCTGGAATCGGTAAAGGCTGCAACAATCCTGGAGAAGCCGTGGTGTCATATTTACATTGTTGACATACATGGCAGCTTCTAATGTATGCCTGAATATCTTTGGCCATACCTTTCCAATAAAAGAGTCCCTTAACCTTCTGATGTGTTGCATCTCTACCAGAATGTCCCCCACTGCCAGAGCAATGTAGCCATTGTAATATCTTATTTCGCACCTCCAAATTGTAATATCTTACTCTTTCTTCTTAAAACATTTTGAACCCAAGAGAAGTGTTTCTTCGCCTTTTGATCTTTTTTAAGTGCTTCAATAAGGTTCTTAGTCTCTCCATCTGTTTGATAACTTTCTTGAATTTGTTTCAACAAATCACACTCCAACACAGACATGGCCATATGGAGAATCTCAGCTCCTTCCACTCTAAACAATGCATCTGCTACTAAATTCTCTTTTCCTTGTGTTATATTGTATCTCATAATCGAACTCTAGCAGTTTAGGTAACCACTGTTGTTGTATAGGGGTATTCAATCTCTACTCCAATAAGTACTTAAGGCTTCTCTGGTCTATTTTAATGACAAAGTGATTAGGCAGTAGGTAATGTCTCCACTTCTGTACCGCAAACACAACTGCTAATAGTTCTTTCTCATATATTGACAGATGCAGTTGTTTACCCTTCAAATGTCTACTGATGAAAGCCAGGGGATGATTTTGTTGCATCAGTACTGCCCCAATACCTGTTCCACACGCGTCTGTTTCTACCACAAAAGGAATATCAAATTGTGGTAAAGCTAAAACCGGTGCCTCACACAATGTTTTCTTCAACACTTCAAATGCTTCTTGAGCCTCATTAGTCCATTTAAATGCTTCCTTCTTTGTTAAGCTCGTTAAAGGTCTAGCAATAGATCCAAAATCTTTCACAAACCTTCTGTAATACCCTGCCAATCCCAAAAACCCTCTCAACTATTTGACGTTTGTAGGTGTTGGCCACTCAGTCACAGCTTTAATCTTCTGAGGATCTGTTGAAATACCTTCTTCCTGGATATAGTGTCCCAAGTATTCTACTATTTTAGTAGCAAACTCACATTTGGACCTCTTTGCATAAAGCTGATTAGTTCTCATAACCTCAAATACTTTTGTCAAATGCTCCAAATGGCTCTCCAAGTCTGGGCTATAAATCAAGATGTCATCAAAAAATATGAGGACAAACTTTCTGAGAAATGGCCAAAAGATTGCATTCATCAAGCCTTGGAAGGTGGCAGGAGCGTTTGTCAAACCAAAAGGCATCACAAGATATTCATAATGACCACTGTAAGTTTTGAAGGCTATCTTATGAATATCTTGAGGGTCCATTCTAACCTGATGATATCCAGCTCGCAAATCAACCTTAGAGTAGATGCTTGATCCTCCAAGTTCATCCATTAAATCTTCAATAAGAGGAATAGGAAAACGATCTTTTACTGTCATCCCATTAAGTTTTTTGTAATCTACACACAGCCTCCATGTACCATCTTTTTTCTTTACCAAAACTACTGGTGATGCGTACGGACTAGAACTGTCCTGTATAATCCCACTCTTCAGCATTTCTGTTACCATTTTATCCACTTCATTCTTCTGATAAACCGCATATCTATAAGGTCTTTGATTCACCGGGTCTGCACCTTTTAACAGAGGAATCTTATGATTGAAGTTTTCTCTGAAAGGCGGCAACCTTTTAGGTTCCTCAAAAATAACTTGATACTCCTCCAATAAGTCCTCGATAGCCTTATATTCTGCTGTTTGTTGAGCTGTTGTATTCGTTTCCATCAATTGAATTGCTGCATTAGAACACTCTGTGAACTGTATCATAGAACAGTGAGCTACTTCTTCTTCTTTCTTACTGGACTTTTGTGCCCTCATCTCTCTGAGAGATCCATTTTTTATACCATGTAACACCACCGTTTTTCTATTCATTATAAACCTCATCTCCAAGTTTTTGAAGTCACATGTAACTAGACCTAGCTCTCCCAGCCACTGTATGCCCAATACCATATCACAACCACCTAGAGGAATTAGCATAAAATCATCTTTGAAAGGAGTATTGTGAAATGTCCAATCAAATTGATTCACCATGCCTTGAATCTTCAATTTGCTACCATCTGCTACTGCCACTTTAGCTAATCCAGCCTGTGTAATCAAACAATTCATCTTCTCTGCTACTTTCACATCCATGAAGTTATGTGTTGACCCTGAGTCTATGAGGACAAACATAACTTTCTAATCATGAACTCCTTTAACACGCATTGTATTGTAATCTGATATTCCTGCAACTACGTTTAAAGAGATTTGGGGTAACTTCTCATGTTCTCTTACTTCTCTATCATCAACTTCTTCTTCATATTCTACAAACCCATCTTCCTCTTCCGTATCTCCTTGTATCGAATACAACTGAGCCGGTTTTTTATGAATCTTCATGTGTTCAGGAGAGTATTGCTCTTCGCAATAATAACATTTGCCTTCTCTTCTCTTTCTAGCCATTTCTTCTGGTGAAAGGAATGGTAACAAATGGTTTCTCGGTTCTCTAGGTTTATCCTTGTTCCAACCTCCTCCTTTGAATTCATCCTTTTTATAAGACACATTGTGTCTGACTTGTGTATTACCACTACCACTTCCTTTATTGTTTGACCAACTAGAGGTACCTGTTGCTACTAGATGAGCCTTCTCATATAGTTTCCCCAATACCAAACACCTTCTTACTGTTTGAGGAGCAAACATGCGTACATGCATCTGCGTATCAAGACGTAATCCTGATAGGTAAACACTCACTAGATCTTCCTCTGTAAAGTTTAAACGCACTCTAATGGATTCAAATTTCGCATGATACTCCATTATTCCATTATTTTCTTGCAACTTCTTTAACTCTCCAATAGGATCATCTAACACATCTTCGAATCTGTCTTTCAAAATTGATTTATACGTCGTCCAATTGTTCAATACTTGTGGTCCCAAATCTGATTGAACCAAAGACTGATGATATTTCGCAGCTTGATCATCAAAATGAACCGATGCTAAATTCACCTTCATATCATTCGGAGTATGAGCTATCACAAAGAACTGTTCCACCTTAAACATCCAATCAGAGATATTTGTTCAATCGAATCTAGGAAAATCTATCCTTCCTACTCGAGTGATTCCATTGTACAGATTAGGATCTAACCTCGTAGCAATCGGTGATTGGTTTTCAAGATTGATTTCTGGTGTTATGTTATCTCTTCCGATGTTTCTTTCTGGAGGATTCGTGTTGCTTGTAGAAGCATTGCTTGTACGAAACGCTTGAAGCAAATCGAACAATTGATCAAAACGCTGATTGTTCGACTTGAACATCTCCTTCTGTTCTCTCACAATACCTTCGAGTACTTCGATTCTTGAGCCAAAAGCTTCGTCTGCGTTGCTTACCACTGCTTGTAATGCTTGAGCACGAGTTTCTCGATGATCCACCATGATTCCGAGGAACGATTGAATCTGATACCTTTGATACAGTAGAATTATAGTATGAATTAGAACGAACAAGTAGCAATTGAATCGATGAGTGCTTAAAAACAAAGATCCACTACCTCAAGAACTAGCTCCTCGAGACGAGAAACGAGCTAGAATCAAGAGAGACTCTCCAAGAGAGATTCAAGTTTGTTTCAACGAAAGAAACAGAATTACAATATTTCAGTTAATGAGTCTACAATGAATTCAGTGCGTATATAACAAACTTTCTTTCTTCTTCCTTTTAGTCCTGCTTTTCTTTTTATTTACTTTCTGTATTTGCATTTTAGTCTTTGTTCTTTGACTTCTTCTTCATTTATCCCCTTTACTTCTTTCCTATAACATAAAGTCATTGGTAATGGGAACGATACCAAAGTCTGGTTGGACAATTGGATCCTTGATGGCATACCAAGACCGCCGAGATACCAACATAATGCTCCAATCGAGTTGACAATGAAGGTCTCCGAGTTTATCCACCAACAGTCTAGAACCTGGGATGTGGTGCTTCTAAGACAATTCATAGAGGAGGAAGATGTTCAAAGGATAATCAAAATTCCTGTGCCTACGCAGAGTCAAGATGTAGTGGGTTGGGGCTTCTCCAAAGATGGATCATATTCATCTAAGAGTGGCTATTAATTTATGGATATGGTGGCTCAACTGCAGTCAAACTCCACTCCAACCATTCCTCCCGTTGAACAAAAGCTTTGGACCAGAATCTGGAAGTTAAAAACGTCTCCCAAAATTCGCCATTTTTTTGGAAAGCACTAGCCGGTGCTCTGGCTGTAAAGGAGAGACTACAATCGAGAGTGTCACGGCCCTGACCCGAAATTCAAAATTTTAACGCGAAAATATGCATTGGACTATGAACGCAAATTGGATTAAAAGAAAAAGTCTATTAAAAGAATTTAAGTGAAAAAGGCCAAATGAAATATGTTCCTTCTCAAAGCCCATTAACCTAAACCCTAAGCTAATGAGCCAAGCTAATCTTTTCGTTCTTTTTGCCGTCGAATACAAGAGAAAGAGAAACAGTGAGTTGTCGTGAAGAGAAGAGAAGAAGAGAATTGATGAAAAGAAGATGTTGTCGTGGAGGTGTGGCGACATAGCCGTGACGGTGGAGATGAGCTTCGGCGGCGACGATGGTGACGTGAAATCACGGTGAAGTAGTGGTGGTGATTTGGTGGTGGTGACGTGAACATCGGAACCAATCGGTGAAGAAGAGGAAAATGAGGAAGAAGGGGAATCAGATCTGGCATAGGGTTTTGGAGAGCCTTTTCTGGTCCGATCCGATTGATGCTTTCGTCGTTCTTCTTACCACTGTAAAGAAGACATTACCTAGTTTCTGGAACAGGTTTTCGATCTCAAATCCGAGGTAAGGTCCATCGGGAAATCAGTCTCAAAGTTGATGAAAAATCATTGTTCCTGAACCTTGAATATTTCCAAGTAATATTGGATCTATTCCAGTCTCATGTTGCAGTGTTTGGAGGACGATTTCGGTTACATCAGAGAAGTTACGGCCATTTAGTTGAGTTCTGATGATAGAGGAAATGTCAGTGAAGCCATGGAAGTTTTAATCATCTCGATCGGAATTGGTCCTCGGCCATGGCGAGCTTGGCTTGTTCCACAAGAAACAGCAGAATCCGCTTTTATCAACTTCAGAATATTCAGCACCAATGCAGCTACTTTGGAGGTCCGTTTGGCAGCTCATATCTGGTCCGATTGAGCTGTAATTTTGTGGAGTTATTCATGGCAATACTGTATTTGGAATCAACAGTTCGTTTATTATTTATTCACGACTTTTGAAGCAACGTTTGTACAGTTTTGTTTGATGATAAATTGTATTGAGTTATATTGTTTGGTTGCACAAACGAGCTCAGAATGAGCTGGATTGCAGGCGCTTTGTGGAATCATACAAAGAGATGTTGTCAAAGGATAAGTGGATTAATTTCAGAGACTCCAGATACGTTAATGCTAAGGTGAGGATGGGACCTATGTTACTTCGGTACTAGTTGCCAATAGGTGTTCATGCATGCTAAGTCTAGGAATAGAATGTTTGATGTTTTTGGTTTTATATGTTAAGTCTAAGAATGAAATATTTGATGTTGGTTTTATATGCTAAGTCTAGGAGTGCTTGATGCTTGCTGATTGTAAGAATTTCTTGATGTGTGGTAATTATTTGGTAAAGAAAGAAGTTTAAGATTAAAAGTATATTTGCTTGAGATTGTTAGTTATTATATATAGTTGTACGGACGATCAGCAAACGTTAGCCCGTTGTAGAACTTGCTTGTTGGACTACGGACGATCAGCAAACGTTAGCCCGTTGTAGTCCATGGATTATGAGGCCTTAGAGGGCAAGTGACGGGGAGGACAGACCCAAAACGCGTGAAAGGGGTTGGCTCCGCCGTCTGTAAAGAAGAAAAGTATGTATATATATGTAAAGTAAAGAATGATAGAGAATGAGTAAAGAATGAGTAAAGAATGTGAATGAATGTGTTATAGAAGTGTTAAGTATGAGTGTCATAAATGATAGTGATAAGTTGGTTGTTGTTTGATCTGTTTCAGGTTTAGTATGTTTGACCGTTTATTGTTTTCTAGTATTGGAGTTCCTGCGGGTAACTTCTTCACTGGGTAATTTAAATTACTCACCCCTCCTCTTTCCCTTTGCAGTGAATGCAGGTTTGTTTCTTGTTGTACAAGTTAGGGCAAAACAAGATTCAACTGAGACAAAGCAACGAATCTCGCATGAGAATCACCAACAACAACAACCCAAGATCCATTCAACAACTCAGAAACATCGAACTTATCCAATTTCTGAAACTCACAACTCAAAACTTTCCTTGATTTCTACCAATCCCAATTCGTATCGAAGTTATCAAGCTTCGACCCATTAGTCCTATGAACAGATTGTGTATTTGGTTTCGGTTTAACATCCCAAACCATTTGATTCGCCTTGTTAATACATGAGATACTATGATTATAGACAACGACAGATGAGAAGCTTGATCACACGAAGAAGAAAAGAGAGAGACAGAGGGAAGAGGAGAAGAGACGATGAGGACCGTCGATTCCACACCGGAATCGCCGTCGGAACAGCTTGATTCATGACGCCAACACCAAGATCACATCGGAATCGCATCGAGAGAGAGACGAAACGAAACGATTTTCGTTTTGCAAAATGAGATGTTTCAACCTTGCCACGTGGGCTAAAGACACGGTTCATTTGGGTCTATATGCAGAACTTTTTAATCAGGTTTCATTAGTTTAATAATCCATTTTAATCAAAGACACCTTCAATAATTCTGCATTGAGGATGCTCTAAGAGCATGTGCATTGGAGACCTCCATGATAGGTATCTAAAAGATTTTATAATTAAATTTAATTAACTTTTAATTTTAAGACACTTATGATTAATGATCCCTCCATTGTAGACACCTAATGTTGAAGGTCTAAAATAAAAAAATATTTGTAATTCATTTAAATTTTATTAAACATTTTATTAAACTAAAAAACATTTAAAACATTGAAAAGTTGGAAAAAATTTGAAACATACATGGCATAAAAAATATTTTCTTCCCAATCATAAACATACAAAGCACCAGTACGTTCTAATCTTGACGTTGTCCAAATCGTTTCCATATATGGTCAACCAAATCTTTTTTCAAGTCTTCATGTTTCTTTCTATCACGAACTCGAGTTCGAACGGCCAGCATATACTAAGCATCCATCACTAGCAACATTGTTTCCTTTTAAATCAGAAGCATTATGGACACACCTAATCTAAAAGTAGCAAGAGAGACACGTCTCTTTAACAAGGAAAATATTAAAACAAAACGTCAATCAATGGAAACAATCAAAACTAGAAGGGCACACATATGAATCAATATTAATCATACGATACCTTGCTGATTCATTTATAACTGCGAACGGGGTAACACATCCAAGGGATACCTTAAAGGAAAAGAGAGTAGAACGAGTGTAAAATAGTAGTTGTTCCACTAGATAAAATCATGAAATTAAGTAGCATAAATTCATATGGACCTGTTCTAGACTACACTAAGCAAAACAAACGTATCACCAAGAACCAATCGACTCATTATAAGCAATCCTTGTCAGCTGTTCAAAAAAAAAAACAATCACTACTATTGATCAATTGCTACAACAGGCTTATTTACTAAAGTTCTGTCCATATATACTACAAAATCCCGTAGCAGTGGAAGTGACACTGAATAATACCTGCAATAGCTCACCAAGTGCTTCTTCAGGAGCCATTCTTATTCCTCCTTTTCCCAAACCAAGTCTCTGAGATAAAACTGCTTGGATTAAAAGTCACAGTTAACACCCATTAACATAAAAAGAAACATCTTGATTTCACAAGCTCAATGACTTCTTCTGAAGGAAATAAACATGTATTACCTTTCATATCAACTTTTGTATCTTCCATTGCTGAAACTATGTAATAACAATGTTTCTTGTCTTGCAAAAGAAGGAACAAGAAGCAATTGAGCCATTTACAATGAGTTAATGGTGTCTACACTTTGAACATTACCTTCAAGAAGAGATTCTTGCTTAATGCCCCCTCGTTACTGCTTACATACGTGGCCTACAGATTCAGAGAGACAAAACAAAGACTTAATAAACCCCATCTCCCACTTGTGCATTGCAATATCCATAAATCTGAAAATATATTCACCTGTTCTTCGACAGTTAGAACAGGCGGATGTTCATACTTGGAGTAATCAATCTTAAGTTCCTGAAAGACCAAGAAGATTCATACATAACATAAACATCAATTTACTTTGCCACATTCTCAACAACCGATCAACTTTGGCAAAGATGAATCTGGTAATACCAAATAACAAGTGATTTCGTCCGTTTCACACAAATACGAAGAAATCAAAAAAATGAATAGAAACTTCCTGAGAAGAAGAAGAAACGAAAGAGGTAGCAGAGTCGTGAAGCTCTTTAACCTGTTCGACGACGAGTCTCACTTCTTCTTCGACGATCTCTCTCGCCTCTGAATCGATTCAAGGAAATCGCCTCTTTTGGTGGCGTCGGAGAAAACGAAGAAAGAGAGAGGAGTAAACACGAAATCCTGATTTTCTTCCAGCCAATACGAATCAGCCACGTCAGTCAGCGTGTCTAATTACAAAAAATGGATCAATACAAGACACTTTCAATGGATTTTGGATCTGCAAAATATGGACTTAATAATTTTTTATGTTTTACACCCAATAATTAAATCTTATTGGATCTGCAATGCACATGCTCTAACAGTAAGTATCGGGCTGGCCATGCAGTCAACGTGTCTTTCAATCATGCATGCTAATAATTAAGTGTTAGTTTGCGTTTCTAAACTTTTTGTATGTCAAGTTGGATAAAAAAAAATTGATTAAGAGATTAAAGTTTTGAGGTTTTGGTTCCTGATGACAACTATTCGTTTGGTCGTGATTGTTTTTCAAAAATGTAAACTTCTTAAAGAAAAAATTAACAAGCACAAAAAATAAATTCGAATAAGCATCGAATTTTCAGATATGATTAATTTTTTGCGGTTACTATTTGGATGAACAGTAAAAATGAATAGTAAAATTTTGAAAACTGAGATAAGGATTGATACAGAATTTTGAAATTGAAAATTTAAAATTTGAAAGGTTTACAATTTTTAGAGAGAGAAAGTTTGTAGAGAGAAGGCAGAGAGAATTCTTGAAAATTGCTCGTGTCTTCTTTGCTTGCTATGGCTTGGTATTTATAGGCCGAGTTGCCTGATTGTTGCGTTGATACGTGTCCTTCATCCAATGGTGCTGACATGTCTTTAACAGGTGTCCTTCATCCAGTGGTGCCGACACTCTTGAGGGCTTTGTTACGTCATTGCTTACGTCATTGCTTACGTCATTACTGACATCTTGCTTACGTCATGCTTTGGTTGCGTATGTCTTTTCATCTTGATTTGTTTTATACAGAGTGTATACTCCGTATATTATTTAGAAACTACAAACAAGTATTATAATAATACTTTAAATAATATACTGAGTCTACTAGAATGTACTTTGAAAAGGTGGATTAAGCGACGAAAAGTATATACATTATTATCGGGTTTTTTTTTTTTTTTTTTTTTTTTATACAGTAATCAGAACTGTCGTCCCGGATACAACAGTGGTTTGCCAACGGGCTTACGGCCTTGCAAAGGACTTGCTGCCTGGAACACCGGCTGTGTCGGTATCGGGGTGGAAAGACGGAACTGTTATACGGTGGTAAGAGCATGTCCATTGGAGATCTTATTATTGGATCTAAAACATAAAAAGTTATTAAACCTACATTTTGGAGATCCAAAACCCATTGAAAGTGTCTTATATTGGATCCATTTTGTGTAATTAGACACCTTGACCCACTAAAAATTAATTAAATTTAATTAAAAAATCTTTTAGACACTCATCACAAGTTCTCCAATGCACATGCTCTAAGAGCTTAGAGAAAGCGCACAAATGTGCAATACTAATTTATTAGCATAGCTAAAATGGGTTTCTACTATTTTTTTGTACTTGTTTTTCATAAATCTGGATAAGATGATCGCCACTTGTGTATCTAGTTGGCTGTTAGTCATTTCCTGTCTGGGGAGGGGTTTTCGCTATAGTCAACTGTTGAGATATATGAATTAAAACATTATTTCCACGCATTAATTTAATAAAGAGTATTATTAGTTCAGTGCAAAAACACATACATAAATATTAAATTCAATCAAGGTCAGTAGAAGAACCTTTAATCATAATTTGTGTAAATGCTTTTTTTTTGTATCGGTTAAGAATCAATGTATTTAATATCATCTTGCTTCCACCCAGCGCTGAGTATATCCGCACATGGTGAATATATGTAAAATTATAATAACATGCTTCTTGTTATAATATAATCTTGCGTTCCGAATGGACAATATAAAATACGATCGTGCTCTTGGCAGGGCCAATAAACCAATTAGAAAAATCGTTAAACAATAAGTGGCTGCTTTTAGGAAAGTTTACCAGCTCCATAATATATTAAATAAAACCAAACTTTATCAAAATAAATAAATTATTTAGCTATTTCATAAAATACACAAACATTAATGGATTTTAAATAAAACTTGAATGATTTGTTTCTTCACTTATGATACACATTTTATTTTCATAAACTACACATTTTATTTTCATATTAACAATTTTGAATTTTCAGATGCTATTTCGGAAAAATTGGGGTACAAAAGATATGTTTGTTTGTTAATTTGGTATTTCCTTCTAAATATCCTATCAATTTCTTCCAACTAAATAATTTTAAAAAATTGGTCCAAATTTAAAAACTCATCTAAATAAATTATATGAATGTTAGTTCTTACACTAAACGAACATCAATTCTCATTTACATCTAAGTGATCTATCTGAATGAACAAACAAACATGCTTTTAATTTAGTAGTAATGATTTATCATGTATATAAGTCATCTAAGTTATGCATAATGGTAGGCAGAGTGCCACCAAATAATAAGTGGTGATTATTGTGTAGGTTATGTGAAAGTTATATCAGTTCTTTAATATATCATCTATTAATTATTATTGTATGGTTGTAACTAAATGTTTTGGTTGATTAAAAAAATTATTATATGGATTAGGTTCTTTTTGGTCTTATTGTTACCGTCAAACTCAACCCGATATTCTGTTGGGGGCGGGGCGGGGCGGGGCGGGGAGCGGCGTTGATGGTGTAGGTAAAATTGCTGAATTTAAGTTTTGAGTTTTTACCCGAAATAATTACTAAAATAATTTTTTAAAATATGTAAATTATTAAAACAATTTTAGGAAAAATGAGTTTACTAAAGCAACGACGTTTACGACTTGCATTTGCGATTAACAATTGGCTTTTGTGACATAAATTTACCACTGATTAAAACGATTAGCATTTGCAATTGGCGTTTGCGATTGACATTTGCGATGGACAATTAACTTACAATGGTTTTGCTAGAAATCTCAATTTCCCAAAACCCTTGATAAATTTAATTGTGTAGGTTTTGGTCGCATAACTTCCGGCCGTCTAAGGAGACAAGAGATATTAGTATACTTGGGGACAACCACACACAATCCATTAACACTGACCAGGGAGGAAACATCAACCAGAGAATTCAGAGATGGAGAAGTCCAAACCATCGATCTAACCGCAAAGAATACCATCGATCCTAGCAAAGGCGGATCAGACCAATGACCATCGCCTACAGCGATAACGACATAGAGGATCAAATTGTCCAAGGGCCCGATGAACAACAACATCACGAACAAGACCTCGCATGGATACAAAATTTGAAGACGCGGAGATGGAAGCAGCGACCTTGGCCAAAAGAAAAGAGATGAACCAACTCCACGCATCATTGCACCAAACTAAAGCCGATCTCAAAGTTGTCCGATCACAAATGCATAAAGCCACCAGCAAAGCTCCGAAAATCGATTGAGTGCTTAAAGAAGCATGAAAACACCCCCTTCAAAGTTCGTATTTCAAAGGCAAACATTTTAGACCCAAGAAGAATCTAGATCCAATTTAAGTAAAGGAAGACCAATCTAATGGAGAAACTAATGGCGTTCATAATAGCGATGGGGAGAGCTAACTTCAGGGAAGTAGAGAGGGACATCGATCACTGCATGCTATTCGTGAAGCACCTCAAGGGACGTGCTCTTCAGTGGTTCTATAGAATCGAAATGAACTCCATCGATAGTTTTGATCAGCTATCCGCATCGCTCTTAAAGCCCTATGGATAATTCATGGTACACGGGCAAAACAAAAGTTTACGAACCTTCATGGATGGATTTAAAGTAGTGCTATCTAAGGTGGAAGGGTTGAGCACCCAGTCCGCATTATAAGCTTTGCAAAATTCCTTATGGCTCGACTCAGTTTTTGAAAGGAGATGACGATAAACTAACCAGCCACGATCTAAGACGCCTTGCATGACGCCACATATTTCGCCAAGAGTGAAGATGAGGTCCGCATACTTGCACAACAAATCAGATAGTCAAAACACAACAATAATTCCCCCAAGCTACGAACCCTCAAGCCACCAAGAAGGGCAACCAGGGATCGAGTTTCGTCCAACACGAGGGAGGATTCAAAGGAGCTCATAACTACCAGGTCAATATGCCAAGCTTCGGTCACGACCAAGGACGAGGCCGACGAAGAGGCACCAGTAACAACACCTGGACCAGAGGACAAAGCCCTTACGACGAAACAGCCTATTGCGATTTCCACCGCGCTATTGGACATTTCACTACCAACTATCACACCTTAGGATACAAATTGGTTGAAAGGTTGGCGGACGAAATAGTTAAGGGAAATTTTGGACTCACATACTTTACGATGAAAATACGCACTAAACGCCATGAACATCCAAACGGAGAAAACCTAAAGCGTAAACGAAGGGTTAACGAACCAGATGGGGGAGGTGCGCTCCGAGATATGTACATGATAATGGAAGGATCACAATACTGCACAGACAAAATATCTGCAATCAAATCAAACCAACGGCACTCAGAATTTAGCGGTAACCTTTCTGAAGCCACAAAGCTACTGAACGAACAAACCAGTTTAGAAAAACAAGACACATAAGGCATTGATCAACCTCACAACGATCCTATGGTTATCAACCTAGATGTTTGCGATTCAAACATCTCATATGTACTCGTTGATATAGGGAGCTTCGTAGATGTCATCTTCCACGACACTCTACAATACATGAAAGTGGATTTGGCCGGAATCCAGCCATATCCAAAATAAGTAATAGGTTTCAATGGAGAAACAACAATGATGATGGGTACAATCAAACTCCTTGTCCAAACAGGCGACATAACAAAGACCTTGGAGTTGTATGTAGATGACCATCCAGCAATCTACAACATGATCAGGGTTACCCCTTGGATCAAATTAATGCTAGTTGTGCCATAAACCTACCACCTTTGCCTGAAATTCCCAACGCCAAACGGAGTCAAGACGATTTGGGGTAACCAAAAGGAGTCACTAATGTGTTTCTTGATGCAACATAAAATTCAAAATCCAGTGATTAATCCTACTTCCAAATCTAGGGAAAAAATTAAAGACTGATCAGGAACCCGTCAAAGGACTCTCTAATCTCGTATATTAATTTCAGATTGTAGACGCCTGCGCCAAGGAGTAATGATAAGTGCATAAATTGACCTTTCTTAGCATGCATTTTATATAGATTTTGAGGTATTTAGCTTACGTTTTTACATGTTTTATTGCATAATTCGTTCCTTTTAGATTTTATTGAGTGTAGAGTACAAGTTCTCATTTTCTTGCATTTGCATGCATATTTTGTCCATTTTAGGTACAAATGGAGCTTTAGATCAATTGTGCAACAAGTGCAGAGAAGAATCAAGATTGAAAGGTCATTAACAAAAAAAGTGAAGATCGAGAAGGCCTATGGATCGGCAAGAACTCGGTCTCCTGGTCGATCCATAGGAGGTCCCGAGCTCCAAAATCCACTGGCTGAATTTTGGCTCGTGGACCGACCAACTGGTCGGTCTCTTGGTCGGTACACAAAGCCTCTCCTGATGTAACTTTTCTGTTTGACCGGGTTTGACCCGAGTTGACCCGACTACACTTCTATTTCTCTATAAGTACTCCTCATATGATTAACAACCCTAAGTTTTAGCCTCTCTTCTATTATCATTTGTGTAAAACCTAAAACCTTTGTGTTTTTGATGATTGGAGGTTAAAGTCTTCACCTTTAATGTTTTAGTAAAGTTAATTCTTGTTTATTTACTTTAAGCTTTTCATTATGCATCATTTAATTCATGCTTTTTGCTTTTGATTATGATTAAGGAGTAGTTTCTTTATTGGATCTTGGGTAGGGAAGATTAAGGTGGATTCAAGCTATATAAGTGATGCTAGGTTGTTAGTCTTTAATATTTCATTGATTGAAGAGCTCTTAATGCTAGATTAGGGAGTAATTACCCCAAATCTAGATCATGGTCTTTTTATGCCCGGAAGGTATTCGTGAAAATGTCTAGAAGAACTTTAATCATGCTTTACTCATCTTAGCCAATGGAAGTTGATGTCCAAGGGGGTTTAGTAAGCTTATATGAACATTTCCTTAATGATCCTTAGATAATCTTTAGCAAGATGGAAGTTTGTGTTAGATTTTGATTAAGGAATGGATTGATACCATGGAAGTGGGTTAATCTAGATTAAATGGATTCATGCTTTGAAATTAGCTATCTTTAGTTGTTGTGCATCACTTTGTTAACTTGTTTCAACCTAAATCAACCACCTTTACTCAAGATCCATGCTTTAATCTCATTGTTATTCAAGTTTGACTTTTGTTGACTTTTCCGTTGACTTTTGTTGAGCTTTACTAAATTGTATTTTTAGCTAGTTTTACTTTCATTTATGCATTGCTTTTCTTTATTTTAGTGTTTTGTATTGTTTAAGATTGCATTTTACATATTTCATCTTTTCATATTGTCATTGTAGTTAAGTAAAAACCATATCACCTTAAAATTGGATTCATCTAGCTTCATTAGTTTCTTGCATTCTAATTGCTAAAGAAAATCATTAATCCTTGTGGAAGAGTGACCCTTGATTACTACATCGAATTCGCCATGCGCTTGTCGTTAGTTAATTGAGGTTTAGAGCTCATAGCATATCTTGGTTGGACATTCATTTGCATTGTTCATCTCTACTTTTTACGCTATCAAGTTTTTGGCGTCGTTGCTGGAGATTGATTGATTAATTTTGTCTTTTTAGCACTTGGATTTAGAATCTTTTGTAGACTAGGTTTTATTTTTGTTTGGTATTCAATCTATCTTGTTTGTCTCTTGGTCTTGCTTGGTTTGTAGGTAGATGATAACAAGAAGCAAAAGTTTAGACAACTTTGATCTACGTATTGACATTAGCCAAGTTGAGAAGCAAGCTAGATTAGCAAGAAAGGAAAGAGAACGTTTAGCAATGGAAGCTAACGTTGGTAATGGTAATGGCGGTAATCGCCAAGTTAAAGAAGTTAAAAGAAATGTGGATGGTAATGGTAATAGAGAACTCATTCATCCTCCTAGAGAAGAAAGCAGGATTGGAGATTTCAACGAACCACTCACCAATGGAACAAGAACCGGTATTCGCCCACCACCTTCTGCTAACAACAATTGGGAGATCAAATCAAGTTTGCAAAATTTGATATGCTCAAATTTACCCTGAGCTACTCTCTCAGATTAAGAGATCGTCGCAGTAGGGGTCGAATCACTGGGAGTCAAATCAAATAGTAGGAGTTTTGACTTCGAACTGAGCTAAGCGAACAATGTAAAATAAATGCAAAAACTAGATTAAAGCAGATGATGATTTTTGATTTTTTAAGATTCAATTTAAACAAGCTAGGTTTTCAGGAAATTCTCAAGATGAATCAAAATTGCAGATTAAACAAGGTCATGATTTAATTAAGAACTGTTCTCGAACTTGAAACACTAAGGTATAATTAACCAACTTCCGTTGCAAAAACTAACTATGTCTAAACTTTTTTGAAAGCCAAATTCCATTGCGAATTCAATCAATTTCAGCAAGCGCTAAGTCTAAGTTCAATTTGTTTACAAAATCACTAAACCAAATTCCTTTGCGAATAGGAAATTTTGCTCATCTAAGATCTAGTTCAAGTTAATCAATTACACTTCCGTGTCAATTTATCAACCTAGGATATCTAATTTAGGGTCGCAAATCCTAAATTTGAGTTAAATCAATCAGATGAAGAACCAATTTGATAATCCTAACAAGTGAAATTAATCTAACAATTCATCTTCAATCTTACGAACAACCCTAAACCTAATAAGAGAACTACTCAGACATGGATGCAAAGCAAATCATAACTGAATAATACTGCATAAAGAAAAGAATAAGGAAGAGATACAAAGGGTTCGAAGAATCTCAAGAACGAAGTAGACTTGTCTCCTTAAAACTCTCAAAAACTCTCTCTCAATTTGTTCAATAAAAGCTAAGTTGATCCCCCTGAAAACCTAAAAGAAAACTATATATAAAGCCTTCAATTTGTGATGGACTTTTATTGTAAACTTCTGGTGCGGAAATGAATTCTTCAAAACTGGTAAGTCTTTTCGTCATGGGTCTGTGTCGATCGACACACATCCTAATGTCGATCGACACCAATATCTGACGACGATTGAAAATATGTCCTAGCGACTTCAACTCGTCTTTCCACAATGCTCCAAAATGCTCCATAATCACCAATTACGCTCCACACGTACACAAAGCTGCAAAGACTCTAAAACACTAAAAAAACACCGAAAAGACTCGATAAAACCGGCTTAAATCATGGTCAAAAGTTGTAAAAACCATGATATATCAACTCCCCTAGACTTAGCTTTTGCTTGCCCTCAAGCAAACTAGAGACTAAGAATGGAGTCGAGGTCACGGGAACTCACTTATCCTTTGGAACATTGCTTTCGCTTCCTTGACTATTTCATTGCATATAAACAAAGTACCTTTGGCGGCCACGAATCTCAACCATCATAGGTTGGGCCTTAAATCTTAACCTGCAAACCCATCAATTTCACATTCTCCCAACTGTCGCACACTTGAGCAAAGTGATGATGGAATTCTCTTTAAAGATATCAACCAAGTAAAAGGCTAGGTATGATGTTAAAAGGTTTTTGGTGTTTAGTGGAGTTAAAGGTGTTTAGGGTTACCAGGTTTTATTTGGTGGATGCAGACATTATGCATAAACACAAGAGAAAGACTGGTCCAGTTGATGCCCACAGTTTCTCATTCACATTGCACTCTCTCCTCCAAAGCGTAATCAGAAACCAAACACCATCATAAAGCATAAGAATAACAAGTTCCACTATCCACATCCATATACTACTTTCCTTGGGATTTTTGTAGAAGCTAGAGGCTTATTGAAAATGACCATTCCCTTTCCCTTATGAAATTTTTGATTTTTGATTTTTTTTTTTGATTTTTTTTTTTACTACGGGGGAATGATCTACATAGGTGTTAGTCTCGAAAATTACTATTGTTATGCATGAAATCCCAAGGAATGCTTAGCATCGTTGCTCTTTCTAAAGTTCTCCAACCAAATCCTCATCGTGTGCAATTTTGTGAAGGAAAAACTGCGTCCTACCTTTTTCTCTCTAGTGTTTATGCACATGCCTGCACATAAATCAAAGGGAAAAAGATCGCATGAGGCTTGAATAAAAGGTTAAGGCTAGGGGTTCGGTACCAACTAAAAATGAGCTCGCCATTCAGGATCAACAAAGAGTGGTAAAGTGAATAAGGAGTCATGAATGTTGGATCGATGACTGTCGTGATATCATGAAAGAGAATGTAGCGAGATGGAGATCAAGTGTGCTAGTCTAGAGTTTGATCTACTTCGTTTTGCAAGTCGCGATAAGAGGGGAACCTGTACTATCATCTGGTTTTGAATTCGCTCCATCCAAAGACTTCGTCGCAATAGCTAAAAGTTGCAAAAACTGAGCGTTTGTTCCTAGGAAAGATCGTTATTCCCTATATTTTGACTCAATAAAACAAATTTTTGACTCCAAAATAAAATAAAATGTTAGCAATTACCTCCCCCATACTTAAACATCACTGTCCCCATTGTTATTAAATATAAGATTGGTGAGAAGGAAAAGAAAATAACTAAAAAATAACTCGGACTTGTACTGTGGATGTGTCGATCGACACTTGTAGTGCGTGTCGATCGATATGAGGTGCGTGGATGTGTCAAACGACCCTCGTAGAGTGTGTTGATCGACAACACCTTCGAAAATCTGCAATCGTGGCTGTTTGGGGCTTCTGTCATTTGAGCAGTCTAAAGGTCACTGTAAATCAGTCAAATGAAACACAATCAAATAGCACAACACATAGTCTTAAGATAAAAGGTACACAAATTCAAAAGTCATACTGAAACAAAGGACAAACTGACTCAAAAGAAAAGAAAATGACTCAAAGAGAAAAGAAAAAGACTTACAAGTGGGTTGCCTCCCACCAAGCGCTTGTTTTTAGTCATTAGCTTGACTGTGTCGGAGCTGTTTAGACGTGGGATGGATCTCTGAAGTGCACTCCCCCAGACTTGCAGGGAATAATACAAGAAAAAGCTTCATAGTATTGTGAATGGGTTGAGGTCTTTTTGCGCTTGCCTTTTTGGGTCTTTTTGTACTTGGAACTTGCTGGATTGTTGACTTCATGACGTGTAGTGGAAAGAGCAATCTTGAGGACGTTTTGAACCTTCTTCGTCTCATCTCCAACATTAATGCTCATACAAGAAGTCTGTGTGACAAGAATTGAAGAATCGAAGACATTCTTGTTGATGTTCTAGAAGGAGATTCGCTTATTATGAAAATTCACCATTACTCCCACTGTTGCAAGGAACTGTGCACCAAGAACCAATGGTTTACAGCTGTTATCCTTGGTCTCAATGATGTAAAAGTCCGTAGGAACAAGACAATCTCCTATTTGAAGCAACACATCAAGAATAAAGCCTTTTGAAATTATAGACGATCTATCTATAAGCTCGATATATGTCTTTGAAGGTTGTAACTCCAAAATTCCTAGCTTCTTTGCTACAGCCTCAGACATGACGTTCACATTAGCTCTTGTATCACAAAGAGAATCCTTTAATTCTACACCCTTGATTGAGCACGGAACAACGAACATTGATATGCTCAAATATAACCCTGAGCTACTCTCTCAAATTAAGAGGTCGTCGTAGTAAGGGTCGAATCACTGGAAGTTAAATCAAACGATAGGATGAATAACTTCGAATTGAGCTAAGCGAATAATGTAAAGTAAATGCAAACAAACTAATTTAAAGCAGATGATTATTTTGGTTTCTTAAGATTTCAATTAAACAAAAAGCTAGGTTTTCAGGAAATTTTTAGGATGAATCAAAATTGTATATTAAAGTATGTTAGGATTTAATTAAGAACCGTTCTCAAACTTGAAACACTAAGGTATAATCTGCTCGAGCATGGCCTTAGTTACCCTTTTCATAAGACTTAGCAGGGATTGGCTGATAAGATGAAGATCCATAGCTCCTTTGGTTGCTGCTGCTGCCAAATGACTTCTGATACTGAGAATTTTGAGCATAGTTAGGAGAGCTAGGAGTTCCCGAGAATGAGTTCTTTTGGTTGTAACTGTTGTACCCTCTGTTCGCTGACTGATTCCCAAACCTCTTATTTGAATACCCATTCTGGTTGATGTAGTTGACATCTTCTTGATCTCTATCATCATCTTGAAAGAACGTGTCAACTTCCTGAGCAAAATGAACCATTTTCTTCCCCACTAAAAGGTTGTGAACCGAATCAATCTTAGCCTTCACCTCAACAATCTCAACTCCACCTAAAATACATGCTTCTTTCCGTCTCTTTTCAACAATCTTCTTCGAACTGTTGCTTGAAGCCACGTTCTTGATGAGCATGAGACAATCAGCTGGATATATGGTTTTGAAATCCCCATTACTAGCAGAATCTAGAGTCATCTGATGTCTCCAATCTATTCCTCTGAAGAAGATACTCAACAGCTGAACCTCTGTGAACCCGTGGTGAGGAAAATCCCTCTGATAACCTTTAAAACTCTCCCACAAAGCTTTGAATGCTTCAGTTGGACCCTGACCAAATGAGGAAATCTTTTCTCTTAAATCCTCTGAACGCGACTCATCATAGAAATGGCTCATAAAAGCATTCCTTGTAGCATTCCACGTTGTCAGTGAGCTTGGCTCTAACTACTTCAGCCAGTAAGTTGAATCCCCAGCTAGAGAGTATGGGAACAACTTACAGAAGATGAAATCAAGAGACACCCCATTTGCCTTGATGCTAGATGCAAGGTCTTCGAATCTCTCAAGATTATCCATGGGATGTTCTGAAGGATGTCCATGGAACTGATGTTGAGCCACCAGTGAGAAGAAAGCAGACTTGAACTCAAAGTCTTGCTTAGTGAATCCAAGGGACCGAATCGCTACCATGTTGGCATAGTACTCTTTAGGTCAGTTGTAATCACCCAAAGTGCGTCGGTTCACTACAACTTCGTGAGCTTGACGATTCACTTGAGCCTGACGCTCTAGCTCAACTCGTTGACGATCTAACTCAGCTCGTTCTCTTGCAACTGTGTCGCCAACCTCCTCTACCACCACGAGGGCATTACCAGCTTCATCAACCCTTTCTCCTTGGTCGTTATACTTATTTCCCTTTCGATCAAACAGCTTACCCTGAGCATTCGGAAGAACAAACATAACACGATTCACCGTCTTAGCTTGCTAAAAATGCAATTTAGATTAGTACCATGGAAGTGGGTTAATCTAGATTAAATGGATTCATGCTTTAAAATTAGCTATCTTTAGTTGTTTTGCATCAGTATTTTAACTTGTTTCAATCTAAATCAATCACCTTTACTCAAGATCCATGCTTTAATTTCATTGTTATTCAAGTTTGACTTTTGTTGACTTTTGTTGACTTTTACTAAATTGCATTTTTAGCTAGTTTTACTTTCATTTATGCATTGCTTTTCTTTATTTTAGTGTTTTGCATTGTTTAAGCTTGCATTTTACTTATTGCATCTTTTCATATTGTCATTTTAGTTAAGTAAAAACCATATCACCTTGAAATTAGATTCACCTAGCTTCATTAGTTTCTTGCATTCTAATTGCTAAAGAAAATCATTAATCCTTGTGGAAGAATGACCTTTGATTACTACATCGAATTCGCCATGCGCTTGTGGTTAGTTAATTGAGGTTTAGAGCTCATAGCATATCTAGGTTGGACATTCATTTGCATTGTTCATCTCTACTTTTTACGCTATCAAGTAACGACCGACCTGCTAACCTTTCATTTCAGTCAACATTGACGATGGCCGCCCCGATTGATGTGTTGAAATCAGTGCACAATTGGAGGAAAAAATCATGAACAAAATCATATGCTTCCTAAAAAACACATCAACATCTTTGCATGGGATGCAGAAGAAATGCCAAGAATTGACATCAACATCACCAATCACGAGTTGAACGTTGACCCAACCTCAAAACATGTAAAATAAAAGAGACAAAAGCTTTGAATTGAAAGAGGGAAGGCGATCACCGACGAAGTAGAACGACTCTTACGAGTCTGTTCTACAACCAAAGTGAAATATCCGGATTGGCTAGCAAACCTCATGGTCGTGAAGAAGAAAAATGAAATGGCGTTTATGTGTGAATTTCACTGACCTGAACAAAGCTTGTTGGTGATATCGGATTGAGAAACACACCGAGATCGGTCCAAATACTAAAGGAATTAGGTTTAAAAGTAAAATGTTCAAGAAAATTTAAGGCTCAAAACATGCGTGTAGATTTTTCTACTGAAATCGTTCTTCTTCTTTTGGAGGAATACATCAAGTATTTATACAAATTATAATGTCAGCCAAAATAATCCTAAAAGATAAATAGAAAATCTCCTAAAAGATAAAAGAAAAATATACTAATTCTAAGTATTTTCTTTTATCCGATCTAAGTCTTACTTTTTGGTTGTATTCGCCTAGGTTGGCTCTGCCCATTCACACCTTGTCATTTTGTCTAGCACGACAAATTTGTTGCCTCTCGCTTATCCTCGTCAAATTTTTGTTCCTAGTAATCCTTGGCTAATATATTTCCTCCTACTATCCTCTCGGCAAAATGTTGACTCCTACAGATCAACTCTCGTACGAAGTAGTTCTCAAATGATGTAGTTCTTTGAAAGGGTGTAAAGTTGTACCAAACAAAAATAACACTAGAAGTACATAGTTAATCAATCGTAGTATATAATTGTAAGTTCATGAAGTACGCTAAATCTAAAATGGGGGTCTTTTTGTTGTTGTTTTGGTTTAGAAAATGTTATGATTCTGATTTGTACAACAACATAATTAAAAACGTTAGGCTTTCAGCGATTTTCAGGTATTATGGTTTGAACTATTCAAGGTAATCTAGGTGAAAAATATTCTTTAAACATGAAGTTTGTGCTGAAATATGCATACCCTCGTAGCTATATTTCCTAAGCTAACATTATCCCAAGGATCTACTCTCACAGTTCATGATATAGGAAAACAAGCATTTATAAATAGGTTCAATAGTTCATTCGACTCAAGCGATCAACTCTCGCAGTTGCGACTACGAAACTCATTAGTATATCAGTTCAGTTAAATCAATTGAACGACTAGCACACATGAGATATCTAAGATCAGTTTCAAGGTGACTGATATACCTCATATATTTCGGCGTTAGTTGATAAAAAAAGGCAAGAAGATCATGGTAGAAATATCTACAATGCAACTCAAACTTAGTTACTTTTCGATGATTTTGACAAGGCTCATTTGAAGCAAATTAACACAAAAGCATTGTCCAGCTCATACTCACTCCTATGCAACTAGCAAACATGTGAAAGTCGGGTAAAATACAATTGGGATGTTTTCCGATGACTTTCCGATTCTCAAGTTTACCGCTCGAAAATTATTGAGAGTAGAAGAAAGTAAGGGGGTGCTTGGCATGAGTCTTTTAAGGGCTTTAAAAGATTTAAAAGACTGTTTTTTGTCAAGCATGATTTAAATGCTTTATTAATTTTAAAGTCTTAAAAGTTTGTCTTTTATTTTTTCCTCTTGGTTTTGTCTTTTATCCTAAATCCACCAAAAACAAACTTTAACTATTACAAAATGATTTATCTATTATTTTATCTTTTCCCAAAATTATCAAAATACTCTTTGTAGATTTATATATAATTTATAACTAAAATATTTTGATTGATGAATTATTATCTCTTTTTTTCTATTATTTTGAGATCCATTTTTATATAAATGAATAAAATATCAAAGTTTACAAAAGTGAATGAAAATAACAACTTTTTGCAAAATGAATAAAAATAATAAAATTTTGTCAAATAAATGAAAATATCAAGGTTTTGCAACATGAATAAAAATAACAAAATTTCCGAAAATGAATAAAAAATTATCACCATTTTGCTTGTGATTGAACTAGTTTTGGGGAAAATTAAAGGCTATTTATAGGTTCTACACAACCAAGAAAATTTCAAAGTGAAAACCCTCAAAATATTCAAATACTATTGTTGAAGCTGATTTGAGTTGGAAGCACTTAAAACATCGTTTAGATTATTTGAAAGGTCAATAATGCATTAATTAGAAAGATTCAGAAGCTCTAGAATTTCATGCAAATGTTTTTCAATTTGTTCCACTTCTTGATGAAGCTTTTGGTTATTAAACCAAAACATGAAATAATATAATAAATGAAATTTTTTTATTTTAGATATTTTTTTTCTTGGTTTATGTTATCATTTATATTTTTTACAAAAAATATTATTTATAAGTATTTATTAATAAGTGAAAAAGTAATTATTAAAATAACAGTCAAAGATTCTACAGATTATATTACCAAACAGTCTTTTATTAGCAGTCAAAATCTCTACAGCCTAAAGTTACAACATTAACAGCCAAAATCTCTACAGCCAAAAGCCTACAGCAAAAGTCTAAATTTAAGTCATTACCAAGCGCCCCCTAAGTTGGAAAACGAAAGAGATCAAGTATTTTTGAAGAGAATTTTGAAATATGTGACATCAGGTGTTCCGCTTAACTCTAAAAAAACAAAGAAAAAAATTCTTCAACAACTTGGTATCTGTATAGAATAAAATTTAATAGGCTACAAACTGGTTAATATTATATTTTTAAATATTCCATAAATTTTCAGATATTTTACCAATCCGTTAACCTTTCTTATATTCCTCCAAAAACTACCATCTTTTACCACATGTGTTGGCATTTGGTTATCAGTTTTCCCGAGAAAAGTAGAAAAATAAACTTTATTCAACCATATAAACCATTACATTAACACAAACGATTATATTGTTTCATGAAACGGTTAAGATAGTCTTTTTTTTTTGTTTGACGGCAAGATAGTCTTATTTATCCTCTTTTATTTAGTTATATAAAATCTAGAGTTTTAACAACTTGGATAAGCAACACCACAAGCAGCGAGAACTTTGCGAGAGTTTGGAGAGCTAATGTACTGAGCAAACGCAGGGATCTTAGCAAAACCACACAGGCATGGCTGCTGCTCTTTTAGCTTTGCACAACAAGCACCTGAGGGTTGTCCTCCTCCCGTAATCGCGGAGAGGCAAGGCTGAAGCTGCGATGCATCACATGCCGCTCCTACATTTCCTGAATCTCCAGTGTCCGCTGCTTTGATGGGAGCCGGAAATGATATCGAGAGTATGACGCAAACGATGAGTGTTAATGCAATGATCTTCATGTCGAATTAATAAGTTAGCTATGTACTTAGCTCTATGATAAATTGCTTGGATTTCGGTTTGTTTATAGTTGTCTACGGAACATTTGAGGTCGTGTTTTAGTATTTATTAGGTATGGATTCTCGTCGCGTTGAGTAATGCAAAATGCATGTATCTTGCATCGTTAAAATAACGTGAACGTAACTAGCCGTCATGTATCTTGCATCGTTAAATAACGTGAACGTAACTAGTCGCCATGTTCTAAAAAAAAAACAATTTTTTTTTTAACTAGCCGTCATGCAAAATGACCTTGAAAACTGAAGGTCGAAAACAAGTAAAGTGTGCAAAACAAAACAAAAATGTATTAAACTAGGGTTCACTAATAAGTATGATTAGACTACCTCAATTGTTTCCCATTAACGTACGTATAGCGTATAGTAGGTGCTGCTAAGAGACCTCGTAAAAATGAAAAAAACTTGAATGTGTTGACGATCAAGAGAAAATTGAGTTAAATATACATAACTGTAAATTACAAATTATACAAAATGAAGTTTTTTTGTTTTTTTTTTTGTTTTTCTGGGTTAAAATATTCAAAATTCACTACTAGAATAGGAGAAGATAACTACAATTTTTGTTACTAAACTGTTTTGTAACAAATATTAGCTACTAAAAGATACAATTTGTTACGAATTTTGATATATTATTTTTTCGTAGCTAATTTGTAGCTATTTGTGGATAATTAGTTACAGATTATTACAAATCTAATTATATAGCAATTTTGCTAAAAAAGTTACGTAGTGTTAGTGAGAAATTTTGCGACGAAAAGTTATGAAGCAATGCATAAAACTAGTTACAAAATCTCAAAAAGTTGTTGTAGATAATTTGTTACCGTATAATAAAAATTTGAAAACTTTAACTAATATACAGTCAATTTTACAAGATAAGTTTTGAGAAATGACATTTTTAAAATTTTCCCTTTTAAAAAAATGTCATTTGAAAATATTATTTATATTTGGGTTAGTTATGCTATTAGAGTTTAGTTTTTAAAGTTTATGGTTTGTTAGGTTCAAAACTCTTTTCAAAGTTTTGAATTTAAAGATTGAGGATTTTAAAAATCCTTGATTTGTAACATTTTTGAAAATATACCACTTATGATAATATTTTTGGAAAAACAATATATAGGATGGGAAGTACAACAACAAATGTGCACAAAATTTATAAAACAATGACAATATTTTATAAATTAAACTTTACACACCAAACTCAATTAATATATATCAAGTTAACAATGATAATATGACACAAAACATACCCTAAAGCCCAAACTAAAATACAAATTAAAATTTTGGGAATCTAATTTGAAAAGTTATAAAACAATGACAATATTGTATAAAATCAAGGGTGAATTATTGAAATAATAGGTTTGAGCATCTAAATTAATAAAGTAGCATGTGTAATGTGAAATTTAGTAAATAACAAAGAGAAATCAAATTAAATGATTTTATCCTTTTATACATTCAATCAAAATCATCACATTTAATGCAAATCAAAATCATCACATTTAAATTATTTTATAAATAAATTTGAAGTTGCCATATATAATAACAAATTATGTTTTTGACATTTTCTCAAAACAATAATTTTTTACTATTCAAATTAATTGATTATTGTTTAGATAGATAAATTATATAGTAAACTATATCACAATAGCCAGTCTTTTAATTTTCGAAATTATTAATTATTGTTTGAATAGATAAATTATATAGTGCACTATATCAAAAATTAAAAATTATGAATATACTATTATGTATATAGTTAAATTTTTCATAAACAGTTAACTATACTACTTATATTCACGCATATGATAGTTCACTATTATATTTAAATGTAGTTAGTTATATATTCATGTGTAGTTAGCTACAAATAAACAATAATTATTTATATAGTTAATTTTATTCACAAACAATCAACTATACTTGTTATATTTAACAATAAATCAGTATTATATATAGTTAAATATATTAATAAATAGTTCACTATTATGCAATTTTAGTATGAAATTCATCATATCAAGCAAGTAGTTAGTATATTAATAAAAAATTCACTATTTTTATTTAAATCCAAATAATGAAATAGTTCGCTATTTATTTCAATAGTTTCTAATTTGTAATATAGTTCATTATACAATTTCTCTATTCAAACAATAATTAATTATTCTGAAAGGTAAAAAATTATGGCTATTTTGAATAAAGTATAATGTAGAAAAAAAGAAAAAGAAAAGTTTTTTTTCAACAAAATGTTTTTTTATATGTCAATTTTAAATTTATCTATAGATGAAATTGTTATTTCTTTATTTATTACAAATAAATTAGCATTAAGTGTGATGAAATTTTGGTAACATTAATTGAATTTATTTTTGGTAAATTAGTCAAGTTTAGTTTTCTCTTTGTTAGTTACCTAATTATCCAATTACACATGCTTTAAGCTCCACCTAGGGCATGAACCACGGAAACAAGCAAGCCACTGTCGTGGTGCAATACTACTTTGTCCATCCTCTATTCCTGCTTCACTATCGTGGCCGTACTCAAAGGATCTCCAAACATAAAAGCTCAAGATTCAATTAACCCACATAGCGCAACTACATCACTGTCGTGGTTGAGGACACTATACCGAGCAAAAGGTCGGTCAAGCAATTCCAGAAATACCACTCGGGCGGGTAACCACTTGAGATCAAGATCCGAGTGATCAGTCTCAGATCGGGCTTTGAGCTCACCTAAGCTCGAGGATTTATCCTAATGAACCTTCCGTAACCTTAACCGCTCCTTATGAGTCCTAATCTACTATCCTTTAGCTCAACAACAAGACTACTCACTCATGGCTAGTAGCTTGAAATAATGAATGCTAGTAAAGTAAAAAAAAAGATCGAAATTTTGAACAAGATTAATACTAAAAAGAGAAGTACTTAGTACATTCCATGTTTACAAATGCACTAAGGAAGCTTTAACCTTAAAGGAAACTAAAGAAAAGCTTAACGCTAAGAAAAGTTGCTTGTTCTTCACAAGGCCATAAGGAGGTATTTATACAGCCTTGTGAACAGCACTAGGGTCAACCCTATTCAACCCGTCTCAACAAAAATAAAGCAGTCCAAAAAGTCAACAAAAAGAATTGGGTATCGGTCACATTCGACATGGTATGTGACCGATAAGCTGTGTAGTCCTTCTTCAGTCCCCGCGGTCAATAACCGGTACGTGTTCTGGTTGGTGCAGTCTATCGGTCTTGATCATCGGTCTTTACAGATACCACAGGTTATCGGGTGCCTTCTCTATTGGGTTTCACCGATACACTGGCCCTCGTACCGCAATCAACAGATCTTCTGATTTCCTTTGTACGACGGTCCCTTACATGGTCTCTCGGTCCCAACCGATACTTCATCGTCCGATCATTGCTCGTGCTTTAATCTTTAAGCTCATCAAATCCTTTTCACCTAGAATCAAGTCCTCCGCAATCCTCCAGGCTCTTGCTAGCCAGATATCACCAAATAAACACAGATACCACCTGAAAAGGGGTAAAAGAGAGGACAATATGCACAAAACCTAATTTAAGGATCTAAGATGTAAATCTAGACTATTGCACTCCAAGTGATGCTAAAGAATGCAGAAAGGACGCAAAAAGGATAATAAAGTGATGCAAATATAAACAGGAATGCGGTAAATATATGAGTATATCAACTCCCCCAAACTTGCATTTTGTTTGTTCGCAAGCAAACTACAATAAGTGCTCATGCTATGTATTAACAGTTTCACAGACGAGTCATTAAATCGATGCTCAACATGCTCTTACTGTAAGAAAACTTTTTCATGCTCATCACAGAGCACACTATACTTTTCGAGACTTGGCGAAACTCCCATTGTCAACTCTTTGACATTCAATTAAATTTTTTGGCACAGTTTTTATGATGGAAAGTAAATCAAACCTTGTTTGGCTAAGTATGAAAAGGATAATAGAAACAAAGAGAAGGGTTCACCAAATTTCATGTGGTTAACTCTCATAAAAGCAGTGCAGTATCATACGAAAATGAAGCAAAGATAAGAGCCAATTGAAGTATACAAGGCCTGAAATCCATTAGACAACCCAAACCCAGAGCGCAAACTCAACTTTTACTTTTCTTTTTCACTTCCCAATAACCACTAGCCTTACTTGCTAGATGATCAATTTCCCCAATCACTTATTTCTTTGTTTTTCTGCTCTACACCTATGGAGTTATCAACTTTATTTCTTTAGCTCAACTTTTTGCTTATAAAACTAGTCTAGCTCTCTGTTTTCTTACTCTTCTTTTTTTCTTTCAGCTTTTTACAATTTTCATCAGAGAAAACTAGACCAACTTGCTATTTAACAGTTAGAGCTACTATGGCTTTCTTTTTTTCTTCTCCATAGGCCTAGCTTTTCATTCTACCCTTTTCTTCCTTCTCCAAATACAACTCCAGACCGAAAATTCAGTCTATCAAAGCTCAAACTCACCTACATCCCAATTTACAGATCCTAAAGCTAGTCTTAGACGTAAGAAACTAGCTTACAATGGATTCCCCTTCTTGTCGGCCCAAACTCTTTCAGGCTTTTGTCAATAATGCACCAAGAAAAAGGCCTACCACTCAATAGATAATGCATGGAAAGAATGAAAGGTTTCGGTTCACAAGGGCAGGATACCACTCTCATCCAAGAAGAGGAACTCGGATCGGAGTGGCCACTAAGGTCAAGAAAGGGTGGTAAAAATGAGGCAAACATGACCTGAGTGTATATGTTGTATCCACATGCTAGATTCAAGTTCTATCAAAGGGAAGATTAAAGTCAAAATCAAATTCTAATAAACAGAGATGAGCTCAGATCAAGCAGATTTTCAAGAAGTATGCACTTTCAAGGGTGCTATTCCAAACATGCTTGGGATTCAGTATTTAGATCATGTAAAGGCATCAGTGAAGTTCTAGCTAGGGTTGCAGGTTTGAAACATATAATCCACAAAATAGGAGCTTAACCTTCACTGTTTCCAGAATGCAAATGCAGGAACAAGTATGCACAAGGCTTCTAGACTCGATCATATATGATGCAGGACAAAAGAAATGCAAGACTTTAAATAAATAAAAAATTGAAAGCCCTAAAGAGAAAAAATTGCGCACAACACACTTAAAGGAAATAAAAAGAAATGCAAACTAAAAGAAAAAGAAATAAACCATGTAGAAAAGAGGGGAAGGTAGGTGGTATCTCAGTGGTATTCTAGGGGATGATTGTAACCATATGGAGGAGTGAAGAATTCATGGTTATTAATATCCAATAGTTGGAGATCATTGTACCGTCTTAGCCCTCCAGCAAGGGGATTAGGCAGGGGTAGAGCTTTCATTATGCCACTGCTCATTATGAATTGGTGAATTAGTTTGTTAAGCATACTGAATTCGCCCAGCAGGTGCTGCGTATGAAGGCGGCAAATCTTATCCAAGAACTCTAGTTCCTCATGGTATCTTGCCTCCAAATTGAGGACAAGCTCCATGAAGATAGGTGTGAGCATTGACCCAATGAATATCTCTCGTGCCGCTTCCGAGTAGTTAAACATATGCTTAAACCTCATCAATTTCTGCAGGAACATGGAACCAGGGTTAGGAGGATGGTATGCTTCTTTGATCTCATGTTTAGTGGCAATTCTCATTATTGGATGAATTTATTAGAATAGAAGTAGCAGCTCTATTCTAGTTGGGTGCGCTGCTTAGTGTCTACCAAAGTAGGCATGTCCCAGCATATTCAATACATATTTAACTGTCAAATTCTTCACCTTTGACAATATGGATTCACCACCAACGAACTCCTCAACTATTGCTAAGTTTCTCCAAACATTAGTTGCTTGATTGAAACGAGGCTCAGGCTCAAAAGTACGAATTGGGAACCCATAAATTTCGCACAATTGCCTCATAGATATGCAATGCCTTATTTCTTCAATAAAAAACTCGATATTGACCTCTCTTTCATTAGAATCAACCAGGTTGATGGTAGACAGCAAATCTTTGCACTGCTCAGGGTACAGGTCAAATTCAATGTGTGCTAGACCTCCTAGTTGCATATCGTTCACTAGCTGGTCAACATAAGCAGCTATTCCCATATGTGCTAAGAGTGGTTTGGAAGCAAATTTGGTGGGAATGAATGTGCTTCTCTCGAAAATTTCCCTGAAGCGCAGGTCTGCAGTGGTCCAAAAGTTTCCACCTCTTTCTTATCTTGGCGGTTGGACAAATCTTGTTTTCGGGTCATACGTGATACTCGATCTCCTTATAGAGCTCATTGTTTACGCTGCATGTAAGAATTATAATCATGTGAGCAAGTTAGCTCGAGGTAGCTTAATGAAAAGCTAATCAGACCCTAAACTGGAAACAAATTTCATAAGCTATAAATTCAAAATATATTTAACCTTATTTGCACTCAAATCTTTCAATTTAAAACAGGGTAAAAGATGTTACTTTCATATGAGATTCGACTAGAGTAAGCGAAACAGAGAAAAACATGAATCTTTCGATTGAGCTTTAAAAACTAAGAAAATTGATAGCAATTTCAGAGCAAGGTTGGAGAATTTAAACGAATTCAGTAGGTTTCTTGTGTATTGAAAGCAAACAGGAAGTGAGGGAAATGAAGCAAAAATAGGAATAAGAGAAGTCGTGGGAGGAGTGGTGCAAAACATTAGAATTAAATCCAAAAATTGAGAATGAACCGGAATCGATTACTATTTTAAGGAACTAAACAAAATCAAATTAAACCAGTTTTAACCAAAAATTAGCATAAATAACTAAGGACCATAAAACCCGGTTTGATTAAAGAAGCTCCCGCGTCCTGTTGCTTGTTTGTAAGGAACTAGTCAATAGATTTGTGGTTGCAGTCTTCGTTTATCTCGTTACATGGTTTGAGCTCCTCTCTTCATCTGGTTGAGGCTGATGCACCATGAACTGGTTTGATGACGTTGCACACCGTTGTTCTGGTTGTTGGCTTGCAATTAGTCCTCAGCCTCGTTTTTGACGGTAGTCTCCTATTCTTGCGCCTTTAACCGTGAAACTTGTAATTCCTGCTGCTTAACTACACAAAAGTGAAAATGGGACTACAAGTGTAGAATAGAAACTTGAAAAAGATAGATAAGGTATATACAAAAAGATAGTCATGAGATTGCCTCTCAAGTACGCTTGTTTTATGTCACTGAACTTGACACCTTTTAGTTGGAAGAAGAAAGGGACTCATGGCCTAGGCTAGGTCTCTATAGTCATCCATAGCAGGTAGATCTCCACTTTTAAGTGTGGGAGTTGCGGCTACGTCAAAGGTGAGTTTTGCATTAATGTTTGCCAAGATCACTGTCAGGTATGTCATGTTCATCAGTGCTCTAGTGCTCTTCAAAAAGGGCATTCCAAGTATTAGTGGCAACTCCTTATCACTTTTCATCTGCACCACCACAAAGTCTGTGGGAATCAGTGCATATGCTATTCTCGGGGGATAGCGTTCAGCTATACCAAGTGAGCTGATAGAAGACGAGTATGTCATAGTCAGAGTATAAATTCTCTTCTTGGTTTTCTGCAAGTTAAGCCTTCTCACTAAAGCAGCCGAAATCAGATTGATGCTGGATCCCGCATCACAAAGCCCATTAGTTTTGTAGCTTCCTAGACAGCATGGCAGGATAAATCTCCCTTGGTTGTGTCTTTGTTTCAGTACCCTTAGTGCAGACACTTCCTTTGTCCTTCTGTTATAGAGTTCCATATATTCATTGAATGTTTTCTGACACTGCATTATGGTTTGTATGAACCTCTGTTCCACTGGGTCTCTAAGCGAGATATCTCTCCTGGGGAGCAGTACTAAAATTTTATTCATCAATCTGTCAACCTCTGGGAAAGCTTCTTCAAAGCTCTCCTTCTTAACCGTCAACATGGAGTCTTCAATTAATTTTTCTTCGTCTTGAGCAGCAAACAAGGCTTCATTTTCACTCAAGGTTTCTTTTGAATCTTCCTCCAGTTGAGATATTTCTAAACTGTCATCAGTCAGTTGATATGCTGAGAAGATGGCATTGCAAGTCTCCTTTGGGTTTGCCTCACACTTACCAGGAAGAGTCCATGGAGTCCTTTGAGAAGAAGATGCAACATGTTCAATCCTCGTGTCCAAATATTTGAACTAAGTCTTTAGTCTCAAATTTACCTAAGAGGTCATCACTCTTTAGTTCTAGGATATTCTAGTTAAAGTCCTTCTGAGTCTTAGCTTGACCTTCTATTATCTGCTGCATGACACCTTTAAGATCAAAACCAGGTGGAACTGTAAGTGCAGTTGAAACTTGTTGTTGAGTGTGAACCTGTTGAGGTTGAAAACCTTGATTCGCAGCTAGAACAAACTGATTCTTCTATTGGAAACCCTGGGAGTAATTATTATTATACCCCTTGTTCTGGTATCCTTGTCCTTGTTGAGGTGGATACACTTGGTTTTGAGGGTTCCCAATATTAATACTCTTGTAGGAGAGGTTGTTAGACTTGAAGTTGGGATTATAGTTCTTGAACTGATAATTCCCCTAATTCCCAATGTAGTTCACCTCTTCTAGCTGATCTGCAATCATTTCAACATTCTCTTTTTGGTAAACATGTGTGAATCCATCCGCTTCTCCAACAAATTGATTCCTTTCTGGCTAGTCATCAGAAGCTTTCACATTCTGTCAAGTCTTTCGTTCATCTCTTTAAACTTGTGATTAGTATTGGTGTCAGATGTAGGAAAGTTTCTGTCATAGTCTACTCCATAGCAAGCATCACTCTGAGCTAGATTCTCGATGAGCTGCCTTACTTGAGCTTCATTCAGATCATTAAAGTTCCCCTTACTAGTAGTGTCAAGCTGGGTGTTTGTGCTCTTGGTAACACCTTTGTAAAAGATACTAAGAAGGTGATCATTGGAGATTCCATGGTGAGGACAGCTTCTGGTGTACCCCTTAAGACGTTCCCAGGCTTCACTGAGAGATTGCCTTGCCTAAAGGAATTGATATCACTTTTGAACTTGGCAGTTTTCTACTTGGGGAAGAACTAGGATATAAATTCTTTCTTGCAGAGATCCCAGGTGCGGACAAACTCATATGGAATGTCATGTTCCCATTGTGAAGCTTTACCTCCAAGAGAGAAAGTAAACAAGATCATTGTGATGGTGTTTTCAGGAACACCATTCATCTTAATTGTCCTTCATAGCCTATCAAACTTGTCCAGATGATCAAGAGGGTCTGCATTGAAGATAGAATTTTTCACTAGGTTGATCATACTTGACTTTATCTCAAAGTTATTGTTTGGTACAAGAGGTGGACGGATTCCCAGCTCAGTGCTTCTGACATTGGGTCCATTAAAAGGTCATACTGGCCTGATAGCAGCTACATGTCGTCCCTGAGCTCTAGGTGGAGCTCTTGGTGGATGTCCAGCTCCTAAGTTCTGATTTAGCTGCAGGACTGAATTCTAGGGTCTACGATTCCCAAGATTGTTGTTGTTAACCGCAACCTCTAACGTAGGTGGTGGGACTGGGTTACTTTGACCAGTTGGAGCTGTAGCATTAGGATTAGCTATGCGATTTTCCATATCGCTAGCTGCAGTAAGCCTTCTCTGTCTAGCATCGACTCTGATCTGTTTCTCAAGTCTACGGATATCAATCACCAAATCATGAATCTCTCCTCTTTCGCTTCTCCTTATCATGCACTGCAAACAAGAAACAACCAACCAAACCCAAATAGAGCAAGTGAAAAGAAAATAAATGGAGAAATAAGTAAAATGCCTTAGTCTCAAATCTAATAGCTCAAACCTAATATTAATATGCGCAATGCTTCCCCGGAAACGACGCCAATTTGATGAGTCATTCTTCACTTGCAAAGCAAGCAAGCAAAATTAATGTCACAAATTAAACTAATGCAGTGCTAGCAAACTATCTCATGATTCAATTGTAGCAAGGATGTGATCAAACACAAGGAACCATGGTTATACAGTACTAAGCTAAATAACTTTCACTTTAAGCAAAAGAAATCAATAAAAGAGGTTCAATCAAGAAACAAATCTATAAACTAGTGAAATGGCGGGAACTTTAAAGCTAGATGATGCGATACAAGATGATATGATGATAAAAGAGTTGAGATTTTGGGATAGCAATTGATCTGGACTCTTAAGATGCAATTAAAAAGCTAGAGGTTCTTGCTTTAAGCTCCACCTAGGGCATGAACCACGAAAACTAGCAAGCCACTGTCGTGGTGCAATACTACTTTGTCCATCCTCTGTTCTTGCTTCACTGTCGTGGCCGGACTAAAAGGATCTCCAAGCATAAAAGCTCAAGATTCAAATAGCCCACATAGCGCAACTACATCAATGTCGTGGTCGAGGATACAATGCCGAGCAAAATGTCGGTCAAGCATTTCCACAAACACCTGTCAGGCGGGAAACCACTTGAGATAAAGATCCGAGTGATCAATCTCGAATCAGGCTTTGAGCTCACCTAAGCTCGAGGATCCATCCTAATGAACCTTCCGCAACCTTAATCGCTCCTTATGAGTCCTAATCTACTATCCCTTAGCTAAACAAGAGGACTACTCACTCATGGCTACGGGAAAAGTCATGACTAAACTCGGCGAAAGCAAGTAGCTTGAAATAATGAAAGCTAGTAAAGTAAAAATGCAAAGATCGAAACTTTAAATAAGATTAATACTAAAAAGAGAAGTACTTAGCACATTCAATGTTTACAAATGCACTAAGGAAGCTCAAACCTGAAAGAAAACTAAAGAAAAGCTTAAGGCTAAGAAAATTTGTTTGTTCTTCACGAGGCCATTAGGAGGTGTTTATACAGCCTTGCAAATAGTACCCGGGCCACAAAAAGAAAGCGGTCCAAAAAAGTCAACAAAAAGAATTGGGTACTGGTCACCCCCGACATGGTATGTGACCGATAAGCTGTGCAGCTTCAGTCCAGGCAGTCAGTAGCCGGTACGTGTTCCGGGTTGTGCAGTCTATTGGTCTTGATCATCGGTCTCACCGATACGACGGGGTTTCAGGTGTCTTCTTTATCGGGTTTCACCGAGACATTCGCCCTCGTACTGCGGCCAACAGATCTTCTGATTTCCTTCGTACCGTGGTCCCTTGGACAGTATATCGATCGCAACCGATACGTCAATGCTCGGTAACTGCTCATGTGCCTTAATCTTTAAGTTCAGCAGCTCCTTTGCACCAAGAATCAACTCGTCCGTAATCCTCCAGGCTCTTGCTAGCCATATATCACCAAATAAACACATATACCACCAAAAAATGGTAAAAGAGATTAAATGCACTCTAAATGATGTTAAAAGATGTAGAAAGGATGATAAAGTGATGCAAATATACACAGGAATGCGGTAAATATATGAGTATATCAATGTGTGAGTAAAGGCGATTGTACTGTCATAATTTCTTTTACTTTGGTGATGTATGTGGAAATGATTAATTAAGAGAATTAATTTAACTATTTATGTCACCAAGTTCACTTACTTTTTAATCATATCAAGAAATCATCATAATTTAACATCTTCAAGGAGGAGTAGTCAAGCGTCAAGTATCACATATGAAGAATAGTCAAGCGTCAAGTATCACAAACAAACTAAAAAAGTGTTGAATGCTGAACGCTCTTGATTCCACATCGTAAAGGTCACGAGATATCTTCGCAACGAGGATATTGTGATATGTAAATGGGGTGCAAATTTTTGTGTTGATAACCTCATAATTCAGGTTGAAACTTTAATCTATACAGGTCCGGAATCAGTCTTTAGTCCATTTTCTTTGAGAATTTCCTTTATACCAGGAATTGAATTAGGGGTATAATAGAACCAACGCTAAATTCTAAACTACTAGCCCGCCACACCTTTGATGTGTGCAACATTTAATCCCCATTTTCGAAGGAAAGTGTGTGAGAGCAAGAGCCAACTAGACCACTTGCCTCCCGCGGTGCTAAAAAATTGTGTTATATATTACGACAGTCTACAATCTCTATTGATTCTCAATTAATTTATTTTGTTTTAGGCTTTGAATGGTGACGTTTTTCAGCGAACTGAACTATAGCAAAAATCTATATTTAGATCATAACTAGTGGGGAATGTTGCGGAATATATTACTTTTGTTATCATTTAACTTTCAGCAATGAAGATGAACTTTTTGAAAAAAAACTAAACAACAAAACTTGCAGAATTTGTTTGAAAAAATAAACTATAATACTCATATAAGCTTTATCTATTGTTTTGTCGCCTTTTATGGGTAATTTTACATAATGATACAAACTAAATGACACATTACAAAAATACACGATTGAAAACATTAGCAAAAATAACACATGTTTTTCCCAATTATTTGAAAATCAATACACATAGAAAAAACATTACAAAAATGACAGGAATTGAAAACATTTGCAAAAATGAGTCCAATTTCGGAGAGCAAAACGTGACCAAGGATTAAATTTCACATACCGAAATGCACGACGAGATCTGGTCTGATTTGGAAATGAGTCCAATTTTATAGATTTGGTGATGGAGAGAGATATTAATGAAATAAGTTGAGGTTATGAGATAATTCAATAAAAGTTATCATTTTTGTAAAATTTAATAAATTTATAATATAAATATTTAGTAGGAGAAACAAAATTTCAATTAATATTTTTATAAGTTTAGTTAATTAATTTATTTTCAAAAATTTGCTATATTTTGCAAGATTCAGTTGTTACTATTTTAACTTAAAGTTATTCCGCCGTATTCTATAATCATCAAAAATTAGGCCATATCCCACAATTCCACCCAAGTTCTTCAGCTACCATTTAGACCCTTATAAATGTATCTAACAAAAAAATATACTTTTACAAGTGTATATATATTTTTGTTAATGTTTGTTCTACACCATATATTCCGTTCCGCATCGTATGGTCACCATTCGAAGCCTAGCTACACTCCTATATGTTTGTGTTGTTTGTGGGATCCGCGGCCTCAAGTCAATGTCCAAATGAAATAGATAATATTCGTAACTTATTTCAACTTGTGTTCGAAATAGAACCAAGAAAAGAAGCATGATATGAATGAAGCAATAACATTCACACCAACCAGTGTATTGTTTTTACAAGACGTTAGATATTTCGTTAATTTATTTCTTTTATTTATATACATTATACACAAAGTTACAAACCCCTAAAACTAACATCTAGGGAAAGGAATACGACAAATGTTTAAGATTTTGCGAGCGCTTGGCGAACTAATAAAAGTCTTAAACGCAGGTTTGGCCATATAATGACACAAACAATGTTTTTGCTCACCTAGCCTCATACAACATCGATTCTCCGGTGATGCACCCTGAGTCGTAAACCCCCGGCAAACCTGGAGCTGATTTTCAGCACACTTTTGTTTTGGCAAGCTAATCGCATCGGCGGCTTTGGTTGGACCCGAAATTGTTGTCAAGGATATCACGAAGGCAACGAGCACCAATGGTATGATCTTCATGAGTAATTAGTTCTTTACATTTATCTATATCAAACTGTTTGGTTTCCTATTTTCTTTTTTCAAAGAACAATTTTGATTTTCTTGGATATTTATTAAGTAATAAAGGGCTCGTATTGCATGGCATTGCGTAAATGTACGTAGCTTGCCTCATTAAGCATTAAGCAACGTGTAAGCAATTTGCTGTCATGCGAAAAAGACCTGAGGGCTAATATTTAAGTTAAACTAGTTATGAAGGTGGGGAAAATGGTCAATTTAATACCCAAATATTTGCAATTGACACTTTTATTCTCCAACTATCATGGTTACACTTTTAATCTTCAATTTATAGTAGACTTTACAAATTGAGAACAAAAAAAGTCCACGTTGAATAATAAAGAGAAACCGTTATCTCCTTTGTGTTTTTCCCTAAACTGAAAATTCAATCAGATTTGCTGATTTTAACCTTATCTAATTGCAAAAATTTGTCCAAGATAAATCTCTTTCCTTCTCTCTCTCTTGTTCTCGACTGGATCCTAATCAGAAGAAGAAAATCTATTTTCTACACTTTACAGCTTCTCTCCGTACTTTCCTCTTTGAATATATTATAGCCCATGTTTCTTGAAGCTATAAACGACTAAGTTTGAAAAGGAAGAAGATGAACAACTGAGATTTACTCATTTGATTTGGTGTTCGATCAAATCCTTACATTGTAGGAACCCAAAACCCGGATTGAGAACATGCGAATTAAGGAGAAGAAATAAACGATTTATGAAAACGATTTTATAAAAATACATAGAGTCGAGATATGATCTCTCTCCTTAATTCATAAAATCTCCCATAGTGTGACGGTCTAATGAGATTCTGAATCCCATGATAAAACTGTGTTAGACTATAATCACGACACTCGATTGTAGAATCTACGAACTAAAAATCCACGCTGTACTCTCGAGACACTTTTAGAAGAAGAGATGAGAGATTGTTGGATTTGTTTATGTTTCTGAATGTATAAGTGTATCAAAATGTATGTTTAGAGAAGTGAGGAAGTGTGCCTTTTATAGGCTCTTTCCTAAGCATGAATTATGGAATTTATTTAATACAATATTTGACTCCATAAAATCAAAACATGCATTAACCCACGTTAGTTTCATGCGTTATGCTTAGCCAAGTTTAAAAGAAAACGTTTTAGCTTATCTTGACAATTAAAGTCAATAATTACACGATCATGGTGTAATGGCATTTGATGCCCACATTTTCTTGTTTTGAAATTAAGTAGGAAGTTATTTTTGTTTTGTGTTAACCTCAGTAGCAACAAAAACAAATATGGACTTGGTCCATTAGATTTATTATCCATTAACCAAATTCAAATCCATATCTTAATTCCAAATTATTTAGCAAGACTTATTTTATCTCAATTACATTATAGTGTAATTATAAGGTTTCAAACCTTTTCTTTTGAGATTTCTCCATGAGCTAATGGCTCATTTCTTATTCACATTTGAACAATTAATCTTATTAATTATTTGGCCTATGAAGCCTTAATTAATGTGTGATTAAAATTGGTCCAACAATCCCCCACATGAATAGAAATGACTCTAAACAAAAGAAGATTTTGACAGACTCGAAAGACTCTTACTAGACTGACAAGACATGCTAGACTAGACATACTCCCTCCGTTCCTAATTAATAGATGTTTAAAGTAATGCACGGTTATTAAGAAAACGCATTGATTTATACGATTTACAGTTTTCAATAAAGTTTAACCGATAGTATTTCAGTATTTGTTTTGGAATTTGTAAAAGTGCATAGAAAACTGTAAAAACTCAATCTTTTTGGAACAAAATTTTTTTGTAAAAAATTCATCTTTTAGAAACAGAGGGAGTAAGGATTTTACGAGAGTATAAGCGAAAAATCACTATATATGAGTTGGTAGCATTTTTCAGGTTTAAACCACTCATTGTTAGTAGCTATCGGGCTTACCTGGCCAGATGGTGAACATGATGTCTTGAACCATCCGGATTTTTATGTAAACCTAGACAATAGCCATAACCCACTTTCATTTTCTCGTAGAACTTAGTTCTTTATTGGGTTCATTGTGGCCTTGAATATGCCTGGTATCATGAGTGAATTCGGAGAACATAGCCTTTCGTTCATTCTCCTAAAAACGGCATTTTTCTCACTCACTAGGTGATATGTCATATACTTTGTTTTATGAAGTAACCTGTGATACTCCAATATATATCAAAGTTATGGTGAATATCATTAAAAGCAAAGCTTATCCTTGTTATACAAGAAGCACTGTGTATCATCTTAGGAACTGGTTAATTTCCAGTTCTTGTATGTAGAGTTAGTTTGAATTAGTTGTCCCCTTGAACCTATTTTCTGGGATCTCCAGTCATGTAGGTAGGGTTTCCATCAAACTTTCTCTTAATTATTAGGCTTTGTACCCATTCCTGTCGATGATAATTTGATCTCGTGAGACACCTTTAAAAGTGGATACTAAGTTATCCGATGAGATATAATCATTTGAGATTAATCCATTTGAGATCAATTGTCTAATAGTTATATGTCTTCTTCTTAAAAGATATGACTAACCATAATAACCATTAACATTTTAGGCCTATACGCCTTTGTGATAGATCAATTATCTCTCATGTATGAATTTTTTTTTTTACCATAATGGAGTCGATCTCACTAGTGATGTTTTCTTTTCACAATGGATTGTCTAATTTAGATAATGCTTTAGTGAAAGTAATGGTGCATTCTCTAGAAAAAGATATGCATTCTTTGATTTTTTATTATAATTTTTACATGGATATGTGGTAAATCTGATGAACAATCAGAAACTGATAAACACTGTTTTTTATGGGCATATCTAATAAAATACAATTTGGTATTTTTGGTCCGCTTACAACTTTTTTTTAAAGAGGTTGTTTTGCCAATTTTGCGAGGCATCCTCACACTTTCAGGTATTTGTACAAATGTACTTTACCCATTTAAAATAAATAAATTCATATGGCGTTTCGCCAATGACTTTCTGTGGTATGCAACTCTTCCCCCACATTTGTGGAGGTAACTTAAGAGTTTAGAATCTTGTTCCATAACTCGAATAGTTTCAAGTGCATAAGTAGTAGTTTTTCTGATGAAAAATGTAATTTTCTTTTGAAAGAAAAAACACATTTCATTTTCATCAAACTTGTAACTTTTAGCACATATATCCATTTTCTTAGATTTTCCAAGTTGGTTTCGAATTTTCATCATATATGCTTCTAACTTTTTCAAATGCATATTTGTGCTGTTTAGCAAGTATATATCTATTAAAATAGATATTGATGATGATAATAGCGTAATGCCACCATTTCATTTGATTTTTATCAACCTAGTTGGCATTGTTAAGGAAATATTTTGTGGTGAGCTAAGCTGCCCCCACAAATTTTGGGGTATCCCAGATTCCTGTAACATTGCATTCATCATTGATAGTCATGATTTGTATCAAGAAGATAAACAGAATCATTATCAAAATGAGTATGTGTGTAGATTAGTGAGAGATAATAGCTATTTATAGCCTTTTCTTCTTCACACAACACCACGTAGAGAATCAAGAGCAATACAACCATATTGGTCATTAAGATAATTGCTCAAGTCAAGGCCAATTTGAGTTGTGCCCGTTTCATGATTTCTCTTTAAGCCATAGTAAAAAAAACGTATTTTCACATTAAGTGAGACTTCAAATCAACAAATTAATGACAATTATTTTACTGCTAACGGTTTTTTCTTAAAACAAAATTTCGAGAAGATATTTTGTGATTATCAATTAATATCAATATCACATATCTTCTCTTTTGTTATGAACTTGTTTTTTTGGATGAAAATGATTACAGCGATAGCTTGAGAAAGCGTTTTTAATCACTATAATATTTTATGTATTTTAACCGAAGGTTTTTATCCAAGAAATATTCTAAATACGTTTCGCGAAACTCGCCTTAAAGGCTTCACGGAAATCGTATTAGAAAAAATTTCAATTTTGAAACCTTCCGCGAAAGCGTTATGAAACGTTTGCAGAAACTGTTTCAGAAATTGAAATAAATAAAGAAAATCGTTTTGAATTCTCGAGACACTTATGAAAGAGATAGCAAATTCAATATCGTTATTTCTCTTTTTATTTTATTTTAAAATAAAATAATTGCAATATCAATCTGATTCAAGCGATAAGCAGGAAGCGGATTTTATGAATTAAGATTGTTGGAACCCAAAAACCGGATTGAGAACATGCGAATTAAGGAGAAGAAATAAACGGTTTATGAAGACGATTTTATAAAAATACACAGAGTCGAGATGTGATCTATTTCCTTAATTCATAAAATCTCCCGTAGTGTGACGGTCTAATGAGATTCTGAATCCCAGGATAAAACTGTGTTAGACTATAATCGCACTCGATTATAGAATCGACGAACTAAGAATCTACGCTTTACTCTCGAGACACTTTTAGAAGAAGAGGAGAGATTGTTGGATTTGTTTATGTTTGTGAATGTATTAGTGTATCAAAATGTATGTTTGGAGAAGTGAGGAAATGTACCTTTTATAGGCTTTTTCCTAAGCATGCATTATGAAATTTATTTAATACAATATTTGACTCCATAAAATCGAAACATGCATTAACCCACGTCAGTTTCATGCATTATGCTTAGCCAAGTTTAAAAGAAAACGTTTTAGCTTATCTTGACAATTAAAGTCAATAATTACACGATCATGGTGTAATGGCATTTGATGCCCACGTTTTCTTGTTTTGAAATTAAGTAGGAAGATATTTTTGTTTTGTGTTAAACCTCATCAGCAACAAAAACAAATATGAACTTGGTCCATGAGATTTATTATCCATTAACCAAATTCAAATCCATATCTTAATTCCAAATTATTTGGCAAGACTTATTTTATCTCAATTACATCATAGTATAATTATAAGGTTTCAAACCTTTTCTTTTGAGATTTCTCCATGAGTTAATGACTCATTTCTTATTCACATTTTACCAATTAATCTTATTAAGTATTTGGCCCATAAAACCTTTATTAATGTGTGATTAAAATTGGTCCAACATACATGAGCTCTCCAATTTAACTCTCTACCGTAATGACTCTTTATTGGATCAATCTCTGTTTCTCTCTCACCAACCCTAACCCAACAGTGTCAATACAATTAAACTTCAACGTCAAGAAAGCAAGTAGCTCAGAAACCAAACCAAAACAATAAGATCCAAAACAGTATTAAATAAGTTAAGTACTACAAGCACGATTCTAAAAACTCAAGGACAAAAGAATTTACGATCAACAAATCACTAAACGATGCAAAATTTCGTTAAACTTAAAAACGGATTTGTGTGAAAAAAGAAATCCCGAAAAAAATATGAATATAATTAGAAAGTTTCAAAATTTTAATGGGGTAGAGTTGAGATCAATTATATTCCGAATGAGCGTGAAGATTTTTGCAATTATGATTGGGAAGAATACAAAAGCAGATTAACGGGTTCTGTGCATTATTTAACGTGGATTTTTTTTTTCTGTCATCAATTTGTAAAGTAAACTATAAATTGAAAATTAAAAGTGTAACCATAATAGTTGGGGAATAAAAGTGTCAATTGCAAATAGTGGGGATTAAATTGACGATTTTTCCTATGAAGGTGGGCATATTCCGGTTTTTGTACCATTGGTCAATGGCTCATCAAATGCTTCTATCCTTCTTTCATCTCTAGAGGGGGCGTCGGATGCAGACCTATGGTCGTTAAAGTAGGAAGAAATGGAGACGCTCCGCGAATACATGGATCGTTTCAAAGGAGTATTGTAGTGAGTCACGGTTACGGACGTGTCGGCACTGGCCGCACTCCAACAAAACCTATGGCATAAGTCAAAATTTTGAGACAACCTAATTCTCCACAAACCGGCCTTCCTCGAAGACGGAATCCATCGAGCTATTCGACATGTCGCTCTTGAAGGCGAACGAGCAGCTAATGAGAAAAAGTATTCGTCGGCTAAACCCAAGGGTGAGATTGATGAAGAGTATCTTGAGCCCCGCCTACATTACGACCAATCTTATAAGGCGAAGAAACTGTCTATAAATCAGGTCGACTCCGATCAGCCTGCCCAGCGTCACTCGAATGATAACAAACTATACTGTGATTTTCATCGTGTGGCCGGCCATTCAACTGAGCAACGCCGAACTCTCAAGGACGCACTGCTCGCCCGTTTCCAGTGAAGAGAAGTCAAAATAGACCCACCTCCAACACGCAACCACAAGTCGAAGATCACTACAAGTTCAGAAAGCGATGAACGGCCATCTCAGGAACTCACCGTCCTACCTCCACTTCCCAAAAATGAGAAAGAGGAACCATCGACCTCCAAGAGACGCAATGGGATGATCATGGGAGGAGTACATATCAAACATGAATCAGTACGTTCCCTAGGAAGCTAAGGAAAAGGCACAACCGACCAAGAGCGTTCCGGACAAGCGATAGTAGATATACCAATCATCTTCTCGGAGGCCGATAGCATGGATCTCGCCATGCCACATAACGACCCCCTTGTCATCGAGCTCAAAATCCACGACTGTGAAGTCTCTCAGATCTTGGTCGATACATGGATCTTCTTTGACCTAAACTTCAAAGACACTCTCAGACGCATGGAGGTAGCGGACATCAACATCAAGTCGTGTGTACGACCACATATCAAACTTGATGGGATAACGACCATGACCATCAGAACGATTAAGCTGCCCGTCTACACCGGTGGCATTTCTCAAACTGTCAAATTGATGGTCGTAGATAAACCCAAAGTATATAACGTGATCCTGGGAACCTCTTGGTTATATTCTATCAGGGCGGTATCATTAACTTATCACCAATGCGTGAAATTCCTGACTCCTTCACGAATTCACACCGTTCGAGGTTGTCGAAAGACGGGCATAATCTGTTTTATTACTGAATTGAAACTCCAAAAAGTGAGCTTACATATAAGCAGTACGGAAGAACCAAACGATGCGGGACAAAAAATAGAGTTAGCCATACCAATCAACATCGACCCCTCACATCCAGGATGCCAAGTAAATATTGGGTCCGAGCTGATTGGACCGATGAGGTCGGAACTGATCAGCTTCTTGGGGGAGAATGTGTCAACCTTCGCTTGGACGATCAAAGATATGAAGGGAATCGACCCCGCAGTAAAACCTCACGAGCTGAACGTCGACCCGACCTATATGCCAATGATGGGGGCTATTTGTTTGATCCAAGTTTTAAATTTATAACCCTAGATAAAGACTGCAAGTGCACAATAAACGCAGTAGTACTTAGGGGTCGAACCCAAAGGAATTGATGATGCACAAAAAACCTATATGATGCAGAATAAGCTACGCTAAATATATTTTTGTGGGGTTTTAGTTTTTATGGAAAAAAAGTGCAAGGGATAGATAATCAACGGTTAACTAGGTTCAATTAATGAACCTATGCAACGATTACAACTACAACCTAAGAATTTAGATGCAAGTTTGTTCTACAACTCAAACCACGGAATTAGAATTTCTCCACTGTCGTGGTTCAGATTCACTATGCCTTATTCCCTAATAGATTCAGCTGCCGCATGGTTATTAAAATGTTAAAACACGCAGTAGAAATAAGGTTCAATTGTTCACTAAACTCCTAATAACTAATTGGTATTATTGTTAAGACGCTTAGCTCCTCAAATACTAGGTCAGGGGATGTTAAGAACACTTTTGTGGATACATCAACCTAGGATCGATCACTAGTTAGCGACGCCACATCAAGAATTGAACGTAAATAAAGATGAAGAACAACTAACAACAAACCCTAAGATGCAATCATAAAAGCATACACATAGAACTTTAAAGGCAACGAATCTAGTTAAGCTTTACTCCAACGAGTCAGTTCGATCTCGCTAGTAGGAGAAGTAAAGCATAAAACACGATGAATTCGTGATACACAAAAGCATATAGAGATCTCTTCCTTCAACCAAGAAGGCCTCATTGATGTAGCCTTAAAGAACTCTTAAAAACTAGATGTATTATTAAGAACAAAGGGGAAACAAAAATACATATTTTAGGTATTGATTTTGTATCTGCCTTCTCTTCCTAGAGAGGCTAAAAGGACGTATATATAGGGCTAGAAGGGGCCCTAAGTTGGTTAGGGTTTTAATTCTAAGAAAAAGGAAAATTGCCAAAAGTGCTCGGTAATGTCTCCACACCGACCGCCTATACCGATCAGATTCCCGGATCAGTATGGAGGCTGAGACGGCGTATCTTTGCGTGTTCGACGTTTGGGTACCGATCGTGTTGCCCGATCGGTGTGACCGGTCGGTACTGGACGGTTCCTATCTCCTCGACAGCTTTGACATGTCTTTAGTCTTCAGTTCATATCTATTTGTGTATAATTCCAAATGATGTGATTATAACTCCATTGGAAAGCTAACTTACAGGCATATGTAATCTGTCCAGTTTGGGAATGTTCTTTATCTTCAATGTATGATGACTTGGGTTGGCTCCTTTGGCTTCTTAGATGGCTTTGACATGACGGCTACTTCTTTTTCTCCTTTTTGTATCTTTTTTTGATGATTTAACATGTTGGGACCTTAGAGCCTATGTATACGAGAAAACTACCTCTTTTGGTTCATTAGGAAAATAAAATCCACAAAATAAGTATGAAATAGTAAAATGGATAAAATATAGGGTATATCAACTCCCCCAGACTTAGCCTTTTTTTTCCTCAAGCAAACAAAAGGTCAAGAATTGAAAAGAGGTTTGAAAACACGGGAACTCACATATCCTTTGGATCCATTGTCTCGAAGTCTAAACATGTAATCCATATGAAACAAGATTAGTTCGCAAACGCTCTCCTCATACCCCATCATGACTTTGCAGGCCCGTCCTAAATATCCTTCCTGCACGCATCTCAACTTCTACTCAATTGATTATTCTACTTTACCAGGTTATTGAAAACTCTCATCAAGGCTATCTTTCAAGGAATACGGGCTAGGTGTATAAGGGAAGACTGGTTTTAGTGGTGAGGTTAAAAGTGTTTAAGGTTACCATAATCTCCGGGTGCAAGACATTATGCTAAATCGCAAGAGAGAATATACCTATTGATGTCCGCAATTCCCCAATCACCTTGTTTTTGCTCTTCTTTCCCCAGACTTAGATTGTTCTCCGGGAATCACTGAAAATCTCCTCTACTCTCCTCTTCTTGTTGATCATGTCCTTCCTTGAGATATTCTTTGGCCATATGATCCATTTGAGCAATCATTTTCTTTCCCTTTGCTTATCTCTTTTTATTTTTTTATGATTTTCTTTTCTTTTCTTTTTTGTTTTTCTTTAAGAGAGAAAACGACTCTCTTTGGAACAATGGATCATAGGCACAAAATTGATACCTTAATTTAAATTCCCAAGGAACGACCAAGCTCTTTGAATTTTGCTCTTTGTATTCCACCTCTCTTTAACATAATGACACATCTCTTAGTGATTGGAAAATTGCGTCGACCCTATTCTCTCCGACGTTTTTGCACATATCTGCAAATATGAAACGAAAAGAAAGAAGGCATGGGGTCTGAAAGAAGGTTAAAAGGTTTAATGTCGGGAACCAACTAAAGATGAGCTGGCCATTCATGACAACAAAAAGGTGGTAAAAAGGGAATAAGATGTCATGAATGTGATTCGTTTCCTTGATCTAATATCCTTGACTTGAGTTTTAGCGTCTTAACCAACTTCCTGCAAGTGCATATCAGTCACGGTTAGTATAGTAAAGGGATCAAATCCATAGGGACTTCTTAACCACACTTCGAATTATAATGAATAAAACTAAGCTAGAACAGAATATGGTGTCGTTTGTGATTGAATCAATTGTGAGCAAGTGAAACGTGAATTGTAAGTTGTAAATAAATGGGAGAAAGGCGGTAGGACTCGGGAAATTTGCAGAGAATTATGCAACAACAAAGATCGAATAAAAACCTAGGGATAAGGATAATGATTGGGATGTCTAGAACTCAGAACACGGTTGTAAGGTTTTTCCACTATCGTAGCTCCAACCTTCTATGCTCTACTCCCTAATACACTCAACTCTCGCATGGTTATTAAAAGGTGAGAACACACGGTATAAACAAGTTCTGATAGAGTTCATTAAACTCCTTAACTAATTGGTATGATTGTTAAGACGCTTAGCTCATCGAATACTAGATCCGGAAGAATTAAGAACACTCTCGTGGATACTCCTACCTATGATCAAATTGCTAGATGCACAGTAAAGCAATAGGCATTAAGAATAAGCAAAGATGAAGACTAGATTTTATCCCTAAACATTCATCGATTCCATTGAAATATAAGACTCATTGAAAACCCTAAATCCTGACTACTCAAGCATGGTGCACGAAAAACAGCAAGGAGATGATGAATTCATGATGAATAAACTTGATTAAAAGAGAAAGGGTTAGAAGATTCTTCTCTATAACGAAATACAAAGCGAGATCTCCTCCTTAGAGCTCTTGAAACACAAATCTATGAAAGAACAATGGGGCTGCGTTTTTATGATGTATCCTAGGTCTAATTTTTGGCACACACCTAACAAGAGGCTGAAAAAAAGTATATATAGGGTCTTGAGTCTTCTAAAGCTTCGAAAAGGGCGAAAACGTCAAAACAGTCGAAACAGCTCCGCAGAGGGTCGTGGCACCGATCGAGATTTTAGGTCGGTATGGGGGGATCATTTGCCACGTCCTGATGCGTCCTGATGGTCTGGGTACCGACCACGTGATCGGGTCGGTATGAGGGGTCGGTGCTCCTCCTTCTTCATCTTCTAGGCAGTTTGACATGTCTTCGGTCTTCTAGGTATAACTCTCTCCAAACAGGTCCAAATGATATGATTCCACCTCCATTGGAAAGCTGACTCAAAGGGCTATCCTTATTCGAAGTTTTATCTAATTCCAAATCCATTTGATCCTCCGTTTACTGCTAAACTTTTGGCTTATGTAATATGTCCATCTTGGTGAAATGTGTAAACTTGGGAATTTCTTGGCTCCAATGGGTTCTTTGGTTCGCATGAGTTTCTGTAGATTGTTGTATACTCCATAATGCTCTTTTGGTCCTTTTTGATTGATTTTTCTAATAAAGACTCTTGACCTACAAATATGAGAAAACTACCTCTTAAGGCGTATAACCATGCATAAACGCACTAAATATATATAGAAAATCATAGTATTTTTGGTAAAATATGGGACTTATCAGAGTCAAAATTGTATCCATTAAAACCTGGCAAGTAGAATTTCTAGGCGGGGAGTCCATCATGAATTGTCTGAATCGATTGGCCTTGTACTCTCATCGCAACAATAACTTGGTCTTTGAAATCAAAACGCAAGTTCCTAGGAAAGTGTCATCATTCCCTACTGATTTTGACTCAATAAAACGTCTTTATATTTTTGACAAATAATTTTGAAAACCTTTTTGAAAAACCAAAAAAATCAAACATGAACAAACACGTTAGTAAACAAAAATCCCCCCAGACTTAACTTACACCGTCCCCGGTGTAAATCAAACCAAATTAAGGGAGTCATGTCCAAAATAAACGAATTTGAACAAGTTTTTTTTAAAAAAATAGAGAAAGAACGATATTACCTCATTGTAGACAAAAGTCATAGAATTCGGTAGGAGTTGCCAAAGTTGTTGGTGGTTTGGATTAGTATTGATTGGCTCGAAACAAGTGGTTGTGTATTTTTTAATTGTATCCTAAGTTGCTTAGGAACAATACTTCTCTAGTTGCCAACAACTCACTCTTTATGGATCGATGAACAAATCCACGATGGTGATGGTATGTCACTCTTACAACATGAACTCTCTCTCTAACCAAATTGAGAGATCGCTGGATTATAGGCAAGGTCGAAGCTCCTGGTGAAATTCCAAACCTTATGATTGAACGATTAAGTGCGTGATCATCTAAGGTGCTCGGCTTGCTCCGTTTGCGAGCTAGAGTTTGAAATTCAAAATTTGGCTCAAGTAAACTAGATATGTCATCTAGCGTAGTGCTGTAAATGCCATATGGGTATAGAAAATGGTGGTCGTGGTCTATGTTGTTGTCCTTCTTCTCACATCTTATTGAATGGTGGACTATTTGCAAGAAGAATGAATTGTGCGTCCACAATCAAACATGCGCTGGAAATCTTGTATGTGTGAGAAATATCCTTGCAAAAACACTTGAAATCACTTTTTAAATGTCACTTGGAACAAAGTTCACAATACATGTGTATTGAGTTCTAAGTCTAAGGAAGAAAAACAATGGATTAAAAGAAAGAAATTCATGAATGAATTCAAAATCTATTAATTTGCCAACCTTAGTGAAATTAGTGGTGGATAATCATCTCGATGTATTATTCAAAACCAATTTAAAGATAAGCAAATTCAAAGAATTTTGAATTGTAAAATTCTAAAGTTATGGTTAAATGATGTTTAATGAAGTGTAGAATTGAGAAGATTTGTGAAAACTTAGCTATTGGACCGTTGGTGGTGGTGGTGGTGGTGCTTCAATGATTGTTTGTTCCGGATGGATGAAGTTAGTTCTCCAATATGGTCGTGGTATGCAACTGCTAATCGGAGATGGTGGATGGTGGTGATGACCGTGGTGATGGAGTAGAGTTTGAACCGTTCATGACGTGGTATGCGCCTATGTCCGGGTGGATGGTGGTAGATATGTGATGGTCACCGGGAGAGATGGTGAACGGGGCATATGATTAATGGTGCGGGATGGGTGGGAATGTCGGGTGATAATGGTGATCGATGCTTTGTACCGGGTGAATGGTGGAACATGGTCGAACCGGTTCATGTCGTGGTATGCAACTATGTATCGGGTGGATGGCGGTGGTGGTGCGCTGATCGGTCGTGGTATGAGACTCGGTAGATGTTAAAGAGATGGTGGTCCAGTATTTGGCGTCGGTCATGTGGCATCGGGACGGTTGGGTGGGTGGTTGATCGGATGGTAATCAAGGGTGGCTTGGTCGCGAGTGATCGTCGCGTGATCGGTACGTGTCGGTACCGGTCGGTGGTACCGACCAATGTACACAATCGGTACAGGTTATGGGCCGCGGGTTGGTTGCGCGATCGGGATGTCTCGTTGCCGACCTGCGGTACTGGTCGTCGGGCTCGATCGGTATGGAGAGAAACAGACGGTCGCGGTCGATCGTTGGTAAGGGCCGATACCGGTCGGTGTTCTCGGTATCGACCTGCAGTACATACCATCGTGGCTGATCGGTATCGGGTGTGTTGGGCACGGCCAGTAGAGGCTTACCGGTACCGACCCCCGTACCGACCATCGTGGTCGATCGGTACTAGGGCTGGCCAAGGGTTCCGGTCGTTGGTGTTCGGTACCGATCGTGTTATATGATCGGTATGGGTCGTGCCCGGATGTACCGGTACCGACCCATGGTACCGACTGGCGGTTCCAATCGGTACCGAGGTTTCTCCAGCCGTTTTCTTCGTCTCTTTTCCTTACCTTGAAATCATCATCTTAAAACACTCGTTAGTTGGATATTGATCAAAAATTTGACCAACATCTTCACCAATACTTTGGGGCTTCTTGTTCTTCTCCAAAGACACAAAAATTCTTGAAAAACCATGGATTAAATAGGTGGATAATAGTGCTTACAAAAAAAAAACGAAAATATGGGTTGTCTCCCATAAAGCGGTTTGTTAAAGTCTCATAGCTTGACTCCTTGGGATCTTTAGAAGGTGGAAGGATCCTCTAAAGGTTTGACATTGCCTTTAGCTTGTTGGTGTAGTCCTTGATCACTCTCATCATCTTCATCATTGAAGTGTCAAGGATGTTCAACTGTCACTTCTCTTTTCTCCATTGGAAGGTATCGAGTTTGCTTCAATCTAAAGCATGGCGGTGCTCCATAGTAATATACATGTTTGTCTATGTTGGTGAACAAAATCCTTTGGAAAGGATAGTCCATGATAGATCCAGCAGTTGCCAAGAATGGTCTTCCAAGGATGAAGGGCGTGATATCGACGTGCATTGATGTTACTTCGAAATCGACTGTGATAATGCAATCGCCAATTCTCATGGGGAAATTTAGAAGTTATCCCAAAGATTGTGTTGATGATCCATTAGCAAGTGCAATCCTCATGTTTGATGGTCCAACCTTGGTGATTTTAAGCATCTTGATGACAAACTCCGATAGAACATTGACTCCGGCTCCTGAATTGCATAGGGCGTCATCAAAAACAAATTCCTTGAGTGAACAAGTGATATTAAAAGCTCATGGGTTGCGAATCATGCTGAGAATCCTAAGAAATTTATGTGGATTCCTAGCTGCATCGAAAAGCTCCTCAATCTCAATCTCGTCTTCTTGACTTTGTGTGAAACATCGTCTTAAAGATGGATTCATTCTCCAAGCTTCGTTAAAAGTGATGGCAGGAGGAATTTTCTTCACAAGAGAGTTGAAAACTCCCAACATCTCATCACTGATACATCTTGATCTCTAAGTTGCTTCTTTCACAAAAATGCTCGGTTTCACTGACGTCCTCGTTGTTTGTCTTATGTGAAAGGTTCTTGGTCTCTTGGGGGATGGTGGGATATCACTCACGTTAATGCTTGAGGCATCATCGTCGTTTTCAAGCTTGGTTATGGTGCAACAATGAACCAAAGACCTTGAATCTTCTTTCTCTGAATTGAAAAATCTCGCTGTATCTTCAATGGTTTGTAGGCGATCGTCTAGCTTCTTCATGAGGTTGGTCACAGCCTTTGAGTCTTCTTCTAGGGTCGTGATCTTCTACACGAGATCTTCTTGACGGTTTTAACTTCGTTGAGTGTTTGAGTCGTGATCCAATTATCTGCCTCCTAGTTCTTCACTCGTAAGCGAAGCTTCTTCTTTGTGACTACAACATCACTAACTCCTTTCTTAGCTTGATAGGCATTGATAGCTACTGAATTTAGGTGTGTTGTGAGCTCCTCCACGTTATGCTTAGCTTCGTTGATCAACCATTCATGATGGTTCCATTGATCTTCGATCTTGTAGTTTGAGTTGATGATGTCGTGCTCGGCTTCCTTGATGTCGCGCCTTTGATGATATTGGATATCTTCAATAGTGACCAGGCGAGTCTCAAAACTCTTTACTTGGATAGCAAGAGTGTCAATTTTCTCCTTAAGAGACAAGTTATTGGCTTCGATCTTTGCTTTAAATCCACGAATGACGTTTTTAGTGTCATTTATGACCTTTTGCATCAAAGCTTCTAGCTTATCTTCTTGAGGGTGTTGGAGAACGTGTGGTAGGGGCTGTAGAGGTGGTTGTGGTTGAGTGTTGCTGCAAATTTGATGATGGTCAAATCGTCCATTGATCCCTTGAGGTTGGTACACGGTGGTGGTGCCCCGTGCGTTGAAAGCAAGTGTGGCCGGCGGTCTTATGTACACATGAGGCATAGGGATGTGATTCCCACTCGCCTCATGGTCCATAGTGCTCGCCATTCTTCTTGGATTGTCCGTTTGATGCACCATTGACGAATCTCTGAAACAACAAAGAAAGAAAACAAAACCTGAAATTAGCAAAGGAAAAACAAAAACTTAGATTTATTTTTTATCAAAAATTCTAGGGCAAAGAAATCAATTCCCCGGGAACGGCGCCAAAACTTCATGGGGGCTATTTGTTTGATCCAAGTTTTAAATTTATAACCTTAGATAAAGACTGCAAGTGCACAACAAACACAGTAGTACTTAGGGGTCGAACACAAAGGAATTGATTATGCACAAAGAACCTATATGATGCAGAATAAGCTAAGCTAAACATATTTTTGTGGGGCTTTAGTTTTTTATGGAAATAAAATTGCAAGGGACAGATAATCAATGGTTAACTAGGTGCAATTAATGAACCTATGCAACGATTACAACTACAACCTAAGATTTAGATGCAAGTTTCTTCTACAACTCAAACCACGGATTTAGAATCTCTCCACTATCATGGTTCGGATTCACTATGTCTTATTCCCTAATAGACTCAGTTGTCGCATGGTTATTAAAAGGTTAAAACACGCAGTAGAAATAAGGTTCAATTGTTCACTAAACTCCTTAACTAATTGGTATGATTGTTAAGACGTTTAACTCATAAAATACTAGGTTGGGAGATGTTAAGACCACTTCCGTGGATACATCAACCTAGGATGGATCACTAGTTAGCTACCCAGATCAAACATTGAGCGTAAATAAAGATGAAGAACAACTAACAACAAACCCTAAGATGCAATCATAAAAGCCTACGCATAAAACTTTAAAGGCAACGAATCTAGTTAAGCTTTACTCCAACGAGTCAGTTCAATCTCGCTAGTAGCAGAAGTAAAGCATAAAACATGATGAATTTGTGATACACAAAAGCAGATAGAGATATGTTCCTTCAACCAAGAAGGTCTTGATCTAGCCTTAAAGAAACTCTTAAAAACTAGATGTATTATTAATAACAAAGGGGAAACAAAAATACATGTTTTAGGTATTGATTTTGTGGTTGCCTTCTCTTCCTAGAGAGCCTAAAAGCAAGTATATATAGGGCTAGGAGGGTTCCTAAGTTGGTTAGGGTTTTAATTCTAAGAAAGAAAGAAAATTGCCAAAAGTGCTCGGTAATGTCTCCACACCGACCGCCCGTACTAATCGGATTGTCGGGTCGGTATGGAGGCTGAGTCGGTGTGTCTTCGCGTGCTTGACGTCATGGTGCCGATTGTGTTGCCCGATCAGTGTGACCAGTCGGTATTGGATGGTTCCTATCTCCTCGGCAGCTTTTACATGTCTTCAGTCTTCAGCTCATATCTCTTCGTGTATAATTCCAAATGATGTCATTCCAACTCCATTGGAAAGCTAACTCACAGTGCTAGCTTCACTGCAATTTTCTTTCAATTCCAAACTCACTTGGTCCTCCGTCAATTGCTAAACCTCCAGCATATGTAATTTGTCCAATTTGGGAATGTGCTTTATTTTCAAGCCTCGTCAATAAAATGTTCGCTGACCAAGTCGAAGGCCCAATGGAGGTATACATCAACGATATGCTCGTAAAATCACAAAAAGTAACCGACCACGTAGGCCACCTCCGAGAGTGTTTTGGGATAATCAATACAAAATAAAGTTAAATCCATCCAAATGCACATTTTGCGTCACGTCGGATGAATTCCTCGGCTACATAGTCACTAAACTAGGAATCGAAGCAAACCCCAAGCAAATCGCTGTCGTTCTAGATCTTTCGTCCCCATGAACAAAAAAGGAAAGTACGGCGTCTAACCGGACGGATCGCGGCGCTAAACCGTTTCATATCTCGCTCAACAGATAGAAGCCTACCATTCTATCAGCTCCTGCGCGGCATCAAGACCTTGTGGGATGACAAGGGTAAAGAGGCTTTCCATGAACTAAAATATTATCTCACAACCCCTCCGGTTTTGTCAAAACCCGAGCACGGCGAGACGCTTTTCCTCTACATCTCTGTGACCAGCGCGTCGGTAAGCGGCGTGCTCGTAAGAGAGGATCGCGGTGACCAAAAGCTGGTCTTTTACGTAAGTAAATCACTGGACGGAGAAGAAAGTAGATACATGACCCTGGAGAAGCTGGCCCTCGCCATCATAATGTCAGCTCGGAAACTTCGACCATATTTTCAATCTTACATCATCGCCGTCATGTCAACTCAGCTGTTGTGGACAATTCTGAACTGTCCGGGTCAATTTGGACGTATGACCAAATGGGCAGTCGAGTTTAGCAAGTACGACATCGAATATTGTAATCGCATAAGCGCCAAATCGCAGATTTTAGCCGACTTCATTACCGAACTTTCCCCAAAGTAGTCCATCCCAACCGAGCGGAAGAACCTTTTCACCTATGGGTCATCTTCAAGGGATGGGTCCGGTATTGGCGTTCGCCTAATCTCGCCGACCAAAGAAATTTTCGAGCTGGTATTCAGATTTGTTTCGAGCTTCCAACAACGAGGCCGAGTGGGAGGCCTTAATTGCCGGACTGCGTCTGGCAAAGGAGATCAGAGCAAAAAGAATTCACGCTTATAGTGATTCTAGCTTGTGACCAACCAGGTCAACCACGACTACGATGCTTGGGACGAGAGGATGAGCGCATATCTCAAGCTGGCTGAAGGGTGACTCTGAAAGTTCGATAGCTTCATCATTACAGACATCCCCTGCTAAAACCATTCAGAGGCCGATGCCTTGGCAAACCTAGGAACGAGTTCGGATCCAAGCCTGCACCGCATCATCCCGGTAGAAACGATCTATGATCCTAGTATCGAGTTATTCCGGAGGATGAGCAAGATTAATACCATCGACCGAGAGGATGACGATACTGACCTAGACCCGTCCTCGGACCCAACTGCCGAACCTCAATCATAGCCCAATACCACTCCAACAAGGAGATCGGACAGGCGCACAAAAATCATCGACTATATTTTGGCTGGAATAGTGCCCGATGATAAGTGGGCAGCACGTAGCCTAAAGACCTGTGTTGCACACTACGTCTTGCTCGAAGATAAGCTCTTCTGATGAGACGCGGCCGGCGCACTCCTTTAATGCGTGGTCGGAGAGCAAATCTATCTCAGTATGGCCGAAAGTCACGAAGGAGCCGGTGGTAACCACTCCGGGGGACGTACCTTAGCAAAAAAAACAAGAAGCTCAATTTTTATTGGTCGACCATGCTTACGAATTGTGTGAATCATGGGCGGCCATGCGAGAAATGTCAACAATATGGTCCGATGATAAGTTCACCAACATAACTGCTCACCACCGCCACCTCGGCCCACCCATTCATGCGCTCGGCGATGGAAATTATCGGCCCCTTCGTCAAATCTCACCAGAAGCGATACGTGATCATTGTCACAAACTACTTTACAAAGTGGGTCGAAGCACAGGCTTATGCAATGATATGGATCAACAATGTCCAGGATTTCATGTGGAAACAAGTCATTTGTCGGCACGGGCTCTCGCAAGAAATCGTCGCCGACAACAGCTCGCAATTCATCGCTAAATCATTTGAAGATTTCTGCGCGAAATGGTATATACGCTTTAACAAGTCGACCCCAAGGTATCCACAGGGGAACAGACAAGCCGAAGCCACCAACAAGGCAATTATCTCCGAGGTAAAAAAACGCCTGGACGATAAGAAAGAAGTTTGGGCAGACGAACTCGACGCTGTCCTCTGGTCGTTTCGAACGACCCCTAGGCAATCAACAAAGTGGACACCATTCTCCTTAGCCTACAGTATCAAAGCAATGGCTCTGCCGAGGCCAACGTTAACAGCATCCGCCGCGTAATGATGACCCGGGATCCAGACCTCAACGACCGAATGTTGGTCGATAATCTCGATTTCATCGAAGAAGAGCGCGACCAGGCTCCACTCCGTGTACAAAACTATCAACATATCGCTGCCCAATACTACAACAAGCGAGTACGGAGCGGAGCAGAAGCTTCCATGTTGGCGACCTCGTCCTCCGAAAGGACTACGAAAATACCGTAGAATACAAGGCCGGAAAACTCGGCTGGACCTTGGAAGGACCGTACCAAATCACCAACATCGTCCGACCAAAAGTCTACGAGCTCATGACCATGGACGGACAATGGTGCCACGATCATGGAATTCCATGTCCTCAAAAGGCTACTATTATGACTCACTTCCGATGTCGATCACCACATCTTGGACTCTACAACGCATTTGCTAAAACTTCTCCGACGAATGGCGTACTGCAACACCACCGGGTTGTATATAAAAGAAAAACTGACACAATGAACTACGGTATGGCTTGATCCCGACCCAAACAGGTACATAGGCAGTCTCCTCGGAGATTCAGCTGTTTAAAAAAAAAATTACCTAACCCTCACGGGCTAAGTCACACAATGAACTACGGTCTGGCTTGATCCCGACCAAACGGGTACGTAGGCAGTCTCCTTAGAGATTCAGCTGTAAAAAAACCCGACCAAACCCTCACGGGCTAAGTAACCCAACGAACTACGATCTCGCTTGATCCTGCTTATAAACAGGTACGTAGGCAGTCTCTTCAAAGATCCAGCTGTAACACCAAAAACCCTGAAAATGTATCCTACAAATGTCCAAATTGTAAGCTAACCACATTTGCTTACTTGGTCACATGACGGACTAACTAAAGGTCACCGACCTCTAAAATCCATCGTATGAATGTCTGAGTTGTAAGCCCACCACAGTTGCATACTTGTTCACTTGACGGACTACCTACAGGTCACCGACCTCTACAATCTATCCTATGAATATCTAACTTGTAAGCCGACCACAGTCGCATACTTGGTCACATGACGAACTAACTACAGGTCACCGACCTCTAAAAACCACCCTATGAATATCTAAGTTGTAAGCCGACCACAATCGCGTACTTGTTCCACATGACGGACTAATGACAGGTCAGAGACTTTAAACTCGTCCTAAAAAAGTCTAAGTGGTAAGCCAACAAGAGTCACATACCAAGTCATATAACGGACCCATAGCAGGTCATCGACCTCAACAATTATCTGACGAACACTCAAGTATAAACCCGACCACTGTTGCATATTTAGTTATCAGATTGTTAATTTTTTTGTGATTGAAACGATATAAGTCACACAAAAAAAGAGAGCTCCGACCTCACTTCACCGAGTGAAAATTTCAGCAAAAAGAATTCTCAGGAATCAACGGGGGAGTATATATTAAACCAACGGACTCTCCATGAGTCCGCTAAAAGAAAAGAAAGAAAAAGTTGGTTTTCACAAGGAAATAATGGCCACAAACGACCGAAAGAAACAACAATATTTTTTTAAAAAAGGCCACAGAAGGCCTAACGAAACAACAACATTTTTAAGGGCCATAGCCGGCCTAATCCACCCTCGCAGAGGTGGGGAAAAGAGGATCAAGGTTCTCATTAGTAGAAGCATCCATCGCACCGACCCCTTCGTCCTGGTGGCTTTCTCCGCCCTGATTACCTTATGCGTCTTGAGGGACTTCTTCGTTTTCAGCCTCGACCACCTTTTCGTGATTCGACCGTGCACAGCTCCCTTCTCTAAAATCAATTTGGAAATCTGATAAGTACAGGGGAGCCCGGTTGGCCACGGGAGTCACCAAATAGTCAGCAGGCTTAGCAACTTTGACGTCGAGCGCATCAAATTCTTCATTCAGAGCCTTCAAGTCAACCTGAAGCTTTTCAATCCTCTCCTCTGGGACGTCAATACCATCAGCTTTCAGTCTGGTGTAGAGCTCGAGAGAATAGTTCACTTGGTTGATAAGAGAGTATAGACGGTTGACCTCCTCTGCGTCAACCGAGCACTAATAAAGATGATCCAGACGACCCTCGTACCTTATTCTCATCTCGCTTATTGCCTTTCCTATCACCGTCTAGACCGTCCTCCGAACACCGTCCATCCCCGAGGTCTGAATTTCTCATTTTCCTCTTTCAGAAACTGGATCTCGGTGTCCTTCTCTTTCATCTTGCGCTCAAGCAGGTCGCGCAACATGGCTATCTTGTTGCCCGCAGTCTTCTCCCAACCCCTTGCATTCTCAGCTTCCTTAGTCATTTCCTGAGATATCTCCATTTGCCGGTCTAGTTTCTTCTTCAGAGTTTCGACCTCCGAGTTTAACTTGACGATCTTTAGCTTTGTTTTCTCCAACCGGGTCGCCATGAAGTTGACGTGAGAAATAGCCTAAGGAAGTGAACGAGCAAGATTAGATAAATATAAGAAAATTATTAGAAAGGAAACAAACACCGCTCAACTAACCATGATAAGTTCTTCGGCGGAAAGAGTATAGACCGGCTTATCAGCAAAGTCCAGAGTTGGGTCGTACTAGCGCAAGTGACCCTGGATACAACGCAAGAACTCAACACACTTCTTGGGGACGTTAGAAATGTGTTTTCCGTGTCCTTGAAAAGTGAACTAGAAGTCAAAAGTTGAAGGGTCTTCTGCCGTCTCGAGTTCATGTCCTATGGTCAGGACCCTAGAGTTGGCCGGCTCGATCGACTTAGACCTCTTGTTCACATGACCCTTGCCGACCCCTTTTCCGAAGGTTTCGCTTCTTTGCCTCTTCGCTAGAGTAACAGTGGTCGATTTTCGGTGGTCCCGGGTTGGGAGCGGGAATCTCCACAGCTCTTTTTCATGCCCTATTATCGTACTTGGTTGCCGTACTTGCACCAGGAGCCTTATGAGCCTTCTCGCTGTTGCTGTACTTAACCACTTTTCTTTTAGGCTTCACCATCGTCTCGTTTTCAGCTTGAGCTTTTGCTTTCTTCGACCTCGGTTGCTGGTCTTTTGGAATAGGGAGAGTGAAGGGACGGAGAGGTTTGAGAGGTAGAATAAGACAACCTAAAGACCATGACTCAATAATCGTCTCCAGCTTAGACAACCAAAAATCAAGTGAAAAATTACATGTGTTAATACGCTGAGCACACCTCTGAGTCCTTTGTTTCAGAAGCTCCGGCCAGTGTTGTTCGCCACATTTCTTAAAAATAAGGAGTAAATGCTCAATGTTTTTAGGAGGAGGACGAATGCAGATCCAGTGCGGTCCTACAAAACAAATAAAAGATTTAGAGGTCAGGACAAAAACTCCTAACCAAGCACACAAAAGCCAAAAACTCAACTATGCTGAATGTTCCATCCTGCCCGAAAGGGAAACTCCAAGGTTTCAACAAAAGCCTCAGAAATCCGGACGTAAAAACAATTGGCTTCCCAGTCCGTCCTTTTGGATCCAACCCCGGTGAGAAGGCCAAGGTTCGAGAACCACGGCGCGTAGTACCGCCGACTGACCCTTCCGCTTAAACTGGACCATCTCCTCGAATTCAAGGCAATTGACCGACCTCCCGATCTCCACCGGCAAGGGTGAGGATGGTAACGATAGTCCCAACCGCCGCGTGCGTGAATTGGGAAATAGCGATAAGCCGTCGATGACAATATTCGACCATGAGTTTGGGAAGCGGGAACCACAGTACGCTAGAGGTGAAAAATGATTCATACAAGTAGAGAAAACCCTCCAGAGGAGTCCAAGGCCGGTCATACATGGACGGAATTAATATTTCCTCCTTAAGAATCGTCAGGCCCCGACCACAGATCATATCCCGAATTGTATCGATCGTCGAGAGCGAAGTCGGAGTTTTGCAGAGTCATTTGAGGAAACAGAGTCGGACCTAGACATCTTTCTCTTTCAGATAAAAACAAGGTGACGGAAAATAGAAACCAGGACGGAGCGAGAGAGATTTCTTAACCTTAAAGCTGGTTTTCTCCAGAGAAAACGAAGTTATGATAACAAAAGGAGGAGACCTCTTTTTATAGTCAAGAGGTCGGAAGTCGAAGCGTCGCACCTCGGGAGAAGTATCAACACCTTTTCAGCGATCACTAAGATACCGATCCCGTTCATGGGCCTGCATAAAACTTAGGCCTGAAAATTCTATGCCATCCGAACCTACAGCTTGAATGGACTTCGGGGGGGGGGGGGGGGGGGGGGGGGGGGCTTACTGATGGGCCTGGATTTGGCACCCAAGCAAAGGCCCAGTTCAGCCCAATGAAATATCAAGTTCATCTAACTATGGTTCTTTAGTATAATTACTTTATAAACTATAGTTATATTTAAACCTAAATACTTATAATATATAAAGGGGTCTCATCATTTGATGGGACAACTCATGCAATTATAATCATAGGAGAGCAATTAATGCATTGATATCATAAAGTATTGACCAACCCGTTTCATTATTCAAATTTGTTCTTACTACACAGATATCTCGACCCCCTAAATATACTTTATAACGTAAATCAACCACAGAATTAACACCTATATTGGATCACATATGCAATGCAAATGCAAGATATGAAGTCTTAGACTCAAGCTACACTAAATGAAACTTAAAATGAGATCAAAGATACAAACATCAGTCTAATGCCTACAAATGGTAGGTAAAATGCATGCTAAGGATGCTTAAATACGAGTACATCAATTTCACATAGGTTAAAGACCTAGAAGACTCAAGACCCTATATATAATTGCTTTTAGCCTCTTGGTAGGTGTGTGCCAAAAAATTAGAACTAGGATAAATTACAAAAACGCAGCCCCATTGTTCTTTCATAGATTTGTGTTTCAAGAGCTCTAAGGAGGAGATCTCGTTTTGTACTTCGCTATAGAAAAGAATCTTCTACCCTTTCTCTTTTTAATCAAGTTTATGCATCATGAATTCATCATCCCCTTGCTGTTTTTCGTGAACCATGCTTGAGTAGTACATTAGTTAGGATTTAGGGTTTTCAATGTGTCTTATGTTTCAATAGAATCAATGATTGTTTAGGGATAAAATCTGTCTTCATCTTTGCTTATTCTTAATGCCTATTGCTTTACTGCGTATCTAGCAATTTGATCATAGGTAGGTGTATCCACCAGAGTGTTCTTAATACCTCCGGATCTAGTATTGATGAGCTAAGCGCTTTAACAATAATACCAATTAGTTAAGGAGTTTAGTGAACTCTATCAGAACTTGCTTATACCGCATATTCTCACCTTTTAATAACCATGCGACAGCTGAGTCTATTAGGGTGTAGAGCATAGAAGGTTGAAGCCACGAAAGTGGAAAAACACTACAATCGTGTTCTGAGTTCTAGACATCCAAATCATTATCCTTATCCCTAGGTTTTCATTCGATATTTATTGTTGCATAATTCATTGCGAATTTCCTAGTCCTAACGCGTTTCTCCCATGGATTTAGAACTTACAATTCACGTTTCACTTGCTCACAATTGATTCAATCACAAACGACACCATATTCTATTCTAGCTTAGTTTTATTCATTACAATTCGAAGTGTGGTTAAGAAGTTCATGTGGATTTGATTCCTTTACTATACTAACCGTGATTGTTGTGCACTTGCCGGAAGTTGGTTAAGAGGTTAAAACTCGACTGAGGAAAACCACCGCATCAATTAGGATTTGGAATTTATCTTTGATTTGATCCATTGTTAACCAATTTGTTGATATGTTAGATATTGGTTTTGTTCTTGTTGACAATTCAATCGAATCGATACCAATAAACATTACATAAGTAGTACCAACTTCTGCGGCATAGTCTTCATTTTCATCATCATAAACTGAATAAATTAGGTTGTTTGACATGTTTAATGGTACGAGAGTATTACATTAATTTACGACTGGTTGCAGACTTAACTAGATCTATGTTCGTTATTTTGGAATAGTTTAATCCATGAATCTTGAAGATTCCCTAAAATCTAACGCTTGTTTTAAATTGATTCCAAACAATTATTTACATTCTAATTTTCGTGACACAAAAACCTAGTCCATATTTTTCAAAGCTTAAAATGACTCCCATAAACTTATACTGCCCTTTCGGTCCTCAATGGATTTGACCTTTAAGTACCTCATTGATTGTTGTGCACTTGCAGCTTGTCTTTGTAATACTTGTGGATGCCGGAAATCGCATAATTAGATTCGTAAGGGTTTCGAAAGGAAGCAGAGATTTCTGAAGATAAGCTATGAAGAACAATGATGAGCAAAGAGAAATTAGGGGTTGTAATTGCTTTGTATTGCTATTTGCTTGTATGATAAAAATTGTGAATGAATCCTTTACAAGTGTTTTTGCATTCCTACATAAAACCCCCTAAGTCGGCTAAGCCTTTTTCCTAAACCCTCGCGAATAGCCTTTTTCCCCTATGTCGGTTAAGCCTATGCGGGCCTCGTTACTGGGCTTTAACGTGTCGAACCTTCTGGAACCTTCGTTGATGTTCTAACGAGCGGCAAAGCTTCTGAACCCGATGAGAATGGCTTGGGGACCGTTGTCAGCTGCCTGGACACCGATGAGGTCAGGCACATCGGTGTCACTGGGCAGTGACATCGGTGGCACTGCCTGTCATCGATGTCACTGCTCAGTAATATAGTGACACCGGTGCCAGGCGGCCTTGGCCTCTGCAACGCCTTCTGTTGGCTCTGTGACCTTTCCGACGCCGCATTCATGACTTCTCCTGAGCCTGAGGTGAAGATAGCTTCGAAGGTTCCTTTGCCAGGTAGAAAGCTCTTCACCCTTTCTTGTAGGTGAAATGACTTAGGGGTTTTTAAGAGTCATTCACCCTTTCTTGTAGGTTAAATGACTTCGGGGTTTTTAAGAGTCTTTCACCCTTTCTTGTAGGTGAAATGACTTAGGGGCCATATTATCTCTCCTTGTTGAAATATGCTCGTTGACTATCATAACTTTGAGCGTCGAAGTTCAGCGGGTGAAATCCGACCCCAATAGTTAGCCCCCATGCTCGGTAGTGTTAGTGATAATAATATCGAGTTAAGGACCATTGAGTGTTGATATATCATGGTTTTTACCCGTTTTTGACCATGATTTAACCCGGTTTTATCGAGTCTTTTCGGTGTTTTTCGAGTGTTTTAGAGTCTTTGCAGGTTTTTGTACGTGTGGAGCTTAATTTATGATTATGGAACGTTTTGGAGCATTGTGGAAAGAGGAGCTGAAGTCGTTAGAACGGATTTTCAATTGCCGTCAGATTGGCGTGTCGATCGACAGCCCCACGAAGACCTGTCGATCGACAGCAATGTTAACACCTGTCGATCGACAGACACATAGGCGATCGATCGACAGGCCAGCGCAGAAACCGACCTAAATACATTTTAAAGAAGGAAATTTGCCAGTTAATGGGCCGAAAGCTGTAATAGACCGTCATAAAAACTCACCACGAGTTTTACCTTTATAAATAGTTTATTTTAGGTTTTTAGATAAAAACTGGTGATTTTACTTAACAAAGTTTAGAGAGAGATTTTTAGGGTTTTTAGGGAGACAAGTTTACTTTATACTTTGAGATTCTTCGAACCCTATTGTAATTCTTCGTTTACTCTTTCTTTATGCATTATTATTCAGTTATGATTTGCTTTGCTGCCATGTCTGAGTAGTTTGCTTGTTAGGTTTAGGGTAGTTCGAATGGAATGATGATGAATTGTTAGGGTAAACTCACTTGTTAGAATTATCTGTTAGGTTCTTCACCTAGATTGCTTTAACTCTGGTTTAGGATTCGCAACCCTGAATTTGGATATCCTAGGTTGATAGATTGACACGAAAGTGTAATAGATTAGCCAGAACTAGATCTTAGGTGAGCAAAATTACTTATTCGCAAAGAAATTTGGTTTAGGGATTTTGTGAACAAATTGGACTTGAATTTAAAGCTTGTTTAAATTGATTGAATTCGCAAAGAAATTTGGTTTTCTAGGGTTTAGACATAGTTAGTTTTCGCAACGACAGTTGGTTAATTATATTTTAGTGTTCCAAGTTCTAGAACGGTTCTTAATTAAATCCTGATTCTGTTTAACCTGCAATTCTGATTCATCCTGAGAATTACCCAAAAGCCTAGCACTTTGTTTAATTGAATTTTAAATCAACAATCTTTCCTATTACCAATTGCTTTTGTTATTTATTTTACATTATTTTACTTAGCCGAATTTGAAGTCAATATTCCTATCGTTTGATTTGACTCCCAGTGATTCGACCCCTACTACGACGACCTCTTAATTTGAGAGAGTAGCTCAGGGTAAATTTGAGCATATCAAATTTTGGCGCCGTTGCCGGGGAGTTAAAATCTTCCATAGGATTTTGATTCTAAAATTCTGACTAAGTTTTTTTTTTTGTTCGTTTTTACGCGTTTTCTTTTGTTTTTGTGTTTCAGTTAGCCAAGATGGTTAATCGAGCATTGGTAGCTCTTCCGAATGCTCAGGGAGAATTTTTTGACAGAGATGGTAATCGGTACAACAATTTGGGAGACCCCATTGATGAAGCTGGTAATATCATCGAGGTTGAGGATCCGGTTGCAGTAGCACGTGCTGAGTTCGATCGTCAACGGGCTGAATGGGAGCGCCAACGCGCTGAGCTTGAGCATCTGGCTCAGGCAAATCGTGGACCTCAGAGGGCAGTAGTTAACCAACGCGCTTTGGGAGACTACTACCGTCCTGAAGAACATTATGCCAATAGAGCAGCGATTCGACCTCCTAGATTTGAGCGGAGAGATTTTGAGTTGAAGCCTGCATACTTCTCTCTAGTGGCTCAACATCAGTTCCATGGGCACCCATCAGAGCACCCCATGGATCATCTTGAGATGTTTGAGGATCTTGCGTCTAGCATCAAGGCTAACAACGTGTCGGAAGACTACATTATGTGTAAGCTCTTCCCATTTTCTCTTGCTGGGGAGGCAGCCTCTTGGCTGAAGCAGTTGGAGCCACGCTCACTGACTACTTAGAGAGATACCAAGAATGCTTTCCTGAGTCACTTCTACGATGAGTCGCGCTCAGAGGATCTACGAGCTAAGATTTCAACGTTCGTTCAGAATCTGAAAGAATCTTTCAAAGCTGCGTGGGAAAGGTTCAAGGGATATCAGAGAGACTGTCCTCATCACGGGTTTACAGAGGTTCAGTTGCTGGGTATTTTCTACAGAGGAATGGATTGGAGACATCAGGTGACTCTAGATGCTTTGAGTAATGGGAACTTCAAAACCAGGTTTCCAGCTGATTGTCTTGAGCTCATCAAGAACGTGTCTACTAGCAATAGTACAAAGAAGATCGATGAGGAAAGGAGAAGAGAAGCTGGTCAAACGGGTGGAGCTGAGATTGCTGAGGTTAAGGCTAAGCTAGATTCCATGCATAACCTCCTGGTGAACAAGAAGTCAGTTCATTTTGCAAAGGAAGTTGACACTTTCTACCAGGATGAAAATATAGAGCAGGAAGATGTTAATTACATCAACCAGAATGGCTACCAGAACCAGCGATATGAGAATCAATCAAAGAACAAGGGCTACAATAATTACAACCAGAGGAACTACGGATCTTCATCGTATCAACCAATTCCCTCTAAATCTTCAGAAAGTGACGTGAAGAGGATGTTCGAACAGCTTCTTGAGGGGCAACAAACCCTAACAGTAAATCTCAATGCGAAGATTGACGGGCTCTACTCTAATCTCAATGGGAAGATTGAAGCCCTCAACATTCACATGAAGAATTTGGACACTCAGGTAGCTCAAACTGCTGAAAATGTGAAGAGACAAGAAGGTCATCTTCCAGGAAAGACGGATATGAATCCAAAGCACTTCTCCAACTCTATCACGTTGAAGAGTGAAGAACAAGTTATTCCAAATATTGAGAAGTGTGAAGATGAGGATTGGCTCGTGGTTCTTGAAAAAGACATGGAATTGGAGATTGCAAAGCGCCTGTCGATCGACAGTCCTTCTGCTGTCGATCGACACCAAGATCTGACGGCAATCGAAAAACAGACACTGTTTATCGACACACCATGCGGTTGTCGATCGACAGCTACAGGAAATTTTGGTACAAGTGCAAATTCATCAGCTCTGTCGATCGACAGATCTGGTGGTTGTCGATCGACAGCACCAAAAAACGCAGACGCAGAAAACCTGAAAAATCAGTCTGAAACCGCCATTGAACGTGTCTACAAGCCCAAGATTCTGTATCCAAGGAGTCTATACCCTTCATGCATCAACCAAGGCAGTGACAAAGCACCTAAGGAGAAAGGAAAACAAGTGCCAACATCATTGAGAAAGATACCAAAGTTGTTAAATCCAGGAATGTTCGTGGTTCCGTGTTCAATCAATGGTGTAGAATTGAAGGATTCTCTATGTGACACAGGAGCTAATGTGAATGTTATGTGTGAGGCTGTTGCAAAGAAGTTAGGAATTTTGGAGTTACAACCTTCAAGGACTTATATCGAGCTCATAGATAGATCGTGTACAATCTCTAAAGGCTTCATTCCTGACGTGTTGATTCAAATAGGAGATTGTCTTGTTCCTACGGACTTCTACATCATTGAGAGAAAGGATGATATTTGTAAACCATTGGTTCTTGGTGCACAGTTCCTTGCAACAGTGGGAGCAATGGTGGATTTTCCTAATAAGCGAATCTCCTTCTCGAACATCAACAAGAATGTCTTCTATCCTTCGGTTCTTGTCACATCAGCTTCCTGTATGAGTGTCAATGTTGGAGATACGCTGGGTTTTGAAAATGAGACGAAGAAGGTTCAAAACGTTCTCAAGTTGGCTCCTCCCACTCCACATCGTGATGTCAACATTCCAGCGAGTTCAAAGTGCAAAGAGTCCCCTAAGGTGAAGCGCAGAAAGACCTCTAAAACTTTTTCCAAGTTCAGAATTGTCATTCCTTTGGAGTTGAGGGAGAAGGGAGAGGTAGTTGTCCAAGAGATGCTGGACAATACTATGAAGCTCTTTCCTGGTATTGTTCCTTGCAAGTCTGGGGGAGTGCATTTCAGTGATCCACCTCCAGCCTGAACATCATTCGCAGTCAAGCTAATGACTGAAAACAAGCGCTTGGTGGGAGGCAACACACTGGTAAGTCTAATTATTTAGGATTTTTCTTCAATTTTCGGATTTTAGCACCCAAAAAAAAAAAAAAAATTCTAACTGTTTATTTTTCTTTTCTTTCACCAATTTCAAGCTTGAATAACACTGGGGACAATGTTGTTTAAGTCTGGGGGAGGTAGTTACTAACATAGTTTTCTATTTTGGAGTCAAAAATTTATTTTTATTGAGTCAAAATGTAGGGAATAATGATCTTTCTTAGGAATAAAGCTTAGTTTTTGAAACTTTCAGCTGTTGCGATGAAGCCTTTGGATGGAATGAATTTGAAACCAGATGATAGTACAGGTTCCCCTCTTATCGTAATTTGTAGAACGAAGTAGATCAAACTCCATACTAGCACACTTGATCGCCATTTCGCTATATTCTCTTTGATGATATCACGACAGTAAAACATTCAGGACTCCTTATTCTCTTTACCACTCTTTGTTGATCCTGAATGGCCAGCTCATTTTTAGTTGGTACCCAACCCCTAACATTAACCTTTTGTTCAAACCTCATGCAGTCTCTTTTCCTTAGTTTTATGTGCAGGCATGTGTATAAACTCCGGAGAGAAAGAGATCCGACGCAGTTTTTCATTCACAAAAATTGCACGGAAAAAAGATTCGGTATGAGTACTTGAAAGAGAGCAGTAATGCTAAGCATTCCTTGGGACTTAATACACAACAATGGTAATTTTCGAGACTAACATCTTTGTAAGATCGTTTCCCCCCTTGGAGTTAAAAAAAAAAAAAAAAAAAAAAAAAAAAAAAAAAAAAATTAAAATCTTTTATTTCGAAAAATAAGTAAGGGAAAGGGAAATGGTCATTTTAATAAGTCTCTAACTTCAAAAGAAAATCCCAAGGAATGAGAAGGTTGGATGTGGAAAGTGGAACATGTTATGGTATGGAGGTGTTTGGTTCCTGATAACGTTTTGGAGAAGGGAGTGCAATGTGAATGAGAAACTGTGGGCATCAACTGGATCCGACTCTCTCCTGTGATTATGCATAATGTCTGCATCCACCAAATAAAATCCGGTAACCCGAAACACTTTAGCTCCACTTAAACACAAAAGCCTTTAACATCACGCCTAGCCCTTTTACTTGGATGATATCATTGGAGAGAATTCCAAATTCACTTCGATCGAGTGTGCGACAGTTAGGGGAATGTGAAACTGATGGGTTTGCAGGTTAAGATTTGAGGCCCAACCTATGATGGTTGAGATTCGTGACCGCCAAAGGTATTTTGTTTATATGCAGCAAAAGAGTCAAGGAAGCGAAAGCAATATTTCAAAGGATAAGTGTGTTCTCGCCATTTTCAAACCTCGACTTCATTCATAGTCTCTAGTTTGCTTGAGGGCAAGCAAAAGCTAAGTATGGGGGAGTTGATATATCATGGTTTTTACCCGTTTTTGACCATGATTTAACCCGGTTTTATCGAGTCTTTTCGGTGTTTTTCGAGTGTTTTAGAGTCTTTGCAGGTTTTTGTACGTGTGGAGCTTAATTTATGATTATGGAACGTTTTGGAGCATTGTGGAAAGAGGAGCTGAAGTCGTTAGAACGGATTTTCAATTGTCGTCAGATTGGCGTGTCGATCGACAGCCCCACGAAGACCTGACGATCGACAGCAATGTTAACACCTGTCGATCTACAGACACATAGGCGATCGATCGACAGGCCAGCACAGAAACCGACCTAAATACGTTTTAAAGAAGGAAATTTGCCAGTTAATGGGCCGAAAGCTGCAATAGACCGTCATAAAAGCTCACCACGAGTTTTACCTTTATAAATAGTTTATTTTAGGTTTTTAGATAAAAACTGGAGTTTTTACGTAACAAAGTTTAGAGAAAGATTTTTAGGGTTTTTAGGGAGACAAGTTTACTTTATACTTTGAGATTCTTCGAACCCTATTGTAATTCTTCGTTTACTCTTTCTTTATGCATTATTATTCAGTTATGATTTGCTTTGCTGCCATGTCTGAGTAGTTTGCTTGTTAGGTTTAGGGTAGTTCGAATGGAATGATGATGAATTGTTAGGGTAAACTCACTTGTTAGAATTATCTGTTAGGTTCTTCACCTAGATTGCTTTAACTCTGGTTTAGGATTCGCAACCCTGAATTTGGATATCCTAGGTTGATAGATTGACACGAAAGTGTAATAGATTAGCCAGAACTAGATCTTAGGTGAGCAAAATTACTTATTCGCAAAGAAATTTGGTTTAGGGATTTTGTGAACAAATTGGACTTGAATTTAAAGCTTGTTTAAATTGATTGAATTCGCAAAGAAATTTGGTTTTCTAGGGTTTAGACATAGTTAGTTTTCGCAACGACAGTTGGTTAATTATATTTTAGTGTTCCAAGTTCTAGAACGGTTCTTAATTAAATCCTGATTCTGTTTAACCTGCAATTCTGATTCATCCTGAGAATTACCCAAAAGCCTAGCACTTTGTTTAATTGAATTTTAAATCAACAATCTTTCCTGTTACCAATTGCTTTTGTTATTTATTTTACATTATTTTACTTAGCCGAATTTGAAGTCAATATTCCTATCGTTTGATTTGACTCCCAGTGATTCGACCCCTACTACGACGACCTCTTAATTTGAGAGAGTAGCTCAGGGTAAATTTGAGCACATCAAGTGTTGAAGTTAACTGTTCAAAGTTATGATGTTGTCGTTAGCGTGATGATGTGGGCTTAAGCCATTAGTGTTAATAACACTGTAAACGTTATGCTTTTGAAGATTTTAAGACTTCGCGTTGATAAGCTCTTGATTGTTGTTGATAAGCATGTTTGTTCATGTTGAAGATGGAGGAAACCCTTGATTTTGATCTTTGCTCTTTCTTTGTTGTAGGTGAAATTGGAGTAATGGAAGGTCAAGGTGTTGAAACCGATGGTCATGAGTCTCGGACGGGCACCGATGCTGTCGAACCGGCGAGTTTGGCTCGAAGCCCCAAAGACTTGCCTTCGGGAACCTATCACGGACCCGACCAACCGTGCTCGTCGTATGGACACATCGGGACCACATTGGACACCGAGGTTACGATGGGCGCGTTGACGGTTGATGACCCGAGGTCTACGATACGACGAGCAGAACTGATGAGCACGTGGGTAAGTGTCGGTCCGAAGCCTTCCTCGACCGAAGGCGCGGTGTACCCCGATGTGACCCTTAGCCGAAGAGCCGACGCTTTTATGGGCCTTAGTACTGACGATCCGATGAGGGACACCGTCGTGGATGGGGACCCGATGACGCTCCCCCATGACCCGACGTCCCGAGTAGAAGGGTCGATAGGCTCGTTCCCCGATGTGCTTCAAATGACGTCGGGTACCGATGTCATCGCGTTCGGTTCCTGTCATCATCACGATGATGCCGACGAAGGACGACGACACGAGGCGGCTCGCGAGTTTGGGTGATCCGAGTGCTACTGACGGCCCAAGTTTCGTGGATGGCATGATTCCTCTGAACGACGAAGACCTTGAGCTTTCACCTGGTCGTGCCGATGCATCGTACTCCTCCTCTTCGCGAGCTTCTAGCGCTGAGAGCGACGATGAAGATACGCTCGTCGAGGTTGAGCAACCGAGGAAAGATAAGAAGGCTAAGAAGAAGGCGAGGGTGAGGGTTCGTCCTGACCTTCTTGGGTCGTCTCTTTCAAATGAGAAGTCTTTGAAGTGTCTCTGAAAGAAATGTGGGATCTCAGAGGAGATTGTGTTAGTTGCCCCCACTCCCGCTGACAGAGCTGATGTCCCGCCCCCAGGATACATGACTCTGTTCGAGAACTATTTTGATCAGTGCCTACTTTGGTTTCCACTGCCCCGCTTCCTCATGCGCTTTCTAGCGGTTCATGGTGTCTGCCTCGCTCAGATTAACCCTAGGGGCATTAGACATCTTCTTGGTCTCTATGTGCTGAGCAGAGAGTGTGGCATTGTCATCAGCACTGAGCACTTATCCTACTTGACGGATTTTATGGTTTGTGGTCGAAGCGAAGAGCTCAAGCATACCGTTACCAACTCGTCAGGGATGGCACTCATTGCCAGATTCCCAAGAAAAGATGACCACTTCGAGGATCGTTTCTTCTTTGTTGAGATTTTTTAGAAGACCGTCGAGGCGGACTGCATCGACCTTGTCAAGACGAGATGGGAAAGAAGAGGTAACCAACACTTAGTGATTTTGTTTTTTAATTGTTTCTCTTCCGCTTTGTCATTAACTAAATCTTGAATTGTTGTATTTTGTAGTGAAGCCATCGTTTCCTGAAGTCTCGGAGGAGTTTGTCACTGTCATGCATAAAGAGCTTTCCTCTGGGAATGGGAACTGGAGGAAGTCGTTCAGCCGAAAGAGGATCGAGAGAGCACTTTCTGCTGAGATCTTTCCGGGGAAGATTCTTGGACGAGGCCAGGAGAGGGCGTCTTATCGCGAGCAGGCTGCACTTGAGGCAGTACCTAAGGCCAAGGGGTCTTCGGGTACCAGTACGCCGAGGGTGGCGACGCCGACGACCTCGACCCCTTCAGCTTCGTCGGTGCGGGCGAGGTCTTCACGACCCTTGGCGCCGAAGACCCTTCTTCATCCTCCTTCTTTAGGCGATGTTGCAGAGTTCCGTAGGCTGTCAGCAGAGAGAGCCCGCATCTCTAGTGGTAAAGGAAAGGGTGTCGACCGTATGACCCATTTCGAAGAGGCAGAGAGTGGACGCACACCCTGCAGCAGCTGTTGGCAGAGAGACTTCTGTAGCCGTGTTAGTGGGATGCTTCGTGAAAAAGCCTCTGAGATTTGATTCTTTCCTATAGTGTTCTTTTCCTTTACCCTTCTTATGCCTTAACATATTTTTGTATCGTATTTTGTTTTTCCACAGCTTTTCCTCTTTTTCGACCGTCTGGTTAGCGACCATGATGAGGACGTTCGTTCCAGGGACAGTGAACTTGGCGCGGCCAAGGAGGCCAATGCCATTCTTCAGTCGACGCTGGACGGGACCGTAGAGCAGAAAGAGGCTTTTGAGCGTGACGTTCTCGCTTTGCAGAAGGTCAAGAAGAACTATGAAGAAAAGTTGTCGAACCTTAAGTCGAGGTGTACCAAGGCCGAGGGTGAGGCAGTTCAGCTGAGGGGTGAGCTTAGTTCTGCTAGTGATCTCCAGTGCTCTAGGATTGATGACGCCGTTGCTGAGGTCAGAGACGAGATGACTTGCAGTTTTGCGGAACGGATTAGCGAGGTTGATGGGTTACTTATAGAGATTGGCGGGAAGGCCCATAATGACATATTGAACCTCACTGAGACTGACGCGAACTTGGAGTTCATTGGCCTTCTTCAGGGATCGGAGCCGCCAAACCTCTTGACGGAGGTTAAGGCGTTGCGCGGGCGGCGTCATCCGATCTATGATGCTCACGATGTGTTCGCGAACCTTCTTGCTAGTGTCCGGAGAGTACTTGAGATCCCTGTGGTTTCTGCTGGCGCCGCTGAGGCCAGCGTTGCTGTTGACGATGACGTCGAGGTGTCAGACGAGGATGACGTCGAGGCGTCAGACGAGGATGACGTCGAGGCGACAGACGACGAAGACGCTGAGGACTGATCTCCTTTTCCTCGTTTTTCAGACTTAGCCTGTTTTATGATTTTCGGACGTGATTACTCATGATTTTCGGAGATAGCGTTGGATGGTTTGTATCCATGCTATGATTATGCTTTGTAGCGAATCTTCCACTTTGCACAGAAAGTCTCGAACCTGTTGGAGATGAACTGGGAACCGTTGTCTGTAACAATTTCGAATGGAATTCCGTGGCGGCATATGATCTTTCTCCAGAAGAAACTTTCAACTTGGACGTCCTTGATACTTGCGTAAGCTTCAGCTTCTACCCACTTCGAAAAATAATCTGTCAGAACAAGTCAGATCATAAGACCTTCAAGAGTAATGATACTCGTTTTGTTGACCAAGCCTTTAGTATAGGTTGAAGGTTGTTTATACTTGAAATGTCTTTGGCTATTTGTACCAGCGTTGTTGCTGGGTTTATGATTGCAGGGTCACAAAAATCGCAAATGCGCTTTTGTCCCTTTCCTACCAACGCTTGTTGTTGGGTTTTCGCTTTTACCAACATTGTTGTCGGGTTTTCTGGAATAGCGGTGCTTTCTCAACACGTTTGTTCAGAAGCGATCACACCTTTGGACTTGACCAACGTGTTGTTAGGTTTTCTGAATGATTATTCGGTGTATAAACCTAAGTAATCATTGGCAGCTGCTTTTTACCAACGGTGCTGTTGGGTTCTTGAATGATTGTCCGGGGTCAAGAGCCCAGGAACTGAACATTAGAATGAGTCAGAGTCAAAGGCCCAGAAACTGATCGTTGTAATTTATATAGCGCGCTTAGGATCCGATGATAGATGTCAATATGTTCAGGTTCGCACATTGTTGTTGTGGCCAGCAGCAACGACAGTGGATTGAACTTACTTAAAAAAGGCTTCGAATAATCTATAGAGGATGTTACAGATGAAGTCCATGAGACTTGTGTTAAGTGCATGTTACTTGAAGCAAAGAGCTTGATAAAAAATGGGAGTATACGAGTATACATACCCCACTCCCCCCCCCCTTTTTACGGAGGAGGGCAACTGAACTCGTCTGGAGACAAGCTGCCTACGTACCCTTTGCAGGGATCAAGTCGCCCCATAGTTTATCAAGCTATGGAGGAGGGATTAAAACACTTACTCCCCCCTTTTGAGACGGAGGAGGGCAACTGAACTCGTCCGAAGACAAGCTGCCTACGTACCCTTTGTAGGGAGCAATTCGCCTCGTAGTTCAAGGCAAAAGCCTTAGAAGATGATTAATGATAGTACCTCTTCAAGTGCTTCGCGTTCCATGAATGGAGTATTGGCGTGCCACCCATGGTGGCGAGCTCATAGATGCCGGGGTGGACCACGGTAGTGACTCTGTAAGGTCCTTCCTAGTTAGCCCCAAGCTTGTCTGCATTCTGCTCTGCTGTATTTTGGAAGACTTCGCGCAAGACCTATTCACCTTTGCGGAAACGTCTTTCTCAAACCCTAGAGTTGTAGTAACGTGCGGCTGCGTTTTGATAGTTGGTTATTCTGATGAGTGCCTGATCGTGTCTTTCGTTAAGGAAATCAAATTCGTCAAAGAGGAGCGAATCATTGAGATCTTCGTTTTCTGGTAAGAGACGACGTCGTGGTCCTGGAGAAGTGACTTTGGAAGGTATGACACATTTGGTACCATAGATAAGGGCAAAAGGAGTTTCGCCTGTTGCACGTCGAGGAGTGGGGCAGTGGGACCATAAAACGCCTTCTAGCTCGTTTGCCCAATGTCCCTTCTTCGCATCTAAGTGTTTTTTAAGGCCATCGAGAATTGTCTTGTTGATTGCTTCTGCCTGACCATTCCCTTGAGGATAACGAGGAGTAGACTTGCTAAGGCGAATCTTCCACTTTGCATAGAAGGTCTCGAACCTGTTGGAGATGAACTGGGAACCGTTGTCTGTAACAATTTCGAATGGAATTCCATGGCGGCATATGATGTTTCTCCAGACAAAACTTTCAACTTGGACGTCCTTGATACTTGCGTAAGCTTCAGCTTCTACCCACTTCGAAAAATAATCTGTCAGAACAAGTAAGAAACGCTTCTGCTTTGAGGCGTGCAGGGGTCCAACGATGTCCATGGCCCATCTCATGAATGGGTAAGGAGAGGTGACAGAGGAAAGTGTCTCCGTTGGTTGATGAATCTTTGGAGCATGTCGTTGACACTTTTCACACTTGGCTGAAAGCTTAATGCAGTTGTTCACGATAGTAGGCCAGAAGTAGCGATGTCGCTTTATCTTGATTGCTAAGGCTTTGCCTCCTGAGTGATTGCCACAAGACCCGCTGTGTACTTCCTCCATGATTTGACTGGCCTCTTGTCCCTCTACGAAGGTGAGCAGAGGACCGGAGAATGCCCACCTGTAGATGTTATCGTTGAACAGAACGTACCGAGTGACTTGTTTTGTACCTTGCGGGCTGCCCACTTGCTGTTAGGGAGCTCTCGGTTAACGATATAAGCGCGAATTGATCTATCCAAGATTTATCGCAACCGTACTCCGGTTCTTCATTCGTGTCCATGGGGATGGTCGTGTCTTTATCTTTAGGCTCAAGCGGAAGGTTCTGCGTGGAGAGGTCTTCAGGTTGCCCTAGGTCATCAGGGACCTCGGTTCTGACAACATCGGCGTCAGTCACGTCGGCCTCAATGACTTCGACTCTGATGACGTCGGCGTCAGTTGTTGGCGTCATCGTCAAAGGCGTAAGCTCTGTGTCTGCCTTAGCTTCTGTCATCGTGACGTCCTTGACCCTTGTTTCAGCCATGGCTTTGGCCTGTTTAGCAACATGTGATCGTGTTAATATAGCAAGCGTCGTATCTTGTTGGATGCTTGAAAATTCGATGAACTCTACGGGGATAACTCGTTTCATGGCTGGATCTTTTGGCGGAGCTGAAGCGGAGGCAAGGTTTGTCAAGGTGTCTGCGTCAACGTTTTCCCCTCAAGAAATTCGGGTCAGCGTGAATTCTTTGAATGTCGAGGCCAAGTCCTTCACTATTTTTAAATAGGTTTCCATCCGATCGTCTTTTGTTACGTACTCGCCGCTGAACTGGCTAGCGAGCAGTTGTGAATCGCATAATGCGTGGACGTGCTTGATGTTAAGTCCTTGAGCGAGCCTTATTCTGGCGATAATGGCTTCATACTCTGCTTCGTTGTTGGAGGCTCTGAAGCCTAGACGGAAAGATTGCTCGAGGATCTCGCATGTTGGTGATGCTAGGCGTATCCCTATTCCGGACCCATTTTTGGAGGACGAGCCTTCGACGTGTAGTTCCCAGATCTCTGGTCGAACCTCCTTTGTGGTCTGGTCTTCCGGGAGTTCGATAAGGAAGTCTACCAACACCTGTGACTTATTGCACGTTCGTCCTTTATACTCGATGTCATATTCGCTGAGCTCTACAACCCACTTGGCCAACCCACCAGATTGACTTGGACTGTGCAAGACAGAACGCAAAGGGAAGGTGCTGAGAATTATGATGGTATGAGATTGGAAATAAGGCCTTAGCTTTCGTGATGCCATGACGACGGAAAGTGCTAGCTTCTCCAGCTGAGGATATCTTGTTTCAGCGTCGATGAGGGTCTTGCTAACATAGAAGATAGGCTTTTGCTCGCCTCGCTCTTCTCGTGCTAACACAGCACTGACTGGTGTTTCAGAAACATCGATGTAGAGGAAGAGAGGTTCTCCAGTTACTGGCTTAGCAAGGATAGGCGGGGTTGCCAAATATTCCTTGAGCTGCCTGAAAGCATCTTCACACTTGTCTGACCATTTGAATTGTTTGTTACCTCGCAGCGTGTCGTAGAAAGGTAGGCACTTGTCAGTTGATCACGAGATGAAACGGTTGAGCGCAGCGACTCGTTCAGTCAGTCTCTGCACCTCACGCTTGTTTCTTGGAGATGCCATTTGGATGAGCGCATCAATCTGCTTCGGATTTGCTTCGATGCCGCGATGAGTGACCAAGTATCCCAAGAATTTCCCGGAGGTTACCGCAAATCTGCACTTTGTGGGGTTTAGTTTCATGTTGTGAAGGTTCAGTTGTTTGAAGCACGCTTCCAGGTGAGAGATGTGGTCTTCTTCCTCAAGAGATTTCATGAGCATGTCATCTATATACACCTTCATTGTTTTGCCTAGCTGATCCTGAAACATCTTGTTCACGAGCCTTTGATATGTTGCTCCAGCGTTTTTTAGGCCGAAGGGCATAACCTTGTAACAGTAGATTCCACGGTCTGTGATGAAGGCGGTCTTCTATCTTCAGGGTGCATTAAAATCTGGTTATAGCCTGAGAAGGCATCCATGAATGTCAAGAGTTTATTCCCTGTTGTTGCTTCTACTAAGCGATCGATGTGAGGCAGAGGGAAGCTGTCTTTTGGACACGCTTTGTTCAGATCCGTGAAGTCCACGCAGACACGCCACTTCCCGTTCTTCTTGTTTACCACGACTGGGTTGGTGAGCCAATCAGGGTATTAGACTTCGGTGATTGATCCGACGCGTACGATCCTTTTGACTTCGTCGTTTACCGCTTTTGCTTGGTTGGGGCCAAGCTTCCTCCTTTTTTGTTTTATTGGCTTGAATATCGGATCAACGTTGTACTCGTGGCTGGCGACGCTGATGTCTATCCCAGGCATGTCTTCTGCTGCCCAGGCGAAAGTGTTGATGTTTTTTTGGAGGAAAGCCACGACCTTCTTCTTTAGGTCTTCATCAAGCGTGGCTCCGATCTCTACACATCTTTCGGGGTGTTGCTCGTCAATGCATACAGATACTACAGGTTTGCAGGTGGGTCGCTCTTCTTTTACGAGACCTTCTGAAATTTGTAATTGCTATAAGAGGTCGGTCAGGTTCTTGACCTGCTCGGAGCTGGTTCTCGCTCTTTTTCGTGATTCTTGAGGCTCAGAGTCGTCCTTCTTTTTCTCGATGTTTCGCATCTTGTGCTCGGCCAGAAAAAAGGTACGGGAATCCTTTTGATTTCCCCATATTGTTTTTATACCGATGGAAGTTGGGAATTTGAGGCATAAGTGGTATGTTGAAGGCACAGCTCTCATCAGGATGATCGAAGACAATAAAGTCGACCATCTTCTTAATGTTGCCAGCTTGGACGGGAAGGCGAATTGTTCCCATTGTCATGGTTGTCTCCCCAGAGAAGCCTGTTATGGGTTTTGGCCTCCCTTTGATTGTGGATAGATGGATCTTCATTCGCTCAAGCGTTTTCTTGAAGATGACATCCACCGAGCTTCCTCTATCAATAAGAACGCGGGCGACGTTGAAGTTGTAAATAGTCAGGTTGATTACCAGGGGATTGTTGTGTGGTTGATTGAGGCCCTCGGTGTCTTTTTCGTTGAAGGTGATAGGGTCGTTGGAAAGCCTTGGTTTTGCAGGTGCTGATATGTTCACGCAGACGTCAGCGCGGCATTGGTAAGCTTCGATCGCAGTCTCATTGTCAGCACAGTACTGCGAGCCTCCCATTATCATGTTGATAACTTCGTGTTGGTCCTCGTTTTCCATGCCATCATCGCGACGTCGGTGTCTCGGAGTATCCACTTGTTGTTCAGTGTTGGCAGGAGCTTTCTCCTGTGGCTTGAAGTCTGACAAGCTGTTGTTGGTCTTCAAGGTGCCCTATGTGAGTTTGGCTATGAGTTGTCGCCCTAACTTGCGACACCTTACGGTGGAGTGTCCACTTGCTTTGTGGAAATCACAGTACAACTTCTTGTCATAGTCCTTTGATTCTCTAGTCCAGGTATTGTTCCAAGTTCCTATGCCGCGACCGCGCCTACGGCCTCTTCCACGTCCGTGACCCGATGACTCAACTTGATAGTTGTGAGCCCCTCTGGATCCTCCTTCGTATTGGACGTAGGCGGGGTTGCTTTTCTTAGGTACAATGACCTTGGCCGGTTCGCTTACCTGTTTGGTCTTTCCGCCCTTCGTGGCTTGGACTTCTTCCTCCGTTCGAGCGAAGTCAGCAGCACGGTGGAGGGCGTCTTGGATTGTTGTTGGCGTGTTGAGGCTCATCTCTTGCTAGAATGTAGATGGACACCGAAGTGCTCCTCGCAAAGCTTCTAGGGCTGACTTGTTGCTGATACCTTCGACCTTTGACAGCGTGTTCTTGAACCTTGTCATGAAAGACCGAAGACTCTCGGTCTCGCATTGTTTGTTATTCCATAGTTCTGAGTCGTAGATCTTCCGTTCCATGAAGATTTTGTAATGATGCACGAACAACTCGGAAAGCTGGAGGAAAGTGTGAACTGAATTCTTCTCCAGCTTGTAGAACTATTGAAGGGCAGGCCCCTTGAGGCTTTCTACGAACAGCTTGCAGTAGACAATGTCTTTTTCCGCTTCCTTGAAGTTTGCTCTCCCCAAGGCCACTTCAAATTCCACCTGATGATCTGAAGGGTCTGTATTTCCTTCGCAGATTGGTAACTTGATCCTTCCGGGATCGGAGATTTTCGTCCTTGCGATTCTTTCGTCGAAGGGTGTGTTCCTTGCTTTTTCTAGTACCTGAGCGATGGCAGGAGCCTTCCCTGTTCCGTGGTGTATCTGCGATTGGGTACGCTTTAGGTCTGAGGTTACCCGATCCATCTGAGCCTTTACTGCAGCGAGCTCTGCAACGTAAGAGCGTTTGAACGCTCTACGCTCTTGCTCCTTCTTGTACCACTCTTCGCTAGAGTAGTTGGTGTACTCCGAGGTGTCTTTCACAATCTCCGTCTTGGAAGAGCCTGACGCGCTTTGGGTGTCAGAGGCGCGTGGTTCTTGTCGGCTTCCTTCTGCACCTTCCGCTCGTGTACGCTTCGTGGGAGCTGGTTCTTCTTCGTCAGAGATGTCCATGATGCGTTCGGGAGACTTGTCCGTTTCTCGACGCGGCGGTGGTGGTGGTGGTAGGTCCTCTGGGTTTCCCCGAGTTGTACGAGGCGCTGAGAAGTCGAGGCGTTGAGGGTCGACGCGTGCCCTAAGTCTTGCTGTGTCGGGTCTTTCGCGCTTTCTTCGCGAAAGAGCTTTCAGTTCCTTCGAAGTTGCCTCGATGATCTTGGCTTGCTTATTCTGCTTGGTGAGGAAGGTCTCTAGCATCTTCTTCACCTCGGTTATGTCACCTTGAGCAGGGGCTTTGATCGCAGTAGCCTCGACCAAAGGTTCTTTCTCCTGGTTGTTTCTGCGAGACATGTTTTCTTCGCCGCTCACCATCTTTGATTGTAGCTTTTTTGTGTAAGAAATTCTCTAGTTCCCCTTGGTCGGCGCCAAATTGTGGATGCCGGAAATCGCACAATTAGATTTGTAAGGGTTTCGAAAGGAAGCAGAGATTTCTGAAGATAAGCTATGAAGAACAATGATGAGCAAAGAGAAATTAGGGTTTGTAATTGTTTTGTATTGCTTGTATGATAAAAATTGTAAATGAATCTTTTACAAGTGTTTTTCCATTCCTATATATAACCCCCTAAGTCGGCTAAGCATTTTTCCTAAACCCTCGCGGATTGCCTTTTTCTCCTATGTCAGTTGAGCCTATGCGGGCCTCGTTACTGGGCTTTAACGTGTCGAACCTTCTGGAACCTTCGTTGATGTTCTAATGAGCGGCGAAGCTTCTGAACCCGATGAGAATGGCCTGGGGACCGTTGTCAGCTGCCTGGACACCGATCACGGCCTTGGCCTCTGCAGCGCCTTCTGTTGGCTCGGTGACCTTTCCGACGCCGCATTCATGACTTCTCCTGAGGTGAAGATAGCTTAAAAGGTTCCTTTGCCAGGTAGAAAGCTCTTCACCCTTTCTTGTAGATGAAATGACTTAGGAGTTTTTAAGAGTCCTTCACCCTTTCTTGTAGGTGAAATGACTTAGGGGTTTTTAAGAGTCCTTCACCCTTTCTTGTAGGTGAAATGACTTAGGGGCCATATTATCTCTGCTTGTTGAAATATGCTCGTTGTCTATCATAACTTTGAGCGTCGAAGTTCAGCGGGTGAAATCCGACCCCAACAATATTGAGGTAAAACTTTTACACCAATTTGTTCCCAGCCTACCACACTTGATCTTCAATCTCACTATTCCTCCTTTGTAATGTTAGGGGGTGTATTCAACATGAAATTTGGAGTGATTTGTATTTAAGTGACAAATCTTCTATTATTCAAACATGAATTTTAAAAACTCTTATCAAATCTAGTGTTATTGAACTTGTAATTTTAAAATCTACTTTAAAATCCGGTGTTATTGAAAATGTTTTAAAGAATGGATTTTAGGAGATTTGATGAGATTTTAATGTGATTTGGTGGAATTTCTTAGTTAAAAATGTGATAAAGCAAACCACATTGTTTTAGGTGGAATTCTATGGGATTTCAATTAAATCACAAAAAGGTCAATTTAGTCCAAGTTAGCAAAAATTATAAACTAAAACGTTCTTACTGGGTCGGTGACGGATAGAGAATTCAAAATCTAAAATTCTAAAGAGCTCGAACATGTAGGGGACGTAACATATCATACTCTTCGTATTAGTTTTGATCGATAGCTGAGCTATCAATTTTCTTCTTATCTGTTGGTCTTGATGTACCGTGTCTCGTGTCGTACCTTGATTCCTCTCGTGTCGGGATCAGGTTGGGCTATTGGTTGATCCCCAATATCATATCTTTGTACCACGACTCTACCATGGGTCGACTTGTTTGATTGTCGGTGGTCCTGCAGGGAATTCTCAGTTTGCATTATCGATTGCAACTGATATACTGGTCTACATGCGGTTCGTCTTTGGTTATATGCCCGATCCGATATTTAACGTTTTAAACTCTTTTCTCCTCCTTTACACTCCTGACTCCTCAGCACTTCAAATCCATTCATCTAGCTCCTCTAAGCGAAAATTGCTCTTGTTAGCTCTAAACCACTTGAAATAAAGATAAAAGATGCAATATGTACAAACTCCTACTATGTACAGACTCCTAATTCTAAATTTTGATATGGTAATCTAAATTAACCTTGGCTAAGATTAACGTAAATATGTTAATATGATGCAAAATGTAAAATGAGTAAATGCAATTCTAAGCGTAAATAAGAGAGTAAAATATGGTGTTATCAATTATTCGATTAAAGAGGTAAATTTTAGGGAAATTAGGTTTTATATTACTTATTGACCGTATATTTAATTATTACCATCACAAATTTAGAAATTAACATTCTAATTAGGGAAATTGGCACCAATTTTAGATTTTTGGCCAATTATTAAGAATCTAACAGCACCAGTAAAATAATTAAGTGTATAACATATTAGTGATGCTAAAAGTCTATAATACCTTTTCTTTTTTTACATCATAATTTTGATAAATAAAACAAAAATATAAAAATATATTAAAAACCTTACCTTAATCCTCTTTTTTCTTATATGGCCATCTTTTTCTTCTCCTCCTTCTCCTTCTTTCCTCCTTCTCCTCCTTCACCACGTTTTTGTTCTTGTTTTTGTTCTTGTATTTGTTCTTTTTATTTTTCTTTTTTCTTTTTCTCTTTTATTAGTTTCATACTAATTTTCTTCTTCTCTTCTTTCTTTATATTTAATCACCCGATTCGTTTTTTTCTCTCTCAGTTAATTTGTCTACTTGTTTGCCATGGATTGTGAAGAAAAAATATATGAGGAAGAAGGAAGAAGAAGGTGGAATAGTTGGAGAAGAGGGAGAAAGCTCAGATTCCGGTACCGGAATACCTCCGATCGCGGTCTTACCTTCTGCCCACGCATGATGGACTACGCGCTTAGCGTCATTGAGTGCCTCTCCAGACCTACGCTCCATTCCATCGACTTATCGTGTATAGGCTCTCCTTTCAAACGCGACAGAGATGAGAGACGTGGCTGCGGCGGTGGTAGATTCGGTTTTGGTTGTTGATCGATTTGGCTGCGTATATACTCGGTTTTGTTGTAAGCTTTCTTTGATTTCTCTTCTGATTCTTAGTTTGACGACTAGATATGAGATTTCCAATTTCAATGATGTTAGGAAGATGCAATTAGTTTTAGCTTTACAATGCTTTGGGGAATGGGGATTAGTGTCAGTATAATCACATGTGACTCAGATGCTAGACGATGTTGATTCTCAAGTTCGTAAAATTTTGCAGAAGAGTCTTCCTCGAGCGAGGATGGATCGTTCAATAATTCTTCAAGAGGCTTTGTTATTGTGTCTCACTCAAGGACAAGGTTCTTATATTCTCTTCCTTCTAATTTGAAAGTAACGTGAATTAGATATTGATTACTATGTAAATCTATCTTAGGTTTTAAACAATTACAATTGGTTCTTGCATTAGCCACTGGTATCTTTCATGTAAGAGTATTTGGCTAATGTTGTGTTATTTTTCAACTTGTCAGGGAAATGATGGCTAAGAATTTGCAGATGGAAGGGCCTTCGTGTCTCAAACTACTCGATGAATCAAGCAAGCTGAATCTTTGTGAATACTCTCTTTTAATAGAATGCAAAAGGAAACAACTTTGAACGTAGACAATACAAAGACAAAGTACTCTTAATTGTCAATGTTGCTTCCAAATGGTTATCTTCTATGCTTCATCATCTACTTCGATTTGTAATTTTTGTCGGTTTAGTGATGTTTTTCTGATTGTCTTGTTTTATACTTTGATTGTCTCAGTGGTATGGCAAACTCAAACTACACTAAATTGAATGATCTTTACAATAAGTTCAAAGACAAAGATGTAAACTGATTTCAACAAAATGTCTCGGCGATATCGATATCCATGTGTTGTAGTTCTATAGTCGTCCTGGAAAGTTTTATTGCGGTTCGTCGTCCTGCAATGTTTTATTGCATTGAGTGTGGGTTGTTGATCGGCGGAGAAAATTTGAGTTCTACGGTGGTTTAGATCGGAGATTGATAGTTAACGGAGGAGAAAGTGTAAGTAAATAGGGAGAATGGTGAAGTGGTGGTCGGAGAAATTGGAGAACCAAGCTCTTTAGCCATGGCTGCTCTTTAATTACGACCCAAGTTTTCAATTTATTACAGAATTTGGTTAAGAGGGATTTGAATTCATAAATGTTGGCTTGGCTCAGTTCAAGTTTTTGCTTTTGTTTGAGTGGTAATAGAAATGCGTTAACATGAAGCCAAAAACACAGTTTCTTTGTACTTGTTGAACATATAAATCTCTTGCTTGATTTTTATGCTCGGTTTGCTGAAAATTTAAGAATAGTAAAATCTTTTAGGAATTTCTTTGTGACACGTTACTTTACCAATTTTATAAGTACTACGAAAAGAGGAAGAGTCTTCTCTCTCTTCTCTTTTCTCTCTAACTTTTCTCTAAAACAAGAAGAAAAAAAGAGTCTCGGTTTTGCCCGGCGACCGGTTTACCGGCGTCGTGGTTTGTTTATATGTACATAGTTTGTTTGTTTTAGCTTCCGATCTAATCGAATTTGGCTTCGATTTCGATGTTGATCGGATTGTGTTTTTCCGTTTATCGGATAATAATTTCCGACGTCTGTTCGGATCTTAATCCGGCTCAGACCGGTCTTCTCTCTCACTTCTTGAGAGTTAGTTTCTTCTTATCCTCCTATCCTCTCTCAGATCTAGTTTCCTTTATACCATAAGATGTTGAGTGTTTTCTTGTTTCATCGTTCATGCTCGGTTCTCTGTTTCAAAGAGAATAAATATTTGCTTTCCTTGTTGGACCTAATTGATAGGTTTTGGCAAAAGTCTCTCTTTGGGTATTGAATCGTGTTGTGTGATTGAGCTTTGGTAATTTGGTCAGAATCAGTAGAGTTGAGGTTTTCTCTATAAGAAAATGTCTCGACAAAGACTCTGTTACTAAATTATTGGAAACTTTTTCTTTGATTTTATCTTGTTCGGTGATTACTAAGTGGAGCATCTCAGCGTTGATGGCGATTCAGAGGAGGGAGTTTTTTGTGGTTTTACGGAGATGACGATTGGGTTCAATGGCTTGCGGTTGATTTTAGATCTTTTAGGAGGCGTTGGATACTTAATCAGTTAGGAGTTTCGGCAGCGGTGCTGTTCTAAGGTTTCATCGGAAAATTGATCGAAGTGTACGGCGGCGATCGTCGTTCGATGATGCTCTTTCCCATCATCCCTGCTTCGTACACGTGTTAGACATATAGTCTTCGTGTCATCCACGTGTCTGTTATTAGGCTTTTTACAGATTTGAGTTTATCTTAATTTCATGCTGTAAAAGTTCAGGATGTTGGGCCCGTATTAGCACCACTGTAATGCCCTTAATGGGCTTTTAATGAAACTTGGAAGACAAAAAAAAAAAAACAATTTTATAATTACTTGTGTCTACAAAATAATCAGAATAAACTTATAAATTTTTAAATATTTTATAAACTTACAAAAACTTTATATACATTATTTTATATATCAATTAACTTTTAAAAATACCTTATAAACTTTACAAAAACCTTATAAATACAGTTTTATAATTCAATTAATAACTTTTTATATACTTTATAGAAATTACAAAATATTATAAGCATTTATGTCTATAATATTTTAGATCTTTTTGATTTTAGATCTTTTAGGAGGCGTTGGATACTTAATCGGTTAGGAGTTTCGGCGGCGGTGCTGTACTAAGGTTTCATCGGAAAATTGATCGAAGTGTACGGCGACGATCGTCGTTCGATGATGCTCCTTCCCATCATCCCTGCTTCGGACACATGTTAAACATATAGTCTTCGTGTCATCCACGTGTCTGTTATTAGGTTTTTTTACAGATTTTAGGTTATCTTATCTTAAAGATAAGTCTGATCTTTAACTTCATGCTGTAAAAATCCGGGATGTTGGGCCCGTATTACCACCAATGTAATGCCCTTAATGGGCTTTTAATGAAACTTGGACGACAAAAAAAAAAAACCAATTTTATAAGTACTTGTGTCTACAAAATAATGAGAATAAACTTATAAATTTTTAAATATCTTATAAACTTACAAAAACCTTATATACATTATTTTATATATCAATTAACCTTTAAAAATACCTTATAAACTTTACAAAAACCTTATAAATACAGTTTTATAGTTCAATTAATAACTTTTTATATACTTTATAGAAATTACAAAATATTATAAGCATTTATGTCTATGAGAATAAACTTATTAACTTTTTTCAATACCTTATCATCTTTACAAATACCTTATAAATGTAATTTTATATACTAATTAGTAACTTTTTAAATACCTTATAAACTTTACAATAACCTTATAATTTCAGTTTTATAGATTAATTAATAGCTTTAGAAATACTTAATAGAACTTACAAATTTTTGTAAGTAGTTGTGTATAAAGAATAAATGAGAATAAGCTTATAACTTTTTTTAAATACCTTATAAACTTAACAAAAACCTTATAAATCTAGTTTTGTATATTAATTAATAACTCTTTAAATACCTTAAATTTTTATAGATTAATTAACAACTTCTTCAAATACTTTGTAGAACTTAATTTGTTTTGTAAGTAGTTGTTTACTAAGAAGAAATGAGAATAAACTTATAACATTTTTAAATACATTATAAACTTTACAAAAACCTTATAAATACATTTGTACAAAAACCTTTCAAAATTGTCTAACAAATCACTTTAAAAACGTTTATAAACCATACAAAAAGTTTATAAACCACACAAAAAAAGTTTTAAATTTTTTGTTAAGTTTCATATGCAAACCCAGACGCAAACACAAAAACGTTTTTAAATTTTTGGGTTTGGGTTAACTATTTTACATTTAGGGTATAGTTTTCGGTTTAGGGTTAGGATTTTAACGTTTTTATTTACGTTATAAATTTTTTAAAACTGTCTTACAAATCTCTTTAAAAACGTTTATAAACCATAAAAAAAAAATTATAAACCATAAAAAAGGTTTTTAATTTTTTGTTAAATTTTAGGTTTTTACTTTAAAATGTATTTAAGGTTTTTGTAAGGTATTATAATTGATATTTAAAACTATATTTATAAGTTTTTTGTAATGTTTTATAAATTGATCTTTAAAACTGTATTCATCAGATTTTTGTAAGGTTTTATAAGGTATTAAATTATAAAAGATATACATTCTCTTTCCGCACAACATAAGAGTTTTCTTCATCCTCTAGGCCTTGTTGTTGTTCCTTGCCTTTCAAGCAACACCATCACTTCCAACATCATTTTGCAAACTACACAACCACCATCACTCAAATGATTTTGACCGACATCTCTTGTAATTTTAAAAATCAGTTTATAAAGATTTTGTATAGTTTATAAATTCTTTATAAATACAATTTAGAAACTATACTACACAGTACACACATACATAAGCTTGTTTATTAATTAAACAACAGTTAAGATACTCATTTTACATAGAACAACGGGTCAACATGTCTCAAATAAGTAGAACTTAGCTTTTGCAGCTTCATCATAAGCTAAAGCAGCATCATAAGCATTAGGGAAAGTACCGAGCAATAACCTATTACCACGACTTGCCTCACGTATCTCAGCAACCCATGTCCCCCATGTCCTCTGTCTAACTCCTCTATAGTTAATACTCCCATTTTCAAGTCCTCCTTTATCTTTCACATAACCTTTCCTCGAACCTTTCGCAGGAGCCTTTTGAATCGGTTTGGGACCATCACCATCGTTCCAAGAAACAGCCTCGCTCTGCTTATTGTACTCTTTCCATTTCCTTAGAGTCTCAGCTACTTTGGTACTCTCTCGTGACTTCCGTTTCCTAGAAAAATCAAATGGCATAGAAGCAAGATTAGCAACCTCCTCAATGCTTTTTAGCTCAAGAGTCAAAACTTAACAAGAAGATTTTCATCAGACAAAAAATATTTTATAATCATACCCATTATCAATGACACTGAACGTGACTCTAGATTATCCTGTGAACATTACACCTCATATGTCAATTCTTCATAACTTATAACAAAATCCAAACCATTAAAACATAAGGTTACTAATACCATTTTCAGTGAAATGACGTTGGTAGGATACCATTTGCAAACCTTTGCAAATCTAAGCTCCATCCACATGGTTACTAATACCATTTTAAGTATTGGGTTAATCACTCAAATTACCAAGAGAATCAGAAAGGATCATGCATCAGGAAAACAATTAGTTGATATCAATTCACGTTCTCTAAGCTTATGAACATAATCGATAATCATGAATAAGGAGCTTTATCAATATTTAACAAACAATCTTGAAAAACAATATTCTAGAATGCAATACAGTGAATATCATCAATTTTTTCATAATATCTAATCGAAACCAACTATTAGCATGAATCGAATTACACAAGAGCAAAGAGAAACAAACAAATCAATGTTCAGTTCCTACACAATAACGATCATGGAAACAATGATGAGATATGAATAAGAAGAATAGAGAAAACAACCGGGAAGAAGCAATTCTGGCGAGAGGACGATATAAACAGAGATCGACGATCTAAACAGAAATCGATGACTGCGAGATCGATGACGGCGAGATCAATGACGATGACAGCGAGATCAATGACGGCGAGATCGACGACGGAGAAATCGATGGTGATGGTGACGAAAAGAGATCGATTTGCACGGCGAGAGAGAATATAAATTTTGGGATCGTAGGTTTTAGAGAATTAATTTTTTTTGGAAATACACTGATTTGTCAAGGGTATTTTTGTCCATTCCAGTAAAATTTGTGTCATGATTGTAAAACTAGTTTTGCCCGTGGCAGATTTGAAAAGTAGTATTTCAAATATGGCATTTTCTAAAAAATAGTTAACTATTTTCAAACCATAGTTACAAAATATAGTCAACTATCTTCTCATGTCAAAAAATATGTAATCTCGAAAATAGTCAACTATGTTATTAAATAATTCCGTACGGGTGTTTTTTTACCTTTTTTATTTTTTGCATAACATATCTACTATTTTTCAGAGATAAAGATTGTTGATGAGAATAATATTTTTTTTAAGGAAACAAATTTTTAGGAATTTATTTTTATTGTCAGTAATTATCACATTTAATAGGGGTAAAATCGTCCATTATTTTATTCTCACTGCTATTCACCTAATTTTATGTCATGTGGTGTTAGATATATAATTTTGCGCCAAAAACCTATTATTAAGCTAGTTAACCCTTCTAATTATGTGAGATTCCAATTCTTTCATTTTGTATTTATGGTAAGTGATTCCATATTTTATTTTCCTCATTATTTCATTTATGACATTCTCTTTCATATTAAGTTTATCATTATTTTATTTCTTTTTTGCCTTATTTAGAAGAAAAAAACAATAACCACCGGCAGAAATGCTTAGAATTTTATTTATATAAATTATATATGTAATTGACTATGTACTCAAAAACTTATCTTTATAGTGAATTTATATCAGTAGTAATACAATTGTGGTATAGTTCACTATATAATTCTGATATAGCTTACTACTTTTTCTAATTCAAATAGTGAAATGGTTCACTATTTATATTTACAGTGATGTAATTATGATATAGTTCACTATATAATTGTAATATAATTCACTACTTTTTCTAATTCAAATAGTGAAATAGTTTACTATTTATATCAATGGTAATATGATTGTAATATAATTCACTATATAATTTACAGTATTTGCGCTTGTTGGGAATGTCCTGAAATCATTTGTACTTATTCTATAAAGTTAAAATGTCAAGGTTGAACAATCGTATAATATTAGATGGTTATAATGTTTTGCTAGAAGCTACTTATGACTTATGGACTTGAAAGTCCACTAATAATATTATGCGATCATATAGGATCACACACATAAGTAAACTTGATCATTATATAATGGGGGAATTGCTAAAAATGACTCAAAAATTCATTTGAAATGCAAAAGTAAACCCCTTATCTCATATTTGGCCAAATTAACTCAAATGAGTAGTAAAATTACATCTTCAACCTTTAGGAGCAAACAAAAAAACAGAGGCCATAATGATCATTTTAACCCTCGAGAAGTCTACCACTGTATAAGAAGTCTACCTTGTACACTAAGACTGAAGTCTACTAACCGAATTATATATTAAATTTAAATTTATTAATTATACAAAAATAATTTGATTAAATTTTATGACATTGACCAAACTATAAACAATTATGAAATATAGAAAATAAAAGATAACAAAATTTCATAAATTAAACCAACAAAGACAAATTAGATTACTAATGAAATATATACTATACTAAACAATAACATGATATACCAAATAAGATACTCCTAACTATTTGTTTATATTTTTGATGTGGTCACATGTTGGTAGTTATTATTTTTTGATATTTTTAAGTTTCATTAGTTTATGTATGGTTGTAATGGTTTAGTTTTAGGAATTATATTCTTATTTATGATTTAGGGTTTAGGGATTTGATGGTTAAAGTTTTGGTTTTAGAAATTGTACTGTAGGGTTTGACTTTTAAAGTTGAATTAACTATAAGGTGATGTTAAATTTTGAGTTATCGTATGTGTCCGACTTACGAGTCCAAAATATGGGCAATTGTTTGACATTACAAGTTGGAAACATGTTTTTTGTTTTAGGGTGACATTTAGGGTTTATCATTTTTATATTTAAAATGTCAAATTTACATAAAATTGTAAACTTATGATTATAGATATTAAACGTTTTGAATGATTGATATAAGTTTTTATTTAGGGTTTTGAATAATGATTGAAAATAATCGATTTAGGTTTTCGGTTAGTAGACTTCATATAAAGTCTACTAAATAGAGTAGACTTCTGAAATAGTCTACTAACATCATTTACGGTTTCATTGAGCATTTAGGGTTCGTTTAGGGTAAAGAAGACTTCACACACAGTCTACTAAACCATATTTTTTTGTAACCTAACCGAAAATTTTATTCTCATATATAAAAGAAATTTATCATGGTAACCTAATTTTTCTTGTGAAAACCGCCCTCCTCTCTTTTCACTTTTTTTTCTCCTTTTCCAGATCTGCCCACGGTCTCATCGTCGTCGATCTTAAAACCTCCACAAGGGTTGCTCTCCTTCGTTGTTTTGAGGTTAGAATCTCAATCACAAGTCGAACTAGCCATCGCCACAGATCTCGTCAATATATATAATCCAAAAAGATAAACCCTAGTTTAGTCTTTGACCTCTATATGAGTTCTAATCTATCGGAAGTTTTAATTTTGTCAGCTGAAACTTATCAAAATGGCTCGTCCTCTCGGAGATTCGTCGTTAGGAGCTCTGTTGAAAATGGAGGTTCACGGTTACGAGGGAAAAAGACGGCTAGACCCGGCTTTGTTGCCAGAATCGCGACGGTGCTCAAGATCTTCACTCCCTTCTCTGGCGTGGTATTTCCTTCTTCGTAAATCGTAACAGGTAAAATGTTTCGATTCTCTATGTTTGGTTGACCCAATTCTGCGTCGATGGTTTGTTCTCCATTTGCTGATCGTGGATTTCAACTTGTGTTAATTATTGATTTTGCATTTTCAGCATCTCCCCAATTTGCTCAAGCAACCTGCAAGTAAAGGTAGACGCATTAAACTCAGAAATTGATGTAATTGCGATGTTAAGCTGTTCAGTCTCTGTAGTAAACATTTGATTAGTCAATCCCTAATCAAAAGGTGATGATAAGTTTGATGATAAATTGTGTGTTTTTGTAAATTATCAATTATAATAAATTGTGTGTTTTTGTATGTAGAGAAAGTTGATGATGAGTTTGATGATACTTATATGGGATATGAGACATGAGACATGGTCGTCTCCAAGTCCACCAAAGTTGGAGAAACCAAGATCAGTTTTCAATGCTCTGCTTCTTTAGCTTTTATAGGCGATTCCGTTTATGAGGTTTATTTTCCATTGCTCCCTGAGCTTTATTCTTTCTTTTGATCACTGTTTGGAATCAGATCTAGTGTTGTTAGCTTGTAAATATGTCAAATGCAGACTGTGTTGCTGTCAACATACACCATTTCACTTCTCGTTGGATTTAATCAATCTGATGGATTTGTATTTGCTCCAGGGATGTACTCAAAAGAATATAGGTTCGATTAGAACACGCTCAAGAAGGTGTACACGTACTGCTGTTTATAACAAGGCATCATCATTGGAGACACTAGTAAGTGCTCGTAGATACCTAAAACTTAAAATGTGTTCGTCTTTGAAAAGAGTTAAAGAAAGATGATATATGTGATTGAATTTTTGCAGGGAGATCGGTGTGACTGGTCTTCCTATGTTCCAAGTCGAAAAACAGTGAAGAGGGTTGTTTCCTCTCTCATTATACTTAAACAAGGTTTGTGTTGTTCACATTAATCATGAATTCACAAAAGCATTATGTTTGGTTATAGACTGGATTGAGTTTTGGTTTAATTGATGTTGTTAATCACAGAAATTAACAACATGTCTCGTGATTTCTTCATGCTTGTATAATAGAATCAAAGTAGTAGTTTCTTTAAGAATGGTTATTCATTTTGAAACGACCCGACCCGTTTTTTATTTTAAAACAATAAACCCTTGGTCTGACTACCATTCCCATAAATGCTATCCTCAACAACCAAGCAAAGCATAGAAAACTATACAACAACGGATAACCAATTAAACCAATTCCATTAAACTATCAGACCAGTTCCATAATAACCACACTCAATAAATTCCAGCAACCTAACAACGGTTCTAAAACGATAATGGGAGAAAACACGAGACCCTAGATCATCTCCCTCTTCGTAGTCGTGATTCCACGATCACAATTTGCCTTTACCTGCATCACATGGGAAAAAGAGATGCGTGAGTATTATCACAAATACTCAATGAGACGGTCATCCCATCTACGACTGCGCACTCAGGCACGATGGACCGCTCAGGCAAACATACATCAAAACAGCACACAAACACAACACAAGGCTCAACCACAGCCAACCAGACAGGCTGTCGATCGACACTACCACTAGGTGTCGATCGACACCTTCTGTACATGCCTGTTGATCGACACAACCTCTAGGTGTCAATCGACAACTTCCGTCAACCTGCACAGAATCCTGGGAAATCGATCATAATCCTCTCGGATCGATTCCTCCTCTGAGTCAACACGAAACCTACACGAAAACAGCAATCCACACACTACAAGCACAATACACAGTCTCAAACAAACACATGAAAATCAATCAATTCGTTCCAAACCTATCACCAAACAACCCTAACGAATCCACCAGCCCAGAAGCCATGGTCACGCACTCACCTCAGTCTACCATTTGCCTCAGACCTCAACCTTTTGCAACTCTCCTCCTTTGCCTGATGAACAAGGCAAACCAAACAAGTCGGTTAAACCAACCAACCAAACGTATTCGATTAACTAAACCAAACCAAACCAAACCGGTTAACTAAATCAAACTAAACCAATCCGGTTAACTAAACCAAACCAACTCAAACTAAAGTGGTTAACTAAACCAATCTGGTTAACTAAACCAAACCAATTGGAGTTTCTACTAAACCGGATTAGGGTTTTCTAAAAACAGAAACGACACGCTGACTTCGAAAGCACACTGAGAACGGAGATTACCTCAGAATCAAGATCGGAAACCTGATCTGGAATTGTGAGACCGAGACCTTTCCAACGATATGCAGATTGTCTCCTAACTCCTTCTAATTCGACAGGAAAACACCCACGAAGTGGACTGATCGCAGATCCAATTCTGCACGAACCGCTCTCGAGAAAACAACAATTAAACTCAGAATACTCATCCAAATGGCAATCCAATTTCGCCTAAAGTTAGATATAAGAGTGGATAACTTATCCTAAAAGTTTCACTCCAATTCAGATAGATTAGACAGTCCGTTTCTCAACTCTTCTAAAACGCATCAGAACTGTCTTCATCTCCTTCTTTTAAAAAAAACACCACAAACGAACCTCCTCTCTTCTCTTTCAATTTCTCAGCCTCTTCCACGTTTTATCTGCACAAAACGGAGGCTGCTCTCTTTTATACTCAAGCCCTAGGGTTCACTTAACCCAAACCAGCCAAACCGAATAATTAAAACTAAACCATTCGGTCCAATTCAATTCCTTTTCCTAAGTTTTTGGTTTACGGGCGTTACACATTTTGTTTCAGCCATTGACGATATGTTTGCATTTGTTCGAGTGGAATATGTGTCAAGTGTTTTCATTTGATGAAGAAAGCTCTAACCTTTTGCTTATTATTAATTGCCAGGTTCTGATTTTGGATCCACTTCACCTGCTAATCAAATTTAGAAGTGTAGATGGTGGGGTAAGCTCTCTATAATACACATTTTAGGGTACATTAAACTAATCTTGTCTTTTTTGAATTTACAATTTGATACGACTTACTTTCTTCCCTCTATGGTTATTGAACTTTTGACTCATGTTGTGATGAATCTTGTTGTTATGCAGGGAATGGGAGATTCTTGAACGAAATTGCGACAATGATGAACCAATCCAAACCTAGTGTAAACAGAGCCTTGCATTAGTTTAGACATCATTGGTTTTTGTTTTTTTTGTTGTTATTAGTGTTTGGATTCACGACCAAGTATTATTATGTTCTGATGATGTTTAGTGTTGTACTCTTCATGTATTTTCTACTACATATATAGATTTCTGATACTTCTTAGTGCTATATAATAAACTCACACAATTCACTTCTCTTTTAATCTTTTTATGTGATTAGTTTTGTTCTATTTCTTGATTTCTTTATGATTCTTATGAGTTCTTTGCCATCTTGTTACTTTACGTCATCTGTCACGTTTTGTGTTCCTTGACGCAGGTGATATATTATAGGTGCCACTCTAAGAGCTCTGAAGAACAGGACTTGTTGCTACCTAATTAGAAGGAGAAGATTTGTTTTTTAAATTGATTTTATCCGCAACGTTTTCATGTTTCTGGCTTTATATTTTCTGTAATGTATGGAGATTTGTTCTAAAAAATATTGCAAGTTCTGGGTAAATGAAATGGTTGCTCCAAGTTCGGATTTTCATAAGCAATTGAATCATTTAAATTTACACAAGTACTTGTTTGTTGTCTTTTTACTCTGTCTCCCCGACTAGCCAAGCAACATGCTTGTGTTAGTACATAAAAATATATCAACACAAAAAGCCGTAACAAGACCGCTAAGTACACACAATCTCGTACAAGAACAATGCATTTCCAATTCTTCCAATGCATCTGTAATCACTAAAACTTTCATCCTCTTTGGTTCTTTATGACCCTTAAACACAAAACACTAACTCTCATTTTTTGTCTACCTTATAATCATTTTGTGTCATTTCAAGAAGTTCACCATGTGTTAAATCTTAGTCTTTTTGAAGAAAGTAAAATATAAACCATAACATTGTCAAGTAATCTCATTTTTTTTATTACACAAAACACATACTTAGTGTAAACATGGCAAATGAAACACGGCAGACTTCAGTCGCAGTCTACTAAAATGAGCCCAAATACTACTCAAACAAGAATTATATTTATAAAATAACTATAGTGCAACTGAAGATGTCAAACACAAACATAATCAAAATACATAAATAACACACATTTTAGATCAAGAAAATCTGATAATTTTAGTATACGTTATTTTAAAAGGCATTTTTATTAAAAACATTACGAGTAGACTTCACGTACTGTTTACTGGTATACTTAGTAGACTTCTATCAGAAATCTACCAATATAAGTTAAGTAGTACTCAAACAAGAAAATTGATATTTGCCATAAATATTGCCCCTTTATATGTCAAATTCATACATAAAGGAAACACAATAGATAACACAAAAATGAGAACAAGAAAATCTCAACAATTCATTATAAATAAGTTATAAATGCATTTATAAGAAACTAAAAAACGCAGACTTCCCTAAAAAGTCTACTGACGAAGACTTCATTTGCGGTCTACCAGTAGACTACACATGAAGTCTATGAAAAGGGTTACTTTTGCAATTGACCAGAATTTTGAATTTTTAAGAGTAGACTTCATTAGAAGTCTACTAAATAAAAAGGTTAGTTTTGCAATTGACCAAAGTTTGACTTTTAAGGTAGACTTCTCATGCAGTCTACTCTAATACGCGGAAAACCGTCAAAACATAGTAGACTTCATCATGCAAACTACTACTGCGGTAGACTACATCATGAAGTATACTCTAATGGAGCTGGTTAGTTTTGCAATTGACCAAAATGTTGACTTTAGAGTAGACTTCAATATGCAGTTTATTGAGGTAGTAGACTGGTTACTGAAGTCTACTGTAAAAAGAGGTTACTTTTGCAATTGACCAAAATATCGAATTAATTAAATAGTAGACTTCCCCTGCAGTCTACCTCTCCAATAGACTACAAGAGAAGTCTACTGATTCATGGTTTTCCTGGTCAATATTATATAATTTGGTCAAACACAAAACTAACCCCTTCGTACAGAGTAGACTTCCGATAATGTCTACCTCAAAACTCAACATTTTGGTCAATTTCAAAACTAACCCAAACGTAGACTCAATTTGCAGTCTGCACTCGAAGTCTACGCTAAAAGTCAAAGTTGTGGTCAATTGCAAAACTAACCTAAATTTTTAGTAGATTGCACATGAAGTATACGCGTATTTTTTTGTTTTCACAGGAGAAGCGCACACTTCATATGCAGACTACTTCATAAATTTTTAAAAAAGTCAATTGCAAATCTAACCTATTGTTGACTGGTAGACTGCACGAGAAGTCTACTATCGAGAATTAGAAGGCATTTCCGTAAATAACTTGAGATGTTTGTGTTTTTTGAAACGTTTTTCATGTCTGATTTTTTTCAAAAAACAAAAAAAATCGAAAATTAATGGCATTTCCGTAATTTTGTTTAATTTTATGGTTTGTTTGCCAAAAATTTGAGGAGAGATAAACTATAGGTTATATTTACAATTGACCCCAAATTATGGGTCATTTTTGTAAGAAGCCCTTATATAATTGGGTTTAATATAGATTAAACTAATTAATATTAGGTTTTATATATAATGTATAATATATATTTGATATATATTTGATATACATATGTATATATTGGAAAAAGGAAACTCACCCATTAAATGGTAATTCCTTCACATACACGCACATCTTATATAATATTTTAGCGTTCCACTAAGTTAAAGCTTTGACAAGTTATCATGTGTCACTTTGGTATTAGTAATTAATGTCCATTTTTATACTTCAAATCTAAATTTTATTTAATTATGACAATTACCCTTCTAGAATTTAGAATTTTTGTATTTTTTTAAACGTGATATCAATTTTAATTTAAAGTAAACATTTAATATCAAATTATCTTCATGAATTAATTGAAAATATGTAAAGCCATCTTTTATTAGGATATTAGCCATATCTTCAAATTTTTGTAATATTAAATATTAAAATTGTCAATAACTTAACAATTATTGTATATTATACTATGTTAAGTTTTAAATCCACGCAAAGCGTAGACATACCGTAGTTCTTTATATGATAAGGATTACTTGATGCACAAGTAGTTGTGTATTTATATAATAAGGAAATAATGATTTCCTATATACTGTAAAACGTGAGGCGTAGAGAAATAATAGAAGAGCAAATCCTTTTATTATTACAGAGAAATAAAATCTAAGAGAAACGCTTGTGTGACAAACGTTTTAGAGATTTAGAATTCAACGGCACTAGCATTCCGCATTGATCTAGTTTGTTTGTGTGTGGATACTGATAGAGGCACGACGTTTGGAGTGCTACATAACTTTGATCTAACTCAATTAATGTTTCCGTTACAATTGATTCAGGTATATCTAAAAACTCTGTAGTCTAGATTTAATTTAATATTTACACGAGTCCTGGGAAGTTGAATTTGATATTAATATTATAAAAAGTTATAAATCAACAGTGGTATCATAGCGAACGTGTATAATACTCTCTCCGTTCTTTTATGTTTGATGTTTTAGATAAGTTTGTTTGTTTCATTTTGATTGATGTTTTCAATTTTCTATGCAAAATTTATGGTGATTTTGTTGTTTTTGACTGTTTGAATTCTGCAGATTGGTTTTTTATTGGTTGAATTGTTTTGGGATTAGAAATAAAACATGTTTTGTTTTGAGAAAATAAAAAAGTAAATAATTTCTTAATTTGTGTGTTAAAACCTAAACATCAAATAAAAAAGAACGGAGGGAGTATTATAATTGGTCTACTAGGCGTGTTTATAAAAAATTAAAATATGATTTTAAATTTCACTTAAATTTTTTAAAATCGGACATGATGATTTTGATGGTTGTACTATATAATTCGATTATAATAAGTTACTACACACAATTCATGTCTGTTAAATTATAATTGTTAAAAGTATTAGAATATTGTTATAAAAAAATTACTATGCACAATTCATGGCGAAGGATATTAGTGTTTGTTATAATCAATATTAACACTAACATACAGAGACATGCGTTTATAAAAGTCATGCATAAATCGTTAAGGTTGTAAAGTTAAAATTATAATCCGATTATGGATGTTTACGGTGTTTGGTTAATATATATGTCTACTTGAAACTCTTTCAAGGATTGTTAGAATATATATCTTGATATAATATGTTCATGCATACCTTATATAATATTTTAAGGTTCCACTAAGTTAAAGCTTTGACAAGTTGCCATGTGTCACTTTTGGTGTTACCAATTAATGTTCATTTTCATACTTAGAATCTAATTTTTACTTAATTATGACATTTGCCCTTTTAGAATTTAGAATTTTGTATTGATTCTTTAAAAGAAAAATGGGATACCAATTTTAATTTAAAATAAACATTTAATATCAAATTATCTTCATAAATTTATTGAAAATATATAAAACCATATTCTAAGATATATTCTTTTTTTACAATAATATGATATATTTGTATATATTTAAAATTAATTCACATAAAATAGTTTAAAATTATAGTTTAATTTTTAATCTTAACTCCACTAAAATTATAAATTGTGAACATAAATCTTATACATCACTTAATTAGCTATATTGAATATACATATATATAAGAACAATGTTCTATACCTTTTAATATATACAATGTTCTATACTTTTTAATATATATTTTGTCATAAGATATTTCAACAATGTTCTATCTTAATTTTTTTTTTACAAATAACATTGTATATATCCAATAATTTGTTACAAATATTTAGTCTCTGAACCGAGATAGTTATTTACTATAAACACCAAATTTCCATAATATTAAATATATAAATAGTCAATAAGTTAACAATTATTCTATATTATACTATGTTAAATTTTAAATTCACGCAACGCGTGAACATACCTTAGTGTTAATATATAAAACGAATATGTATATTGGCTTGTGATTTATCTTTCTAGAGGTCAACGTCATGTGTGTATTTTGATATGATCAAATTATACAATACTTCCCTCATCATTATCCGTATTGGCAGAAACCTAATTCGATTAGGATGTTTCAATTGTTGGAATTTGATATGATAACATTATCTTGCCATGGGATAATCAGACATGGTTCAATCCTAATTCGATTAGGATTGGTTCCATTAATTTTCTTTTCCAAACCTAAATACGTATAATAAAACCTCTATAAATTAATAATGTTGGAACTTCAAAAACTTATTAATTTAAAAAGATATTAATTTATCGATAAGTTAATATTTATTAATTTATAGAGAAAAATCTTTTTAAGTAATAGTTTTCTTAATTTGTTTTTTCGAATGACATTATATTATGAAATTTAATGAATCCATTTGCAAAAATAAGATAAAATTTTGATTAAATTTTTTGATTATCGCAATAGAGTAGATGTTATTATTATAATATACTACAAATTAAAACGATATACTAAGTATAAAATTTAGAAAAAATCATTAAAGCCATCTTTTAATACATTATCATAGTTATAGATATATGAATAATTATATATGATTATTAATTTATACTATTGGGACAATATTTTATATAAGTATTTCAAAAAAATTATTATCTTATCATTTTATCGAATTTTGCTAATTTTTACATTGGCCCGACTCAGGACCGGAAGATTTTATTAATTTATGGTGATTATTAATTGATAGAGTATTAATTTATGGAGGCTATATTGTATAAGACTAGATTTTGGCCCGCACCAAAGCGTAGAATTATATATAAATAGGTTAACAAAGCGATTTTAACATATATATAAAGTTTTAATATTTAAATGTGTATGACAAACCTTAATATTTTTAATATCTATAAACATATTTAAAAACATATATCTTGTGCATAAAAATAATAAAAATAAATACCTTTTATTAAACATATGTTGATACCATTAGTTTTAATATTTTAATGTATAAAATTGATCAAAACATATGCAATGTTATTTATTTCAATATGTTTTCATTGTAAAATTAATCTTCATTATATATATAAATTATAAACCATACGATAAATCATATAAATTTATCAGACATAATAAATAAAACTAATATATATTTTTCAATAATCATATGTATAAATATTTGTATTTGTGATTGGTATGTATCATAAATTACATCGCAATAAGAATATTTTAGCTTGAGAAATTTTAAAAATTGCCACATTCCAAATGCCACATAGCAAAAATGCCATGGGTGAAAACACATTCACAGGAATGCCACAACCTTTGTAAAATATTTCAAAATTACCCTTTTATATAAAAATATCTTCTTCTCTCTAATAAAATCAGATCTCTTTTTGATCGGGAAAAAGGCCAATATGAACCCAGACAATTTGCATCGTGTCTTTTTGGAACTGAACTTTTACATATGGTTAATTTACACTTGAACTCCAAATAAATTCAAATCTTATATCTGAACTAACATGTTTTGTGCCGAATTGTACCTTGACCAAGATTCCGTTAGTCAACATTAACCGAATATTGACTAAAATGATATGTGAGTTAGTTTGGTAAGTAAGAAATGCTTTAAAACAATGTCGTTACATTGTTTTAGTATAACGATGTCGTTTTCATTTAGAGAAAACTCAAAATCGAATCCATAATTCGATAAATTTTCAAATAAAAACGACGTCATTTTATCAAATTATGGATTCGATTTCGAGTTTTTTCTAAATAAAAACGACATCGTTTTACTAAAACAACAAAATGATGTCGTTTTGACCCAACGAAACCGAGCCAGTTAACCCACGTGTCATTTTTCTATTAAAGTTGACTAACGATCTTTTGGTCAAGGTACAATTCGGCACAAAACATGTTAGTTCAGGTAGAAGATTTGAATTTATTTAGAGTTTAGGTTTAAATTAGCCATATGCAAAAGTTCAAATCCAAAAGGGCACGATGCAAATTGTTTGGGTTCAATTAGCCATTAAACATTTTTTTGCAGATGCTAATGGAAATTTGATCAATATTTTTTCTTTCGGACCAATAAGTCTAGTTGTTGTAGTGTGGGATTTATATTCCTGGTGGTTACTCTGTTCATATCATTGCAGAGCAACTCAACCTTTGATTGGACTGCAATTCTATACTCAGAGAAACTCGAATGGTACCACAACTTCTTTTATACTTTTTCTTTGTTTACTCTGGGTTAGATTTTGAGCTTTGAAAATGGAAATGGAATTTGAAGACGTATCAATGCTCTGTTGAAATCCTTAGGACGAAACTTGGTGTCGGTTGCATGGCTTTCCAGAAGTTGAACAAACCATATTAACTTTCTACATTAGTCTGAGTCTAAGTGCAATAACTTGGTGTAAGTTTCTATCATATTATGTTGATACTCTTGTTATATTGCAGGTTGCTAGGGGAAACTGAAGAGGCGGTGAGTTCGATGATGAAGGCATTTGACATTCTGCGGATCAGCCACAGATCAAGCACACCTTTCATAAAAGAGCTATCAGCAAAGTTGGACGAAGCTCGTGCAAAAGCTTCTTATATGCTGCATGATATGATTTATGTACAATCAGAAGCTAGTGTTACATGACCTGAAACCAAATCGTATTGCTTTTTCTGCTAAATCCATCGGAAATGCTGGACAACATGAGTATTCTAAAAAGTATTTTTGAAAAACTATGAACATATAAATAGTTATACATGATTTAGTTGAGCTTGCAGGTACATATTTCAAAAGGGTAAGAACTTTACAAATAATAAGACCAGCTTGTTGTAACTTCCGATTTCTCCAATTGCTTTTAGTCATCACAAAATGTAATCAAATGTTTCAACAAACGCGTTTGAATATTAATTTTAGAGGATTATGTAGTTTTTGTAAAGTTTATAAAGTATTTAAAAAGTAATTAATTGATTTATAAAACTGTATTTATAAGATTTCACTGAAATGTATAATACCCTTTGTTAGGTTTTCTTTACACGTTTAAAACTACTTCTTATTTAAAAATTAAAACATATTCCTTCACTGAGTGATGTGACATTGATCTCTAGTCACAAAATTATGCTCAACAACACACAAAATTGAGTAGGCAAAGATCAACATTATAAATTCTAGGCAGAGGCAAATGCTCACAAGATCTGCATTTTTTCTCTTACAGATTCAAACTGAGTTCAAGTATAAATCAATTTATAAAGTCTTTCAAATATTTTATAAACCTTATAAAAACCTTATAATTACTATGAAACAACAAAAAGAAATTTATAAACCTTACAAAAAAGGTTTATAAACCATACAAAAAAGTTTTTAATTTTTTGTTAAATTTCATATGCAAACCCATACGCAAATACAAAAACGTTTTAAAATCTTTGGGTTTGGGTTAACTATTTTACATTTAGGGTATAGTTTTTGGGGTAGTATTAAAGTTTTAGCCTACCTTATAAACTTTACAAAAACTTTATAAATAAAGTTATCAATTTGTTAAGTACCTTATAAACTTTACAAAAGCCTTATACATAAAGTTTTATAGATCAATTTATAACATTTTTTTGTATGAATTTATGACATTTTAAATACCTTATAAAGTTTACAAAAAACCTTATAAGTAGTTTTGTATGACAAAAAAATGAGAATAAACTTATCAGTTTTTTAAATACCTTATAAACTTTACAAATGCCTTATAAATGAAGTTTTATACATCAATTTATAACATTTTAAATACCTTATAAAATTTACAAAAACCTTATAAATAGTGGTGTATGACAAAAAAAAAACAATGAGAATAAAATTATCAGTTTCTTAAATACCTTATAAACTTTACAAAAGCCTTATAAATAAAGTTTTATAGATCAATTTCTACCATTTTAAATATCGTATAAACTCTACATAAACCTTATAAGTAGGTGTGTATGACAAAAAAGAGAATAAACTTATCCGTTTTTTAAATACCTTATAAACTTTATAAAAGCTTTATAAATAAAGTTTTACACACATTGAACAATGATCTTTTTGGGATTTTGTTTAGCATGATCAAGAAGAGATTCTCTATGGAGTCGATGAATCCCGTAATTTTTCCATTCCCAAAAAAAGTTTATAAACTTTATAAAAACCTTATAATTTATAACTTATTAGTAACTTTATAAAAGCTTTATAATTTTTAATACTCTTACAAAAAGAAGTTTATAAACTTTATAAAAACCTTATAATTTATAACTTATTAGCTTTTATCTTATAATTTTTATAAAGTTGCTAATAAGTTATTAAAAAATTATAAGGTATCAACATCTCTCGTTACTAATGAGAACGTTAGAGAAAAGGGTTGGTTTTTAATTATTTAAAAGTCAACAATGCATTAAGAGTGAGAAACCAATAAGTCAGTAACTAGTTTCACGACAATGGTTTGTGTACAATATAATCACCTATTCGGAAAGGTTCTACACAACATTTATAACATGTGAGGGTCAAAACAAAAAAAATTAGCAACTCTCAGGCCGTATACTAAAGGACTTACTGGCTCATGAAAAGCCCAAACTTCTCCAACAGAGCTGAAATCGATCCACCAGAAAAAATATTTAACGAATCACTTTCTCTTACAATACCCAAGTACCTCCGTAGAAAAAAAATCAACATAATAAAACGAATGCATGAAGAAGAACATGCATTAATTACATAGGGAAAAGAAACTCAATGGATTCCCCTACTCTCAGCAATGTTTGGATGTGAAAAATTCTTGATAAGTTGTACTTCTTCATCAAGCTCTCGTATGTGACTCTAAAACAAAATTTGTTACGAAATTAGGAACAGATTTGATCAAATATGGAAATTTAACACGAAATTGGAAATACTAATTCCCAAATCAGCACAATCCAAGCAATTAACACAAACCCATAACAAGAATCATCAAATCAACCTGTCTAATTGCAAGAAGCTCACTGGAATCGAGATTCATTCCCATATAAACACTCCCAAAAGCACCGCAACCAATTAATTCCCCTTTCCTCCACATTATTCTCAACAAAATATAGTAAAACTTGTTGTTGATGAAGAAATCTACAATTTTCCCCATTCATACAACTGCAAAAACCAACACCAAGACGATAAAATCCATCAAAAGTAACGAATGAATCAACTAGGACCAAAAGCAATCAAAGTTCAATAAGTGCTTTGATTCATTTCATAAACATAAATCTATATACATTACTACACTAGCATATCGATTGATTTCGAAATGAAACTCAGAACAAAGAACACCAAACCTAAGTTTTTGCAGTTGAATCGGATTTCAAAAATTTCTTCATAAACAACGAATTGGATCAAAATTAAGCCAGAATCGATGAGAGAGAGAAGTTTAACACTATTGCAATCGGAAATCCAACAGTTTGGTTTCTTCTGGAAACTGCTCTAAAGCTCCATAGCCATGGCGGTTCCGTTGAAGAGAAAGACAGTGAGCAGATCTTGGAGCTACGGTTTGTGTGTGTTTGTGAGTAGTGGTAAGGATTACAACGGAGATGGCGGTGGTGATTGGAGGTTGCGGCTACTGTCTCGGAGATTAGGTTCCATGAGAGAATGATAGTCTGGCTTTTTGTTTTTTTTTTACCCATATTTTTTCAGGGGTAATTTCGTCCTTACAGGCGAAATTCGTGGCTTTGTTGTGAAACGAGTTTTGAGGGTGGCATGCTTGAAAAATGGTAATTCAAAAGTGGCAGTATTGCAATTTCTCATTTTATCTTTTACTAACTTAAATACATATACACAAAATAGATTATTTTGCTATAAATAATAATTAAAAGCTTGTTAATAAAAATTAAATAGATGATATGATAAGTTTAAAATGATGTTTTTACAGTTACCCGTTTAAACCGTTACATTAAATTTGATTTAAATTAATAATTTTTTTATTAATGAGCTTATGTTATAAATTAATGACAATATGTAGGGATTTTCATAATGAGATATAATATTAATTAAAATGTTTTGATTGATCAATTTTTCCTTAAAACCCTCTTTAAATGACATCTAGGATTTTTTCTTTGAGTGTCTCCTCAAATAATATATATATAAAGATATGTTAAAGTTTTATTGTTTTATATATAAGATAAAATAATTTTTTTAAATAAAAATTAATTTAAGGTAAATCATATAAACAATTAATCATTTTAAATATGTTAAAATTGATGTAATTATTTATAATCCAATTAATTTAAAAGACATATTAGATATGTATTAGTTATATTTACTTCTCAACTAATATAAAGTATTTTGATGTTTCCCCAATCTCATCAACTGTTAAATCTTGAATGGTTGCGTGGTGGGTCTGCCAAAGCAGCGGTCCACAATTATTTGAGACTGAGACATATGGTAACGGTTAACATATGAAACGAGATTGGTTTATTTGACTGGGCTATCAATACAGTTTTCGGCTAAGAGATATGGGGTTGGATAAGACATAAGATTTCATCCACAACAAAGAATTATACTCGATATAATTAACAAGGGTGTTGCTTACCTAGATAGCTAGATATTCGGGGGGTGGAGCCAAAACTCACTTGAATTCTAGTGAAATATGGATCTTCGAAACTATACTCATAATGAAGAAATTTTGTTTTGAGTATAGTATGAGTTTCTTAATTGTTAAGGATACTCGAAATTCATGAATATCATATTAACTTTCGCTTTTCTTTCCTGATAGTTATGTCAAACCCTAAAAGTTCCTATCCATTTAGATTTGTTCTTGAGAAGGGCAAATTGAATGAATCTAACCTCCTTGATTACCCGGAAGATCTAGAAGAGAAGAAGACATTTGAAGTTTTTTTCTCAGGACATTTATGTTATATAAGTAAATGTTACTACTTTTGGTTCTACTTCTTGGGTATTGGATACCAGCTGTGGAACTCACATTTGTGTAAATGTGCAAGGCCTTAAAAATAGTATAACCTTGGAGGAAGGACAAGTAGACCTACGTGTGGCTAATGGAGCAAAAGTTTCTGCATTAGCTGTGGGAACATATTCATTGTCACTACATTCATGCATGGTTTAAAACTAAATAATTGCTACTATGTCCCTGCTATAAACAAGAATATCATCTCTATTCCATGTATGGACATTGAAGTGTTTCAGTTTTCGATCAAGAACAAGTGTTGTTCATTTGATCGTGTTGATATGTTCTACGGTAGCGCTCCATTAGAGAATGTACTTTTCTCTGGCATTGTCGTTCAGGCCATATAAATGAGAAACGCATTCAAAAGCTTCATAATGATGAACTTTGGAGCTCATGGGAAACAAGTAAATCTTATTTGTTGGGAAAAATGACTAAGGCTTCATTTACTGGACAAGGTGAAAGGGCTAACAACTTGTTGGGCGTTATACATAAAGATGTATGTGGGCCAATGAGCTTAAATGCTAGGGGAGGTTACCAGTAATTCATTATATTTACTGATGATTTCAATAGGTATGGTTTGAAAGAACATATGCAACATGTTCTTACTTGAGTGACTAAAAAAAGATGACGAAATGTGAAATGAACCACATAGTCAATCGTCTGAAGCATGAAGCTGATAGAAGAAGAAAAAGTCAACAAAACTGATGTGGCATCTCGAGCCAATCAAACAAACAAGTGGGTGTGAACAGCTGAAGTAGATTGTTTAGTCTGCAGTAAACAAAGAAGCAAGTGGGCATGAACAGTTGCAGCATATGTGATAGTTTGCTGGATAAAAGGGTGGATGGAAGAAAAGCCTACTATAAGCTATAGGAAGTCTGCAGGGTAAAGGTGGAAGCTACAAAGTCATCACTTAAAGACATGGTGGACTTGTTGGTGATACCGGATTGAGCAACAATACGAGATCGGTCCAAAGAATAGAGGAACTAGGTTTAAGCGTAAAATCATAAAGAAAAGATCAAGTAAAAAGATGTGTATAGAATTCTCTATTGAAGGAGATGTCCTCGTTTTGGAGGAATACATCAAGTATTTGTAGAAGTACAAAGTCGGTCGAAATAACCCTAAAAGATAAATGGAAAATCTCCTAAAAGATAAAAAGAAGTTATACTCATTCTGAGTATTTCCTTTAATCCGAGCTAAGTCTTCCAAATTGCTTCTATTCACCGAGGTCGGCTAGCGCTCCTTAACGGGCCGAGACGTCCACATGGATCCTCGCTGGCCCATTTCTCCAAACTGATCTTTTGATATCCGTATCGAGTCGGATTTGAGTCGGGTATGGTTACAGGTGCTAAACCCGGTACCACCAACTAGTCCCCCCCCTTGAGCTCGGCGGGTATTATTTTAATAAGCTCGGCCGAGACGTACTGAAGAAGATTTGCCCAACTCAGATCTCGAGTTAATCTCGAAAATCTTGCCTTGACACGTGGCTGATCAGATCCCTTTACTCTTTGAGGTGACGTTCGACACGCCAGTTGCGGTTAGGAAGTTGTGATTCCCGGCTCGATTTTTGCGGAATATTTACACCAAGTCTTCTTATTTGACACGCGGCACTTCACGATTGGGTGCTCTTGCAGCGTATGAGAATCTCTTAAAGGCGTTTCCTTTTTACCCTAGATTTTAACTTTGCTATAAATATGACGCCAAACTCTTCAGAACCTACACACTTCCAAACATGGCTTTTCATATTCTTGCAAGAAAATGTCGAAGCAGTGGAATCGCTTTTCATTCATCATTCTAGAAAAAGAATGGCGAATTTTTCTTAGTGGTTTCTTCTTACGAAGAGATCGATTTAAATCGATTGCGGAACTCTCAAGAGACAACAATTCATGGTTTTCACTCATGTCAAATATCATATTCCCATACCGACGGCCAGCTTCTGCTTGTTCGGCCGATTCGATACCCATTCGGATATCGCAACTGAACTGAAGCTTGACTTTGAAGTTGTTGGTCAGAGGCTCGAGAATAATGATCCCTGATTAAGGTGTTGTAGCCCCCAGAGGAGTATTGGAATGGGTATTTCCAATCTATTGGAACGGTTACTTCCAAAGCCTTAGGTGGATTCAACACCTCGACACCCTTCTATTGTCACAGTTGTTACTTCGACAACGAGGTCCGCAAGGATCTCTACCATCACTATGTTACTAACCAACAGGTTGACAGCGGCATCGCTGCTGGATCTCGTACAAGACTTCAGCTCGCCTCGAAGCCTTTAGGTCTTTTTAAAAATCTTTCATAAGATCTACCTTACTCGATAAACCTTCGTAATCCTTTTAAGGGATATAAATAATAAGATCTTTCGTAAGACCTAGCTTGCGTCGGAAATTTTGTAATAAACAATTTTATGTTTAAGATCTTATGAAAGAGTTTAGCTCGCTTTGAACTTTTGTAATCCTTTTAAGGAATAAAAATAATAAGATCTTTCGTAAGACCTACCTCGCTTCGGAACTTTTGTAATAAACAATTTTATGTTTAAGATCTTATGAAAGATTTTAGCTCGCTATGAACTTTTGTAATCCTTTTAAGGAATAATAAGATCTTTAGTAAGACCTACCTCGCTTTGGAACTTTTGTAATAAACAATTTCGAGCTCCGAGCTTAGAATCCGGTGCGAATTCTTAATTTTGGACTTTTTGCGATGTATGAACTAGACCTTATTAACACCTTATCGTTTCATAAGAAACTTGGATGATCACGAGCTCATGGGAAATCGGCTTATTTGAACACCCAATGATTACTTTCATAATGATCCTTAATTGGTTGCGAGCTATGGAGCTCGGCTTTCAGTCACTAAGATTACTTTCAGTGTTTGCGAACTATGTAATTCGGCTTATTGGAAGTAAGATTCCTCCAAGACTCTACTACTTACGAGCTCGGTAATTGTTCTTTAAATATGCACTTAAGTACGAGGCAGGCTCGGTTTGGGGTCTGAGAGTGCAAAGAACTAGTGCTTTTGCTTAGCTCAACTTCTGCCTTAGGACGAAACTTTAGTATGCGATCGAGAGCTGGCGTGTTATTTACTTGGTTGTCCTAAGCGCGAGGTGCTGACCTGGCTCCGGCTTAAAATGGTTGTGGATTATTTCACCACGACATTTATGAGAAGCGCGTTGATCAGGTACCTGGCCAAGGTTCCGATGTGTGACAATAGACGAACGGATCGTATAAAGTTATTTTTAAGAAACTGTAGATTAAATTCTCGAGCTGATTAGACTGAGTTTTTAATCAACAATAACATAATTTCAAAAGCAAGTCTTTGGTTTCGACCAGAATCTTTATTTCAAAAAATATATATATTAATATGTGTAACTACACTTAGACTTTTTCGAAAAAAGTAAGCTGCCTACGTACCTTTCTTCAACAGAAAAGATCAAGTCAGTCGTAATTCAATACAAAGAGGCTCGTTCGAACGAGAATATATATATATTTTATAAATTATTATTTTACTAATAATATTGCTTGAGGTTCCAAGCATTCCAAGAATTTTGGATTTCGGTTCCATTCATCTTGAGGAGTTTGTACACTCCAGGTTTCACAACCTTTGAGACCTAATACGGCCCTTCCCACTTGTTTCCAAGCTTCCCGGTTTTGTCCTCTTTAGTGTTTTTATAAACTTTGCGGATGACGAGATCGCCTACGTCGAAAGATCAATACTGTACTCTTTTGTTCTAATACTTCGCAGCGAGCTGTAGATGATTTTGTATCATCAACAAGGCGTTGTCTCAAACTTCTTCGAGGTCATCAAGATGGTCACAAATTCTTCGTGCATTCATCTCGGCATCTTGAGTCATCAAGACCCTTCGAGCGCTGTCGATCGTCGAGGCGTTGTTTGATGAGCCCAAAGTACTCCGGGGAGTTCATACGCCCATGGTCCCTTCTTTTCTCCTAGGCGTTTCTTTAGCCCGGCTATCAGCGTTTTATTAGTTGACTCGGCCTGTCCATTCCCTTGCGGATATTAGACAATTGTTTTGGACATACAGATGTTCCATATGTCGCAAAATTTTGTGACAACATCACAAACGAGGTTCGGACCATTGTCCGTTACGATTTCGTAAGGAACTCCATGTCGACAGATGATGTTTTTCCAAATAAACCTTTCCACATCTGGTCTTGTGATTTGAGGATATGCCTCGGCTTCCACCCACTTAGTAAAGTAATCCGTCATCACTAGTATATTCTTTTTTCTTCGTGACGTTACCAGCGGTCCGACCGCATCCACGGCCCATCTCATAAACGGGTATGCGACGGCTGTCGGGGTGTACTCTTTTGGTGGGGCCAGCTTTCTTGGTGCGTGCTTTTGACATGCTATACACTTTTGCGCATATTTTTGGCAATTAGCCAACATTGACGGCCAGTAATAGCCAAGCTTTTTAAGCTTTAGGGCGAGTGATCGCCCTCCAGAATGGTTACATTTGTCCTTCCCATGAGTATGTCGCAAGACTTTGAGGATTTCTTCCCCAAAAATGTACCTCATCATGTAGCGGGATGCACTCTATCGGTAAAGTGTCCCTTCCAAGATAGTGTAATAAGCTCTTCTGGTTCTCAATCTTCAAGCTGCCCATTTATCTTCAGGTTTCTTTCCTTCGGTTATATATTCAATAACCTCTGTCCTCCACTCTTCCTGGGAAATGGAATCATCTTCTATTTCGATGGATTCTTCGTCCACTGCACCATCCATAATCTCACAGACCATGGGTTTTGGATCAATACTGGGACTTGTTATACATTCCACAGGTATAACTCGTCTCATATCTGAGCTCGAGGCCAGTGCGACTAATGCGTCCGGAGCCGAGTTCTCGTTGCAGGGAATTTTTACGAGCTCGAATCCATCGAACCCGTCTATAATCTCCCATACTACCTTCAGGTAAGCATCCATCTTATTATCTTTTGCTTCATAGAACCCGCTAAACTGACTAGTAACAAGTTGGGAGTCCGTGCAAGCCTGAACTCGCTTAGCTCCTACCGCTTTTGCCAGTCGTAGTCCGGCAATCAAAGCTTCATATTCGGTTGCGTTATTTGTTGCCGCTAAATCAAGACGGAATGATTATTCAATCACCTCTCCAGTCGGAGTTATGAGACATACTCCGATCCTGGATCCGCTTTGGGATGATGACCCATCGGCGTGCAGCGTCCACCACAAGCTTTCTTCTAAAATCTCCGTAGAAGGCTCGTTAGGTACTTCGGCAATAAAGTCTGCTAGTACTTGTGACTTCATAGTCGGTCTATTTTTATAGATGATATAATACTCACTAAGTTCGATTGCCCACCGAGATAATCGACCTGACTGGTTCGGGCTGTGCAAGATTGACCGAAGTGGATGACTTGTTAATACCTCGATGGTATGGGATTGGAAATATAGCCTGAGTTTCCTTGTCAATGTTAGGAGCGCCAAGGCCAATTTATCCATCGTTGAGTATCTTGACTCTGCGTCGTTGAGGGCTTTGATGATGTAGAAGATGGGCTATTGTTTGCCTCGTCTTCTCTCACCAGGACTCCACTGACGGCCGATGCTGACACCACGAGATACAAGTACAACGTTTCTCCTGCCTCGGGTTTAGGCAGCACGGGCGGTGAGGTGAGGTATGCTTTGAGCTTGGAAAAAGCTTTTTCGCATTGTTCAGACACATCAAAGGTCTTGCTTGCCTTTCTCTGCAGTTGATAGAACGGAAGACTCTTGTTTGTCGATCTACTTATGAATCCATTATAAAGCGGCTATCCGTCTGGTCAATTTCTGGACTTCTTTCCGCGTTTGGGGAGAAGGTAAATCTAACACGGCGGATATTTGATTTGGGTTATCTTCTATCTCCATTTCTGTTACCAAATAACCCACGAATTCTCCCGAAGTTACTGCAAAGGTACACTTGGCAGGGTTCACTTTCATCCCATACAGATTGAGTGTTTCAAAACACTTACTAAGATGATCAATATGATCCTCGGCATTCGCCGATTTAACCAACATATCATCGATGTGAACCTCCATGGATTTTCTGAGCTGTTCCGCAAACATCTTGTTTACCAGCCGTTGGTAAGTTGCCCCGGCGTTCTTCAAGCCGAAGGGAATTACCTTGTAACAGTAGATTCCTTTATTAGTTATGAAAGCAGTCTTCTCGCGGTCATCGGGATGCATCAAGATCTGATTGTACCCAGAGAAAGCATCCATAAACGATAAGAGTTCGTTACCGGCAGTTGCTTCGATAAGTCTGTCGATATGGGGTAATGGAAAGCTGTCTTTGGACAAGCTTTGTTGATATCTGTGAAATCAACACAGACTCTCCACTTCCCGTTCTTCTTTTTCACCACCACCGGATTAGTTAATCACTCCGAGTATTTTACCTCGGTGATAGATTCAACATCGAGTAGTCGCTCGACTTCATCGTCTACCGCTCTGGACCTCTCCGGGCCAAGTTTCCTCCTCTTCTATTTAGCCGGTCTATGAGACGAATCCACATTCAGCTCGTGAGAAATTATCTTTGGGTCGATCCCCTTCATGTCTTTAATGGACCACGCAAAAGTCGATGTGTTCTTTCTTAGAAGTTCAACGAGTTTGTCTCGTATAGGGTCGCTTAGTTCTGACCCTATTCCCACACATTGATCGGGATGTTGGAAATCCACGATGATCTGTGTGATTTGTCGTTCCGACGACACTTTCTTCTTTCAGCATGGGGTGCCTTGTTCTGACTCCCTGTTTTGATTACCTCTTTCGGTAAGAATCCCGGACGAGGTCGGGATTTTCAAACACTTATGATAGGTCGATGCTACGGCCTTCATTAAGTGGAGCCATGGCGTACCCATGACACCGTTATACGCGGTGGGAGAATCCACGACGACAAATTCAACGTAATGCTTTATCTCGGCAACTTCGACTGTTTGTTAGATTACTCCAACTATAGGGATCTTTCGACCCGTAAATCCCGTTAGGTTTTACGTTCATGAATACGTTCACGAGTGCCCATCCTTTGTAGGGTTTCCTTGTATATCAGATTCACAGAGCTTCCGGTGTCTATTAATATGCGATTAACTTTGCAATCGTCTATCAATAGTCTAACCACGAGCGGATCGTTGTGCAGTTGGGTCAAACCCACTGTATCTTGTTCACAGAAAGTTACCTCTAGATTTTCGTAGCGGTTGACTGTTTCTGCTTCTGGCTCCCCGTACGGCTGGCTTCGTTGTATGCATTTTTCACGATCTTTTACGATAATGAAGGTTCTTCCTTTTCCGGGCTCCATCGTTGCAGCTACTAGAGCTAGGGTTTCTTTTCTGAACATCTTTTAAGGTTTTCTCTCGTGAAAGTTACGTAGTAAACCTAATCAGTCTCCTTAGACGGCACAATTTTGGTGATACCGAATTGAGCAACAATCCAAGATCGGTCCAAAGAATATAGGAAGATGTGTATAGAATTCTCTATGGAAGGAGATGTCCTCGTTTTGGAGGAATATATCAAGTATTTATACAAGTACAAAGTCGGTCGAAATAACCCCAAAAGATAAATGAAAAATCTTCTAGAAGATAAAAGGAAGTTATACCCATTCTAAGTATTTCCTTTTATCCGAGCTTAGTCTTCCAATTTGCTTGTATTCACTGAGGTCGGCTAGCGCTGCTTAACTGGCCGAGACGTCCACACGGATCCTCGATGGCCATTTGTCCGAGCTGGTCTTTTGATCTCCGTATTGAGTTGGATTTAAGTCAGGTATGGTTACGGATGCTAAACCCGGTACCACCACTTATCCTTGGAGAAGGTGTGTCAGGTGTGTGAGACTGTAGCTGTCGGCTTTACTGTAGCAAAAGAGAAGAACCATAAAAGAGAAGCTGAGGCTTTCTTTTCTGGTTAGCCTTTCTAAAAACAAAAACATAGGAAGTTTCTTGTGATCTCTGAGTTTCCTGAGTGTAGGGTTTAAACTGGTGAGTGAACAAAGAGAGATATGTTCAGGAGCTGGGTAGCTTAGGAATATGTTTAGGAGCAAATCACATTGTGTGATGTTGCGTAAGTTTAATTAGGTTAGGATTCAGGAATCAAAGAAAGAGTATTCATGTAATGTGTGTGTAACCAAGGTTGGGTAGAATAGGTCAGGAGCAAATCACAGTGTGTGATGTTGCGTAACTCTGATTAGCTTAGGATTAGAGAATCAGAGAAAGAGTATTCTTGTAATATGTTGCAGTAGTTGATGTGTACCCAAGGTTGGGTGTATTTCAACAAAAGAATAAAAGAATATCTTGTGTGAATCTGTTTTTTCTCTTAAGCTTCATATATGTTAGTATATCTCTGAGTCATGCTAGTTCAGGAGTCCCTGGTTATTTCAATTAGTATCAGAGTAGTTCAACGATGTAGAACAACTCTTGTTTCATCATTGGTGAGATCCTACAAAGCCATGGATTCTTCTACTGAGCTGATTAGCTCTAACAGATCTCTGATCTTTGACACCAGGAGATACTGGCGTTAGAATGTTCGTATGATGCCGCATATTCGAGGGCAAGGAGAAGATGCTTTGACAGCTGTAGAAGATGCTAGGGAGGTTTTACAACAGTCCCATGAAGAGAAATCGTTTTTGAGTTTCAGTGTATCTGACTCATAGGATGATGATGAAGAGTCAGAGACTGAAATGTTGAATTTTGTTGCCTTTAATGCAACTACTGCTCAAGTTGACTCAGAGTCTGATGAAGAAGAAGGATTTGACGTGAAGGAAGCCTACAAAGTTCCGTAGCACAATTGGATCAAATTGTGCAATGATAAGGTGCAGTTGGTGCAAGATAAGATCAAACGAGAAGCTAAAGTAATGGTACTTAACCAGTCTGAGCCTGAAGATGTTGAGTCTGTGATTGTTGGTGCTACTTTGTTTCAAACACTTGTAAGCCATGGGGACACAAAGGAAAAGAAAGTAAAAGTTTGTTGCTTTGAGTGTGAAGGAGTTGGTCACATCTTTGGCGATGCGTCTGATCATTGTTCGACGGTAGGATTAGACAAAAAGATCAAGATGCTTCAAGATGGGTATGTCAAGGAAAGAAAGCGTGCTGAGTTACTAGAAAGCAAACTGATTGACAATCACAAAAGGTTAAGAATGCTCAACAATGGTTTAAAACAGTTGGACAACGTTCTGGCCATGGGAAGGAGTGACCCTAATCATACAGGTCTTGGATATCAAGGTGGCTCAAGCTGTTTTCGGGATTCCTTGATTGAGCCAATTACTTTTACAAAAGGGTGCAGTTCTATAGAAGTTCAACAGAATCAAGCTACTCCAAAGCTTTCGGAAGAATCTAAACGATCTTGTACTGTCCTGAAGAATACACACAACTCAAACACCAAAGCTCCAATGCTAGATGTTCAGACTAAAAAGCGTGTGTCACAAAGTTCTAGTGTCTCTACTATAATCTTGTAGGATGTACGGAAATCAATCAACACAACCTCAAGGAAACATAATCTGAATCAGAGACATAAGTCACCAGGCTTCAAGTCTTAGGTTGAAACTGCCCAGAGATTCAGAGGGTGTTATCATTGTGGAAAGACATGACACAGATGGCAGCGATGCTTCCAACGAAAGAAGAAACTTCAACTGTTGTGGAGTCAGAATAAGTGCTGGGTAGAACCTTCAAGTTTTGGATCATTCTGGGTTTTCAAAAAGGATCTCTATGGGAAAATTTCCCCTGAAGACGAACAACTCAAGTATAGAAATGTCTACTTTAGCTTTGACAAATCTAGTCAGATGAGTTATTCTGTGTCAAAAATGAGGGATCAACATTTGGTAGCCAACATGGCCTGCATCACAAGTTCATCTGATGATAGACTAAGATGGTACTTTAATAGTGGTTGTTCTAAGCACATGATTGGAGACAGAACCACTCTGACAAACTTCTCTACATCAGTCAGGGGGAGTGTTACATTTGGAGATGGAGAAACCAAATGTATTAGAGGAAAGGGATCCACTGTAAACAGTGTGGATGTTGGAAATCGCACAATTAGATTTGTAAGGGTTTCGAGAGGAAGCAGAGATTTCTAAAGATAAGCTACGAAGAACAATGATGAGCAAAGAGAAAATAGGGTTTGTTAATGTTTTGTATTGCTTTTGTGATAAAAGTTGTGGATGCCTTTACAAAGGTTTTTACATGGATATATATAGCCACCTAAGTCGGCTAAGCCTTTCCCTAAAAGATAATGTTAACTTTTCTAAGTCTTCGCGGATTGCCTTTTCTTTGTGTCGGTCGCGCCTATGTGGGCTTCGTAACTGGGCCTTGATGCGGGGAACCTTCTGGAGCCTTCATCGTCACTCTGACGGACACCGAAATGCCTGTAAATCAGTGGCACTCTAGCAGAATTCGGTGTGTCCAGACACATCGGTGTCACTGTGTTGTGGTCTTCGCAACGCTTTCTCCTGGTTCTGTGATCTTCGATCTTCACAGCGCCTTCTGCTGGCTTTGTGACCTTCATAGCGCCTTCTGCTCGCGCTATGATCTTCATAGCACCTTCTGCTGGCTCTGTGATCTTCACAGCGCCTTCTGCTGGCTCTGTGATCTTTCTGACACTGCATTCATGACTTCTGCTGAGAGTAGAGACAACTCAGAAGTTTCCCTCTTTAGATGCATATGACTTAGGAAAAACCAAGAAGAGTTAAGCTTCTTGTTGAGAAATGACTTAGGGGTCATATAATCTCTGGAAGCTAGTGTTCATTTGTCAATAATCATAACTTTGAACACCGAAGTCGAGCGGGTGAAATCCGACCCCAACAAATAGTAGCACACCTCAACTGGATGTTGTGCACCTTGTAGAAGGACTCAGATCAAATTTGATCAGTATCAGTCAACTATGTGACTAAGGGGTGAAAGTTGTCTTCACCAAAGGTCAATGTCATGCAATTGATGAGGATGGAAACTCAGTTATCTCTGGAGTCATATTTGAAAGTAACTGTTACATATGGAAGGAGTCTGTCAAAGGCTTCACAGTCATGATATTTGAACATGACTTATGTCATCAAGACAAACAGCTCAAGGTTCAAAAGAAGAAGATTGCTGACTTTGGATCAAAAGGTACTCTTAAGCTAGTATACGTTGATCTAAATGGCCTTGTAAATGTTCAAAAGGTGTGTTTGAAGAACCCCAGCTTCAGACCTTGTAATAATTTCTCTAGATTCACCTGGTTATAGTTCCTCAAAAGAAAGTCAGAGGTAGTTGAAAGGTTGAAGACTCTTACTCTACAGGTTAAGAAGGAACATAGAAGCATCTTGCAGATCAAATGTGATCATGAAGGTGTGTTTCAGAATGAAGCAGCTGGAAACATCTGCAACAGACTTCAGTATCCAAATATGTGCACTTCAAAGCAAAATGGAGTTTTTCAGCTTAAAACTAGGATCTTCCAGGGTTTACCTCATGTTATGCTTTAGGGTAATAACATATGCATCTGATATATGACTGAAGATGTAAACACAAGTGGCTACACTCCGAATCCTTTAACTGACTTAAGCAACAAGAAGGATCATGTAGAACAAACTCTTGACTGGTATCTGCAAGATACTATGGAGGTACAGCAAAAGAAAGTGCTCAAGAATCACTTTGGGTCAAATCTGAGTGATGGTTTGATTGAAGAAAGTGTCTCCAGAAGGAAGCATATCTATTATAGAGAAATGATTTAGTTTTCATGTTTTATCTCTCGGATGGGACATGGAGACATTCATACTACTTTGGAGAGTGAATTGTGATTTGAGGCAGGTCGTCAAGAGCTGAATCAGTTTGCCAATAGTGATAGATGGGAGTTAGTTTCTAAAGCTGTGAAGAGTGTTATCACTAGAAGCAAGACTCATCTTGTCAGCCATGCATATATGCTGAAGGATAATTGGTGATACCAGATTGAGCAACAATCCGAGATTGATCCAAAGAATAGAGGAAATAGGTTTAAGCGTAAAATCACAAAGAAAAGATCAAGAAAAAAGATGTGTATAGAATTCTCTATTGAAGGAGACGTCCTCGTTTTGGAGGAGTGTCGGTCGAAATAACCCTAAAAGATAAATGGAAAATCTTCTAAAAGATAAAAGGAAGTTATACTAATTCTAAGTATTTCCTTTTATTTGAGGTAAGTCTTCCAATTTGCTTGTATTTGCCTAGGTGGGCAAATGCTCCTTAACGAGCCGAGTTATCTTCATGGGTCCTCGCTGGCCCATTCTTCTGAGATCTTTTTCAAAGATCCATGTCGAATCGGATATGAGTCGGGTATGATAATGGGTATCAAACCCGGTACCATCAACTAGCCCCCCCCCCGAGTTGGGCGAGTATTACGTCAGCAAGTTCGGCCGAAACGTACTGAGGAAGATTTGCCCAACTCAGATCTTAATTCGACAAGTCGCTTCGCCTTTACAAGCGGCACGCTCTGGACCGCTCGTTCTTGAAAAGACACTGAAGAGACGCCTCGGTACGCTTGCGTCTGCCGCCAAGGTTTAATGATTACCCTAGACTTTCGCGCCTTAGAGTATAAATGTCGTATTTTTTTACCCTTGGATTTTCCTTATTTATTCGTCGTCTGAACAAGGTAAAATCTTCTTTCTCCCTTCTCTCTCATCCTTTTTCCTTTCTCATCTACATTTTTAGGGTTTATCCTTTGGCTCCGATCATGACAAAGACCTTCGAATCTTCATCTACTTCTTTCACTCCATAAAGAAACGCCAGTCTCGGTGTTGAATACGAGACTCCTCCGGTCAATTATGACCTTTCTGCTTTTTTTACGGAGATCGAAGCATCATCGTCAAGATTCGCACCAATCTATGCTAACACTTCAGAGCAAGCCGGTGTGAATCTTGAAGCTTCGACTCTGTTCATTGGTACGAGCGATCGTACGGGAGTTGGATCTGGTGAACACTATCCAGACGAACATATCGTCCAAAAACAGGTCGTTAAAGAACATATCGTCTAAGAGATCATGGCCGTCCAGTTCGATATTTACAAGATCTCTCCTTTTCTATCAGATGAGAAGTCGTTGGAATCAATGAGGAGGGTCTGTCGTATGTTTGAGGAATTAGAGTTCCTTGCCCCCAGGTCCCATGAACATCCATGGGATTGTCTTGCGGGCTACATCTGTCTTCATGAGTAGATGTTTACCGATTGTTTCTTGTGGTTCTCGTTGCCTTATGCCTTGTAAGATATTGCGAGAATAAGAACATTTGTTTCTCACAGATGACAATGGCCGGGACATGCAATCTTTTGGCACTTCTAGTGCTTGGTGCCGAGCTCTGAAACGACCCGACCCGACCCGTTTTTTTTCTTAAAACAATAAACCCTTGGTCTCGGACTAGCATTCCCATAAATGCTATCCTCAACAACCAAGAAAAAAACAGAGACCAAACAACAACGGATAACCAAACAATTAAACCAAATAAACCAATTCCACTAAAATTATCGGTTCAACAATAATTACACAATATCAATTCCACTATCCAGTAACCTAACAGCGGTCGGCTTTAAGTATTTCAAAATACTTTGATTTTCTTTCTGCGACCTTTAGGAAGGTCGGCTTCAAGTATTTCAAAATACTTTTATTTTCTTCTTGCGATATTTAGGAAGGTCGGCTTTAAGTATTTCAAATACTTTAATTTTCTTTTTGCGACCTTTAGGAAGGTCTGCTTGAAGTATTTCAAAATACTTTGATGTAAATCGCGTGGCTAGACTGTATTAACACGTTTCACTTCTAAATAAGCTTAAGTGATGGCAAGCTTTATGGAGTTTGGCTTATTCTTTGCAATTTAGGATTACTTTCGTAAAAACCCTTAACAGATTGCGACTTAGGAAGATCGGCTTTAAACACTAAGATTACTTTCAGAAGGCTCTTTAGTGGATGCGAACTATGTAGTTCGGCTTATTAGAAATAAGATTCCTCAAAGACTGCGCTGCATACTAGCTCGGTAATGGTTCTTAGAATCTGCACTTAGGTACGAGGCGGGCTCGGTTTGGGGTATGAGAGTGCAAAGGACTAGTGCTTTGGGTTAGCTCAACTTTTACCTTAGGAAAAAACTTCAGTATGCGATCGAGAGCCAGCGTGTAATTTACTTGGTTGTCCTAAGTGCGAGGTGCGGGCCTGGCTCCGGCTTATTAGAGCTTGTGGATTATTTCACCACGGCACTTATGAAAAGCGCGTTGCATGTCACAGTCCGAACGAGGTAAGTTCGAATTTTGTAAGGGCATGCGTTCTTGCATCTGTCCGACTTTTTAAGGTCGGATTAATCAATAAAAAAAATTTATTTTCTTTAAAAACTTAAAGTTTTTATTAAGGGTGTGACTGCGCTTTTGCAAGGAGCTGCCTACGTATCCTCAAAGAGGAATCAAGTCACTCGTAGTTCATACATTGTATGGGCTCGTGTATAACGAGTAGTTTTTTTTTTTTTTTTTTTGCAATCTGAAGTACTCAGATAGGCTTTTCACGCTTGACTCTTTGTCATGGCGCGGGCTTTCTTAACTTCCTTTTTCTTCGGAACGTCGACCTCACCGTTCTTGAGCTTCGGACTTGGCTTTGAGCCGATTCTTCTTTTCGATGGCAAAGCAATTATGAGCCTCCTTTTAGTTGCCCTTGATTCTCTATGTTCCGCTATCAGTAGGAAACTTGACACATTAATGATAGGTTAATGCCACCGATTTCATGGCGTAAAGCCAGGGTGTTCCCAAGATCACGTTGTAGATTGAAGGTGTATCTACAATGACGAATTTGACGAAGTGAGTAACTCCGGCCACGTAAACTGGAAGCTTGATCGTTCTGACCGTCGAGGTGGTATCATTGGCAAAACTAGTGAGTGGTCTGTTCCCAAACTTGATGTCTTCATGAGTTACTTCCATCCTCTCGAGGGCGTTTCGATAGTTAAGATCTACCGAGCTTCCGGTATCAATCATTACACGAGCTACTTTGCAATCGTTGATAATGAGCTAAATTACCAGAGGATCGTTGTGGGGTCGATCCAAACCCTTAGTATCTTCCTCGTCGAATGTAACGAAAAGGTCTTTCTCGGCCGGTTCCGGCCACTTCTTGGCAGTCTCAACCTTCCTTTTGTTTTACTGTATCGATCTTACAGAATTGTTACATTCTTCAAGCCCGCCCATAATCATATAGAGCTTCTTTTGAGGTACCGAAGGATTGTTATCCCCATGCAGGTCGTCTCGGTCCTGCTTAGGTGGGTAGACTCCAGGTGGAAACTGCTTCAGCTGGTCCTGATCGTCTTCCCGTCCGGTCGGGTTAGCTTTCCCGGGGAAGTTCTTCAGGAATTACATATCAGGAACTCTCCCGGCTCGGTAGCATTTCATCAATACGTCCAAGAGGTGACGGCACTGAGCCGTCGCATGTCTCGACGTCTGGTAAAAGTTGCACCAGCTTTGGGCGTTACTTTCCTCCATCGGTCGGCTATTCCTGGGCTACTACGTCTGCGCAAGTTCTTCAGCGTCTTCGCTGATTTGGAAACTCTGTCCCTTTCTACCGCGACTTGGTTTATCGCTCTCCTTGACCTCCAACTGATCCTATTCTAACTCCATAAAGATCGATGCTTTGTGCAAGGCATCTTCCAAGGTTGCGGGTCGGTTCAGTCAGTTCGTTTTGGAACGGACTTTTCAAGAGCAAAGCTTTCTGAAGCGCGTCGCTCACGACATCGTCTGCCACAACCAATTTGGAAATTGTTCCTTTGAACCTTCCCATGAATTCTCCCAAAGGCTCTTCCGGTTTCTGTTGGAGGGCGCAGAGATTGGCTGTTGAACTCTTTTTCTCGATATGCATCGAATAGTGATTCAAGAAAGCTGTCGACAACTGGTGAAAGTTATCGATTGAATTTTGATGGAGCTGAGAGAACCAAGCCAGAGCGTCGCCAGCGAGGTGTTTTATGAACAGCTGACAGTAATCGGCCTCTTTTTCCTTGGGAGGGAAGTGAGCTCGGCCCATAGCGATGTTAAACGCTGTGAGATGCTGAGTGGGATCGGTCTTTCCTTCGTAGAGCGCGATCCGAATCTTAGCGTTTGGTTTGACCGGAGTGTTTACAATTCGGGTGGTGAAGGGGGTTTGTTTTGTTCCCTCAAGGAATTTATAGAGATCGGGAGCCAAGCTTACTACGCGATGCATCTTTGAGTTCATCAAACGGATAGTTTCCCTCATGGTTGTTATCTCATCGTCATTTTCTTCCAAGCTTCGTGAAGGTGATGTGACATGAGTCATAGATTAGGCTCCCACTGATAAGACTCTGGGCGTCATCTCGGTTGGAAACTGATTTCGATCGATCTGAGTTGTCCGATTTTGGGAACTCTGATCGGTTCGTCCCATGAAGAGAGTCATCTCCTAAAGGAATTTGTCATGATCACTATGTTGTTTATCATACTTTTCGTGTAACGATTTCAGCTCGGCTGGAACATAAAATTCCGTATCTTGGATCAAGAGTACCTGGGGGTTCGATTTCTCTGATCGGGCCTCCTGTTGTTGATCCTTCTCCGGAGTCGGAACTTCTAGGGTAGGACCCTGTTTTTCTGAGGCTTTCAATGCCCCTTCAAGAATGCTTCCATCGGTTTACCACTAGAAGTCATTATGTTTACATGTCCAACATTTCAGTTTCACAATTAACCACTCTCTTATTAATTAATAAAGTCATTTGATTGGCAATTTCAAATTTGAAGTTACTAACCTTCACTTATAATATCACCAGAGAAATGAAGAGGGCAATAGATTGGAGAACCTGATTGGCAATTTCAAATTTGGTAATTTCAAATTTGGTATATTAGCATGTTCTATATCAACACCACCATTGTTAGAAAAAACCTACCGACAAATGAAGTAAAATAATTGTTATTTGGCCACCATAACCCCTCGATTGATAACTAAAAAAACCTCACACTCAATGGGAAACAGCATTTTATGGTGCAAAAGTAGCTCCCTCCAGACTCTCTAAGTGCCTCAACCCTTGCTGCAGTCTCAAGAATAGCTCGGTCGAGCTCCTCCTTGAAATCAGCGGTTAGGTAGGAGATACTTGAAGAACCAGTGGAAGAGAAATCCTTACTCTCGTCTGAGCTAGGATCAATAGGATCGTTCTAGAACTTCGAGATTGGTGATGCTTCCAAAAACGTATCATTCCCACTATACAACCCCCTCAACAAAGTTGTTTTCATTAATGCGATTACCTTCTCTGAGGATTAAATCTCAGTATCCAGAGGACCCATTGACATTTCCATAATTGTTTTGTTGCTAGGTTTGCATATAGGTGTCCAAAAGGTTCATTCCAACATCCACAAAGCCATTCATCTCCCCGTAAGAAGACAACTTTGTGAGTTCAATGTCATACTGCTCATTGTCAACCACTCCTGAGAGGAAGACGAGTTAAGATATTATTTACAGTATAAACCTCCTTGCTTCAACAAGAACTCATTTAGCTTTCTTAAATAAGCTTTTTGGCCTTTAAGCGTTAACGTGAAATACAAAAATTGAAAATTATATTGTGGTTGGTGTGAATACTAACCATTACTAGCTCCGGTTCCATGAGTACCATTAGCAAATCCGTTTGCATATGTGGTTCCATTGGGAGAATGACCAAAAGTTCCATTACGACCGTCTGATCTCTGGTCTGCATTATCTTCTCCATCTCCCTCCACCATATGACTATGTGAGGCATAGCCATTTCCTGGGAAATGTGGTGAGGCAATCTGAATTGGATTTGAGTAGAGCATTTCCAAATGTATCCTATACAGAAGAATCATTTGTTCTTCCGTGAAAATCGACTCGAAAGCAGTTCGAGCTCCCATAATTGTTGGTACAGTAATAAGCTGTATTAGAGAAAGAAAGAGTGTTTCTTTAAAAACCCTAAACCACACCATAAAAACTTAAAAATAAATAACTTGTGCTAGGTTCTTCTGGCTGTATTCTAGGTCATCAATCTCCGTGAGGTAGGTGATGTTACCCACGGTAAAGGGACGCCTACGGTTGAACTCATAAGTCGCCACCAATTCGGCTCCCGGGGTAACACACATAGTTAAGTCATGATAAGAACTCTGAATGGTCATTGTTGGGTCAGATTTCACCCGCTCGACTTCGGTGTGCAAAGTTATGATTAACAAACGACTTCGGTATACTTTAACGTGCAGAGATTACATGGCCCCTAAGTCACTTCTCGACAAGAAACGACTAAGTCTTTCTCCTCTCTTAAGTCCTCTCCATCCAAGGGGGGAACCTTTTGAGATGTCCCTACTCGCAGCAGAAGGCGCTGTGAAGACCACGAAGCCAGCAAAAGGCGCTCTGAAGACCACATAGCCGAAAGAAGGCGCTGTAAAGATCACAAAACCAACATAAGGCGTTGTGAAGTTCACAGAGCCAACACAAGGCGCTATCAAGTTCACAGAGCCAACCAGAAGGCCCTGCAAAGTTCATAAAACAGTGACACCGATGTCACTAGGCAGTCACACCGATGTGTCTGGCCACTTCGGTGTTTGCTAGAGTGCCACCGACGTCCAGGCATTTTGGTGTCTGCCAAAATGACGATGAAGGTTCCCTGCATCAAAGCCCAGTTACGAAGCCCACATAGGCGCGACCGACACAAAGAAAAGGCAATCCGCGAAGGTTTAGGAAAGTTAACATTATGTTTTAGGAAAGTTAACATTATGTTTTAGGAAAAGGCTTAGCCGACTTAGGAGGGTATATAAATATATCAATGTACAAGCCCTTGTAAAAGGCATCCGCAACTTTGTTCACAAAGGTACCCTATTTCTCTTTGCTCATCGTTTTCTCTTTCGTAGCTTAACATAGAAATCTCTGCTTCCTCTCGAAACCCTTACAACTCTAATTGTGCGCCGACTAAGGGGAACAATAACTTTCTCTCACAAAAAAGCTACAGAATCTAAGATGGTGAGCGGCAAAGCAAACAAGACAGGTGAGGAAGCCTCGTCTCGTAGAGTCGACCATGAGAAGGAACCTTCCGTCGAAGTTACTGCTACCAACGTCTCTGCTCAAGGCGACATAACCGAGGTCAAAAAGATGGTAGAGACTTTCCTCAAATAACAGAACGAGCAAGCCAAGACCAACGAGGCGACTTCAAAAGAGCTGAAAGCTCTTTCGCTAAGAAAACGCGGAACACCCGACGCAACAAGGCTTAGGGCGCACGTCGACCCTCAATGCCTCGACTTCTCAGCGCCTCGGACCGCTCAGAGAAATCCAGACGACCTGCCACCACCACCGCCGCGTTAAGAATCACACAAGTCTCCCGAACGCGTCGTTGATATCTGAGATGAAGATCAACCAGCTCCCCTGAAGCTGCACGAGCAGAAGGTGTAGATGGTACTCGACAAGTACTGCGTGCTCCTGACACTCAAAGCTCGTCAGGCTTTTCCAAGACAAAGGTTGTAAAAGATACGTCGGAATACACCAACTACTCCAGCGAGGGGCAATACAGGAAGGAGCAAGAATGAAGAGCGCTTAAACAATCTTACGCTACAGAACTCGCGGAGATGCGGGCTCAGGTGGAGCGAGTAGCCTCTGAAATAAAGCGTACCCAGTCGCAGATACACCATGGAACTGGAAAAGCCCCTGCCATCGCACAGGTCCTGGAAAAGGCAAGGAACACTCCCTTCGACGAACGGATCGCGAGAACCAAAATCTCCGATCTCGCAAGACTCAAGTTACCAATCTATAGGAATACAGATCCTTCAGACCATTTAAAGGAGTTCGAAGTGGCCTTGGGGAGAGCAAGCTTCAAGGAAGCCGAAAAGAACATCGTCTACTGCAAGTTATTCGTGGAAAGCCTCAAGGGGTCTGCCCTTCAATGGTTCTACAAACTGGAGAAGAATTCGATTCACACTCTCCTCTAGCTTTCCGAGCTGTTCGTGCAACATTACAACATCTTCATGGAACAGAAAATCTACGATTCCGAACTATATTACAATAAGCAAGGCGAGACAAAAAGTCTTCGATCTTTCATGACAAAGTTCAAGAACACGCTGTCAAAGGTTGAAGGTATTAGCAAAATGTCAGGGCTAGAGGCCCTACGAGGAGCACTTTGGTGTCCGTCTCAATACGCCTACAACGATCCAAGACGCCCTCCACCGCGCTGCTGACTTTGCTCGAACAGAAGAGGAGTTCGTGCCAGGAAAGGCGGAAAGGCTAAGCAAGCAAGCGAACCAGCCCATGTCGCTACACCAAAGCAGAGCAATCCTGCCTACGTCCAATACGAGGGAGGATCCGGAGGGGCTCACAACTATAAAGTGGAGTCCTCGGGTCGCGGATGTGGTAGAGGCCGCGAACGAGGTCGTGGTAGCGGCCGCGAGCAAGGTCGCGATAGAGGAACCTGGAACAACACCTGGACGAGAGAGTCGAAGACTATGACGAAAAGATGTACTGCGACTTCCACAAGGCAAGTGGTTATTCCACTGCGAGGTGTCGCGAGTTAGGGCGACAGCTAGTAGCCAAGCTAACTGAAGGAACATTGAAAGGCAACAACAGCTTGTCTAACTTCAAACCCCAAGAGAAAGCCCCCACTGACACAGAATAGCAGGCGGGCATTCCCAGACGCCAATGTCGAGATGACGATATCAAAAATGGAGACCTACATGAGAGTATCAACATGATAATGGGAGGGTCGCAATATTGTGCTGACAACGTCAATGCGATCGAAGCATACCAACGACGCGCTGACGTCTGCACGAATATATCAGCACCAGCAAAGCCAAGGCTTTCCAGCGAACCTATCACCTTCGACAAGCAAGACACCGAGGGTCTCGATCAACCACACAATAATCAACCTGACTGTTTATGACTTCAACGTCGCTCGCGTCCTCATTGATACAAGAAATTCAGTGGATGTCATCTTCAAAAAACACTCAAGAACGCATGAAGATTGATCTATCCATAATCAAAGGGCGGCCCAAGCCTATAACATGTTTTTCCGGAGAAACAACCATGACGATGGGAACGATTTGCGTACCCATCCAAACTGGCAACGTTAAGAAGATGGTCGACTTCAAAGTTTCTGATCATCCAGCCATTTACAACATGATCATGGGAACTCCTTGGTTCAACCAGATGAGAGCAGTACCTTCAACATACCACTTATGTCTCAAATTCCTGACGACCATCGGTATAAAAACGAAATGGGGAAATCAAAAGGATTCCCGTATGTGTGTTTTGGCCGAGCACAAGCTGCAAAACATCGAAAAGAAGAAGGACAACTCTGAGCCTCAAGAATCACAAAAGAGAGCAAGAACCAGCTCCGAGCAGGTCAAAAACCTGACCGACCTATTATATCAATTACATATTGCAGAGGGTCGTGTAAAAGAAGAGTGACCTACCTGCAAACATGTTGTTTCTGTATGCATTGACGAGCAGCACCCCAAAAGGTGTGTAGAGATCGGTCTGCGCTTGATGAAACGCTTACGAAGGAACTAATGGCTTTCTTTCAGAACAACGTTAACACTTTTGCCTGGGCAGTAGAAGACATGCTTGGGATAGACATCAGCATCGCCAGCCATGACATTCAAACCAATAAAGCAAAAAAAAGGAGGAAGTTCGGTCTTGACCGAACAAAAGCAGTAAACGACGAAGTCGAAAGGCTTTTGCGCGTCGGATCAATCATCGAAGTCAAATACCCCGATTGGGTCGCAAACCCAGTCGTGGTGAAGAAAAAGAACCGGAAATGGCGTGTCTGCGTGGACTTCACGGATTTGAACAAAGCGTGCCCAAAGGAAAGCTTCGGTTTGCCTCACATCGATCGCTTAGTAGAAGAACCAGCAGGAAATAAGCTCTTGATATTCATGGATGCCTTTTCAGGCTACAACCAGATTATAATGTACCCTGAAGATAGAGAGAAGATCGTCTTCATCACGGACCGTGGAATCAACTGTCACAAGGTGATGCCCTTCGGCCTAAAAAACGTTGGTGCAACCTATCAAAGGCTCGTGAACAAGATGTTTCAAGAGGTTTATATCGACAACATGCTTGTCAAATCCCTTGAGGAGAAAGACCACATCTCTCACCTGGAAGAATGCTTCAACCAGCTCAACATTCACAACATGAAGCTGAATCCAACAAAGTGCAGATTCGCGGTGACTTTCGGAGAATTCCTGGGATACTTGGTCACCCATCGTGGTATCAAAGCTAACCTAAAGCAGATCGACGCGCTGATCCAGATGGCGTCTCCAAGAAACAAGCGTGAAGTACAGAGATTGATTGGACGAGTGGTTGCGCTCAATCGTTTCATCTCGCGATCAACTAACAAGTGCCTACCTTTCTACAACACGCTGCAAGGAAACAAACAGTTCGAATGGTCAGATAAGTGTGAAGATGCTTTCAAACACCTCAAGGAGTACTTGGCAACGCCGCCTATCCTCGCTAAACCAGTAACTGGAGAACCTCTCTTCCTCTAAATTGTTGTTTCTAAAACAGCTGTCAGTGATGTGTTAGTACTTGAAGAACAAGGCGAACAGAAACCTATCTTCTATGATGAAACAAGATAACCTCAGCTGGGAAAGCTAGCGTTATCCGTCCTCATGGCGTCACGAAAGCTAAGGCCTTGTTTCCAATCTCATTCCATTGTGATTCTGAGCACCTTCCCTTTGCGTTCGGTCTTGCATAGTCCGAGTCAGTCTAGCAGATTGGCCAAGTGGGCTATAGACCTAAGCGAGTACGACATCGAGTATAAAAAGCGAACGTGCAACAAATCAGAAGTGTTGGTAGACTTCCTCATCGAGCTCCCGGAAGACCAAAACTCGAAGGAGGTACAACGAGGGATCTGGGAGTTGCACGTCGACAGCTCATCTTCAAAAAATGGATCTGGAGTAGGAATACGTTTAGCTTCACCAACATGCGAGATCCTTGAACAGTCATTCCATCTAGGCTTCAAAGCTTCCAACAATGAAGCAGAATATGAAGCTGTTATCGCTGGCATGAGACTTGCTCAAGGACTTAACATCGAGCACGTGAACGCATTCTGCGATTCACAGCTAGTTACTAGCCAATTCAGTGGCGAGTACGCAACAAAAGACGATCGAATGGAAGCATATTTGAAGATAGTAAAGGTCTTTGCCTTGACATTTAAAGAGTTTACACTTACATGAATTCCCCGAGGAGAAAACGTTGATGTCGATGCCTTTGCAAACCTTGCCTCCGCTTCAACTCCCCCTGCGGATCCAGCTTTAAAGCGGGTCATCCCCGTGGAGTTCATCGAATTTCCAAGCATCCAACAAGGTATGACGCTCACCATCTCAACACGATCTCAAGTTGCGAAGCAAGTAAAAGCCGTTGTTGAATCACTCGAGACAAGAGCCGAAGACGTTAAGATGACAGAAGCAACTGAAGACACAGAGCCTACGCGTCTGCCGGCGATAACACCTACGGCTGTACCACCTAACACCGATGAGGCACCTGACACCGATGAGGCCCCAGTCGTCGACGCCTCTGTCACCGACGAGGTCCCAGACACCGGCGAGTCCCCAGACACCGACGAGGCCCCTGACACCGATGAGGTCCCAGACACCAACAACCTCTCGCCAGAAAAACCTCCCACTTGTTCCTCATGACCAAGACACTTCTGTCCCAAAGGAGACAAATGAAGAACGCGAGTACGGTTGCGCTAAACCTTGGATGGATCAGATTCGTGCTTACATTGTCAATGGAAAACTGCCTGGCGACAAGTGGGAAGCCCGCAAAGTGCAGAAGCAAAGTGCTCGATACGTTATGCTTGATGGTAACATCTATAGGTGGGGATTCTCCAGCCCTCTACTCACCTGCATAGAAGGAAAGGAAGCCAGACAAGTCATGGAGGAAGTCCACAACGGGTCTTGTGGCAATCACTCAGGAGGCAAAGTGTAACACCCGCGTTCGCGAGTGTGACCATCGCGAATTGATTGGCGCGGATTGTTTGAGCTGGTTCCGAGTAGTTTGTACGAGAGAGTTGGAAAAGATAAGTAATTTGAGCTGAAACCGAGCTGGGCGGTTTTCTTGGGATTTTGGTCGGATTCGGACAAGGCAGTTACCGCGGTAAGCTGTCTGATCCAGACAGGACGGTTCCGCGATGGACTGTCGGATCTTAGCTGGCAACGAGTGAAAAATACTCTAAGGCATTTTGGCGGGAACGATTACTGAGCAAAAATGCGGAGGAAACAAGCGGGAACGGTTACTGAGCAGTTTCCGCGGCGGTTACTCATTTTTATGGGTTATTGCTTCCCCAAAACCACCAAAACTCGGGAAAAACAGAGAAAAAGACTTAGAAAGTATCCTAAGGCAATTTGTGATAGATTTACCGAGAAATCATCGAGAAACTTGAAAGTTATCGAGCGTGGGTAACGCGATCTAGTTTCTGGGCAATTTCGATCGAATCTGTGGGTAATCCGGGCGAGTCTGGGTAATCGGTGATCGAGTATCAACGATCAATCTGCGACAAGAGGTGCCAGAACAGATCGGATCGAACAGATCGGATCGAACCATCGCATCCGAGTAACTAAGGTGAGTTGCGTGACCGTGTGCCTAAGTTTAGGTTTTGTTTTCATGCATAGATTCATCGAGTCTAGATGACTATTAGGGTGATTCCCAACTGTTTGCTTATCGATAATTTTGTTTCTGCTTGGCTCGGTCTTGATGATCGATTCCTTTCACCGAGAGTCTAGATCAGGCAATACGCTTGGGTGCAGCGATGCGCGCCAAGGCTTGTTGTGTTCGGGAAGACTGCTCGAGTGACTTGGAATGATTAGGCTTGACGAGTGACTGGGCCGATAGGCTACTTGACTGATGTGATTGATTGTTTGATTGCGATTATCTATTCTCTGGCTAAGTGGGACGGGACTAAGCCGATCGTGGTAGATGAGTGGGTTGGGAGACTTGAGCGGAACTTTGAATCGATCCGTTGTCCTGAAGCCTACAAGAAAGACAATGCGGTTCACTACCTGGAAGCGGACGCGCATATGTGGTGGCAAAGTGTTGTGGGACGGCCTAGATTGCATGCTTGTACTTGGGGTCGATTCCGTGCTGAGTTTAGGTCCAAGTACTTCCCGCAGGAAGCCTTTGATCGTTTGGAAGGCAAGTTCCTGGACTTGCGTCAGGGAACGATGACTGTAAGGGAGTATGAGGCCGAGTTCAATAGCCTCAAGAGGTATGCTGGCCGTGAGATGGATGAGGAGGGTACCCAAGTCCATCGGTTTATGAAGGGATTGCGTGTTAAGCTGCGGAATCGGTGTCAGATTCGGAGTTACAACTCGGTGACTGAATTGGTTGAGAAGGAAGCTCAACAGGAAGTCGGGATGCTTGAGGAAGTTAAGCTGCTCGGTGATGGACTGCAGGGTCAGTTTGGTAATGCTGGGAAGAACAACAAGAAGTGGGTTAAGAACGCCCCTTCGGGCAAGTCATCTGCGAGTCGCAGTGTGTGTTCGACTTGCGGAAAGATGCATGTGGGAGCATGTCGATCTGCTTCTGGAGCTTGTCACCGTTTCGGTAGCATGAACCATAAGGTCCGTGATTGCCCTGAGGAGGATCAAAGGGTTAAGAATCCGGGTAATGCTGGTGAATGGTTGTGCTATCACTGTGGTGAAGCTGGACACTACAAGAATCTGTGTCCGAAGTTGGCACCGCAAGCAGGGAAGCGGGCAAGTGATGGAGCGGTTCAGCCTGCAAAGAGGCAAGCAATCATGCCGCGTGTTTACACCATCGGTGGTGAGGCCAATGATGCATCGCGTCCGATCACTGGTAAGTCCTATCACTTACCTTGTTAAATTTCTGTGTGAAATTGCTTGTTGTGTGCTAGCTTAGGGTCTTAGTATCATTCGAATTGAATGTGTAGGGACCGTTATTATGGGCGGTGTGGCAACCCATGTACTGTTTGACTCCGGTGCTTCACACTGTTTTGTGAAACCGGAAATGATCGAGAATGGAGAATTTGTAAGAGAATTCGTGGATGACTTTGGCTTAGTCGAAGCAACTGGGGGCCAAGTCATGTTCACACTTAGAATGGTTAAAAACATCTCGGTGATGATGGGTGAAGTGAATATGCCAGCTAACTTGCGGATTTGTCAAGTCAAGTCTTATGACGTGATCATGGGAATGGATTGGCTTGGAAAGTACAAGGCACATTTGGATTGTCATCGAGAGAGAGTGTGCTTGGAAACTTATAATGGGAAGTTGGTTTTCCAAGGAGTTAGGCCGACTAAGGGAAGCATGATTATCTCGGCAATTCATGTGGAACAGATATTGGCGAATGGGTGCGAGGCGTATCTGGCCGCGATTAACACTGTGGAAGTTGGACCAGACGCTGAGCTTAAGGATATTCCAGTGGTGTTCGAGTTTCAAGATGTGTTTGGTGCGTTGATGGGATTGCCGCCAACACGTTATGATCCGTTTACAATCGAGCTGGAACCTGGAACAACTCCAATCTCTAAGGCTCCTTACCGGATGGCACCGGCAGATATGGCCGAGCTGAAGAAATAGCTTAGTGATTTGATGGAAAAGGGTTTTCTGCGACCAAGCAGTTCACCGTGGGGTGCTCCGGTGCTGTTTGTCAAGAAGAAAGACGGTAGCTTCAAATTGTGTATCGACTACCGCGGACTGAACAGGGTAACGGTTAAAAACAAATACCCTCTTCCAAGGATTGATGAGTTGCTGGATCAACTCCGAGGTGCTACTTGGTTCTCCAAGATAGACTTGGAATAGGGTTATCATCCAATCCCGATAGATGAGCCGGATATTCGAAAGACTGCTTTCTGGACAAGGTATGGGCCCTATGAGTTTGTGGTGATGCCCTCTAGATTGACGAATGCGCCAGCGGCATTCATGAAACTGATGAACAACGTGTTCAGAGATTGTTTGGATGAATTTATGATCATCTTCATAGATGACATCTTGGTTTACTCGAGAAATCAGGAGGAGCACGAGGCTCATTTGCGGACCGTGATGGAAATGACTAAGGGAACATCAACTGTTTGCTAAACTTAGCAAGTGTAGTTTTGTGGCAAAGGGAAATTGGATTCTTGGGTCATGTGGTCTCAGATAAAGGAGTATCCGTTGATCAGGAAAATATCAACGGAGATAAGAAGTTTTCTCGGTTTGGCTGGATACTATCACAGATTTGTTAAGGGTTTTGCAAGCATGGCAAACCCGATGACTCGGTTAATGGGAAAGAATGTTCCATTTGTTTGGACAGCCGAGTGTGAGAAGTGTTTCTCAAATCTTAAGGAGATGCTTACGAGTACACCGGTGTTAGTGTTGCCTAGGAAAGACGTGCCTTACGTGGTTTACACTGATTCATCGCGAGTAGGACTCGGGTGTGTCCTGATGCACTTAAGATTTGGAGATCTTATCTTTACGGTTCAAAGGTCCAATTGTTCACGGTTCATCAGACTTTAAAGTATATCTTCACTCAACCACAACTGAATCAGAGGCAAAGAAGATGGATGGAAACTGTAGTTGATTATGGTTTGGATATAGCTTACCATCCCGGTAAAGCTAACTTAGTGGCTGATGCACTAAGCAGAAAGAGGGTTGCGATGGATTCGAAAAAAGGATATGGAAGGATTGGTCCATATGATAAGGACTTTGCGGTTATGTGCCTTGAGCGATGGAGTGGTTCCATTGGGTCTCGAGGCAGCGAATAAGGCTGACTTGCTGACTAGGGTTCAGTTAGCTCAACAGTTGGATGAGACTCTGCTTAAGGCTTCGCGAAATGATCAGTCCGAGTATAAGACTTTGAATAATGGCATGATCGTGGTGAATGGGCGAGTGTGTGTTCCGGATGATAAGGATCTTCGGGAAGAAATTCTTAAGGAAGCACATCAGTCCAAGTTCTCGATTCACCCAGGATCGACTAAGATGTATCGGGACTTAAAGCGATACTATCATTGGGTTGGAATGAAACGAGATGTTGCGAAGTGGATTGCTGGGTGTAAGACTTGTCAGATGGTCATGGCGGAACATCAAGTTCCGAGTTGTTTGCTTCAAAGCTTACCGATTCCTGAGTGGAAATGGGATAACATTATGATGGATTTCATAACCGGACTGCCGTCAGTGAATGAGTTAGATGCGATATGGGTGATTGTGGACAGGTTGACAAAGTCCGCGCATTTTCTTCATATCAACAAGATGGATAACGCGGCAGTTGTGGCTAAGCTTTACGTTGAGGAAATCGTGAAGTTACATGGAGTTCCGGCAAGTATTGTGTCTGACCGCGACTCCAAGTTTGATTCAGCCTTTTGGAAGGTGTTACAGAAAGCGATGGGGACAAAGGTCTACATGAGTACTGCCTTTCATCCGCAAACAGATGAGCAATCAGAAAGAACAATCAGAACACTTGAGGATTTGTTGCGAGCTTGTGTTTTAGATTGGGGTGGCGAGTGGCAGTAGTATTTGCACTTGGCCGAGTTCTCTTATAACAATAGTTACCATGCGAGCATCGGAATGTCGCCTTATGAAGGTTTGCATGGCCGGCCTTGTAGAACTCCTTTATGTTGGACCCAAGTGGGGGAGCGGAGTATCTTTGGTCGTGACTTTGTTGAAGAGACAACTGAAAGGATAAGGGTTTTGAAACTCAAGATGAAAGAAGCTCAAGATAGACAGAAAAGTTATGTGGATAAGCGTCGGAAAGAGTTGGCGTTTGAAGTAGGTGAGATGGTTTATCTCAAAACAGTCACTTATAAGGGCAAGGATCGATCAACGAAGAATGCAAAGTTGAGTCCAAGGTATATGGTTCCTTATAGGATTATGGAAAGGGTTGGCGCGGTGGCTCACGTTTCCTTGCTAAGGAAATGTATAAGGGATTGTGATAACGTGGTGACTGAACCTCCTTCGGATTTGCTAGAAAACCTAACGGTTGAAGGAAGATTAGTCCGGATTTTGGATACAAGGGTTAAGGCAGAACGAAGGAAGAAGGTGAAAATGGTTCAAGTTGTATGGGATTGCGAAGGTCAAGCAGAAATAACTTGGGAATCAGAAGCAATGATGAAGGCTCATTTCCCTAAGTGGTTTGATAAACTTAAGGTTGAAGTAACGAAAAGCAAAGAGGTTTGTGGTTTGAGGAAAGGAAGGAAGCCAGACAAGTCATGGAGAAAGTCCACAACGGGTCTTGTGGCAATCACTTAGGAGGCAAAGTGTAACACCCGCGTTCGCGAGTGTGACCATCGCGAACTGATTGGCTCGGGGTGTTTAAGCTGGTTCCGAGTAGTTTGTACGAGAGAGTTGGAAAAGACAAGTAATTAGAGCTGAAACCGAGCTGGGCGGTTTTCTTGGGATTTTGGTCGGATTCGGACAAGGTAGTTACCGCGGTAAGCTGTCTGATCTGGACAGGACAGTTCCGTGATGGACTCTCGGATCTTAGCTGGAAATGAGTGAAAAATAGTCTCAGGCATTTTGGCGCGAACGGTTACTAAGCCAAAACGCGGAGGAAACAAGCGGGAACGGTTACTGAGCGGTTTCTGCAGCGGTTACTCATTATTATGGGTTATTTCTTCCCCATAACCGCCAAAACTCGGGGGAAACAGAGAGAAAGACTTAGAAAGAATCCTAAGGCGATTTGTGAGAGATCATCGAGAGAACTTGAAAGTTATCGAGTGTGGGTAACGCGATCGAGTTTCTGGGCAATTCCGATCGAATATGTGGGTAATCCTGACGAGTCTGGGTAATCGGTGATCGAGTATCGACGATCAATCCGCGACAAGAGGTGCCAGAACTGATCGGATCGAACCATCGCATCCGAGTAACTAAGGTGAGTTGCGTGCCGTGTGCCTAAGTCTAGGTTTTGTTTTCATGCATAGATTCATCGAGTCTAGATGACTGTTAGGGTGATTCCCGACTGTTAGGGTGATTCCCGACTGTTTGCTTATCGATAATTCTGTTTCTGCTTGGCTGAGTCTTGATGATCGATTCCTATCCCCGAGAGTCTAGATCAGGCAACACGCTTGGGTGCAGCGATGCGCACCAAGGCTTGTCGTGTTCGGGAAGACTGCTCGAGTGACTTGGAATGATCATGTTTGACGAGTGACTGGGCCGATAGGCTACTTGACTGATGTGATTGATTGTTTGATTGCGATTATCTATTCTCTGGCTAAGTGGGACGGGATGACCGCTCTCACTAAGCAAATTCGTTTGCTTATGCCTCCTTTGTGATGCAGGTAAAGATGTGAACCGCGGTGACTAAGGCTGAAAAGGAAGGACGGTGGATTTGGAATTAGATTGGTTTAGATAGGTCTTTGCAATGTAATAGCTTATAGCGAACTGATCATTGTATTTGAACCTCAAGATTTAATCTAAGTATGCTATTTTATGCTTCAAGTCTTGTCTTCTCGAATGAACACGCGAAAATGTTAAGTAAACGAAAAATTGGAAAAATGGCTAAGTATGGCCGAGTGTTCCGGTCTTGAAACCTCACCGCGGGTAAGGAATCCGGATCAAGGCTCTTCACAAAGACTTTGCAATCAAGATCAAGCGTCATGGCCATTTTTGGCCTATTATTGTAAAGGACTGCGTGAAGTTTTCAGCCACGTGCAAAAAGTGTCAACGAGATGCCCCAAAGATTCATCAGCCAACGGAGATGCTTTCCTCTGTCACTTCTCTTTATCCATTCATGAGATGGGCCATGGACATCGTTGGACCATTGCACTCTTTAAAGCAGAAGCGCTTCTTACTTCTTCTAACAGACTATTTTTCAAAGTGGGTGGAATCTGAAGCTTACGCAAGTATCCAAGACGCCCAAGTTGAAATTTTTGTCTGGATGAACATCATATGTCGTCACGGAGTTCCGTACGAAATCGTTACAGACAACGGTTCGCAATTTATCTCCAACAGGTTCGAGACCTTTTGTGAAAAGTGGAAGATTCGTCTTAGCAAGTCTACTCCTCATTACCCTCAAGGTAATGGTAAAGTAGAAGCAATCAACAAGACAATTCTCGATGGCCTTAAGAAACGCTTAGATGCGAAGAAGGGACACTGGGCAGAAAAGCTAGAAGGAATTTTATGGTCCCACCGCACCACTCCCCGCCGTGCAACCGGTGAAACTCCTTTTGCACTTGTCTATGGCACTGAATGTGTCATACCATACGAAATCGCTTCTCTTGTGCCACAACGTCGCCTCTTACCAGAACATGGAGAACTCAACGGCTCGCTCCTCTTCGATGAATTAGACTTCCTTAACGAAAGGCGTGATCAAGCACTCATCAGGATAGCCAACTATCAAAACGCGGCGCGAAGTCTTCCAGAATACAGCAGAGTAGAACGCATGCAAACTCGGATTTAACTGGGAATGACCTTACAAAGTCATCACCATGGTCTGCCTTTGCGTCTATGAGCTCGCCACCATGGCTGGCACGCCGATACTCCATTTGTGGAACGTAAAGCACTTAAAGAGGTACTATCACTAGTCCTCTTCTAAGGCTCTTGCCTTGAACTACGTGGCAACTTGATCCCTGCAAACGGTACGTAGGCAGCTTGTCTCTGGACGAGTTCAGTTGTACTCCTCCGTCTAAAGGAAGGGGGGAGTAAGTGCTTTAACGAACTACAGGGCGACTTGATCCCTGCAAAGGGTACGTAAGCAGCTTGTCTCCGGACGAGTTCAGTTGCCCTCCTCCGTCAAAAAGGAGGGGAGTGGGGTATATATACTCGTATACTCCCATTTTTATCAAGCAAACTCTTTGCTTCAGACATCAGACGCTTGACACAAGTGTCATAGACTTTATCAGTAACATCCTTTATGGATTATTCAAAGCCTCTTTCAAGCAAGTTCAATCCACAGTTGGTGTTGCCGGCCATAATAACAATGTGTGAACATGAACACAATGACATCCATCTTCGGATCCTAAGCGCGCTATATAAGTTCTAATGTTCAGTTCCTGGGCTTTTTACTCCGGCTGATCATTCAGAAATTCTAATGTTCAGTTTCTAGGCTTTTTGAACTCGGCTATTCATTCAAGAACCCAACAGCACCATTGGTAAAAAGCAGCTGTCAATGGATAGTTTTGTAAACCAAATAACCATTCTGAAAACCCAACAACGCGTTGGTCAAGTCAAAGGGTGTGATTGCTTATGAACAGGCGTGTTTAGAAAGCACTGCCATTCAATAAACCCCAACAACAACGTTGGTAAAAATAGGAGCGTAAACGCATTTTCTATTTCGCCACACTACAATCACAAACCCAACAACAATTTTGGTATAAACAGCCAAAGACGTTTCGAGCGCAAACGACCTTCAACCTATACAAAATGCTTGATCAACAAAACAAGTATTATTACTCTTAAAAACTCTTATGATCTATCAAAGAGAAAAAGAAAGGCAAGAAACAAAAGTCGCATGCATTATCATCCTACATTCGCTATAATGCAAGGTAAAACATAAATCATAGCATGGATACAAACCATCCAAACGCTATTACCAAAAGTCATGAATAATCACGTCCAAAAATCATAAAATCATAGACAAAAGTCATAAAATAGGCTAAGTCTGAAAGCAAAATGATGGAAACAAGAAGGGCATTGGTGATCAAGACTCCTCATGGGCCTCATCGTCGACCTCGTCGTCAACCTCCAGGTCGTCGACAGCGACTGACTCAACAGCAGCGGCAGATACCTCGGGGATCTTGAGTACTCCCCGGACACTGTTGAGAAGATCCTCCAACACATCACGAGCATCGTAGATCAGACGATGTCGCTCACGCAACGCCCAGTCGGAAGGTCCGGTGGCGTCGGTCCCTGAAGAAACCCGATGAAATCCAAGTTCGCCTAAACCTCAGCACGGTTCAACATGCTGTTCTGGGCCTTCCCGCCAGTCTCTGCAAGTAACCCAGCAACCTCGCGAATTCGCCCCGCGAACCTGTACGCCATCTCATCTTTGGCCTCAGCAACGGCCTCGCCAATCCTCGTGCTCTGAAGGTCACTAGCAGAACTAAACTGTGTCTTCAGTGAAGCTATCTCATCCTCGCCTTTGGTACACCTCAACTTGAGCTTCACCAACCTGGCATCACAGTTCTTCTTAATCTTCTCCACAGAAAAAGCATCGCGCTCAAGAACCAGGTTCTGCTCAGTAAGCTCGTCTAGTCTCGACTGCAGAACGGCGTTGGCCTCTTTAGCCACGCGAAGCTCACTATCTCCAAAACGAACATCCTCATCATAGTCATAGACCAGTCGGTCAAAGAGGAGGGAAAAATGCAAGGAAAAGAAAAGTAACGTCAAAAAATGCAAAGGCATAAGCGGAAGATGCTAAGTAAAAGAAGAGGCAAACCTCAGAAGCTTTGGACTTCATTGCCGCGTAAGCTTCATCTCGAAGCAACCCACTAACAGATAGCGCAGCAACACAGCTCGCCGAAACCTCTCTTTCAATAACAACCCAGGGTGTGTGTCTACTCTCTGCCTCTTCGAAGGGGTCTCGTAGTCAATGCCTTTTCCCTTGCCACTAGAGAGGCGGGGCTCTCTTCTCTGTCGCATCACGAGCTCATATGGAGTAAGGGAAGGAGGAAGAAGCAGGGTCGGAGTAGCAGGGGTCTTTGGCGTCAAAGACCTCGAGGACCTCGCCAGCACCGACGTGGCCGTCGGGGTCATGGTCATCGGCACCATCGCCCTCGGCGCATCGGTACCCGACGACCTCATGGACTTCGCCACCTCTACTGCCTCAAGCGCAGCCTACTCAGAAGAAGACACCCTTGCCATGCCTCGTCCAAGAATCATCCCTGGGATGATCTCAGTAGAAAGTGCCCTCTTGATCCTCTTTCGATTGAACGACCTCCTCCAGTTGTCATTCCCGGAGGAAACCTCATCATGCATAGCGGTAACAAACTTCTTTGAGACCGCAGGCAACGATGACTTCACTGCGAAAGACAGCAATTCAAGAATTAGTATATAACAAGGCTATGGGAAAAAGCAAAAGAGAAAAAGAAGCTAAGTGTTGGTTACCTCTTCTCTCCCATATCTCTCTCCCATATCGTCTTGACAAGGCCAATGCAGTCTGCTTCGACAGTCTTCTCAGAGAGCTCAACAAAGAAGAAACAATCCTCGAAGTGGTCGTCTTTGCTCGGTAGTGTCAACCCAAACGCGTTGGTAATACTATGCTTGAGTTCATCACTTCAACCGCGAACTCTAAAGTACGTCAAGTAAGATAAGTACTCGGTGCTAATATCAACACCACACTCTCTACTCAACACGTAGATACCGATGAGATGTTTGATACCCCTAGGGTTAATATGAGTAAGGCAGACATTGTGTGGCGCTAGAAAGCGCATGAGGAGTTGGGGTAGTGGAAACCAAAGCAAGCACTAATCGTAGTAGTTCTCAAACAAGGTAAAGTGTCCTGGAGGCGGGGCGACAACTCTGTCGGCAGGGCTAGGAGCGACTAACACGATCTCCTCTGAGATCCCACACTTCTTCTGAATACGCTACAAAGACTTCTCATCTGAAAGAGTAGACCCAGGAGGGTCAGGGCGGACCTTCACCTTCGCCTTCTTCTTAGCCTTCTTAGTCTTTTTCGTCTGTTGAACCTCGTCAAGTATATCCTCATCATCACTCTCAACACAAGAAACTTGCGAGTCAAACGAGGAAGAAGAAGACGATGCATCAGCACGGCCTGGTGGAAAGCTCGGGGTCCTCATCGTCAAGGAAAACCAAGTCTCCCATTGACCGTGTTGGGTCATCACGTCGAGTCCCTAACACGTCGGTGTCCACAGCTCGAACGAGGTCCTCGGGGGAAGAAATCACCGACGGCCCGAGGACATCGGTGGCATTGATGACCTCGCTGGAAGTCGACGGGACATCCCCTTGTCAAACCAACTCCATCGGGTTATTGATGTACGGCCTTGATGACATCGAGTCATCACGAGTGACGTCGGGTCTCGTCATGACATCGGGTAACACGAGGGTCGTCGGGTCCCATCGAGGACGTCGGGTTCTCGGTTTGAAATACCGAAACCTTTGAATCGGTGTCTCCTCCCCCTCGGGTCATCGGTATGTCGGTGACCGGTCCTGACGTCGACTTATCAACGTCGGCATCGCTTTGGTTCATCGGCATCGGGTCACCTCTACCGTCGGGTTCAAGACCGAAAATTCCATCAACACTTTGCTCCTCCATAACACCAAATTCACCTACATCAAGCCAAATCAAAGATCAAAATCCAAGGGTTTTCAACATTCAACCAAAAACAAATTTGTTCATCAACAGCAATCAAGAGCTTTCATAAAAATCAAGATCTAACTCAAAAGTGTCCATCTTCAAAAATCAAAGAGGTTTCTTGATTTCCATGAACCAAATTCAAGCTCTAATCCAATGGGTGTTCAACAATCTAATCAAGATTCAATTTATCAATAATCTACATGACAAAGGCTAGGCTTGTTCTTCACAAAACTAGATCTATTTCACCTAAGTAGATAAAAGGCTTTGAAGATGAGAAGAACACTTACAAAAGGAAGCAAGAGTCGTTGGTGGGAATGGAGAAACGAAGCCGCCGGTGGTAGTGTGAAACGACGACATCGTCGGTGTGGGTGGTCGGCAAATCACGGCAACGGTGGATTGAAGAAGAAGAGAAAAATCAAAAACCCTAAGGAAATGAGTGGAGGAGAAAGGAAGAGAAGAGAGAAGGTAAAAAAAATCTTATCCTTTCAAAAAAGTGAAAAGCTTCTCTTTCTCTCCATCTCACTAAGCGGATCTCGAAATTTTCAGAGACATCATTATTCCCGGAAGTTATTTTTCCATTGCAGAAGACATCGTTGACATCAACAAACGCAAAGCGGAGTCTTAAAATCTCCGGAACAAAAAAAAAAAAAAAAATTCAGCACGCGAAGAGTGAAGTCTTTAAATCTTCATAAGAACGCAAGGTCTTAAAATCCTCAGTGCGAAAACCATTGTCAAAAGAAAACGTTATCAGCTCATGCGAGTGGAGCGCGAGGTCTTAAAACCTTCGAATGATGAAAGCATAACGCTTACAGTGCTATCAGCACTAACGACTCAAGCCTACATCATCACGCTAACAGCAACATCATAACTTTGAACAACGAACCTCGACACCCAGTAGTCCTTAACTTGATACTATTATCGCTAACACTACCGAGTTGGGGGGCTAACTGTTGGGGTCGGATTTCACCCGCTCGACTTCGGTGTGCAAAGTTATGATTAACAAACGAGTATACTTTAACGTGCAGAGATTATATGGCCCCTAAGTCGCTTCTCGACAAGAAACGACTAAGTCTTTCTCCTCTCCTAAGTCCTCTCCATCCAAGGGGGAACCTTCTAAGATGTCCCTACTCGTAGCAGAAGGCGCTGTGAAGACCACGAAGCTAGTAAAAGGCGTTGTGAAGACCACAGAGCCGACAGAAGGCGCTCTCAAGACCACATAGCCAACAGAAGGCGCTGTGAAGTTCACATAGCCAACAGAAGGCGTTGTGAAGTTCATAACACAGTGACACCAATGTCACTAAGTAGTGACACCGATGTGTATGGGGCACTTCGGTGTCTGCCAGAGTGCCACCGACGTCCAGGAATTTTGGTGTCTGCCAAAATGACGACGAAGGCTCCAGGAGGTTCCCTGCATCAAAGCCCAGTTACGAAACCCAAATAGGCGCGACCAACACAAAGAAAAGGCAATCCGCGAAGGTTTAGGAAAGTTAACATTATCTTTTAGGAAAACGCTTAGCCGACTTAGGAGGCTATATATATCAATGTACAAGCCCTTGTAAAAGGCATCCGCAACTTTGTTCACAAAAGAAATAGAAAACAATAACAAAACCCTATTTCTCTTTAATCATCGTTTTCTCTTTCGTAGCTTAACATAGAAATCTCTGCTTCCTCTTGAAACCCTTACAAATCTAATTGTGTGATTTCCGGCATCCACAGTCATGAACATCGCAACAGTGTGATCGGTGTTGATATCAGAAGGTGGTCCGCCGTGGTCAGCAATGTTAGGAGACAGTGAGGGCAGACGGTAGGTCAATGAGATCGGAGTTGAGAATTGAAGCAAAAATCTCCTTCTAATCGTAGTTTTCAGAGATTCCAAGGTTTCCATCTCACGAATCGTTGCTCTAAATTCCAGATCTGAGACGTCGATGTGAAATTTCCACTTCTCGTACTGTGCGAAAACTCAAACACCTCGAAGAAGTCGAACAACACTTCCCATATGTTAATTTTTTTCCGATTAAACCGATTAGCCGTCATTAAATATGAGAACATTATAACATTCCTAAAACGGAAACATTAGAGAAAAACATATCTCTCCCAGGTAGGTGAGATTCGTTCTTTATGTCTCTTTTTTATTATGATTTACTCGAATGTCAACGAAAATTTGTTTCCTTGTGTATAAAGAAGCTTTAGTTAAGAAACATTTGACTGCCGGTTATTAGGTTTCGTCGATGGATCTTACTTTATATAGAGGATTAGAAATATAGAACATACATTACATACGTGTTACGTACAGTAAAAACTCTATAAAGTAATATTATTGAGACCACATAAATTTATAACTTCATAGAGTTATTACTTTATGAATAATGCTTAAAATAAAATTAAAAAAATCAATTGATAAATTCAAAATAAAACAAAATTTAACTTCTTATAAAATAATCTATCGAATATAAATGGCTAAAAACAAAACAAAATTAATTAATTATCTACTAAAAGTTAAAAATATAATATCATTTGAAACAATTTGTTTCTCCTAAAACATCACTTACTATGAAACGAGAGAAAATATATAACAATTATAATTTTATGATATTAACGGGACCATATATTTGTTTAGTACTTTTGAAAAAATTATTATCTTATTATCTATCGATTTGTGTTAAATTTTGCACAGACCCGACTTGAGACAGGCAAAATTTATTACTTTATCGAGTTTATTACTTTATGAAGTTTTTACTATATATGTGTAAGTATCTATCGTCGTATCTGTGTATTTAATACCCGCCGAAATTGTCGGGAGTTGCGTGGTAGAGAAGTTAAATTGTCAGGAGTTACAATTGTAGGAGAAGAGTTGAACAGTAACCTACAAAATATTATCACCGCAGGTTACTAGATTTTGTGGCGGTTTCCAATAACGAGTTTCGCCTCTTAGAGGGCTTAAAAAGTCAAAATTTGGCCAAAAATGCACAGTGCTTCAAGTATTCGAAATCTCAATGTCAGTTTCCTCATTATACCATTCTTAAGGGTTATTACACTTATATACTCTAATTTAGAGTATTTGCGCCGACAATAAAACAATAACAATAATCAATTATTTTGAATAGTAAATAATTATTGTTGTTTTAAGAAAACGTTAAAAGCATAATTTATTTTTATATACAGTAAAACCTCTATAAAATAATATTCGATAAAGTAATAAACTCGATTAAGTAATAAATTTTGCTAACCCCGAGTCGGGCCAGTGCAAAATTTAACACAAATCAATAAGATAATAAGATAATAAATTTGTTCAAAAGTCTTATACAAGTATATGGTCCCATTAATATCATAAAATAATAATTGCTATATATTTATTTTATTTCATAGTAATTGATGTTTTAGGAGAAATAAATTATTTCAAACTATATTATATTTTCAACTTTTAGTAGAGATTAATTAATCTTTTTATTGTCTTAACCATTTATATTTTGTAAATAATTTTATCAGTGGTTAAATTGTATTTTATTATGAATTTATGAATTAATTTTATTTCTTATTTCTTTTAAAGATCTTATTATATAAAGCTTAATGCGTCAAACGTAATAATTAACAAGATCGTGACACATGTCAACATATCGATAAGATTTTGATACGTATTATTTTAATTTAATTAAATCACATATTTTAAAATTTCTCTAATCTTATATAATTTAGGTTTTGAAACGTGTCATTTTATTTTAATTAAATTAAAATACATATTTTAAAATTTCACTAATCCTATTCCAAATAGGTTTACCTTTTACTAATTCACTAATAAAGACATTTGGATAAATCGTTGTATGCAAAATCTAAGTCTATTTAAACCCAAAATATTTTACACTAAGAATATTCCATTGAAAAATATTACATGATTTTTGCCTTACAATACAAATATATAAATATTTATCATCATAAGAAAAATATTAATGATTTAACATTAGACAAGTTAAATTAAAAAAATATTTATCATCGTATTGTAGTACGTCTTACTAGAAAGTGAGAGACAACAAAATAATGAGCTTATATGAATGGATTTTGTATTAGTTGATGAAAAGGGTAGCATATTTTTATATTATTATATCAATAAGAGTCTTAATGTATTAGTAATTACTTGAATGATATCTAATTACAATTTGATTTTTTAAAGTATGAAAATACTATTCAAAGTTTTTTGCATCATTAGATTCTTGCAAAATTTGGGGATCTATTATGTGAAATTTGCAATTTGTTTTTGTAACTTATGACTTATGAGATTCAGTTCGTTAAAGTTTTGAAAAAAGAAATATATGAGTGAATAGCTATATAATAAAAATAAACCCAATTCAATAAGAAATAGGAAAAAACTAAATATTTGGAAATAATATAATAAATAGAGTTAAAACAATTTAAGAATGGTGAGACTTTTTTATCGGTGGTTTTCACATTTCGTGTTTTGTGTTTTTTCACACGTTACAAAATTGAAAATTTCAAATAAAATTATGAAAAAATAATTCAACGAGATTTTGGAAAATTAGAAAAACGAAATAGTAAGAATTAAATGAATTAAAATATGAATAGAAAAAAGCTTATTATTTTGAAAAGATGGAAATCAAATTAGGCAAAAAAAGTCAAGATAAAAGTAAGTGTTAAATTACTTAATTTCAAGGTTTTCAATTTTGTTTACTTTCATGAGTGATTTAATTTATTTATTTTTTCCGTGTTTGATTTTTCTCTGGTTGCAAAATATTTTTTTACCGTAAACCCGCATATATGCGGGTCCTTCACCTAGTTACTTATAAAGTAATAATTCTATAAAGTAATAAATTACTATGGTCCCAACATTATTACTTTATAGAGTTTTTACTATATATCAGCTTCAAATTTATTTATAAAAAATTAAATGTGATAATTATTATAAGGTAAATTTACATTAAATTTGCATGAAATGTGATAATTTTGATTAAATGTATCAAAATGATAAAATCATCTTATTTTATTTCTCTTTGTTACTTACTAAATTTTCATACTACGCATATTATTTTGTTAATTTAGATGTTCAAACATGTTATTGTACTAATTAACTTTAAATTTTATTTGTTACAGAAAGTTTCGAACTTTTACCATGGGCATTGTGATGAGTGTTTGTTCGGTTTGTTAGAATTTTTAGAGTATGTGAGAAGTCTGGGTTTGGGTCAAAGGCACAGGCAGTTTATCTGGTAGTCCGGTAACGGGCGATCCGGCTACCCCTGGCATTAGTCGGAAAGTATTCCAAACTCGGGATAGACAATGTGGTGGTCTTCGGAGAAAAATCCACTCTGTAGCACTCCGGTGCGTTCCTACTGAGACTTTCCGGATCAGCCGATAGGGTTTATAAAAAAAAAGAAAAAAGTAGGTGCAGGTTTGTTTTCGATGTTGTAGAGTGTAGACATTGCTTGTTTTATCTTTTTTTTGTTTAATACATTTTGCGTGTTGTCAATTTTGTTTGTAAAACTATTCCGGGTTCTTTCACATGTCATATATGTTTGTGCTACTTGTGGTATCCTTGGCCTCAAATCAATATTCAGAAGAAACAAAATTTCATAACTTCTGTCCGATTTTTTCAGAGAGAACAAAAAAGAGAAAAAATGATAAGAAAGCAGAGACGATGTGAGCCAGTCATCTCCTTCTCTTCCGTGTTTATTCTCTGCTTCACATAACAACAAATCTTTCTCTTCCTCACTCTCCTGTAAGTTCATCTCTGAGCCAATTTGAAGGAAATTTCTGGGTTTTTGTTTGTTTGTATTAGCCAGTGTGAGATTGTGGCTGAGTTCTTGTATGTTTCCAGAAGAAACCCGTAAGGAACTGATTAATGGCCGAAGGGAATTTAGGCAGAGGAAGAAGAATCGGATCAGTGAAAGCTGCCATTAACATGTTCGGAGAAAGAGCCTCTTCTCAGCTTGATTTGCCACTCGATAAGGTGAAGCCAAAGATCAATTCTTTTAGATTAAAAAAAAAAGTAATTTCATTCATAGTTTGTGCAAAGAATGTGTTTAGATTGCTAAAGTTTTGATTTTTAAGATTAAATTCTGAAAATCTGAGGTAATTGTTCTGTGTTTTGTTTAACAGACGTCTCCTTCGGTTGCGGAGGACTTGCACAAGTCAGGGAGGGAACTTGAAATGTACAGAGAGAGCAGAAGAGCTTCTGAGTTTGCAAAGGCGAAAGCAGAAGTGGAACTGAGCAAGGCAAAGAAGACGGTAAAGGAGCTAACTTTGCTTATAGAGGAGTCAAATCGCATGTTAAAGTCTCGGAAAATCGATAATGAAGCTATGAAGGAGTCAAAGATTGATGGAAATGGTAGGTACGCGCGAGTCATTAGCGCATTAGAGGATGTGAAGCAAGAATTGAGTAAGCGGAAGCTTGATGTAGCATATGTTTTGAGAGAGAAAGCTGTGGCAGAGAAGGAAGTGATGGAATTAGGGATTAAAATGGAAGAGAATTTGAAGTTGCTTGAGAGTCTTAAGTTAGAGGTCGATGTTGCAAACGAAGAAAATGTTTTGGTTGAATTGGCGAAGATTGAGGCTTTGAAGGAACATAAAGAGGTAGAAGAGCAGCGAGAGAGAGAAAGGAAGGAGGTGGTTGATTCCTTGGTACAAAGGAAAAAGAAAATGCGGGAAATGATGAAAGAGGTTGAGAGATCAAAGGAGACTGAGAATGTGTTATCCGAGACATTATCGGATATCGAGATGTTAGAAACTCAGTTAAAGCTTGTCAAAGATATGGAGAGGAGGGTTCAGAGGGATGATAGTATGTCGAGGTCCAAAAACCGTGCTTTCGAAAGAGGAAAGGACAATTTATCGGTTTTGAAAGAAGTTACCGAAGCAGCTGAAGCAAAGAAGGAGGAATTGGCTTCTATTAACGCCAAACTCTTTTGTCTCGTAAGTATAATGGATGCGTTGAGGCAAGAACTTAACCAAGCCAAACAAGAAACAGCTCGGTTTGATAAAATGTTACAAAAGGATGATGAAATGATCGTGAGACTCAATTCGAAGCTGCTAATGGCAAAAGATAAACTGGAAGCAGTGTCTGCAGCTGAAGAAAGAATCAGTTCTCTAGCTGACAATTTAACTTGTTCGTTTGAGAAACTAAAGAATGATAGAGAAGCTGCAAAGAAAGAGGAGCTGAATCTTAAAGAAGAAGCAGCAATCATCAAGAATGAAATACAGAAAACTGAAATAGGATTTGATGGAAAGGAAAAAGAGTTGCTTTCCAAGTTAGATGAGCTTGAGAAAGCAAAGCACGCAGAGGTTTTAGCTCTCGGAAAGCTTGAATCGATGGTAGAGAAAACAATATCAACACGAGAATTTCATTCTCAGCGAAACTCAACGATCACAATCTCAAGATTTGAGTACGAGTATTTGAGTGGACAAGCTTGTCACGCAGAAGAAACCGCAGAGAAGAAAGTGGAAGCGGCAATGGCGTGGGTGGAAGCACTAAAGGCAAGCACTAAGGCTATTTTGATAAAGACGGAAACTTTAAAGCGAGAGAGTGGGAAAACAATGGTGGAAGAAGAGAGGGAATCGTTTAGGATGCAGAGGTCGCTATCGATAAAAAGACTAGTCCAGAACGAAATTCAGAAGTTCAAGGAGGAATCAGAAGACAAAGGATTGATCTCACCTAAACCGGTAAGAAGATCAGTGAGATTGAGTGGGAAATTCAATCCGGTTCAAGGAGGGAAGTCTAGAAGATACTCATCAGCTAACAGAGGGACTCCAAGTTTCTTTATTATCAAGAAGAAGAAGAAAGTTCCAAACTTGGTCAATTTTTTTAGCCGGAGAAGAGAGAGGCCATCTTTAGAACTTTGTAAAAATGATTTAGCTGCGACTTAAAAGTTTTTTTTGCTTGCATCTTAAGTTTCACATGTTTCTTGTAACTTTGTAAGGGTGTATTTGTTTTGTCCGTCCATATTTGTGATATTTTTTTGAAAAAAAATAAAGATTGGAAAGTTGAACCGAATTTTTAATGGGGAATTTGCCAAGAATGACCTAAGAGTTCATTTTGTTTTCAAAACTAACCTAAGAGTTCATGTTTGGCAAAAGTAACCTAAAAGGATAGTGAAATTACAATTACATCATTTATGAACAAACAAACAAAAACAGAACGCAAATGACGGTTTTAGCCCTCGAACCCGTAGACTACATATGCAGTATACTATTTGGTTTAGTAGACATATGTGGAAGTCTACTATATAATTAAGTATAAAATTTAAATTTAAAAATTATCAAAAATTAGTTTGATTAAAAATTTATGTTGATGACCAAAGTATAAACATTTATGAAGTATGAAAAACAAAATTGCACAAAATTTCACAAATTAAACTAACAATGACAAATTAAGTTATGAATGAAATACATAACTATATTAAACAAAGGGTTACCAAACAAGATACTTCATAACCATTTCTTTAGGCATTGATGTGGTCAAATATTGATAGTTATTATTGTAGGTTTCATGAGTTCATATATGGTTGTAATGGTTTAGTTTTAGAAATTGGAATGTTATTTATGGTTTAGGGTTTAGGGTTTGGATGGTTTAGGATTTGGTTTTAGAAATTATAGTGTATGTTTGACTTTTAAAGTTGATTTAACTCTAAGGTGTTGTTAAATTTTGAGTTATGTACGTAATTTTGCGTATGTGTCTAAACCACGAGTCCGAAATAGGAGTAATAGTTTGACATTTATACGTTGCAAACATGTTTTTATACTTGGGGTTAGATTTAGGGTTTATTATTTTTATATTTAAAATGTCAAATCTACATAAAAGTGTTAACTTGTGAATATATTAAAATTTTAGATTGTTTGTATTAAGTTTTTATTTAGGATTTTGAATAATCATTGAAAATATTGATTTAGGTTTTCGGATAATAGACTTCATCAGAAGTCTACTGTAATTAATAGATTTCAAATGTAATCTACTTAGACTTTAGGGTTTCGTTGAAATTTAGGGTTTAGTAGACTACAAACAAAGTCTTCTAAACCAGAAATTTTAACCTAACTGAAATTTTTTAGCTTCATATATAAACCAAATTTATTTGGAGGTAACCCTAATTGCGTTCCACACTCTCTTTCTCTCAGAAACGGCGACCATCAAATCTAGATCTGAGTCTCTCCTCTCTTCCATATTCACAAAACAAAAAGTTTTTGAGGAATGACTACCATTCTTCTTCATCTTCTAGCCTCCTTCTCCTCTTCCCTATTTCATTCTCTCCTGATTCACCATTTCCTACCTCCCATTTCTCTGCATCTTTCAGCGATTCTGGGTCTTGAGAAGAGTCGGACCAACATAGCGGCGGCCACCGCGGCCAGAAACTTACCAACTCCATTTTCTCCGATGCCAGAAACAGCTTCGACTAAGGCTTTCCTGCCAAAAGGCGCTGTGTCTGTGTCGTCTTCTCCGGTGATGGTAAAAAGCTTTAAAGCTCCGTATAAACTAACAAGACTGAACAAAAGGCATTGTTCAGGTAGTAAAGAGATTATCTTGGATATATGTAGACAATGTGTTCGATGAAATTCCTCTTAAAGAGAGAATTTGTGGGTTTGTGTAGGTTGTTTAACATATCACTGATGCAATTCAAGATTGGATTGAGCGTGCGACGAAGATTCCAGTTAATGTTTGTGTCATAGAACTTGGAGGAACTATAGGTACTTTCTTTAATTTCTCCTCATAGATATTTTAAGAACATGGAGATACTCTTTGGATTTTGCAGGAGATATAGATTCTAAGAACATTTCTATGTCCTTTTTTTGTAACCTATATCCACCAGTGTGCTAACACTTATTATGCATGCCGAAGAAGCCAACAATGAAAGGGAGAAACCAACAGAGACGAAGCAGAATGGAGAAGGTAGTGAGAAAGAGAAGCCATGACTGGTTTGTATGGAGGAACTAGAAAATTGGTCCACACAACTTCTTACCGATTTTGTTGATTATGGTGAGCCTCCCTGATCTCTCAAATAATATTGGAGAGTGATTGCAATATCTTGGAAGTTATTAATGCATTTGATTTAGGCTGCTTAAGATTCCAATTCTGCTTAGTCATAAGTGATCTTTGAGGTTTGGTATTGATATGTAGAACTTATTTTGTTGGTTTCTTGGTAATTTTTACTTGGTATTTAGTTTGAACTAACCAAATTTTGTATTGGACAGAGTTTTCTGAATTCGTGGAGCAAGATGTTCTGCCTATGGAGAGCATTGGGGGTCATTGTTAGATTCCATTGAGTCCGCGGGAGTCCTCAAACAAGGAAGGTAGTGAGAAAGAGAAGTCAGAAATGGTTTGTATGGAGGAGGAGCTAGAAAAGTTGTCCACACAACCTGTTACCGATTTTACTGATTATGGTCAGCCTCTCAGATCTCTCAAATAGTATTGGAGATGTTTGTATTGTTCACTTTAATTTCCTTACGCATATTTTGGTCTAATTAACGGTAGCAATGTGACTGAATATTCTAGAGATAATTGAGAACTTGTCGATAATTATGAAGCTCAAAACCTTATTGGAGAAGAAATCTTTGGTGTGTCTGTTTCTTAGCCATGTAATTTGCGTTTGTCACTGAAAATTAACTTGAAAGTTCTGATTTTTCTATTGGAATCAGAGATGGCATCCAGATCGTTGTTCATCAATGGGGAATTTGAAGTTTGTAGAAGAAGCTAAGAAGAAATTTCAAGCAATTCAAGGGGCATATTTTGGTAGCTTTCTCTTTGTTAATTTGTTTATTATTTTGTATTTTACAAATGATTAGTGGATATTGGAGAATGGAGATCCTCTATGATTAGCTTATAATAGCGACAATGATGAATAAATCCAAACCTAGAGTAAGCAAGAGCCTTGCATTAGTTTAGAAACCATTGATTTTGCTAATGTTTGTGGGAATGATGTATGTTATGTGTTGCGGGAAATGGCCTCGCATGGAAGAGGAGGAAAGCGTGTTTGTGAATAGAAATGGGACTCTTGACAAGTCGATCAATGGTGGTCTCGCAAAGAAGAGTCAAATGCACCAAAAAGCGTTACCAAACTGCATTTTACTTCCCCTAAATGACATCATAGTGTGCATTTGATCTTGTAACAATCATAGTAGATGTATTGTTTCCCTCTCTTGTATCTTCATGACATGGACCTTATCAGCAAAAAATACTGAAACAACTATTCGGAAATACAAAGATTAGTGTTTCAAGCTACCGTAGTTCCTAGAATTTAATGACAAGAGTTATGAATGCTTTGTGAAAACCAGAATTTAACAACGGTACGTGGAAGATTTTGTACGTTTGTTTCAAATTGGATCTCTAAACACTTAAACCGTTTTTCAGTTTACATGTTATAGGATGATGTTCTTATTTCTCTTCGTGTATTGTCTCTACCCGAGTTGCAATGAATGCATTGAGACCATTCTTTTTCACCATGACTCGCAATGCATAGAGACCAAACTAACTTAAGTTGTTAAAATTTTAAAAAATTGAAGAGTATAATTATAGAAATTAGGTGTTGAAATTTAAACATGTAAATGTGAAGCAGACTTCCTCCTCGAAGGTCACCAAGAAAGAGTCATTTGAACAAGTTCACCATGACTATAACCATCACTAAAAAAACACATTAACGATTGATCCAGTAGACTTCATTAGCCGTCTACTAAAATGTGGAGAAGACTAATTAATCAAGAAAAATTAATTTATTAGAACTCAAGATGTCAAACTCAGACATAAGCAATACAATTAATTAACACACATGTGAGATCAAGAAAATCTGGAAAAAATCATTATACATAATTTTAAAATGAATTTATATTAAAAACTAAAATACAGACTTCCTGTGCCGTCTACAAGTAGATTGCATACAGAAGTTTACCAAAAAAAGCTAAGTACTACTAAAACAAGAAAATTGATTTATACCATAAATATTACACCTAAATATTTCAAATTTATACAGAAGAAAACACATTAGATAACACACATGTGAGAGCAAGAAAATCTAAAAAAATCATTATAAATAAGATATAAATGCATTTTTTAAAAACTTTAAAACATAGACTTCACCAGAAGTCTACTAGTAAACTTCAGCACAGGTCTACTAGTGAATACAGAAGTCTACTAGTATACTAATGACGAAGTCTACAAAACGGGTTACTTTTTGCAATTGACCAAAATTTTGACTTTTTTTGTAGACTTATCATGTAGTCTACTACAAAAGGGGTTATTTTTTTGCAATTGACCAAAAGTTGACTTTTTTAGTAGACGTCCCTTGAAGTCTACACAAAATACGCGGAAACCCGTTATTTAGAGTAAACGCTATCTTACGTCTACTGCCGAGTAGACTTAAGATAGCGTCTACTCTCTTTTTGACGGTTTTCCGCGTATTTTGAGTAGGTTAGTTTTGCAATTGACTAGTTGTTGACTATTTACAGTAGACTTTAGTAGAGATTTACTCTACAGTAGACTTCTGGTGAGGTCTACTCTTAAAAAGAGGTTACTTTTTGTAGTTGACCAAAATTTGAATTAATTAAATAGTAGACTTATTCGTGAAGTCTACAGATATCGTAGACTTCTCGACAAGTCTACCAGAAATTGCATATTCTGGTCAATATTTGAATTTTTGGTCAAATGCAAAACTGACCTATCCGTATTGAGTAGACTTAAGATTGCGTCTACTAGAAAAGTCAACAATGAGTCAATTGCAAAAAAAGACCTTAACTTTTTTGAATTTTGAACTCGAAATGTAGTCAACGAAGTCAAAGTTCTGGTCAATTTCAAAACTAACTCATTTTCACGTAGACTACATATAAAGTCTATGCATATTTTTTTTTGTCAAAGGAAACATGTAGACTTCAAGAGAAGTCTACGCTAAATAATTTTAAATCTGGTCAATGGCAAAACTAACCTGCGTTGACTGGTAGACTCCAGTGTCAGTCTACTCTCGCGAACCAGATCGAAAATCACAATTTTTAGCTTTGTTTATGCCGTAGATCTCTGTTTCCAGCTCCTTTAAACACTCAAAACTTCTAATATGACTGTTAGCAAAGAAGCCCAAACGTCTTTAACTAAAAACAATTGAAATTCAAAAGATTATGAAATAAATAATTTTAGAAAACTTCATTTTGATTATTTTTTGGATGAAATTGAAGAAGAATTGATAGAGGAAGAAGTTATATGTTAAAGATTGAAGTATTTATCTACCAAAAATGAGATCTCCAAGCATTTAGAGCTTGATTTTGATTGTTAATGGAGGTTGAAAATTTTGATGATGATGGTAATTTTATAAATAAATTGATATTTTTGGATTATTTTGAAAGATACAAATATCTGATTTTATTTAAAAAAAAAAAAAATTCAAGAGTTAATGGCATTGTCGTAAATAAAGGAGGTGTTTTGGATTATTTGGAAAAAATTTGAGGAGAGAGAAAATGGGAGTTAGTTTTGAAGTTGAATTTAAATTATGGGTTATTTTAGTAAGTATGCCATTTTTAATTGACCGTCACAATAATAATTTTGGTGGAGATTTGACTTTAGGGTGTGAGAGTAAATTGTCAAAATACATTTCCCCACCACTAACCAACTAGAAACTCGAGAGCTGTTCCTCATTACAATACGTGTCCCCTACTGTTCCAATTATCGCCTCAATCACCGCTAATTCCATTTGAAATATATTCGGTTTAAAAATAATATTATACTACAATTTTCTTTGATGCATGAATTATATCTAACTTATTCAACAAATAAAAACAAAAAAATCTTCAAAGTTTAGAACTGGAGATAAATTACAAACTGTTGACTTGGAAAACTAGGCCAGAGTATAGCAACACTATCGATTAAAGCTTGTTGTTACCTTTTCGTTTGTGAGATATTTAGGAGCTAAACTTTACTCAATTCTCAGAATCGTTTCTCTCTAGAGATGGCTCAATTATTTCTCATTCTCTGCTTCATTCTAACCTATTTCTTTGCCATAGCTGCCTCTCTAAACGATCAAGGTCTTGCTCTTCTCTCCTTTAAGCAAAACCAGCAAGACTCTGTCTTTACCAATTGGAACTCCTCAGATTCAAACCCTTGCTCTTGGCAAGGCATTACATGTAATGATGATATGAGAGTTGTCTCGTTTCGTCTTCCCAACAAACGTCTTTCTGGTTCCCTTAATCCTTCCATTGGAACACTCTTGTCTCTTCGTCACATTAACCTCAGAGACAATGAGTTTCAAGGGATGTTACCATTGGAACTTTTCGGACTAAACGGGCTTCAAAGCTTGGTGCTTGCCGGGAATTCGTTTTCCGGGTTGATTCCACAAGAGGTAAGTAGGTTGAAGAGTCTGATGACTTTAGATCTTTCGGAGAATTCTTTCAACGGTTCTATCCCTTTGTCGCTTATTCGATGCAAGAAGCTGAAAACGCTTATTCTTAGCAACAATGTTTTCTCTGGAGATCTTCCAATCGGGCTCGGTTCTAATTTCGTTCATCTCCGGATGCTAAATCTTTCTCTTAACCACTTGACTGGAACCATCCCTCAAGATATAGGAAGTTTGAGGAATCTGAAAGGTACTCTTGATCTTTCCCATAACTTCTTCTCAGGTATGATTCCAACAAGTCTTGGAGATCTCCCAGAGCTTCTGTATGTTGATGTTTCTTACAACAATCTCAGCGGTCCAATACCGAAATCCAACGTTCTGTTGAACGCTGGTCCAAATGCTTTCCAAGGGAATCCTTTCCTTTGTGGATTACCCATAAAGGTTTCTTGCACCACAAGAAACACAGATATAGTTCCTTCTCAACTATATGCAAGAAAAGCCAACCATCATTCTAGATTCTGCATCATCCTTACAGCCACCGGAGGCACATTAGCCGGAATCATTTTTCTTGCTTCATTATTCATCTACTATCTCCGGAAAACATCGGCGGCTCGTGCAGACAAAGATCAGAGTAACAGAAAATGTCATTTCGAAGACGAACTGAAGAAGACAACGAAGCAGGAGTTTCTCTGTTTCAAGTCTGGTAACTCAGAACCTGAAGCGTTAGATGAGAACAAAACTCAGCAGGTTTTCATACCAATGGACCCGGAAATCGAATTTAACCTCGATCAGCTTCTGAAAGCCTCGGCTTTTCTTCTAGGAAAGAGCAGGATCGGGATTGTGTACAAGGTTGTTCTTGAAAATGGGTTAATGCTAGCCGTTAGAAGATTGGAAGATAGAGGTTGGTTAAGGCTAAAAGAGTTTCTTGCTGATGTCGAAGCAATGGCGAAAATCAAGCACCCGAATGTCTTGAATCTCCAAGCTTGTTGCTGGTCTCCAGAAGAGAAACTCCTAATCTACGATTACATACCAAATGGTGACCTTGCTTCTGCACTCCAAGGTAAGTGTGAGTTAAGACCATATTTTAAGTTAAGAACCTTAGATTCAAGTCTAACTCATACAAGTTATGACAGGTAGACCTGGTAGCTTGTCCTGCAAGCAACTGTTTTGGCCAGTCCGGTTAGGAATATTGAGAGGAATCGCAAAAGGATTAACTTACATCCACGAGTTTAGTCCCAAAAAATACGTCCATGGACATATAAACACCAGCAGCATACTTCTTGGACCGAAACTTGAACCGAAAATTTCAGGTTTCGGTGTAGGGCGTATCGTGGACATGTCTTCTTCTGAGATCAGATCGGATCAAATCTCTCCGATGGAGACAAGCTCACCAATCGTCTCTAGAGAATCATATTACCAGGCTCCTGAAGCTTCCAAGATGACCAAACCGTCTCAGAAATGGGACGTGTACTCATTCGGTTTAGTGGTATTCGAAATGGTAACCGGAAAATCACCAGTTATGCAGACAGATTTGGTTTTGTGGGTTGAATCAGCTAGTGCGAGAAATAAACCGGTTTGGTATGTTCTTGACCCGGTTTTAGCTCGAGATAGAGCTATGGAAGAAAGTATGGTTCAAGTGATCAAGATCGGTTTAGCTTGTGTACAGAAGATCCCAGATAAAAGACCACTAATGAGAAATGTCCTTGAGAGCTTCGAGAAATTGGTATCTTCGATTTAAATATAGTTTAAGTTAATTATGATAAATCTTTATGTAATAATAATCGTAACCATTTTTATGTTTATGAATCCTTCATACTTGTGAGCTAATAATGTAAAGAAAAATGAAGCAGGTAAGAAATAATAAGACAGGAAGAGTATTTTGATTGAAAATAAACAAATGAACAGAAATGTCTTAATAAATCCATTAAAAATGGTTTACCCGACCCGGAATATTAACCGGAGCTTTTCCCATAGGTCAATTTATCTCCAATGTCATCGAAATTATATCCGCCGCCAACTCCAAACCCGTATCCAAACCCGAACCCGATACCGCAACCCATCCCGAAACCAAAGACTACATTAGAATGGTTGAGTCCTTCAGAAGCGACTAACCCGAGACCGCCCGTGAGGCCGAAGCCGACTCCAGCGCCGCAGCCCAAACCGCCGCCGATTCCGGGACCACCGGTTTTGTCCTTGAGGTTTTCCATGTGTCTCCGGATGAATCTTATAACCGGAAACTCGGATTTCCCAATTTTGACGTCTGGTTTCCGGGTCCAGAGGTTATCTGTTCTCATGGTTATGTGATTGTGAGAATTTAGGAGTGAGAAAACCGGATAAGACGGAGAACAATAAAAGTATTAGTATATGGCACATGCGTTTACATGAGTATTATTTTACGTATGTATTGGGCATATAACAATTTAAGTGGCCCGTTTAAGGCACTTCAATCTCGAGTATACGTGCTTGTTGCTTTTTTTGTCTAGAGATAATAGGTTAGTAGTACGTATATGGCATTTCGAGTCAGCAAGCTTTAGCTTACCAAAAATGTATATCGTCATTTATCAAGGGGTATGTCTGCCTCATGGAGTCGGAAAAAGCTGGAGGCAATCTGCTAATTGTTTAAAATCTGTGTAGAAACGAACAAACTATAAATGTTGCTCAACAAATAGGTGTTTCTAGACAAGTAGTGGATTGTTAATTTTCAAAGAATTATTTTTTTGGCAGAGTATGGTGTTGGATCTTGTACATGAGATCCGACCCAAAAAAGTTCATTGATCAATGGGATCAAGTCTATTCTAGCTGGAGACTGTAAGAAACCTCAAGGAGGCCAATTTTTTTAACTCCATTGGTTATATCAGGAAGAGTAGTAGTCCAATACATCATCTTCCCGACTAATCGTCTTCTTATACAGGTTCATCATTGTCGTGACATAACTTGGCATAACTTGGGGAATGGTTGATGTTTTGCAAGCAAGTAAACTAGTTTTAACTTGCAAACTCGATTAGAATTCATATAGGTTTTTTCATCTAAATAACCATTTAGGAAAGCATTGGAAACATCTAGTTGAGTCAAGCTACAATTCTTTGCAGCGACAACATGCAAAAGTGTTTTAACTATAGTCACCTTAGAGCATCTTTAACCTTGAGCTTTTGATAATATCTTTAAATTAATAATTTTAAAATAAATTTAAATTTTAGTTACTTAAAATAAATCTAACTAATAAAATTGAGACACTTGGCAAAACTTTTGATGAAAAAGTTCTATACAACTACACTTTTGACACTTTCATCTCTATCTCCTCCTTGTTTCTACAATTTATTACTTATTTAAGTAAAGACACACACCAAAAGTTTACCATTAATGATGCTCTTAGCAACATGACTGGAAATATCAACAAAGTCAATCCCTTCCTGTTGAGTATATAACCTTTAGCAAATAGTTTAGTTTTGTATCTTTCTAAACTTCCATAAGACAAGAAGTTTGACTTTACAAGCCCATTTTCAACTTATAGCATGTTTACCTCGAGGTAAAGAGCAAACATACCAAGTATTGGAATTTTCCAAAAAGTAAGTAACTCTTCAATCATGGCCTTGATCCACTCATCAAACTTCTTGGCCTGGTTGAATGAAGTGGTTCAGAATGAAGAGTGATAGCAAATATGTAACATTTATATTCTTTAGGAAGCTTGTCATAGGACGTATATGCTGCAAGAGGATAGGAAATCTCTGTGTTTGTGAAACTATAGTGATAATTTAATAAGAAATGGTTATAAGATATTTAGGAGGAAAATTGTCTTTATAAAAGGATAAGAAAGTAAATTCGGATGGGTTGTTGGGTTAGAAGGAAGGAAACATCTTTTAGTTAGTTAGCCACAACAACGAAAGATTTTGATTGAAGTATATTACACATAGGAACAAGAGGGACCAGAGTTAGTTAAAGCTGTCCTCTTGAAGCAAACTCACTAATATTCCTTACCTTATTACTTACTACCACGGTCGTTTGCAACTTGAAACTAAACAAACACATCTAATTTTAATTATTTATTTCATCATTAGTTAATGAAATGTTCTTATTCATGATTGGGCAAACAAAACTTTAAAAATTAATTAATCGTTTTTATATTTATTTGTTTTTCTACAAACAAACACATGAGTCTTTATTTATTCTTCAAACTACAAATCCTTTAGTGACAAGCAAAACTTCCCCCTTAACAAACTCTTTGTTTCCATCTTGATTTTGAAGATAAGTTTAATTAGATTTTGGTTTGATGTTGATATCCATAGTTGCTCATATCCATCAAGAAGACTAACACTTTATGGTGAATATTGTTACAATCTTACGTTTGAAAGTATACAACATATTTTAATCATTTGATCACTGTGTGTGTATGCTAAATTGCTAATGCAAAACACTAATTTTGTTGTTGAAGTTATCCATAAAATAATAATAAAATTCTGTTAGACATCTCTAACGGTTCTGGAGTTGGCGGGAAAGCGAAGTCGGTGGGATAGTCTTCTCTGCTTTACTTAACCATGGGGACGCGATTCGCTAACCAATTAAATACACTCGCTTATGAAGCAGCTCATTAGATCTTCTCATTGCACGGTCTCGATTCAGTAGTGCAGTAAGCTTCTCGTGGTCTCTCCCGCATGTGATCTTTATCTCTTCTTCTTCCTCACCTCTCTTGTTCTGGGTATATATACACCACATACAGAGCATTGTTCATCTTTGATTTCACCGCCTCTTTCTCTTTGCTTCTCCAAAGCTCAGCTATATTCTGGTACTTTCTCTATTCTCTCTAGGTTTTGCTTCTTCTACTTTACTCTGTACTTTTCTTGACTTCTCCGATCGGATTTCACCGATGGAATCTATCGTTTAGTATCGGACTTTGATTTCTTTCGGAGATTTTGTAGATCCATCGGATTCGATACTGTATATGTGTGTTAATCGTGAATTTTCCTCTGAATTCGAGTTTCCAACGATTTGATTTCATCGTTCAACTAGTTTGATCCGAAAATTGATTTTGATATTTTCTGAACAATCTACATCAGGAAATGGCGGAGAAAGTCGCGTCTACTGTAGCGGATCTGGCATGTGTGACGACGGCTCTAAACTCGTCGCCGCCTCCGTTATCACCGCAATCTGACAAAAGCAACAAGCATCAGGAAGATTTCGCAGCAAGCTTCGCGTCGCTTTACAATTCGATTTTCTCGGCGGAATCTCAGTTTCCAAGCTCCTTATCCTTCACTCCTTCTCCTCCGTCATCTTCCTCTCCTCCACCTCGCTTAGACGCTACCACAGAGCACCGTCTTCGTCAAGCACGGCTCATTCTCGAGTACGACGAACTCAATGAGCATTACGAGCTATGCATCAACCGTCTTCAATCCCTAATGACGGAACTCGACTCGCTTCGCCACGAAAACGATTCTCTCCGCCATGAAAACGCCCATCTCCTCAAGCTTATCAACATCTCTACTTCGTCTTCCTCCTCCGGTAGCCATGGCGGAGTTATTAAGCATTGTCGGTCAACGAAAAGGACCAATCCGGAGAGAAATTCGTTGCCTAAGAGCATCTCCGTCCGCTCGCAGGGATATCTGAAGATGAAGAACCAGGAAAACCACGGATCTGGCGGTATGGATAGTCAAACGAGTCAGCTCAGCTTTCCGAGTCAACTCGGCTCCGAATTGGTAATTCTCACTCCTCCAAATTTTATTTATTTCATTTTCTTCTGTCACCATTCAATACGAAAGCGTTTTATTACTTTTTACTTTTTGTTTGTTCATTAATCACAGAAGGTGCGTGTACCCACAAAAGGAGAGAGCGATGCATTGGAGCTTGATGTTTATCGTCAAGGGATGCTAAAGACGGAGCTCTGCAACAAATGGCAAGAGACTGGAGCTTGTCCTTACGCCGATAACTGCCAATTCGCTCACGGAATTCACGAGCTCCGTCCCGTAATTAGGCACCCACGCTACAAAACTGAAGTCTGTCGAATGATCGTCACCGGAGCCACCTGTCCTTACGGCCACCGTTGCCATTTCCGTCACTCCCTTACCGATCAAGAGAGGATGCTACGAACAAGGCCAAAAATGGGTAATAATTAGTGCTTGTACAGATTTGATACCGTATAAACATCGTAATCCTTTTCTTTCTGGGTAATTGATTGATACGTTTGAAGGGGAAGAAACATATTTTGATAGGAATAAGGAAACAAAATAATGTTGAATACGATTATAGGAATAATTAGGGTTGGAGATGAAAAGAGATTGTGTGTTTCTCTTTTCTACTTGAAATGTCTTTTGTATTTCTCGGATATAATCTGAAAAGGGATTTTAGATTCAACAACAATGTGAAATTTGTATTCATCAAACGTCTTCTTTCAATTACTCATTCAATGTTTTATCTTCTTTTTTATTTGTTTTGGGAGGTTAAATTTCTTGGCTTTTACTTTGTTCTGTCTAAAAGTACACCACCAACTTTTTGTGCTGGTATAGTTTTTTGTTTATCTAAACTCTGGATATAGGAGGTCAATACACACACAGGAACGGGGTTTAACTTATGGGCTTAGTTTTTGCTATGTGTGTATTTATGTCTCTGAATTGTTATCTTTGGAAACCACCACTCAAGTTAATAGTGGGTTCCCTGCAGAAAACTATTGCTTGACATATTTGTGATTAGAAATTGTCAGTGGTTAGTTCCCGCATTGTGCTGACTAACATAGTGTAAGTCATAGTGTGTGCATGTGTTGATCTATTGGAAAGGTTTCATCTTACAAGATTGGTGAAGTTTGTAGAACATCTTTCAAGATCGAGTTGTGTTAGCTTTGCCTTTCCTTTGGATGATGCATTCTCAAATGCTTGAATTTGTTGATTAAAAGTAGTACTAACTGGTAACATTACCAAGATTTAAGATATTTACTATATCAGACTATTTTTTAATCCAGTATGCTGTTTTGATTCGAGAAAGTAAATGTCATGCCTTAAAACCTTGGTTATTGACAGTCATTCTGATACATGACATTTTGACCATCTTTTATATTAGAAAGAGTTTTTCCTCAGAGGGATTATGTTTCATCTCTGCCTCAGATTAGAAGAGTCTTTAGGTGAGGATTGACTTCCTTGTAGATTCGAGCAAAAGTTGAAACAAAAAGAAGAACCTTGTGTGCATTTTGCTGCTCTAGCTCTAAATGATGGATTCAAACAACTATATTACCCTTAATGAGTAACTCTATTTACCTATATGCATTGGGATTATGCCCTTTTCTAATCTGGTCTTCTGACCGTGCCCAAGATGTTATCATTTTTAGAAGTTTGTAGCTACAATAATGATAAATCATTTACTTTATGCGTTTGCATGCATGATTTTCATTATTCCATTTAGAAAATTTTGCTAAAAGCTGCCAGTGCATGCTCCGTCACGTAGAGTCAGATCATCGGTTTCTTATTATAGTTTTCGCTTCTAGTTTGTATGTTAGTGTGTGGCTTTCATGAGTTATAGCTTTGTTTTAGACTTAAGATCTGATCTCAAAGAAAAGTTCATTTCTTCTTTAGGCTGTGAGTTTACTGGAAATTCAATGCTCATTAGTACCTCCTCTAAATGATGATTATTTTTTACGTAATTCTATTGTAGCATTTCATGCCTTGGTGCAACCTCTATAGTGCATGGCATAATGTCAATGTGATAAGTCTGTCACATCAGATATGAAGGGAACAAACAAATACTAAATAAGACTTAGGCAACCTTACTTACAAGCTATCTTTTGTAATGAGTCTTGCCCAGGGGTCTTTGTGGGCTTAGTTTAGCTTGGACTAACCCTGACCAGTGACGCATTGCGTTATTGTCCAACTTAAAATGGACGTAAATGCATCCATTCAGTCATTGTTCTCAGTGTATGCTGAGCCTTTTCTTTTTGGGTTGAAGTATAAATATTTCTCACATCTTTGAACTGTTGGTGAGATTATTATCTTCTACTCTTATGGCAATTTTTCTATGGCTAGATCGACGTGGTCTCTTTAATGCAAAGAATGACCCAAAACAGGGGCTCTTTTTGCATCACTAGATGAACGAGATACGAATTTTGTGATCAATTTTGTAGTTGTTTAAAACTATCAATATAAGAAATGAGGAGTGTTGAATCACCAGGTTTCCATAAGTTTTTCTGACTTGTTGATAACTGAATTCTTCGATATGTTTTGGTGAATATTCAGAAGTCGAGATCATGTGTTGCTGGTTAGAGTAAAAAGGATTTTGAAATCATATCCTGAAGTCAAGGTATGAAAACGTTTCTGTGACATTGTCTCCTCTTCCTTTCGACATTTCTGTGAACTTTTGTTGCCCAACCTTTTATGTTTCTAAGTTCAAAATCACTTTTGATAAAACCACACTCTGATATTGATTATCCATCAAAAAATTGGTCAAGTTGTTTGGTTTGCAAGTTGTTTCTGGGATCTATCATTTTTTGTTGGTATTTAAGTAAACAGATCACAAGCTTGCTACAACATTAAATATCTGGAGATTTCTAGATATATGAGATATGTTTTAATCACCCCTAATGTGTTTTAAAAGTTTGTGAGCTCTCTGGAGCTAACCTCCGAGCCTGAATGCACACCAAGTAATGTACACAGAGTCATGCATCCATGCTCGCAATGTTAGCTCTAGAGATTTCACAAGCTTTTGAGAACACACCAGGAGGCTTGTATTTTTGAAAACTTATGATTTGCTTATTGGCATGGTACCTCTGGAATAGCACTATGTCATGTCCTCTCTCAGCTAGCTTGCTTTTGATCTTGTCCAGTTAAATTACATCAAAGAATGCAGTAATTGTGTCAGATGATATATTTATGAATTGAGCTGTACTGTTTAGGGTCTGCAAGAGGATGTTTTGGCTCAGCTAGTGCATCTCAATGTTTTGCCTTAACCAGACATGAGTTTCTTTGTTGGTTTGAACAAGTTTGAACAGATATATCAGTTTCAAGATGGATGAGATAATTTTCGATTCTGCTGATGTGTTTGTTAAAAGCTTGTGAGTACTCTGGAGCTAAACTCCAAGCCTGCATGCTCATCAAGTCATGCATCCATGCTCGGAGTGTTAGCTCTGGAGAATTCACAAGCTTTTGAGAACGCACCAGGAGGTTTTTATTTTTGGAAAACTTATGATTTGTGTATAGACATGGTACATTGAGAATGCAGTAATTGTGTTGGATGATATTTCTATGTATTGAGTTGTTCTGTTTAGGGTTTGCAAGAAAATGTTGTGGCGCAGCTAGTGCATCTGAATGTTTTGCTTAGTCAACCATGAATTTGCGGGTCGATCTGAACAAGTTTGAGCAGGTATATCAATTTGCATTCAATTGGAACATTGAATGTGTTGAAAGGTTAAGTTAATGACTTGTTTTTATTCTACAAGCAATATTGGTTTTGAAAAACGTTTTCAACTTCAAGATTAATGAAGTTTGTAGAAAGTCTCTGAACCACTTACTAGCGGGAAGATACACTATGAATCTTCAAGACTAACACAATCTAGTCAGATTAGCTTTGGCTTTCATTTGGACGACGATTTCTCTTTTTGTTGATCTCAGTTTGATGATTACAATGACTCGCTAACTGGTAACGTTACCAAGGTACATTATATAATTTTTTACTATATTAGACGGTTTTTGAAATCAGTATACTCTTTTGATACAAGAAAGTAAATACTCTTTTGAAACCTAGGTTCATGACGGTCAAGTACATTAATGTTTAGACCAACGCTGATTTTAGAAAGTGTCCTGCTTATCAGAGGGATTGTGTTTCGGCCATTGTCTCGGCTTAGAACTGTTTTAGTTCATGGTAGATTCTTCCTGTAGGTCCGAACAAAAGTTAAAACGAAAAGATGAACCTTGTGCGTTTTACTGCTCTAGTTGAGATAGAACAACATTTTCCGTAAATTATCAACTCCGTTTAGCATATTATACCTTTATTGCATTGACACTATGATCTTTTCTAATTTGTTCTTATGAACATACAATGTCTTATTTTGACCATGGACATTGGACAGGACGTAATCATTTTCAGAAGTTTGAAGTTACAATAATGATAAATGATTTACTTTATGCGTTTTGGGATGATGAGAGCAACATAGTCACTCTCATCATTTTATAATCACAAGGAGAATGAAAATTTGACAAAGATCTAGAGAATGCTTAGAGTAAAGAGAAGGGAGGGCTTTCTCAACCTCACTTTTCGAGGTAATTTATTATTAAACCTATAGAACTACTTATAACGAACCTAATAATTTGTGTCTTAGATAGCACCGATGTCTTCCCTTGGGTGTAATTGATCTTTGGTCTTACATAATTCTCTAGAAGATGTGCTCTTACTAAAGATCGACACGGGAGTTATAGAAAAGAATTTTATGGGTAGATGTATGCTCGATTTCTCGTAGTTGAATCATAGATTTCCTATTATAGAATTAGAGAACTTTTATGCATAGATGCATTCTGCAAACACAGAGTTACATTTCCTATTACAGGATTCCCTTCTAGTTATCATGCTCTTCTACGGCGTGTGTGGTCTTCACAAAGTACTACTTTGTTGTAGATTTAGAATGTAGATTTAGAATTTGATTTAACGAAAAGTTATGACCTCTTTCGTATTTGTCTGTTTTCCAGTTTAAATAGTGAACTAAATGGAAAGTTAACACTACTCATTAGTGCGTCTTCTAAATAATAATTATTGCTTAACATAGCTTTTTACCTCTAACGTAGCATCTCACATCTGGGTGCTACCTACTGTCTGTAATTCTCATAACATTCTCGATCAAGTGCTGCCTTATTGTCCAGCGATCAGTGAGGTACATACATGCTTTCATATAAATTCTCTGCGCATGCTTATGTGGCTCTGTAAGGTCAGAAAGGATTATGAAATCATATTCTGAAGTCCAGGTGTGAAAATTGATGCCAGTGTTTCCTTGTCTTTTCCAAATTTCTACGAGTGTCTGTTACCCAGTTTCTGAAAATATTGGTGAAGTTGTTTGTTGGCTTTGCAGTGTTAATGCTATCGGTCATTTGTTGTTGGTATTAAGATGAATAATACAAGTCTGCAACTGAGGAGCAACTAATTCAAGATCTGCAGGGATGAGATTTCTCTCCTGATGTGTTTGTAAAAGCTTGTGAATACCCCATAGCTAAACTCCGAGCCTGAATGCACGCCGTGTTAGCTCTGAAGTATTCACAAGGTTTTGCGATCACAGCAGGAAGCTCACTTTTGATTTCCTTATCCACTTGGTACCTCTGGGACTGCGCTGTTTGTTGTCCCCTATCAGGTATCTTAGCACATTGTGCATGCAGTAATTGTTAAAGATGATATTTTATGTGTTCAATTGTTCAGGACTTCAGGTTAGGGTTTGCGAGAGAATGGTGTGGGTCAGCCAGTGCATCTGAATGTGTTGCGTTGCTAAGTTTAATGCCTTGTTTTTGTTTTTTAAAAACAAATTGATTTTGGCCACGGTTCTTTATTTGCGTTTCTATGATGATTAGAATATTATGAACATAGAAGCTAACAAGCACAATTGGAAACGCTAGTAGCAAACAATCAAGGTCACGCTAACGTTGTGTATGTGGAACTAGTGTATCGGCATTTTGCATTAAAACACTCGGTTCATTTGACATCAACTATATTTCCTCTGCATCAATTATCTATAGGTTCCAAGACAAGAGTGATCATTGAGGGACTTTATGCACCGAGATGCCCTGCATTTGATCATGGGTTGGGGTTGAACGCTAGTTAAACTGTTTTCTCTATGGATTGTGTGAGATAATGGACCTAGACAAACATCAATGGGCTCTTAAACCCAATCTTACAAACAAAGCTGATGGGCCATAACAGAAGTCGAGGCCCACAGTTAATGAAGATAAGGTTGTTACATCTAACAACCTAAGTGATAAGAAGAAGATCAGAGGCTGAATCATCTTCTCTAGAGTGAAAAAAACTTTCTTCTTCTACTCTCACTTTGTAACCCTAAAAAGTATAAGAAAACGCCATTGTTATAAGGCATGCGTAACTCCCTCTTTGTTACTTGAATCTAGTGGAGCTCCGGTGTATTATTCACCGGCGAGTTAGGGGCCGGAACTAAGCCCCGAAGCTCGAGTGATCGTTTCTTTACTTTCTGCACAATCGGATCGTTAGAACAATCTAGAGTTAGGTCTAAGTATCAATTCCTTAATCCGCAAGAAACTAACCTAACAAGTAGTATCAGAGCACTAGGCAGTGTTCACGGAGGCTAGAAAAGGTGATCGGAGGAGGAGATCTTACCGGAAAATAGTCTTGAGTGATCCGATCCTATCAGGGGAAGTAGATCGCATCAAGTCAAGGTCAGAATCAACTGCGTTGGTTGTTTCTAGGTCAAACATGGCATAAGAAAGTGTTAAAGCTCAAATCGAAGAAGAGGATGTGTTTAAAGAAGATCAGATAAAGTCAAGTTTCAGAAGAAAGAACTTAGGGAATTTGAGTACCTTAGTTCTCAGGTTATCTCTGAACTAATCTTGTGAATCTTTAATTTGCTTTCTCTTTGGTGGATTCCACTACGTTGCTTCTTGGTTGTTCTTGTTTTGTGTTAATCTGCAGGTTATAACTTAAGAAACATATTAGCAACGATGGATCGAACTCTAGGAAGATTTGAGATGGAAAAGTTTGACAGTTCTGGTGATTTTGGGTTATGGAAGTTCAAGCTTCTGGGACAGCTTGAAATACAAGGTTTACTTACCGTGTTAAATGAAGATTGGACAGTCACTTCAACAAAGGAGGTGCTCAAGGCTGGAGAGACTTCTTTGGCAGTAAAGGAAACTGTGATTGATCAGAAGAAACAAGCACAAGACTTGAGGTGTAGGAACTTGATTGCTACTTGCTTGAGTGATCGTATTCTGAGGAAAGTGATGAAAGAAAGTACTGCTTTGGGTATGTGGAAGGCCCTGGAAGCAGAACATCAAACCAAGTCACTGCCAAATAGAATATATCTCAAGCAGAGATTTGCAAGTTTCAAAATGGAAGAGAGTAAGAGTATAGAAGACAATGTGGATACCTTCTTAAAGCTCATTGCAGACCTGGCTAGCTTGAAAGTGGAAGTGTCTGAAGAGGATCAAGCTATTCAGCTTCTGTCCAGCTTACCACCTCCTTTTGAACCTCTGGTTCACACTTTGAAATATGGCACTGGAAAAGAAAAAATCACAGTCAGTGAAGTGACAAGTGCAGCGTATGATAAGGAGATGGAATTGAAACAAAAAGGAAAGTTACATCGAGGTTCTTCTAGTGCAGACAGTCTGTTTGTGAATTCCAGAGGAAGGTCAAACAACATGCAGAATCAAAGCAAAGGAAATGGGTACAGGGGCAGGTCTAACAGTAGAGGTAGATCGAAGTCTAAATCTAGGTTTAACCAGGGAACCAAAGGAGCATGTTTCATATGTGGAAAAGAGGGTCATTGGAAAACGGAATGTCCTAACAAAGGAAAAACAAGCTTAGAAAACTCAGCAAATGTCGTGTTTGAGTTACCTGAACCTATGGTACTCACTGTAAGTACTGAACCATCTTCGGGGGAATGGATACTAGACTCCGGATGCACCTTCCACATGACACCAGACAAAGATATCTTGTATGACCTGAAAGAGTTTGAAGGGACTAATGTCAGAATGGCAAACAAGAGTATCAGTCAAGTAAAAGGAATGGGCAAGATCAGAATAATAAATCCTGATAACATAGAGGTAATTAATGATGTTAGGTATGTTCCTGCATTTGACAAAAGTCTAATCTCAGTAGGTATGTTGGATCAAAGTGGTGTCACATATGAAGGTGGTGATGGCACACAACATTATTACAAGGATAAGAAAAAGGTGTTTTCTACAAAATGGAGGAATGGTCTATATTTCCTACAAGCTAAAGTGATTAAAGCAGAAGCAAATGCAGTTAACATAGATGAAAGTGATGCAAATCTATGGCACTCAAGGTTAGGTCACATGAGCTAAAAACATATGACTATACTGAAAAGACAAGGCCATCTAACAAAAGTGAAGTTAGAAGGACTTAGCTTTTGTGAAAGCTGCGTGTTTGGCAAGTCTCACAGATTGAGTTTTCATGTGGCTAAGCACACCACCAAGGATGTTTTGGAGTACATCCACTCTGATCTCTGGGGTTCTCCTTCAAATCCAGAAAGTCTGAGTGGTAGCAGGTACTTCATCAGTTTCATTGATGACTACTCCAAGAAAGCTTGGGTATATTTCCTGCCAACAAAAGATGGAGCTTTTGATAAGTTCAGAGAATGGAAGAACTCAGTAGAAACACAAACAGCAAAAGAAAATAAAGTGTCTACGTACCGATAATGGGTTGGAATTCTGCAACAACCAGTTTGATGAGTTATGTAAAGCTTCTGGTATAAAAAGGCATAGAACTTGTTCCTACACCCCACAGCAGAATGGGGTTGCAGAGAGGTTGAATAGGACTATCATGGATAAGGTCAGAAGTATGTTGGCTGAGACTGGTTTGGAAAGGAATTATGGGCTGAAGCTACTTCTACTATTGTCTACTTGATAAATAGGTCACCTAATTCGTCTATTGAGTTTAAGGTACCTGAAGAGGTTTGGACTGGTAAGAAATGTGATCTATCACACATCAGAAGGTATGGGTGTTCTGCCTATGTTCACACTATACAGGACAAAACAAGTCCAAGATCTGAAAAAGGTATATTCATTGGCTATCCAAGAGGGACTAAAGGGTATAAGGTAAGGTTTGTAAATGAAGGAAAGACTACTGTTAGTACGAGTGTGGTGTTTCATGAGCAAGAACTCTACAAAGACACACTAACAACATCTACAGAAATTACTCTAGAGGTTGCAAACTCAGGTAAAGTTTCTAAGGACAGTCCTAAGAAAAATGTATCTTTCAGTGACAAACTTATAAGGGGTCCTTCACCATCTGCATCAGACGCAGAGTCATCAGACAGAGGTGAAGAAAGTTCAGAACCAACTAGTCCACAAAGTGAGGATCAGGATCAGGGATCAGACTGGGAACCAGGTACAGGCAGTTCAGAACAGTATGGGTCAAACTCTGAGGACGACTATGTGCCGAGTACAAATGAATACGTTCTAGCCAGAGCCAAGGTTGCTAGAAAAGACAAGAAGAAGCCATCTAGGTTTGATGATGCACATTATGTTGCTTATGCTCTATCAGCAGCTGATGATATTGAGGTTATGGAACCTAAATCTTATACTGAAGCTATGAATAATATGGAGAATAAACTATGGGCTGCAGCTGCTAAAGAGGAAATGGTTTCCCTTTGGAAGAATGGGACTTGGGAACTCATTGAGTGTCCTCCTAATGCAAAATTGGTTGGATGCAAATGGATTTTTAAGCTTAAGGCAGGTATTCCTGGAGTAGAAGATCAAAGGTATAAGGCAAGACTGGTTGCTCAAGGATTCACACAGAAAGAAGGCATTGACTACAATGAGATTTTCTCTCCAGTAGTCAAACACGTTTCAATCCGGATCATGCTATCCCTGGTGGTTAATATGAACTATGAGCTAGAGCAAATGGATGTTAAAACAGCTTTTCTACATGGAAAACTAGAGGAAATGATTCTTATGAGGCAACCTGAAGGTTTTGTCAACAAAGGGGATGAGAATAAGGTCTGTCTTCTAAAGAAATCTTTATATGGATTAAAACAGTCACCTAGACAGTGGAATCTAAGATTTGACACATTCATGAAATCCCAGAAGTTTCACTTAAGCATGGACATCCCCGAGAACATGATCAAGCTGAGCGTGAAGCCTCTGACTGGATTCGATGGGGTCACCACCATGACTATCGGTTCGATCAAGCTGGACGTATATGCCGGTGGAATAACAAAGGCGGTAAAGTTTCTTGTCGTGGATCGACCTACAATATACAACGTGATCATGGGCACTCCCTGGCTAATATCGCTTCGAGCTGTGCCATCAACTTATCATCTATGTTTGAAATTCCCTACTCCGACCGGAGTATTCACCATTCGAGGCGATCAGAAGATGGCTCGAACATGCTTCGTGACCGAGCAACAACTAAGGAGGGTCAGCCTACACATCTCGACGACAGAGTAGTCACATGCTTCAGAGCCATGGAAGGAAGTATCGGAATCAATCATGATCGACCCTGCTAGCCTCGAAAGACACGTTAGCATCGGAGCCGAGCTAATCGATCCAATTCGATCTGAACTAATACAATTTCTAACAGAGAATGCCGAAACCTTCGCATGGACAGTCAATGACATGAAGGGTATAAACCCATCCATCACGAGCCACGAGCTGAACGTCGACCCGACCTTCAAGCCAACCTTCAAGCCAATTAGACAGAAACGACGGAAGCTCGGTTCGGAGAGAGCCAAGGCGGTCAACGAAGAAGTAACAAAACTGCTCGACGCGTGCTCAATCATAGAGGTACACTATCCTGAGTGGTTAGCAAACCCGGTCGTTGTTAAGAAGAAAAACGGAAGCTGGAGGGTCTGTGTGGACTTCACCGACCTAAACAAGGTCTGCCCCAAAGACAGCTATCCCCTCCCTAACATCGATCGAGTCGTCGAAGCAACAACAGGAAACGAACTTTTATCCTTCATGGACGCCTTCTTAGGCTACAATCAAATCGAGATGCATCCGGACGATCGAGAGAAGACCGCGTTCATCACCGAGCGCGGAACATACTACTATCGAGTTATGTCATTCGGTCTGAAGTACGCCGGAGCGACCTACCAGAGGCTCGTGAACAGGATGTTCGCCGACCAGTTCGGTGATACCATGGAGGTTTACATAGATGATATGCTGGTCAAATCAGAAAAGGCAAGCGACCACGTCGGTCATATCAGTATGGAATGAAGCTCAACCCCGCGAAGTGTACGTTCAGAGTGACCTCCGGCGAATTCCATGGATACGACGTGACACAGCGTGGGATCGAAGCGAACCCAAAGCAGATCGCAGCGATAGCCGACCTACTTTCTCCAAGAAACAAAAGAAAGGTTCAACGTCTGACAGGTCGAATCGCGGCCCTGAACCGCTTCATCTCAAGCTCTACCGACCGAAGCCTACCGTTCTATCAGCTCCTCCGAGGCAATAAAACTTTCGCCTGGGACGAGAAGTGCGAATCGGCCATCCAAGAGCTTAAGCAGTACCTGACTACCCCACCGATCCTATCAAAACCCGAGGTCGGAGAGACCCTGTACCTTTACGTATCGATCACCGACGCTGCGGTCAGTGGTGTTCTCATCAAAGAGGATTGAGGCGATTAGAAGCCAATCTTCTACGTTAGCAAAGCGCTCGACGGTGCCGAATTCCGGTACCCTACTCTTGAAAAACTCGCACTAGCCGTCGAAAGCTCCGGCCTTATTTTCAATCGCATACAATCGCGGTCATGTCGACACAGCTGCTACGAGCCATACTACACAGCCCGAGCCAATCAGGATGGATGGTTCGTTGGGCAGTCGAATTGAGCGAGTTCGACATCGAATTTTGAAACAGAACAACGGCCAAATCTCAGGTCTTAGCCGATTTCGTGACAAAACTACCTCCCGGCATCGAATCGGTGGAACGACCCGACCTCTGGAGTCTATAAGTGGATGGTTCGGCTTCCCGACACGGTTCAGAGATCGGAATCCTACTCATATCGCCATCTGGGGACATACTCGAATAGTCTTTTAGACTCGGATTCCGCATCGTAGAACTCGAGGCCGACCCCGAGCCTGCCCCCGAACCGCTCTCGATCCCAGGAGCATCGACATCGAGCACAGACTGGCGCGACAAAATCATCCAGTACATTACCAAGGAGACTCTACCAGAAGACAAATGGGCACCTCGACGCCTCAAGACTCGAAGCGCGCACTATGTCATGCTCGAAGGGAAATTGTTTTGATGGAATGCAGTAGGGGCCCTACTTCAGTGTATCGCGGGGGATGAAATCTACCTAGCCGTTGCTGAGACACACGAAGGAGCCGGAGGAAGCCACTCAGGAGGTCGAACCCTCGCTCTCAAGATAAAGAAGCTTGGATTCTATTGGCCAACGATGCTTGTGGACTGCGCGAACCATGCACGATGCTGCAAAAAATTCCAGAGGCATGGCGCGATGATCAAGTCGCAAACCGAGCCATTAACCACACCAGCCGCCGCCTACCCCTTCATGAGGTGGGCAATGGACATCATCGTCCCCTTCCTCAAGTCGCAGCAAAAGAGGTATGTTATAGTTATCACAGACTACTTCCTCATCTGTCGACACGGGTTACCATACGAGATCATCACCGACAACGGCTCGCAGTTCATCTCTAATACATTTGAAGACTTCTGCGCGAAGTGGATTATCAGGCTCAACAAGTCGACTCCTCGGTACCCACAGGGAAACGGCCAGGCCGAAGCGACCAACAAAGTGATCATCAACGAGTTGAAAAAGCGACTCGATGAGAAAAAGGTCTTTGGGCCGATAAGCTTGATGGCATCATTTTGGCGTTTCACACAACACAAAGGTAGTCGACCGACCGAACCCCCTTTTCTCCGCTTACGGCATCGAGGTTATGGTGCCTGCTGAAGTCAATATAAACAGCCTCCGTAGAAACACGATGCCCTAGAATCCCGAGCTCAACGAGCTCGCGCTCCTCGACACCCTCGACTTCATCAAGCACTCCTTCGCATCTAAAACGACCAGCAACGAGCCGCCCAATACTATAATCAAAAAATACAAGGACAAAGCTTCAGCGAAGGCGATCTCTTGTTGCGCAAAGTCTACGAAAACACTAAGGAGTATCAGGCCGGCAAGCTCGGCGCGAACTGGGAAGGTCCGTACCTAATCTCGAAGGTCGTTCGACCCAGTGTATACGAACTAATGACCCTTAAGCGATACCACTACAATTCGCAACCACTTCCGATGGCATCAACTCCAACACCGCGAGTCTACTAAAAATCGATGCACGACCACCTTATCGTATCGATCTCAAAAAAAAAAAAAAAAAAAAAACCAGGTCGACCTCAAAACTCGATCCGAACTACGAATGGCTTGATCCCATCTCGGGTATGTCAGTCTTTTCGAAGGTCCAGCTATACCTCCAAAAAAAAAAAAAAAAAACCAGGTCGAGCTCAAAACTCAACCTGAACTACGAATGGCTTGATCCCATCTCAGGTACGTAGGCAGCCTTTTCGAAGGTCCAGCTATACCACCAAAACAAAAACAAATCTTTCAGCTCCGTGGTAACATACGATCGAAGCCCTGGCCGCGCCTCGATCATAACAACATAACGCGACACTCACATAGTCGCATCGATTCCCATCGAATCGAAGTCTGGTTGACGTGGAATTCGAAAGTTTTCACGACGATCGACCTGACCTAAAAGCCGGGGCCGGACGTGCACAATTCCTACGAATGCCTACGTAACTAAGCCGGAATCTGCCCGCACAGTTAGCCGCAAGACGGATCACACTTACATAAGCCAAGCCCAGACTCGCATCGTTGGGCTCAACCCTCCATCGAGCATAAAGGTTGCAGCCCGAACTCAAAACACCCGATAACGTGTTCTAACACGCATCAAAAGCCCGAGCCTATAATGGCTCGGCGTCATACAAAACTCTTGGTTCGAACTCGTTAGTTTGACAATTAACGCTAGTTCAACCTATAAGAAAGCAATGTTCAAAAGCTAAAACGGATCGAGCGAAATTCAACACTTGGCAGAAAATATTTCATAGATAAACCCGAGCCTCAATGGCTCGGTAAAGCAGTGTTCTAAACGAATTAAAAATTACATAAACCCGAGCCTCCATGGCTCGGTAAAAGTGTTCGAAACAAAAATAATACTTAAAAAAATTACACAGAAAAATATCCCTATCGATCACACACGATCTAGGAGGCAACTTCAGGTTCTCGCTCTTCAAGGTTCGCGTCGGGTTGAGAAAAAAGAGGTGCGATCGGCTCTCCGGTCGCACCGTCGACGGCATCAGCTACATCAGCCACATCAGCTGCATATGTTGCATCAGTTGCAACAGCTTTTTCGGCCCCATCAGGCTCAGCGACTCCCTCGACCTGATCAAGCCCACCTCGAGCTTATTCGTCCGCTGCCTCCTCGACCTCAGCACGAGTAAGGAAGGAGTCTTCCCAGCTACGGACATTCGACCGTCCACCTCGGTCCGCTCAGCTTCATCATCGGAGCTATCCGACAAAGAGATGTCCAGAGCCACGTTCCGCCTCGGCTCGACCTCTTCATCATCAGATGAGTCTACCGGAAGAGGCGGATGGACGATCTTATCCGCTTCAGCATTGCAAGTCACGAGACGAGCCTTAAGCTTCTCCTTCTTTGCGGCGTCGATCGGAGCTTCATCCTTAGCCGCCTTATCCATTCTCCTGATTGTTCCGACCACTTGGTTGGCAAGCGAAGCGAGGCGATCGACCTCGGTTTGAGCTCTGCTCCTCTCCTCCATAATCTCAAGGCTTCGTCGGAGCTTATCCTTTGCTCTCCTCTTCGCCTCCCCAACGGCTCGAGCCACCGCGTCCTTCGAAGAGCTCTTCAGCTCGGCAACCTCATCCTCAACCCGGGACATCTCTTTCTTCTTGATCTCTTCCGCCTCGGCCAACGCCGAGGTCAAGGCCGCAACCTTCGAGTTCAAGACATCCTCCTTGGCGATCAGGTCACCGTTCATCTGCTCAGAATGGTTGAGCAAGTCCTTCAACTTCGTAACCTCTTGTTCAGCTTTGCATCGAGCCTCCTTTGACCGATTCGACTCAGAGACAAGCTCACCGTTCTGAGTATTGAGATTACGATTCTTCTGATCCGAGGCATACCAAGCATCAGAGAGAAAATTGTAGCCGGCAAGCATCTGCACAAGGAGCGAGTTCAATAGGGATCGATCAGGTTCGATCCGACAAAACTAAAACAGAAATAGATAACTTATCGACACGGCATACATGGCGAACTGCACGTCCGGATTGCTTAGGGAGGCATCGTCCCGAGGAGGGGACAGGAAATTGGGTCCGCCTCGCACACACCGGACGAACTGAAGACATGCCGAGGGGACCTGAGAGATGTGTTTCCCTCCACCTCTAAAGTCGAAGACGAAATCGTGGGGGGATGAGCTCAATCCCTAAGCATCTCCGACTCGAACCATCGCGCCAGTGAATAGATGGTCGAGTTTGACTGGGAGGCCGGTCGTATTGAATCGAGCCACCTTTTCGACTCGATCCCCAGACCCTAGAGCCTCCTGGGCCGACCTCTTCTTCTCTAGAGCAGGCTTAGTTGTCCTCCTCTCCTCCTCGGGTCGCTTCTTCTTCTTTGCCTCGGCCTCCCCCTTTTTTCTTTTCTCCTCCTCCTTTTGCGTCCGTCGTAATGCCTCCTTCTGCTTTTCTCTCTCGAGCCGAGCCGCCTCAGCTCGACGGCTATCAGCAAACAAGCCGCCCGTCATCGTACCTTTCCCTCGACCATGATTGATCGGGGCCTTCTCGGGACGAAGACCCTCTGTTTCGACCACAGGAGCTGCCTCGGGAAGCTCGAGTTCCTCGTCAGAGTCGACCACGTCAAGATTAAATTTAACCACCGGGGCTTCTCGAGCTTGGGATCGAACCGGCTCGGATTTCTTCTTGAGTGGAGTCAAATCCTTCTTCTTATGGCTCGAATCTTTCTTCTTGTTCGAGTCCGAAGGAGGTTCGGGAGAGTGATCCTCTAAAGGAATGTAAAAATCGCCTACAAGCGAATCAAAGGATCAAAAATAGTCTAAAATCTTCAAAGAAGGGGAAGAAAGAACGGTCGAGCCCCTTAACTGACGAAAACCCGAGGATAGCTTCGGTCGATTCGGTACGAGAGGAAGTCGGGCCAATGACGGATGTGGCCCTTGTCTTTCCGAAGAAGTGTGATGACCGAGTCTTTCGGAGTCTTTCTCTTCACCGGTTCGACTGCACGAAGAAGAAGAGATTAAAATCAGTCCAGAAATTCAAAGGCATCATGTTTTCGTTCTTACCAGGACGAAAGTTCCACGCGACTCGAATCGGCCTGCTAAACTCCCTAATCGTTCTCCGACCATCGATGCCGATTCACCTGGCTACTGTGCCCTGACACGAGCTGGTAACCACCTCGAGGGGAGATGTAAAAGCTGCCGGTGTTGCCAGTCGGGCTGAACGAGGAGATCTCCTCGAACTCGTCAATATTCACCACTCCGCCTCGTTCAGCAGCCAGCACTACCACGACCATCACTGCACGAATGGAACCATGCGTCATCTGCGAAACAGCTATCCGACGTCAGTGGCAGTACTGGAGCAACAGCCTCGGAATCAGGAAGCAAAGCCCCCAATTCTTGATGAAACATTCGCACACACACATAAATCCTTTTGGAGGGCTCCAGGGTCGATCGTTCCTCTCGGTATCGAATTGCGATGCCGTCCCAACCACCGGCTGGAGTAAGGGCATAGATCATGCTGGATCTCATGGACGATGCGACATCGTTGCAGTCATCCAGCTTAATCCCATGGCCGAGGCCGGAACCCGGATATTTTGGCGCTGCGGTTCGGAAGTTGATAAGACTTCCTTTGTCACCTCCATAAGTACCCTCATCAGTCTCGACTCGATCGGAGGGGTCAGATCCCTTCGAGTTGCTTCTGGAACGAGCATACGAGGACCCACCGTCGGTCGAGTCCTTGAGCGTCGGTCGAGAGGCGGACGATCCAGTCTTCTGAGGAGGAACAGCCTCGGATCGATGCTCGGGATGTTTGACATCGGGAGACGATGCGTCTGATGATCGTCAATCCGAAGGACCAGCCAGAGGAAAGCCGGTTGGTATGAATGCATCGAGCCGATAATCAGATGTATGTGCAAGGGTAACGTCGGGATAGCGGCGGACCCTTTTTCCGTCCAGCTTCACGGAAGCGCTTGATTCGGAAGACATCACATATAGTCGGAAGAACGATTCAAAGAAATAAGCGGTAGAGCGGTTCGAGAGAATGTTAAAAAAATTCCTTGTTTTTCCTGTCGTCTGCTCGATCTCAAAAGGCGAAAGTGGTCGAGAAATGAGAGAATGTTTGGTATTTATAGACTAAGGCCAGAAGACGAACCGACACCGCCAAGTACCGCGTCTCTCCACCAATTAGAGGCAGCGGGCCTTGATACAAAGCCCAAAAGCCCATCAGAGTTAATTGCCCTTTTAATATCTGCATCCATCACTGATTTTGTGAGTTCTCTATTCATCCTTGCTGAAACCTTACTTTCCATGCCATTTAGTAAAATCTCAGGTGATGGAGGCTTAGCGGATGTAAACAAATCATCAAAATATTTCACTGCAATTACACCTTTCTCGTCTTCCTCAAACTGTTCAACACCATCTGAGTCTAACAAAGAAGAAACCTTATTTTTCTCCTTCAGCCAACCATCTCTCAGAACTCCTTTGGGACCAATATTTTTCTTCTTCACGATGAGATTTTTCCAACTCCAATCTGAGCTCAAACATCTTTGACATGTCATGAGCAAGCTTTGTCGACTCCTCAACAATTTCTCTACATAATTGTTGGATGCGTTTCTTTGAATTAGAAGTGGTATGTTGCTTCCATTTTGATAAAGCCTTACAGCAATATGAAATTCTGTCCGAAACAGACCTATTTCCAGTAAGGTGATGTTGATTCCATCCTCTGTTTACTATTTCCAGAGTCTCTTGTTTTTGTCACCATCGCTTGTCAAAGAAGAAACGACCCCTTTGCTTGTGTTTATTGCTCACAATCTTTGTTATAATAGGTCTGTGATCAGAGTGTAGCCGCAACAAATACTCTGTATGAGCTTTAGGAAATATTCTAAACCATTCAGAGTTACCAAATGCACGATCCAAACGGCATTGAATCCATACGTTTTCTTTCTCACCATTTGAATTTTTCACCTCTCTTACCCCAGCCCATGATAACTTATTTCCTGAGCTTGGTATCTCTTTTATGCGACAATCACGAACAACTGACCGAAAGGGAACAAACGTAGCATTACTTCTCATGGGACCCCCTACCTTTTCATCATTATTCAAAATCTCATTGAAATCTTCAACCAAAAATGAAGCCGCATCTCTTGTCATTCCAATGCTAGTGAGTTTTTCCCATACCAATCTCCTCCTGTTTCGGTGGATCTCCATACACAAACGTCATGAAAAAGTAGTAGATCCTACCGTTACCTTTGTATCAATAACCCGGTTGTCAGAATACAAAATATTCACCAAGTGTGAATCTCTCCAAAATAAAGCCATACCTCCACTAAAATCCACTGGATTCACCAAGAACTGGTGATCATAACCCAACGTTCTCTGAATACCTAATACATGATCACTAGAGTTTTTAGTCTTTATGAGAAACAAAAAAGTCCAGGAAATGTTCATGACACATTTTATCAAGGCGTCAAACCGTCATGGTGTTTCCCAATCCCTGACAGTTCCAACTGAGCGTTGTCATTGAGCATTGGATGGTGGTGGTACCGGGTTTAGCACCCGTAACCATACCCGACTCAAATCCGAATCGATACGGAGATCAAAAGATCAGCTCGAAGAAATGGGCCAGCGAGGATCCATGTGGACGTCTCAGTCTATTAAGGAGTGCTAGCCGACCTCGGCGAATACAAGCAAATTGGATGACTTAACTCGGATAAAAGGAAATACTTAGAATTAGTATAACTTCCTTTTATCTTTTAGGAGATTTTCAATTTATCTTTTAGAGTTATTTCGACCGACTTTGTACTTGTATAAATACTTGATGTATTCCTCCAAAACGAGGACATCTCCTTCAATAAAGAATTCTATACACATCTTTTTACTTGATCTTTTGTTTGTGATTTTACGTTTAAACCTAGTTCCTCTATTCTTTGACCGACATCAGATTGTTGCTCAATCCGGTATCACCAAATTGGCACCGACTAAGGGGACAGATTAGGTTTACTACATAACTTTCACTAGAGAAATCCTAAAAAGATATTCAGAAAAGAAACCTTAGCTCTAGTAGCCGCAACGACATAGCCCGAGAAAGGAAGAACCTTCATGATCATGAAAAATCGTGAAAAAGGCATGCAACCAAGCCAGCCATACGAGGAGCCACAAGCAGAAACAGTCAACCGCTACGAAAATCTAGAGGTAACTTTCTGTGAACAAGATAAGGTGGGTTTGACCTGACCGCACAACGATCCGCTCGTGGTTAGACTTTTGATAGACGATGGCGAAGTCAATCGTATATTAATAGACACCGGTAGCTCTGTGAATCTGTTTTACAAGGAAACCCTACAAAGGAAGGATACTCGCAAACGTATTGACGAGCGGAACCAAACCCTAACGGGATTTACGGGTCGAACGACCCCTACAGTTGAAATAATCTAACAAACGCTCGAAGTTGCCGAGATAAAGCATTACATCGAATTTGATGTCATGGATTCTCCCACCGCGTATAACGCTGTTATGGGAACGCCATGGCTCCACTTGATGAAGGTCGTAGCATCGACCTACCATCAGTGTTTGAAGATCCCGAACTCGTCCGGGATTCATACCGAAAGAGGCAATCAAAGCGAAACTCGTAACTGTTTCATCCTCGAAAGGAAAAACACGACCCGAGCCGCTATGTTCGTACGGACCTCGGAGGAGATAGCAAGGAGTCAGAACAAAGCACCCCATGCTGAAAAGAAGAAAGTGTCGTCGGAACGATAAATCACACAAATCATCGTGGATTTCCAACATCCCGATCAATGTGTGGGAATAGAGTCATAACTAAGCGACTCTATACGAGACAAACTCGTTGAACTTCTAAGAAAGAACGCATCGACTTTTGTGTGGTCCATTAAGGACATGAAGGGGATCGACCCAAAGATAATTTCTCATGAGGTGAATGTGGATCCGTTTCATAGACCGGTTAAGCAGAAGCGGGGGAAACTTGGCCCGGAGAGATCCAAAGCGGTAGACGACAAAGTCGAGCGACTGTTCGATGCTGGATCTATCACCGAGGTAAAATACCCGGAGTGGTTAGCTAATCCGATGGTGGTGAAAAAGGAGAACGGGAAATGGAGAGTCTGTGTATATTTCACATATATCAACAAAGCTTGTCCAAAAGACAACTTTCCGTTACCCCATATCGACAGGCTTGTCGTAGCAACTACCCGTAATGAACTCTTATCATTTACATCGACGATATGATGGTTAAATCGGCGAATGCCGAGGATCATATTGATTATCTTAGTAAGTGTTTTGAAACACTTAATCTGTATGGGATGAAACTAAGTCCTACCAAGTGCACCTTCGCAGTAACTTCGGGAGAATTCCTGGGTTATTTGGTAACAGAAAGAGGGATAGAAGCGAACCCAAAGAAAATATCCGCCGTGTTAGATTTACCTTCTCCCCAAACGTGGAAGGAGGTCCAGAAATCAACCGGACGGATAGCCGCTTTGAATCGATTCATAAGTAGATCGACAGACAAGAGTCTTATGTTCTATCAACTGCTGAGAAAGGCAAGCAAGACCTTTGAATGGTCTGAACAATGCGAAAAATCTTTTTCGGAGCTCAAAGCATACCTCACCTTGCTGCCCGTGCTGGCTAAACCCGAGGCAGGAGAAACCCTGTACTTGTATCTCGCGGTTTCAGCATCGGCCGTCAGGGGAGTCCTGGTGAGAGAAGACCGAGGCGAACAATAGCCCATCTTCTACATCGTAAAGCCCTCAACAACGCAGAGTCAAGATACTAGACAATGGAGAAATTGGCCTTGGCGCTCCTAACATCGGTAAGGAAACTCATGCCATATTTCCAATCCCATACCATCGAGGTATTAACAAATCATCCACTTTGGTCGATTTTGCATAGCCCGACTCACTCAGGTCGATTAACTCGGTGGGTGATCGAACTTAGTGAGTATGATATAATCTATAAAAATAGACCGACTATGAAGTCACAAGTACTAGCAGACTTTATCGTCGAAGTACCTAACGAGCCTTCTACGGAGATTTTAGTAGAAAGCTTGTGGTGGACGCTGCAAGCGGATGGGTCATCATCCCGAGAGGATCATGGATCAGAGTATGTCTCAAATCTCCTACCGGAGAGGTGATACAACAATCATTCCGTCTTGATTTCGCGGCAATAAATAACACCACCGAATACGAAGCTTTGATTGCCGGACTGCGACTAGCAAAGGCGGTAGGAGCTAAGCAAGTTTAGGCTTGCTCGGACTCCCAGCTCGTTACCAGTAAGTTTAGCGGGTCATATGAAGCAAAGGATAACAACATAGACGCTTACCTGAAGGTATTACGCGAGATTACAGACGGGTTTGATAGATTCGAGCTCGTAAAAATTCCCCGCAACGAGAACTCGGCTACAGATGCATTGGCCACAGTGGCCTCGAGCTCGGATATGAGACGATTTATACATGTGGAATGTATAACAAGTCCCAGTATAGATCAAAAACCCATGGTCTATGAGATTATGGATGGTGAAGTGGACGAAGAATCCATCGAAATGGAAGATGATTCCATTCCCTAAGAAGGCTAGAGGACAGAGGTTATAGAATATATAACTGAAGGAAAGCAACCCGAAGATAAATGGGCAGCTCGAAGGTTGAGAACCAGAAGCGCTTATTACACTATCTTGGAAGGGACGCTTTACCAATGGAGTGCATCCCGCTACATGATGAGGTGCATTTTTGGGGAAGAAATTCTCAAAGTCTTGCGATATACTCTTGGGAAGGATGGAGGTAACCACTTCGGAGGGCGATCACTCGCCCTAAAGCTCAAAACGTTTGGCTATTACTGGCTGATAATGTTGGCTGATTGCCAAAAATACGCACAAAAGTGCGTAGCGTGTCAAAAGCACGCACCAAGATTGTTGGCCCCACCAGAAGAGTACACCCCGACAACCGTCGCATATCCGTTCATGTGATGGGCCATGGATGCTGTTGGACCGCTGGTAATGTTACGAGGAAAAAAGAATTATCTAGTGATGACGAATTACTTTACTAAGTGGGTGGAAGCCGAAGCATATCCTCAAATCACAGGACCAGAAGTGGAAAGGTTTATTTGGAAAAACATCATCTGTCGACATGGAGTTCCTTACGAAATCGTAACGGACAATGGTCCGAACCTCGTTTGTGATGTTGTCACAAAATTTTGCGACAGATGGAACATCCGTCTGTCCATAACAACTGTCTCATATCCGCAAGGGAATGGACAGGCCGAGCCAACCAATAAAACGCTGATAGCCGGGATAAAGAAACGCCTACGAGAAAAGAAGGGAGCATGGGCGGATGAACTCCCCAGAGTACTTTGGGCTCATCAAACAAAGCTTTGACGATCGACAGGTCAAACCCCTTTCTTTTTAGCCTATGGAATGGAAGCACTAGCACCCGCCGAAGCCCATATCGACGGCGCTCAAAGGGTCTTGATGACTGAAGATGCCGAGGTGAACGGACAAAGAATTCGTTACCATCTTGATGACCTCGAAGAAGTTCGAGACAACGCCTTGCTGAGGATACAAAATTATCAACAGCTCGCTGCGAAGTATTACAACAAAAGAGTACATTATCGATCTTTCGACGTAGGCGATCTCGTCCTCTGCAACGTTTATAAAAACACTAAAGAGGATAAAGCCGGGAAGCTTGGAATCAAGTGGGAAGGACCGTATCAGGTCTCAAAGGTTGCGAAACCTGTAGTGTACAAACTCCTCGAGATGAATGGAAACGAAATCTAAAATTCTTGGAATGCTTGGAACCTCAAGCGATATTATATTGAAATAATAATAATAATAAAATAAATAAATATATATATATATATATACTCGTTCGAACGAGCCTCTTTGTATTGAACTACGAGTGACTTGATCCTTTCTGTTGAAGAAAGGTCTGTAGGCAGCTTACTTTTTCCGAAAAGTCTAAGTGCAGTTACACATATTAAAAAATATATATCTTTTGGAATAAAGATTCTGGTTGAAACCAAAGACTTGCTTTTAAAAGAATGTTATTGTTCATTAAAAAATCAGTCTGATCAGCTCGAGAATTTAATCTACAGCTTCTTAAAAATAACTTTATACGATCCGTTCGTCTAATATCACACATCAGAACCTTGGCCAGGTATCTGATCAACGCGCTTCTCATAAGTGTCGTGGCAAAATAATCTACAACCTTTTTAAGCTGGAGCCAGGTCCGCACCTCGCGCTTAGAACAACCACGTAAATTACATGCCGGCTTTCGATCGCATATTGAAGTTTCGTCCTAAGGCAAAAGTTGAGCTAAGCCAAAGCACTAGTCCTTGGCACTCTCAGACCCCAAACCAAGCCTGCCTCGTACTTAAGTACAGATTCTAAGAACCATTACCGAGCTCGTAAGCAGCATAGTCTTGGAGGAATCTTACTTCCAATAAGCCTAATTACATAGTTCGCAAACACTGAAGAGTCTTTTGAAAGTAATTTTAGTGACTGAACACCGAGCTCCATAGCTCGCAACCATTTAAGGATCCTTATGAAAGTAATCATTGGGTGTTCTAATAAGCCGATTTCCCATGAGCTCGTGATCATTGAAGTTTCTTAAGAAACGATAAGGTGTTATTAAGGTCAATTTCATACGTCGCAAAAAGTCCAAAATTAAGAATTCGAATCGGATTCTGAGCTTGGAGCTCGAAAATGTCTATTCCTTAAAAAGATTACAAAAGTTCAAAGTGAGCTAAAATCTTTCATAAGATCTTAAACATAAAATTGTTTATTACAAAAGTTCCGAAACGAGGTAGGTCTTACGAAAGATCTTATTATTTTTATTCCTTAAAAGGATTACAAAAAGTTCAAAGCGAGCTAAAATCTTTCATAAAATCTTAAACATAAAATTGTTTATTTCAAAAAGTTCATAGCGAGCTAAAATCTTTCATAAGATCTTAAACATAAAACTGATTATTACAAAAGTTCTGAAGCGAGGTAGGTCTTACGAAAGATCTTATTATTTTTATTCCTGAAAAGGATTACAAAAAGTTCAAAGCGAGCTAAAATCTTTCATAAGATCTTAAACATAAAATTGTTTATTACAAAAAGTTCAGAGCGAGCTAAAATCTTTCATAAGATCTTAAACATAAAATTGTTTATTACAAAATTTCCGAAGCGAGCTAGATCTTTTGAAAGATTTCTTAAAAGACCTAAAAGCTTCGAGGCGAGCTGAAGTCTTGTACGAGATCCAGCAGCGATGTCGCCGTCAACCTGTTGATTGGTAACATAGTAACGGTAGAGATCCTTGTGGACCTCGCTGTCGAAGTAACAACCGCGGCAATAGAAGGGTGTCGAGGTGTTGAGCCCACATAAGGCTTTGGAAGTAACCATTCCAATAGATTGGAAATACCCACTCCAATACTCCTCTGGGAGCCACAACACCTCAATCAGGGATCATTTTTCCCGAGCCTCCGACCAACCACTTCAAAGTCAAACTTTAATTCGGTTGCGATATCCGAATGGGTATCGGATCGGCCGAACAAGCAGAAGCTGGCCATCGGTATGGGAATATGATTCCTGACATGACGGTTTCTAGGGAATACGATCTTTGACATGAGTGAAAACCATGAATTATCGTTTCTTGAGAGTTCTACAATCGATTTAAATCGACCTCTTCGTACGAAGAAACCACTAAGAAAAATTCGCCATTCTTTTTCTGGAATGATGAATGGAAAGCGATTCCACTGCTTGGACCTTTTCTTGCAAGAATAGGAAAAGCCATGTTTGGAAGTGTGTAGGTTCTGAAGAGTTTGGCGTCATATTTATAGCAAAGGGAAAATCTAGGATAAAAAGGAAATGCCTTTAAGAGATTCTCACATGCCGCAAGACCACCCAATCGTGAAGTGTCGCGTGTCAAGTAAGAAGACTTGGTGTAAATATTCCGCAAAAATCGAGCCGGGAATCACAACTTCCTAAGCGCAACTGGCGTGTCGAACGTCACCTTAAAGAGTAAACGGATCTGATCGAGCCACGTGTCAAGGCAAGCTTTTCGAGATCAACTCGAGATATGAGTTGGGTAAATCTTCTTTAGTACGTCTCGGCCTTGCTTATTAAAATAATACTCGCCGAGCTCGGGGGAGACTAGTTGGTGATACCGGGTTTAACACCTGTTACCATACCCGACTCAAATCTGAATCGATACGGAGATCAAAAGATCAGCTCAGAGAAATGGGCCAGCGAGGATCCATGTGGACGTCTGGGCCGTTAAAGAGTGCTAGCCGACCTCGGCAAATACAAGCAAATTGGAAGACTTAGCTCGGATAAAAAGAAATACTTAGAATTAGTATAAATTCTTTTTATCTTTTAGGAGATTTTTCATTTATCTTTTAGGGTTATTTCTACCGACTTTGTTGCTCAATCCAGTATCACCAGATGGTTTCTAGTGAACCATCAAACCCTCATCAGCCTTAGATAATTTGTTTGCTTCCTCTGCTTCAGGACTGAGCTTCCTTTTAATTAATCTATCTCCATCCTTCTGAATTATTGTATCAGCCGTCATAGTCACCTCTGAACTCTCACCAGCATTAATTTGTCTCTTTCGAGACCACATCTGTCTAGTCCTCTTTTCTGTCCCGGTGCCTTTCTCCTCTTGTGAACCTACCTTGAATCCAAAAGAGGCACATGTACCAAACCATCTCCCCTACTACATTCAGACTTAAGAAGGAGTTTTGCTCAATATTCGTACTCAAATTATGATTTAGGATTTAAGGTTTAGTTTGTTGGGTTTAGAGCTTATTATTTAGGGTTTAGGGTTTATGATTTAGAGTTTAGTTTGTTGGATATAGGATTTAGGATTTTGGGTTTAGGGTTTATTATTTGGATTTAGAGTTTCGGATTTGGGGATTTAGAGGTTAGATTCTTATGATTTAATGATTTAATTTAATTGTTTTAATTAGTTTTATTTTTATTAGATATTTAATTATGATTGGCTAATGAGGAGGGAGTGAATAAGGCTGGTTCACCTCTAGAAGTGAATCAAAGAATTGTTCTAAAAAGAAAGAACGATCATTACTATTCTAATTTTCATTAAACCACTAACATGTGTATAGAAGCGAACACCCAATATGTTTATAAAAAAAGAAGCGAAGACCAACACGTTAATTGTCTCAATCGTTGATAAAGCCGTACTCGCAACGGAAAAGTGTGAAAACGTGATTTCTTAGGCTAAACACTAGGGGTGCAGTATTCAACAAGAATTTTGGAGTGATTTGATTTTAATTGAGTTTTTAAATGATTTTGGATGATTTTGAAAATTATTATAATTTTAATTGAAATCTCATAAAATCTCACCTTTCAAAACACATTAAAATCAAATCTCCTAACATCCATTGTTTAAAACATTTCCAATAACACTGGATTTTGAAGTAGTTTTTAAAATCACAAGTTCAATAACACGATTTGAAAAGAGTTTTTAAAACTCATATTTGAATAATAGAAGATTTGTCATTTAAATACAATTCACTCCTATATTACTAATTTAAAATGTATCAAAACGTAGAATTTGTTAGAAGCTATTCCTCTGTCATATATCATTTTCTAGAGTTAGGCTAGATTGTCATTTTATAGAGTTAGGCTAGACTAGATAGTATGCACTATGCACCGATCAGAACACCTATATTGAATTTAATGATTGGCCGGATTGGTCTAGATTCAACCGATTTGTGCAATTCTACCTTGGCTCATCTAACATATGGTTGGTGATACTGAGTTTAGCACTTGGGTCCATGACCCCACCTAAAACTTGGAATTCAAAAAGTATGCAAGGAAGGCCCATTAAGAAAAGTCCAACCCGAAAACATGATTCATTGATCTCGGTTGATCCAAGTAAAAAAAAAGGATCCACTCGAACAATGGAAGTTACTTAAAATTAGGAAATATTTTGTATCTTTTTAGGGTTAATTCGACCGACTAAAGTTTTGTATAAACACTTGATGTAATTCGCCAATAGATTATTCAATAGAGAATTCTACACACAAATTTCTTTCTTGTTTTCCCGAGTTCTTTACTTTAAAACCTAATACTTAAATTGTTTGGATTAAACTTGAATAGCTGACACGATCCGGATTCACCAACATCCAACCGTCCCTTATAACTAATTTCGGTTTAGCATCCTTTATATGTTAGAGCGTTCAACGCCCTGATTATGATCCAAACTCTTTCTTTTACACTTGCCGAACCTAAAAAAACTTCAAACACGTACGCTACTACATATGCATAGACAATTTTAAAATTAAAAAAGAGTAATTGGAACAAAAGAGTGACTAAAAACGCACACATCAATTACAAAATCACAAACTTTTATCTATTGTAAAGAATTAATTAATGAAGATATGTCAAATAGGTTAGTAAATGAGAGAATTTCATGCCAAAATTTATATTTATTGACTAATTATACATAGTAGAAAGTTTTAATTCAAATTTACTTCAAAAGGGATACTTAATTCGAACCCATATTAGTATTCATATGTTGTTAGAAATTTAACCACTTAAAATTTACATTAATTTTCTTTTGTTCCGTAATGCAACCGGTTTAAATAGCAGAAGATACACAAAATAGGATACACAGGCAGCCATTATCCATTATCCATTACTGTAACTGCTTCTCTTCTAAGTTTCTAAGTTTCTAAGTTTATAATTTTTTTTTGCCATATTCTCTTGTCGATTTGTTTTGGGGTCAATGCGATAAAAAAGATGATTAAAGGTATTAAAAAAAAGAAGAAGATAAGATCGTATAACCCTGCGGCTAGGGTCTTTGTACGTACTGCCAAGAAAAACAAGAAAAAGAAAGCATGGACAAAACAAAGAAGAAGATGATCAAATTTTTATTTAAAGATACCCACCCAAAATGGAATAAAGACGCATGAAGCCCAATCACTCATTTTTCTATTCTTCGATACTTATTTTGGCAACAATTTCTCAAATGCAGGTTTCAAAAAAAAAAAAAATTCTCAAATTCTTTATTTTGTCAATTCCCTATGACTCCATCAATTAATTGACAGGGGTATTCTATTGGGGCTTTTCAAGTCCATGTCCAATTCCCCATTAGTATGATATTGTCCGCTTTTCATCCAAATGGCAAAGCCCGCTCGAATTTGTCTTTGGGCTCCTTCCCAAAAAGTATCATATTAATTAGAATTGGACACTACTTATATATTAGACTATTCTTGTCTAAACTTCCGATGTGGGACTTGGATTGATATCCCAACATATTGGAGATGTTTTTTATCAATACATAAATTCCATCTGCCTAGTTATATTAAAAAACTAGGTTTTGGAAAATTTATTTGTAGGTACACAAATTATTATGCTGCAAACCATCTCAAATATAGAAATATCTTCTGAACTACACATATTATTACATAACATATAGTGAAGGAATGGCCGATTCATATCTTTACTCTTGTACACTGTCTCGATACAAACATGTATTTGTAACATGTGCGAATACATACTTGTACCTGTTTTAAATTCAGATTCGTACCCAAACATTTGTATATGTCTTTTTACATACTTTGACCGTAATTTCTTTAATATTATTTTCAGATTGGATACTGAGTGAACAACATTTTGTATAAAAACAAATTGATCAAAACGACGCCGTTTAGGTTAAAACGAATTTGGAAAAATGCTAAAACATCTTCTTCATCGAATCTTTTTGCCTCAATTTAACATCTGCTTTCTCTCAATTATGCATATAATACAATTTTTCCAATTAATTTCTCACAACAACAAAGAAAAAAGTTTCAAAGATGACCCTAAGTTTGAAGATTCATGTACCAAATCCATGAGTTTCAGAGAGGAAATGGAGTAATAAACCTACGCTTCAAGGATTTATAATACAATATGTGGCTTAACAATTCGAATGGTAACTAATTAAAATGACTAGGATGGACTTTGTCAACTATGTAATGGCATATACCGACTTGGCTCTGAATCAACAATGACCCAAGTTCCTTGAAAGAAGAAACTCGGGTCCAACAAACTCCTGGTAGTTTGCTACCCATAGATATCAGACTCGGGGATATGTAAGAAATTCATTGTGGGGTGTAAGAACCCCGTATCTAAGTATAAAACCCTAGCCTCCTTATTTGGCGACCATGGAACGTAAGAAATATCTTCTTAGCGCACCAAAACTTGTTTTACCTCTCTTTTGATATTTAAACTCCTTGTCAGTGAGTGAAAATTCTTTTAACCCTACTTACAATATGGTGAAATCAGAAGATCCATGCCGTGATTTGTGACTAAAGCGGGTTAAAGTCAACCTGTGAAGCACTCTGACGCCAAACTATGCGTAACAAACGCTGCCTGTAGTACGAGGAATAAGTATGAATCATAACAGACTTAACTGTTAGACTAGTGACTTGCAAAATCAGGAGAAATAGAGAAAAAACACTCAAGTGAATCATACCTATCCAAACCCGAGTATCCAGATCCAAAGCGGATACGGAACATAGTACCCGGTATCCGAACCTTGGTAGGTTAATCTCTAAAAATACACCACTATCTACTCTATATAAGGGGTTTGGCTTTATTACTCTATCTCTATAAGTAAATACATATATTCAAATCTTTGACCTATAGTCTTGAACCTTTGAACTTCCGGCTAGTTAGAGCCATTTCACCACCAAAATCTTCTTTATTCTTCTTCTTCTTCTTCATCGGTTCTAATTTGTCTTTTGACCAAAACCTTTATATACTACTCTTTCTATTCTTTGAATCCTTTTCTCCCTCACAACTAAATTTCTTACCTAAAACAGATGATACTATGTGGATCCGCCTTCCTTTCGGATTTGGAGTCACCTTTTCTATACTCGTATTTTCCGACTCTTTTTCTCTTCACAACTCACCATTTTCTTTCTCTCTCCCTTCTCTCTCTTTGTTCTCTATTCTGACTTGAGCGTTGGAGAGTCATCAGAAGCGGATCGCCGCAGTGGTTGTTTGGAATGTGCTAAAACCCTCTAAAACATTTACCATTTAGAAGATGGTTTTCTGAATTACAGTCATGGATAGTTTTTGGCCACTATCGAAGGTTTATATGCCTGACCAATGATTGTGGTACGTAACAACAAATTTACTAAAATTGATTTTTTTTCAAAATATTGTTAAATAAAGGGATTTTTGCTAAATTGACCTAAATTGGAAGGTGTTTTGTCTCACTAACCTTTAGTGAAAGTGTTTTTGTCCCCTTAACCGTAGGAAATTTTGAAATTCAATTTAGCCCTTGGAAATTAATTTTTTTTTTTTTTTTTATGATTTAGCAAAATTCCGAATCTCGTATTTGTAGCTAATTCAAAAAAGAATAGATTTAGAAAGTATTTTAATATTATATTCATATATTGTATTAAAATAATAGATTTCATATAATTCAAAATAATATTTTTATACTATATTCACTCGTTAATAATTCAAAATAATATTTTAATACTATAATTCAATATAATATTTTAATACTATATTCATATAATTCACGTAGCTGATTCAAAAAGTAATAGATTTCGAAAATATTTTTTAAATAATTTATTTGATGAAAGTAGATAATTACGGGATATTAGATCCTAGATTTCAGGAATTTAAACTAACTTTGGTAGAACTTACGTTCAACCAACGGTAAGAATATACACTAACGGTAGATGAATGCAGTAGAATACATATTCTACAAGGCGTAGAAGACAATACGAATGGCAGAAATCAATTTCTACATTTGAGAGTAACGAGACAAATTGTGGAATGTGCTTTCTGTATTATGTAGAAATAGAGTAATTGGCAGAACATAGCCTTCTAGCCGTGGTAGATTTATATTATAGGGTAGAAAATGAAATCTACCGGCAGATTTGACCATGGTAGACGGAAAAAAAAATATTTTTTCAAATATTTTTTTTTATTAAAAAATATTAACATGAATCTATATACCTTCTACATAACGTTTTTGTATTTTTCTTATTTTTAAACATTATAAAATCTATTTATTTTGAATTTTCAATGTTTACTCAAGGGTAATTTAGGAAATTTTTGACAAAAAAGGTGAAAGGTTAGTGGGACAAAACACCTTTCGATTTAGGTTAATTTCCAAAAAATAAAATTTTAGAATCAAACATACCACCCTTAACTTTGTTTTCAGAAATACCAATAACAATTTATGTTTTCCAAAATAACTACAAAAACAAAAAATGATTTTTAATGGTTTGGATGCTTTCCCCAAATCTAAATTCTTTTATTTTTGGTCTAGGGTTTCTAGAATTTAGTTTTTAGGTTAGGGTTAGGATTTTAAAGTTTAAAGTTTAGTTTTTAAAATTTAGTGTTAGTTTTAGTTTTGTGGGTTATTGGAAAACATGTTAGTTGTATTTAAAAAAGAAATTTTGAAAAAATACTAAAATATAGTGAAAATTTTCTTTAAAATATACTAATAGGTATAACTAATGACAAAAAAAAGGTATAACAAAAAATGATTTTTAATGGTTTGGATGCTTTCGAGACAAATCCTACACCCAATTATCTTTGCGTCAAATTCCACTTTGAGAAAGTCCCAATCCCATCGATGATCATCTCTAAGTTTAATTCCATTACACCTTTCGAAAGTTGATTGGTTGGCTCATAGTTTCTCGATTTTATTTAAAGCCACCAAAACTACAGTATGAACTGCATAAGATTCTATACTACATCATGTTTGGGAATCCAATTATTGGTATATTTGTATATTATAATATAACCACCTTTTTTTCTTTTTTGACCGACGACCAAAATTTCGAAACTAGTGAACGACGCCAGAACTAACTAACCTATTTCATCTTCTTCTTTTTGTCGTCAACTAACCTATTTCATCCAAGTATATCTTCTGTCTAATATATTATTAATATGACCATTTGATCCAAAACGAATAATTTTTTTTTTTCGCTAAAACCAAAACTATTAATATTTAACAGCAAAGTTGGTGAATTTATAAAATCTATTAATTGGTATGAGAACTAGGTTCAAAAAATGGGATCTAGAGAAATAAGAATGGACTGCATGTTCAATGTGAGAAAAAGAGTTCAATGTAACATCATGATCGGAATGCGTTTATACCAAGAATTTGTGTGGTCTTTAGATTAAAAAGAGTATTATTTAGATTAATATCTAAATCCCACAATAGAAGATTAGATCAAGATTTTTGATATATATATTGTTGGGGTCGGATTTCACCCGCTGAGCTTCGACATTCAAAGTTATGATTGACGACGAATACGCTTTGAACTACAGAGATTATATGGCCCTTAAGTTGTTCATGTACAAGAAATGACTAAGTCTTTCTCCTTTCCTAAGTCTTCTCCATCCAAGGAGGGAACCTTCTGAGACGTCTCTACTCTCAACAGAAGGCGCTGTGAAGACGACAGAGCCAACAGAAGGCGCTGTGAAGACGATAGAGCCAACAGAAGGCGCTGCGAAGGTCATAGTAGTGTGACACCGATGTGTCTGGACTCTTCGGTGTCTGCCAGAGTACCATCGATGTCCACGCACTTCGGTGTCCGTAAGAACAACGACGAAGGCTCCCTGCATCAAGGCCCAATCACAAAGCCCACATAGGCGCGACCGACACGAAGAAAAAGGCAATCCGAGAAGGTTTAGGAAAGTTGACATTATCAATTAGGAAAAGGCTTAGCCGACTTAGGAAGTTATATATATCAATGTACAAGCCTCTGTAAAAGGCATCCCAAAAACAATAGAAAGCAATAACAAAACCCTATTTCTCTTTGCTCATCGTTTTCTCTTTCGTAGCTTAACATAGAAATATCTGGTTCCTCTCGAAACCCTTACAAATATAATTGTGCGATTTTCAGCATCCACAATTTGGCGCCGACTAAGGAGAACTAGAGAGTTTCTTACACAAAAAAGCTACGTCACACATCAGATCTAAGAAGATGGTTGGCGAAGGAAACAGGCGAAGAAAACACGTCTCGCAGAGTGGACCATAAGAAAGAACCCTCTGTCGAAGCTACTGCTACCAACGTCGCTGCTCAAGGCGACATAACCGAGGTCAAGAGGATGCTAGAGACCCTCCTCAAAGAACAAAAGGAGCAAACCAGTATCAACGAAGCGACCTCGAAGGAGATGAAAGCACTTTCACAGAGAAAACGCGGAAGGCCGGACACCGCAAGACTTAGGGCACGCGTCGACCCTCATCGCCTCGACATCTCAGCACCTCGGACCGATCGAGGAAACCCAGAAGACCACCCGCCATAACCGCCGCATCGGGAAACAAACAAACCTCCCGAACGTGTTGTAGATATCTCAGATGGGGACCAACCAGCTCCTCAGAAGCGTGCACGAACAGAAGCGTGCACGAACAGAAGGTGCAGATGGTTACCGACAAGAACTGCGTGCTCCTGATACTCAAAGCACGTCAGACTCTTCTAAGACATAAATTTTTCAAGACGCCTCGGAGTACACCAACTACTCCAACGAAAAGCAGAACAGGAAGGAGCAAGAACAAAGAGCGCTTAAACGATCCTACACTACACAAATCGCGGAGATGCAGGCTCAGATGGAGCGGTTAGCCTCTGACCTAAAGCGTACCCAGTCACAAATACACCATGGAACTGTGAGGGCTCCTGCCATCGCACAGGTTCTGGAAAAAGTAATGAACATGCTTTTCGACGAACGGATCGTGAGGACTGAAATCTCCAATCCTGGAAGACTCAAATTACCAGTTTTTGAAGGAACTAGAGACCCTTCGGACCATCTGATGGAGTGCGAAGTGGCCTTGGGGAGAGCAAGCTTCAAGGAAGCCGAGAAGGACATCGTCTACTGTAAACTTTTCGTGGAAAGCCTCAAGGGGCCTGCCCTTCAGTGGTTCTACAACCTAGAGAAGAGTTCGATTCACTTTTTCCTCCAGCTTTCCGAGCTGTTTGTGCAGCTTTACAACATCTTCATGGAGCGTAAAATCTACAATTCCGAACTATGGAATAATAAGCAAGGCGATTCCGAGAGTCTTCGATCTTTCATGACAAAATTCAAAAACACGTTGTTAAAGGTTGAAGGTATCAGCAACAAGAAAGCATTAGAAGCCTTACGAGGAGCACTTCGGTGTCCGTCTCCGTTCTGGCAAGAGATGAGTCTCAACACGCCAACAACAATCCAAGATGCCTTCCACAGTGCTGCTGACTTTGCTCGAACATAAGAGAAAGTCCGAGCCAGGAAAGGTGGAAAGACCAAACAAGCAAGCGAACCGGCCCAAGTCGATGTACCGAAGAAGGGCAATCATACCTACGTCCAATACGAAGGAGAATCCGGAGGGGCTTATAACTATCAAATGGAATCATCGAGTCGCGGACGTGGAAGAGGTCGCGGGCGTGGTCGCGGCAGAGGAACCTGAAACAACACCTGGAGAACCTCTCTTCCTCTACATAGCTGTTTCCGAAACAGCTTTCAGTGCTGTGTTAGTATGCGAAGAACGAGGCGAGCAGAAGCTTATCTTCTATGTTAGTAGCCAGTTCAGCGGCGAGTACGCAAGGAAAGACGATCTTATGGAAGCCTATTTGAAGATAGTCAATGACCTTGCCTCAACATTTAAAGAGTTTACACTTACACGAATTCCCCGAGGGGAAAACGTTGACGCAAACGCTTTAGCAAACCTTGCCTATGCTTCAGCTTCCCTAGCAGATCCAGCATTGAGGCGAATTATCCCCGTGGAGTTCATCGAGTTTCCAAGCATTCAACCAGATACGACGCTCGCTATCTCAACATGATCTCAAGTGGTTAAGCAAGCAAAGGCCATTGCTGAATCACTGGAGACAGGAGCCGAAGACATTGAGATGACAGAGGCAACTGAAGGCACAGAGCCCACGCGTCTGCCGGTGACGACGCCTACGATTGGTCGACGAAGACCAGCTAACATCGATGAGGCCCCAGTCACCGACGCCTCTGATGAGGACCCTGCCACCGACAACCTCACACCAGAAAACCTCCCGCTTGTCCCTCATGACCAAGACACTTTTGTCCCAATGGAGACAGACGAAGAACCCGAGTACAGTTACCACAAACCTTGGATGTATTAGATTCGTGCTTACATTGTCAAGGGATAACTGCCTAACAACAAGTGGGCAACCCGCAAGGTACATAAGCAAGCGGCTTGATATGTTCTGCTAGATAGTAACATCTACAGATAGGGGTTCTCCGGCCCTCTACTCACCTGCGTGGAAAGAATAGAAGCAAGACAGGTGATGGAGGAAGTCCACAACGGGTCTTGTGGCAATTATTCAGGAGGAAAAGCCTTGGCAATCAAGATCAAGCGAAATGGCCACTTCTGGCCTACTATTGTAAACGACTACGTGAAGTTTTTAGCCAAGTGCGAAAAGTGTCAACGACATGCTCCAAAGATTCATCAGCCAACAGAGATGCTTTCCTCTGTCACTTCTTCTTATCCATTCATGAGATGGGCCATGGACATTGTTGGACCACTACACGCGTCAAACCAGAACGCTTCTTACTTGTTCTAACATACTATTTTTCAAAATGGGTGGAAGCTGAAGCTTACACAAGTATCAAAGATGCCCAAGTTGAAAGCTTCGTCTGGAGAAACATCATATGTCGTCACAGAGTTCCATTTGAAATCGTTACAGACAACAGTTCGCAATTCATCTCCAACCGGTTCGAGACCTGGTGTGCAAAATGGAAAATTCGACTTAGCAAGTCTACTCCTCGTTACCCTCAAGGTAATGGTCAGGCAGAAGCAATCAACATGACAATTCTCGATGGCCTTAAGAAACGCTTAAATGCTAAGAAGGGGCGCTGGACAGATGAGCTAGAAGGCGTTTTATAGTCCCACCGCACCACTCCCCTTGGTGCAACCAGCGAAACTCCTTTTGCACTTGTATATGGCACTGAATGTGTTATACCATCCAAAATCACTTCTCCTGGACCACGGCGTTGTCTCTTACCAGAACACGAAGAACTCAACAACTCGCTCCTCTTCGATGAATTGGACTTCCTTAACGAAAGCCGTGATCAAGCACTCGTCAGGATAGCCAACAGTCAAAACGCAGCCGCGCAGTATTACAACTCCAGAGTTCGAGAAAGGCGTTTCCGTGAAGGTGACTTGGTCCTGCGCGAAGTCTTCCAGAATATAGCAGAACGGAACGCAGGCAAACTCGGAGCTAACTGGGAAGGATCTTACAAAGTCATTACCATGGTCCGCCCCGGCGTCTATGAGCTCACCACCATGGCTGGCACGCCGATTCTATATTCATGGAAGGTGAAGCACTTGAAGAGGTACTATCACTAGTCCTCTTCTAAGGCTTTTGCCTTAAACTACGAGGCGACTTGATCCCTGCAAAGGGTACGTAGGCAGCTTGTCTCCGGACGAGTTCAGTTGCCTCCTCCATCTAAACGGGGGGGGGGTTGAGTAAGTGCTTTAATGAACTACCGGGCGACTTGATCCATGCAAAGGGTATGTAGGCTGCTTGTCTCCGGACGAGTTTAGTTGCCCTCCTCCGTCAAAAGGGGGGGGAGTGGGGTATGTATACTCGTATACTCCCATTTTTATAAAAAAACTCTTTGCTTCAGACATCAGAGGCTTGATACAAGTCTCATAGACTTTATCAGTAACATCATTTATGGATTATTCAAAGCCTTTTTCAAGCAAGTTCAATCCATAGTCGTTGCTACTGGCCATAGTAACAGTGTGTGAACCTGAGCACAATGACATCCATCTTCGGATCCTAAGCGTGTATATAAGTTCTAATGTTCAGTTCCTGGGCTTTTGACTCCGGCTAATCATTCATTATAATGTTCAGTTTCTAAGCTTTTTGACCTCGGCTGTTCATTCAAGAACCCAATAGCACCGTTGGTAAAAAGCAGCTGCTAATGGTTACTTACGTTTGTAAACCGAATAATCATTCTGAAAACCCAACAACGCGTTGGTCAAGTCAAAAGGTGTGATCGCTTCTGAACAGACGTGTTTGGAAAGCACCACCATTCTTAAAAACCCAACAATAACGTTGGTAGGAAAGGTACGAAAGCGCACTTGCGATTTTGTTACCCTGCATTCATAAACCCAACAAAAACGTTGATACAAACAGCCAAAGGCGTTTCAAGTGTAAACGACCTCCAACATATACTAAAGGCTTGATCAAAAATGAGAATCATGATTTGACAAAGAAAGAAAGGCGAGAAATTAAAGCCGCATTCTTTATCATCTCACATTCGCTACAATGCAAGGTATAACATAAATTCTAGCATGGATACAAACCATTCAACGCTATTACCAAAAGTCATGAGTAACCACGTCCGAAAATCATAGACAAAAGTCATAAAATTGGCTAAGTCTGAAAACAAAAGGATAGAAACAAGAGGGGCATCAGTGATCAAGACTCCTCATCGTCGACCTCATCATCGATCTCGTCGTCGACCTCATCGTCGATCTTGTCGTAAACCTCGTCGTCGACAGCGACCGTCTCAACAGCAGAGGCATAAACCTCGGGGATCTCGAGTACTCCCTGGACACTATCGAGAAGATCGTCGGAACACATCACGAGCGTCGTAGATTGGACGATGTCCTCACGCAACACCTTGATCTCAGTCGTAAGGTCTGGAGGCGTCGGTCCCTGAAGAAGCCCGATGAACTTTAAGTTCGCCTCAACCTCAGCAAGGTTCAACATGCTGTTCTGGGCCTTCCCGCTAATCCCTGCAAGTAACCCAGCAACCTCGTTAACTCGCCCCGCGAAGCCGCGGGCCATCTCGTCTCTGGCCTCAGCAACGGCCTCGCCAATCCTAGTGCTCTGAAGGTCAGTAGCATAACTCAGTTGTGCCTTCAGTGAAGCTATCTCATCCTCGCCCTTGGTACACCTCGACTTGAGCTTTGCCAACTTGGCGTCATAGTCCTTCTTAATCTTCTGCACAGAAAAAGCATCGCGCTCAAGAAACAAGTTCTACTCGGTAAGCTCGTCTAGTCTCGACTGCAAAAATGGCATTGGCCTCTGTGGCCACACGAAGCTCACTATCTTTGAAACAAACATCCTCACCATAGTCACCAACCAGTCGGTCAAAGAGGAGGGAAAGCTGCAAGGAAAGAAAAAATAATGTCAAAACATGCTAAGGCATAAACGAAATATACTAAGTAAGGAAAGAGTTCAATCTCAGAAGCTTTGGACTTCGTTGCCGCATAGGCTTCGTGGAGTTTCGTAGGCTGTCAGCGGAGAGAGCCCATATCTCTACTGGCAAGAGAAAGGGCATTGACCGCGAGACCTCTTCGAAGAGGCGGAGGGTGGACACATATCCTGCAACTATTGTAGACAAAGAGGATAGAAACAAGAGGGGCATCAGTGATCAAGACTCCTCATTGGCCTCATCATCGACCTCGTCATCAATCTCATCGTCGACCTCACCGTCGATCTCGTCGTAAACCTCGTCGTCGACAGCGACCGTCTCAACAGCAGAGGCATAAACCTCGGGGATCTCGAGTACTCCCTGGACACTGTCGAGAAGATCCTCGAACACATCACGAGCGTCATAGATTGGACGATGTCGCTCACGCAATACCGTGATCTCAGTCGGAAGGTCTGGAGGCGTCGGTCCCTGAAGAAGCCCGATGAACTCCAAGTTCGCCTCAACCTCAGCAAGGTTCAACATGCTGTTCTGGGCATTCCCGCTAATCTTTGCAAGTAACCCAGCAACCTCGCTAACTCGCCCCGCGAAGCCGCGGGCCATCTCGTCTCTGGCCTCAGTAACGGCCTCGCCAATCCTAGTGCTCTGAAGGTCACTAGCATAACTCAGCTGTGTCTTCAGTGAAGCTCTCTCATCCTCGCCCTTGGTACACCTCGACTTGAGCTTTGCCAACTTGGCGTCACAGTCCTTCTTAATCTTCTGCACAGAAAAAGCATCGCGCTCAAGAAACAAGTTCTACTCGGTAAGCTCGTCTAGTCTCGACTGCAAAACGGCATTGGCCTATTTGGCCACGCGAAGCTCACTATCTCTGAAAAAAACATCCTCATCATAGTCACCAACCAGTCGGTCAAAGAGGAGGGAAAGCTGCAAGGAAAGGAAAAATAACGTCAAAACATGCTAAGGCATAAGCGAAAGATACTAAGTAAGGAAAGAGTTAAATCTCAGAAGCTTTGGACTTCGTTGCCGCGTAGGCTTCGTCACGAAGCAACCCACTCTCTGAAGCCTCTTTGTCTCACTAGCTGCAGGATATGTGTCCACCCTCCGCCTCTTTAAAGAGGTCTCGCGGTCAATGCCCTTTCTCTTGCCACTAGAGATGTGGGCTCTCTCCGCTGACAGCCTACGAAACTCCACGAGCTCGCCTGGAGTAAGGGAAGGAGGAGAAAGACAATAATTCAAGAATTAGTATAAAACAAGGCTATGGGAAAAACAAAGGAGAAAAAGAAGCTAAGTGTTGGTTACCTCTTCTCTCCCATCTCGTCTTGACAAGGCCAATGTAGTCCGCCTCGACAGTCTTCTTAAAGAGCTCAACAAAGAAGAAACAATCCTCGAAGTGGTCGTCTTTACCCGGAAATGAGTACCATCACAGTCGCGTTGGTAACACTATGCTTGAGTTCATCACTTCGACCGCAAACTCTAAAATCCGTCAAGTAAAACAAGTGCTCGATGCTTATATCGATACCACACTCTCTGCTCAACACGTAGATACCAATGAGATATCTGATACCCCTAGGGTTAATCTGAGCAAGGCAGACGCTGTGTACCGCTAGAAAGCGCATGATGAACCGGGGTAGTGGAAACCAAAGCAGGCACTGAACACGATCTCCTCTGAGATCCCACACTTCAGCAAGGCTAGGAGCAACGAACACGATCTCCTCTGAGATCCCACACTTCTTTCAAAGACGCTGCAAAGACTTCTCATCTGAAAGGGTCAGGGCGGACCTTCACCTTCGCCTTCTTCTTAGCCTTCTTAGCCTTCTTCATATGTTGAACCTCGTTAAGTGTATCCTCATCATCACTCTCATCACTAGAAGCTCGTGAACCAGACGAAGAGGAAGAAGACGATGCTTCGACACGGCCAAATGGAAGGTTAAGGTCTTCATCGTTCAAGAGAATCATGCCATCCAGGACCTCGGTGTCGTCAGCATGTCGGGACCCCGAGCCATCCATATCAGTACCGATGTCTTCGGTCCATGATATCGTGAAAAGTAAAGATGAACAATGCAAATGAATGTCCAACCTAGATATGCTATGAGCTCTAAACCTCAATTAACTAACCACAAGCGCTTGGCGAATTCGATGTAGTAATGAAGGGTCATTCTTCCACAAGGATTAATGATTTTCTTTAGCAATTAGAATGCAAGAAACTAATGAAGCCAGGTGAATCCAATTTCAAGGTGATATGAATTTTACTTAACTAAAATGACAATATGAAAGGATGCAATAAGTAAAATACAAGCTTAAACAATGCAAAACACTAAAATAAAGAAAAGCAATGCATAAATGAAAGTAAAACTAGATAAAAATGCAATTTAGTAAAGGTCAACAAAAGTCAGCGGAAAAGTCAGCAAAAGTCAAACTTGAATAACAATGAGATTAAAGCATGGATCTTGAGTAAAGGTGATTGATTTAGGTTGAAACAAGTTAACATAGTGATGCACAACAACTAAAGATAGCTAATTTCAAAGCTTGAATCCATTTAATCTAGATTAACCCACTTCCATGGTACTAATTCATTTCTTAATCAAAATCTAACACAAACATCCATCTTGCTAAAGATTAACTAAGGATCATTAAGGAAATGTTCATATAAGCTTACTAGGAGCTTTCTCCTCGGCCTTGAAGTCTGACGTATGGGGTTCTCCTCATGTTGTTCGGTGTTACCAGGAGCTTTCTCCTCGGCCTTGAAGTCTGACAGGCTGACGTTGCCTTTCAAAGTGCCTTCAGTCAGTTTGACTATGAGTTGCCGCTCCAACTCCCGACACTTTGCAGCTGAGTGTCCATTTGTCTTGTGGAAGTCGTAGTATAGCTCCTCGTCGTACTCCTTTGGTTCTTCGTAACCCGATGACTTCACTTGGTAGTTATGGACCCCTCCGGATCCTCCTTCGTATTGGATGTAGGTGGGATTTGCAGCGTGAGCTGACTCAATTTCCTGTTCCGCCTTCCCACCATTCCTAGCACCGATTTCTTCTTCGGTTCGAACAAAGTCACCAGCACGGTGCAGAGCGTCTTGGATCGTTGTTGGCGTATTGATACTCATCTCTTGCCTGAACGGAGACAGACACCGAAGCACTCCTCGTAAGGCTTCTAGGGCTGATTTGTTGTTAATACCTTCAACATTTGACAACGTGTTTTTGAATTTGTCATGAAAGGTCTCACCTTGCTTATTGTTCCATAGTTCAGAATCGTAGATTTTCCGTTCCAGTAAGATGTTGTAATGTTGCACGAACAACTCGGAAAGCTGGAGGAAAGTGTGAATCGAATTCTTCTCTAGTTTGTAGAACCATTTAAGGGCAGACTCCTTGAGGCTTTCTACGAACAACTTGCAGTAGACGATGTCTTTTTCGGCTTCCTTGAAGTTTGCTCTCCCCAAGGCCACTTCGAATTCCATCAGATGGTCCGAAGGATCTGTAGTTCCTTCGTAAACTGGTAGTTTGATTCTTCTGAGATCGGAGATTTTAGTCCTCGTGATTCGTTCGTCGAAAGGCGTGTTCCTTGCCTTTTCCAGAACCTGTGCGATCGCAGGAGCCCTCCCAGGTGCATGGTGTATTTGTGATTGGGTACGCTTTAGGTCAGAGGCTACCCGCTTCATCTGAGCCTGCATCTTCGCGAGTTGCGTAGTGTAGGATCGTTCTCGCTCCTTCTTGTTCAGCTTTTCGTTGGAGTAGTTGGTGTACTCCGAGGTGTCTTTCACCACCTCCGTCTTGGAAGAGCCTGATGCGCTTTGAGTGTCAGAGGCACGTGGTTCTTGTCGGCTGCCTACTGCATCTTGTGCTCGTGAGCGCTTTTGGGGAGCTGGTTCATCTCCGTTTGAGATATCCACGACGCGTTCGGGAGACTTGTCTGAATGTCGATGCGGCGGTGGTGGTAGGTCATCTGGGTTTCTCCGAGCGGTCCGAGGCGCTCATAAGTCCTGGCATTGAGGGTCGACGCGCGCCATAAGTCTTGTTGTGTCGGGTCTTCTGCACTTTCTCCGCGAAAGAGCTTTCAGCTCTCTTGAAGTCGCCTCGTTGATCTTGACTTGCTTCTTTTGTTCTGGGAGGAAGGTCTCTAGCATCTTCTTGACCTCGGTTATGTCGCCTTGAGCAGCAACGTTTGTAGCAGTAGCTTCGACTGAGGGTTCTTTTTCTTGGTCGTCTCTGTGAGACGTGTGTTCCTCGCCTGACTTGTTCCCTTCGCCAGCCATCTTCTTAGATCTGATGTGTGTCATAGTTTTTTTGTGTAAGAAACTCTTAGTCGGCGCCAAATTGTGGATGCCAAAAATCGCACAATTAGATTTGTAAGGGTTTCGAGAGGAAGCGGAGATTTCTATGTTAAACTACGAAAGAGAAAACGATGAGCAAAGAGAAAATAGGGTTTGTAACTGCTTTGTATTGCTTTTGTGATAAAAGTTGTGAATGCCTTTTACAAGGGCTTGTACATTGATATATATAGCTCTCTAAGTCGGCTAAGTCTTTCCATAAAGATAATGCTAAATTTCCTAAGTCTTCGCGGATTTTCTTTCCTTTGCTTCGGTTGCGCCTATGTGGATTTCGCAACTGGATTGGGCCTTTAGTGCAAGGAACCTTCTGGAGTCTTTAGCAGACACTTCGACATCGAGATACATCGGCGTTCACACATAGGCGTTCAGACAAATAGGCGTCCAGGCACATCGGCGTTCAGGCACATCGGCGTTCATACACATAGGTGTTGAGACACATAGGTGTCATGCGCCTATGTCAACTGCACCTATGTCAGCTACGCCTATGTCAGCTGCGCCTATGTCAGCTGCGCCTATGTCGACTGCGCCTATGTTGGTTGCGCCTATGTCAGCTCCGCCTATGTCGACTGCGCCTATGTCGACTTTGTAACTGGACCAGGCCTTGATGCAGGAAACCTTCTGGAGCCTTCGTTGTCACTCTGGCAGACACCGAAGTACCTGGACATCGGTGACATTCTGGCAGACACCGAAGTGTCTAGACACATCGGTGTCACTACCCAGTGACACCGATGTCACTGTGTTGTGGTCTTCACAGCACCTTCTGCTGGCTCTGCGATCTTCACTGCGCCTTCTGCTGGCTCTGTGATGTTTCTGACACTGCATTCATGACTTCTGCTGAGAGCAGAGACAGCTCAGAAGGTTCCCTCCTTAGATGGAGAGGACTTAGGAAAGGAGAAAGACTTAGTTATTTCTTATATAGAGACGATTTAGGGGCCGTATAATCTCTGCACGTCAAAGTATATTCGTGGGTGAAATCATAACTTTGAACACCGAAGTTCAGTGGGTGAAATCCGACCCCAACATCTACCCAACCCATATGATTTAAAACTCCTAAATTCGACCCATGATCTTGCAAACTCTTCTTCCTTTTTGGTGATCAAAGCCTTTTGAATCTTCCTTTAACTTTTTCGCTTACTCTAGGGGATTTCTTTACTTCTAGGCTCTTTTTTACTTCAATCCTTTCTCTATGGTTTCCTTTTATACTTTTTCCTACTAGCCCTTTTGGGGTCTAGCTTATAGAGGGGATTTCTATTCTTTAACAAACACTAGAGTCCTTCTTTAAACTTTAACAAACCACACCCTTTTCCTAGAGTGGCTTAACTTATTTCCTTTCTTTGGCTTTCTTTTCATTTATGATCAAACACTCTTTCTTTTGCTCACCAAAACACTCACCAAACCCAACCCATAAGAACAACAAATCCTAAGCTAATATTAATCTTAAAACGAGACTAGCTTTAAATGAAAGCACTTCTTTGTCGTTCCCATTTTCAAGATTTTACTTGCGTATGCATTTTCAAAAAGGAGGCCTCACTCAAGAAAACACATGTACGTTTCAAATAAGGGTCAAGGTTATGCAAGGTAAGGGAAACCAACCTCATTCACATTAGATGTCGTGAATCGGGAAGGCCATTTGGACTAGCAAATAGTGGTAAAAAGGGATAAAGAAAGTCCAAATGTGTATATGGTTACTTGAACAAGCATATCAAGTCTCTAAGCAAGAAATTTAAGTCAATATTAGGTTCAAATTGATAGAATTGGCTTTAAGTCTAAAATGCTTCAACCTAATCACGAGTTTCGAGCGAAGAGATCAAGATGCGAAGAAGAGATTTCTATAATTCACTTAGTAATATCTAACATTATCCTAAAGATCATATTGAAGGCTAAGTCATAAATCACAAAAAAAAGTTTAAAAATATGTTCAATGCAGCCTAGATGATCATACAAATGTATGAAATGCAACTATATGAAAAAATGAAAAACATTTTGATTTTTTTCGAAAATTTTAAATTTTTTAGGGTTTTTCAAGTTTTTTCTCATATTTACAATGCAATGAGATTCAAAATATGATAAAGGAAAACAAAATAACTAAAATGATCATTAACAACGCCTCCCCCGGACTTACTTCTCATCGTCTAGATGAAGAAGCAAACCGAAGAAGGGAGAAAATAGAAAATGAAACTAAAAATGCATAAATGAAATGGTATAAACAAGGGGAATAGTGATACCTTGGACTTTTAGTGATCAAGCGGGGGTGGAGTGAAGGTAAGACGGTGAGGTAAATTGAATCGGAGGGCACGATTGCTTGAAGTTCTTCCAAATTTCGGTGGTAATGGAAGGTAGCAACAAAGTGGCTCGCCATCATCATCGAAGAACCGGTAAATGTAGTGTCCTAACCCAAATGGTCCTCCCAAAGTCTCCTTCTCAACCAAATATTAAACATCAATCAATGGTCTTTCTTGTAAAGCCACGAAATCATTGAGATCGATTCCCATGTGTATGAACAATGGAGTGAACATGCCGCCAAAACATATGCGCGGTGTAGCCGTAGTGGTCAAGCAAAACCGAAACTTCTTCAATTTGGCGAAGAACATCGCGCCAAGCTCGTGTTCATAGTAGTTGTGGTCCATCTCCATAGGTTGACCATCAAAATCATTCAAAGCGGAATGGATTCCCATGTAGAGTAGCTTGAGGTCGTCATTGGTTGGGAAATCGTCGTTTCCTCTTGCGTTGAAAGTGTTGGTCAACAAGTGAAGAACATATCAAACCGTTGGATTCTTGACTCGCGTGATACGATTGGAGACGGCCGTGTAGCTCTCCTCGAGTGCCACATTACGCCAAAGTAGAGTTTCCTTGTGGAACTCCGTTGTTTCTCCAAGTTTCCTCGGTGGAAAACCATAAATGTCGCAAAAATCTCTAAACGTGACCATATACTTCCATCCGTCTATCTTGAAACAAATGAGATAAGTGCCTAGACGATCATCGAACTTGCACACCATTGTGGCTAGGAACTGCTTGGTAAGATCGGGATAAGTAGCGTAGCTCATCGTCGATAACCTACTCAAATGCATTCTTCCTAAAAGATCATCGACCTTGTCTTTGAGTCCACTCCTAGCCAAGAACAATGGACACGCGAACCTAGTAGCCTCGTATGTTGCTTGGCTCAAGATACCAATTTGAATCTCGTCAACACTTGCCGCGAACTTGTCAATTCTAGTAGTCATTGTTGTTAGATTGATCCTACAAAGAAATGTTCCCATATGAGAACCATTTTCCATCCAAAGCACAACTTGTCTAGCCAATCATCAAAAGTTCATCAACAATGTGCATCACATACGGTTAGACAATTGATCAATCAATGCAATAAACAACATCCAATGACTAATCTACTCATTTTTGAACAAATTCTGATTTTTCCATTCCTTAATAAACCTATTTACCAAAGCTCAAATCTTGAACTTGATAAATTTCCAAAATTCTAGTGAACAGTAGGTACCAACAAGGTTTAAATGCAATAGTTGATTAGCAAAACTCATAAATAAACTCAATTTCATCTAAAGATTTCAAATTTAAAGCATTTTTATCATTCAAGAACTTTTAGAGATGATTTAAACTCAAACTCAACCATCAATAGTCCATATTTTCATATGAAATCAACTACCCAAACAATTATAACTCATATTAAACCACAAAGAAACTCAATTCATAACCCAATGATAGTAGATTTCACACGATTCTCATGTATGCATCTCTGAGTTTCAAGAATAATTGAAATGAGTAAAGGAAAGAGAGAATATCTTGTGATAATCAAAGATTATGGTAGAGGAGATCCAAAAGAAATGGTGAATTCAAAGTTCTTTCAAAGCTTGAGAGAGAAAAGTGTTCTTGATTTTGAAAGATTTTGAATTTTCTTTTAGAGAAAGAGTAAAGTGAGAGAGAGATGCTAAAAAATCTTTAAAATATTCAAAATAATTTGAATTTGAAAGAGGAGGGTCTTTGAAATCTGATTTTTAGAGACTAAACCGGTCAAATTGATTGAAAATACTTGAAATAAACCGGTTTAGACCAAAATTGGACCGAGTCAACGGGCAAAAAAAAGAGAGTCAAACCTGGCAGTTGGAGAGCACGTACGGATAGACCAGCAGACCGACTAGTTGGTCGATCCAGAGCTCAAAAATCAGGTAGTGAATTTTTGCGTTTGGAGCCTCGTATGGATCGACCAAGGGACCAACCAGTTGGTCGATCCTTGCTGTTCTTCGAGTTTCTTGGCCTTTTTACCTTCCTAACTTAATTCATTGCTCCTCTTATCACCTTTCCTTGAGTCCTACACCTGAATCAATCTCCGAAAAGTACTAAACATAAATGTAAAGCATAAGATGTATGTACAAAGGATACCATGGGAATGCCTCCCAAATGCGCTTGTTTTACGTCTTTAAGCTTGACGGTTGATGAATGCACTAGTTGGAGATCAATGGAGAACCATCAATCTTGCTTGGTTCCCAATCCTCCAAATCAATGTCAAAGGCTTCCTTCATTGTTTTCTTACACTTGTCAATCTCATCTCGGTTCATATCGGTGGGAAAAACTATCTTAGCTTTATAGAAGCTTCCAAGCTCGCCATTCCAAACGGCTTTGCACTCGAGTTCTTCACCGATTCTCTCCATAGGCTCTAGTGTGAGCTTTTCTCTAGCCTTTTCCTTGGACATCTCGGAGCTCTTACGATCGGCTCCATTTGGCTTGTTAGTTACAACCATAGACGTTTCTTTAATTACTTTAAACATCGACCCAATACCGCCACCATCAAACAAATCTAAGCTCTTCTTGTAATCATCTGGCTTGGGAGCTTGTTTCACAACTTTCTTGATCTCTTCACTAGTCTCTAGACTCATCATTTCTTCTTTAACATCTTCACTAGAGACCATACCACAAATACCAATCTCAATTAGCTCAATATCGTAGTAAGTGTAAGGATCCATATTTATCAATAGAGCTTTCATGTGGAGAACAGTCTAGACTAGCTCCGGTGGTAGCCAAGAAAGGCGTACCATGTATAAGTGGAAGCAACTTAGCCATCTCCATTTCCATAACCATAAGATCCGTCGGTGTAATGCAATTACCGATTTTCAAAGGATAATCTTCAACAACCCCAAGTGGTTGCTTGCATGTTGCATCTCCAAAGATGAGAGAGCATGGAGTCTTCTTGAGCTTTGTAATTTCTAGATGATCCATCATTTCTCGAGAAATCACGTTAACGTTCGAACCGGAGTCACACAACGCATCATTGATCTTCAAGTCTCCAAGTGTGCAAGTAATCGTAAACTTTTTGGGGTTAAACTTCTTCTCAAGGTTTTTGGTTTATCTCTTTCCCCTTTAGCTTGATACTTCATCATGACCTCTCTAACCTTTCCTTGGTTAGCTAACACATCCGTGATAAGATCTCGCTCTTTAGCTATTCGCTTGTAGTCGTCTTACTTTTGAAACTTAATGCCAATATCCTCCATATCCTTCTTGTAACTAGCTAAGATCCTCTTAACCGCCTTAGTGAAATCCGGTCTTGGAAGGTCTACCTTAGGCTTGTGTTGCCTTTCTTCATAGGTTGGAGTTCCCATAGCTCTTTTCTAACTAACTTAATCCTTCTTGAGTGTTCCTTCTTCACAATAACATTCACTTCTTGAGGAGGCTATAATAGGCTAGCCAATCCTTCTAAGTAAAGCTCATCTTCCTCATAATCTTCCTTAGTCAAAGGTCCATACCTCGATCTCCATCCTTTATCTTCTTCTAAGATCACCACATTGCAAATGTTGCTTCTAGGATTAGACTCGGGTTTACCCGGTAGAATACCGCTTGATGCCTTTGAGCTTGAAGCGAATTGTGCTAGTTGCACATCAATAGTCTTAACATGGGAAGCTAAACTTGTAATCTTGTCATCCAACTCTTGATACATCCCATCAATCCTAGAGTTTACCTCATGGAACCTCTTTGCAATATCCGTGTTACTCTTGATTTGTCCATCCAAAACGCGTTGAACCAACGCCTTGAGCTCTTGGTCTTAAGAAGCGGGTTGGGTAGAGGTAGTAGCTTGATTGGTAGGAGCAACTTGATTAGAGAAATATTGTTGCTTAGGGACAAAAGCTTGTTGGGGAACAAATCCTTGAACTTGTTGTGGGATAAAAGCTTGTTGTTTAGGTGGATAGATTTGGTCTTCGGGATTCTCCACATTGGTGTTTCTATAAGACAATTTAGGGTGAGTCCTATAGTTGGAGTTGAATCCTTTTTGATAGTGCCCTTGACCTTGAATGTAGCTAATCTCTTCATGTCCTTCTTGGACTCCTTCAACAACTACTTCTTGATTTCCATCAAAATCTCCAACATAATGGACTTGCTTCATGATAGCTAAAATAAGCTTGTCTAGCTTATCACTCATCTCCTTGATCCTTTGATCTTCACTCTTGAGCTCATTCTTAGGTTCCTTGTATGATCTATCATACTCCCTATTGTAGCTTTGATTGCTTTGAGCTAGATTCTCAATGAGCTCTTCTTCTTTTTCTATAGTCAAGCTTCCAAAGTCTTCATTACTTGCTATGCTTAGAGCTAAGTATTACTTCTCTTCAATCCCTCTATGAAAGATTCGAAGTAGAGCTTCCATATGAACTCCATGGTGAGGACAAGACCTAGTGTAACCCTTCAATCTTTCCCAAGCTTCATAGAGGGCTTCGTTTGGACCTTGTTTGAAGCCAGTGATATCGTTTCTAATTCTCGCGGTGCGTTGATTGGAGAAGAATTTGGCCAAGAACCACTTTTTACACTCTTCCCAAGTAGTGATGGAAGATGTAACTACACTCTTCTCCCATTGACTAGCTTTGTCTCCCAAAGAGAATGGAAACAAAGTAAGCTTCACTACATCTTCGGAAATGCCATTTATCTTCACCGTTCCGCATAATCTATCGAAGTTATCAAGATGTTCAATTGGCTGCTCCAAGGGTAAACCGAAGAAATGGTTGTTTTGCACCATGTTGATCAAACTCGATTTGATCTCCTAATTGTTGTTAGCACAAGGTGGTGGGCGAATACCGGTTCTCGTTCCATTGGTGAGTGGTTCGTTGAAATCTCCAATCCTCATTTCTTCTCTACGAGCATGAACGGGTACTCTATTACCATTACCATCCACATTTCTTCTAACTTCTTCAACTTGGCGATTATCGCCATACCATTACCAACGTTAGCTTCCATTGCTAAACGTTTTCTTTCCTTTCTTGCTAGTCTAGCTTGCTTCTCAACTTGGCTAATGTCAATACGTAGATCAAAGTTGTCTAAACTTTTGCTTCTTGTTACCATGCACCTACAAACCAAGCAAGACCAAGAGACAAACAAGATAGATTGAATACCAAACAAAAATAAAACCTAGTCTACAAAAGATTCCAAATCTAAATGCTAAAAACGAAATTAATCAATCAATCCCCGGCAACGGCGCCAAAAACTTGATAGCGTGAAAAGTAGAGATGAACAATGCAAATGAATGTCGAACCTAGATATGATATGAGCTCTAAACCTCAATTAACTAACCACAAGCGCATGGCGAATTCGATGTAATAATCAAGGGTCATTCTTCCACAAGGATTAATGATTTTCTTTAGCAATTAGAATGCAAGAAACTAATGAAGCTAGGTGAATCCAATTTCAAGGTGATATGGTTTTTACTTAACTAAAATGACAATATGAAATGATGCAATAAGTAAAATGCAAGCTTAAACAATGCAAAACACTAAAATAAAGAAAAGCAATGCATAAATGAAAGTAAACTAGATAAAAATGCAATTTAGTAAAGGTCAACAAAAGTCAAATGGAAAAGTCAACAAATGTCAAACTTGAATAACAATGAGATTAAAGCATGGATCTTGAGTAAAGTTGATTGATTTAGGTTGAAATAAGTTAACATAGTGATGCACAACAACTAAAGATAGCTAGTTTCAAAGCATGAATCCATTTAATCTAGATTAACCCACTTTCATGGTACTAATCCATTCCTTAATCAAAATCTAACACAAACTTTCATCTTGCTAAAGATTAACTAAGGATCATTAAGGAAATGTTCATATAAGCTTACTAAACCCCTTAGACATCAACTTCCATTGGCTAAGATGAGTAAAGCATGATTAAAGTTCTTCTAGACATTTTCACGAACACCTTCCGGGCATGAAAAGATCATGATCTAGATTTGGGGTAATTACTTCATAATCTAGCATTAAAAGCTCTTTAATCAATAAAATATTAAAGACTAACAACCTAGCATCACCTATATAGCTTGAATAAACCTTAATCTTCTCTACCCAAGATCCATTAAGGATACTACTCACTAATCATAATCAAAACACAAAAAACATGAATTAAATGATGCATAATGAAAAGCTTAAAGTAAATAAACAAGATTTAACTTTACTAAAACATAAAAGGTGAAGACTAAAGCTTAGGGTTTTTAATCATAAGAGGAGTACTTATAGAGAAATAGAAGTGTACCTGGGTCAAACCCGGTTAAACAGAAAAGTTGCACCATGAGAGGCTTCATGGACCACGAGCCAAAAATCGAGAAGTTGATTTTGGAGCTCGGGACCTCCTATGGATCGGCCAGGAGACCGAGTTCTAGCCGATCCATAGGCCTTCTCGATCTTCACTATCTTATTCTTGATTCTTCTCTCCACTTGTTCCACAATTGATCAAAAGCTCCATTTGTACCTAAAATGGACAAAATATGCATGCAAATACTAGAAAACGAGAACTTGGACTCTAGACTCGATAAAATCTAAAAGGAACGAATTATGCAACAAAGCATGTAAAAACCTAAGCTAAATACCTCAAAATCTATCTAAAATGTATGCTAAGAAAGGGCAATTTATGCACTTATCAGTCCACATCGGGTCCCCTTCTTTACCTAACACATCGGTACCCGGAGATCGGATTGCACCGTCGACAATGGGCCTCATCGAGTCAACAATACCCGCAACAGACGAAACAAGGACTTCGGTGGACCGGGACGTCGGGTCCCCGAGCTCGCATGCAAATGGCCTCGGATCCTCGACGTGTTGGGTGTATCCCGTTTGGTCCCCATCCACATTGATACCCCTCGGGTCATCGGTACGTAATGAGGACTGGACATCAGGGCGAGCATTCAAGCCCATCGGATCCTCGTCATCGTCGGATCTCCGAGACGGCATCAACGAGTCTTCGGGGTTTGGGGCTTCGACAAGGACGTTACCTCAGCCAACGACGAGGACAAGCCCATCGGGAGCACGACCGTCCGAGCCGAGCTCGACACTGTCGGTTCTCTGGGAGTCGGTGTTGGGTCCGCCGGTCGGTTTGTTTCTCATCGGGTCCGCAAACCAAATCCACCTACATCAAGACAAATCAAATATCAAAATCCAAGGAATTTTGAACATTCAACCAAGATCAAAGGTTCCACATCTTCTAAAAATCAAATCAAAAAGAGTTCAACAATCTACTCAATCTAAAGCTTGATTCATCAACAACAATCAAGATCTAACTCAAAGATTTTTCAAGATCCAACAACCACCAAGGCTTGTTCATCTTCAAAAAAAAACAAGGAGGTTTCTTGAAATCCATGAACCAAATTCAAGCTCTAATCTAATGGGTGCTCAATAATCTACTCAATTCAGGATTCAATTCACCAACAATCAAAGCTTAGACAACACCCCAAGCTAGATTCATTTACAATCAAACTTGTTCTTGAATCTAATAAGGGATTGTCCCAAAATCAAAGAATGAATCTACTTGAGAGGATAAGAGCTTGGAAGTAAAAAAATGGAGAAGCTCACCAAAAAGAAGAGAGAAGCCGTCGGTGTGGTTAGAAAAGTCGATGACGTCGGCGGCCAGAATCTCGCCGGCGGTGACCGGAGAAGTAGGTGGCGGCGCCGGAGAGATGGAGAAGAAAAAGAGTTCAAAACCCTAGAGAAAATGTGTGGAGGAGAAAAGAAGAGAAAGTAAAAAAAAAATCTTATCCCTTTCAAAAAAGGAAAGCTTCTATGTCTTTTTTTTTACCCATCTCATTGACGGGTCCCGGAATCTTTAGTGACATTATTACTCTCGGAATTCGTTTTCCCGTTGCAAAATACATCGTTGGCAACAACAAATGCAACGCCGAGTCTTAAAATCTCCAGAAAGAAAAAAAAAACTTTTCTGCAAGCTTCAGCATGCAAATAGTGAAGTCTTCAAATCTTCAGCAAGGTCTTAAAACCCTCAGTGCAAAAACGATTGTCAACAGCAAAAGCTATCAGCTCTTCCAAACAGAGCGTGAAGTAAACCTTCAAAGAACGAAAGCGTAGCGTTTGCAGCGTTATCGACACTAACGACTCAAGCCTACATCATCATGCTAGCAGCGACATCATAACTTTGAACATCAAAACTTCGATACCCAAGGATCCTTAACTCGACTATTATCACTAACACTACCAAGCTGGGGGGCTAACTATTGGGGTCGGATTTCACCCGCTGAGCTTCGACGTTCAAAGTTATGATTGACGACGAATACACTTTGAACTACAGAGATTATATGGCCCCTAAATTGTTCATGTACAAGAAATGACTAAGTCTTTCTCCTTTCCTAAGTCTTCTCCATCCAAGGAGGGAACCTTCTGAGACGTCTCTACTCTCAGCAGGAGGCGCTGTGAAAACCACAAAGCCAACAGAAGGCGATGTGAAGACGACAGAGCCAACAGAAGGCGCTGCGAAGGTCACAGCAGTGTGACACCGATGTCACTAGCAGTGACACCGATGTGTCTGGACACTTTGATGTCTGCCAGAGTGCCACCGATGTCCAGGCACTTCAGTGTCCATCAGAACGACGACAAAGGCTCCAGAAGGTTCCCTGCATCAAGACCCGGTCACGAAGCCCACATACGCGCGACCGACACAAAGAAAAAGGCAATCCGAGAAGGTTTAGGAAAGTTGACATTATCTTTTAAGAAAAGGCTTAGCCGACTTAGGAGGTTATATATATCAATGTACAAGCCTTTGTAAAAGGCATCCGCAACTTTGTTCACAAAAGCAATAGAAAGCAATAACAAAATCATATTTTTCTTTGCTCATCGTTTTCTCTTTCGTACCTTAACATAGAAATCTCTGCTTCCTCTTGAAACTCTTACAAATCTAATTACAGTATAACCTCTATAAATTAATATTCGATAAATTAATACCTCGCTAAATTAATAGAATTTTCAAGTCCCAAATTAAATTTTCGACCCAATTAATCTTTCGATAAATTAATATTTCGCTAAATTAATAAAATATCTTGGTCCCAACGTTATTAATTTATAGAGGTTTTACTGTATGCGATTTCCGACATCCATATATATATATATACCAAACTTCAATTAGTACGAGACTTTTGGAAATTAGTCCATTTACTAATTCATACGAGGTTGGCCACTTGATCTAAAACATGCAATACCGTATTGATGGTTTGCAGAATCCAACAACTAACCTATATAAAACATATTGAAACATATCCAACACACACAAGGTTGAAATACCATCTGAATGATGTGATATATCCAATTCAAGTGGTTTGTGATCACACGTCTTCAACCATGTCCAATTTTAGTCTACGAAACTTTTGACGATACGTCTTTGTTTGTAAACTTAGATATTTCAGTTAAATGACTGGTTTGGAAACCCAAGCCTAAATAATTTGTTTTTAGAAAGGAAACTAAACCAAGACTAGCTCGCAGTTTGACTATATATGTTTGATAAGTAAAATTACTAAACTATCTAACAAAAACTGGATTCATCTAGAATATTTGAAAAACAAGAAAAATTAAATGATACACTAGAGAACCGGATTCAAGTAATTTTGTGCCAGAAAAACATGGTTTCAAGTGAAAGTTGAAGCAAGCATACAAGTCTTATCACTTTGACAAGTTGAGATTCCGTAGATGTTGGAAGTTGGAACTAAGTCTATCTAGAGCCTTCAAAGCTATATTCCACGGAATTCTCCTTCACATTAAAGGTCCATCTTCATCAATTGTTTTTAAATAAATTTCTAAAACTATATTAAAATGTAAATACTATTATAATATTATATAAAACATAACAAAATAATAAAATATAACGAGAGTCTCTCAAGAGTTGAGAGATCCAGCTCAAAATATCTCATTTGAGATACTCATAATATTTAGTTATGATTTTAGATAAATCTCTAAAATCGTAGCAAAACAACTCAAACATGGGCATAGATACCCGTTACCCGTCCTTTACCTGTTACCCAGTTCGTATACGTTTCCAAGAAAAGAATACCTATGACATTTAAGTCGGGCAAAGGGTACGATAATGCAATTACCCGTGGGTAAGAGTAGGGTATCGGGTATCACTTTTTTTCATCTACCCGTCCCGTTACCCGACTTTTATATGATCATTACTCGATTTGCTACATATCCTATAAATACTCGTATTTTACACCACTTTTATTTGAAATTTGTAATTTTATATCTTTTTAATTATATGTTGTCAATGTTTTCAAATTGTATTTTCCAACCATCCAACTTTCTATTCAAGTATATAACAAAATCTTAATGGTAGAAGCTTTGGCGGTGCATGATACTCTAATATATGCGGCCAACGAAAGTCTCCATCACTTCCGAGCAACTTCAAATTCAAAACCATAATGGTCAATACAAAAACCCGAACCATGAAAATTAACATGATATTATCTCCTTAGATTCTCTATAGATTTAGAGGCTAAACAATATCGAGCTTGATGCTCTGGTAAAAGCTGTCATCAACTTTACTTTTGTTAATTCGAATTATGTACCGGTTAACCCCAGATTTATACCGGTTTAATAAAATTTGGTCTTTTTGTAATGATTTTTTTTACTTTTTGGCTATATTAACGTCTATCGATAAATTATATTGTAATCATCTGGATAAGGATAATTTTTTTCTGATACCCGTTAGGGTCGGATCGGGTCACGGGTACTCCAAATATCAGGGTACCCGTCTTCTGTCAGGCCTAATTATACTTGTGCTTATATTATATCCAACCAGTTATATTTGGAACAAAAGACAATGAACTTGGGTACACATATCGCGCACGTACTGTTACAGCCTTGTCTAATCACGGATAATGTATTGCAAGATATACCTTTATTAATTCCTTTTATTATATATATATATATATAGTATAATTAATAGTATATAAATATAGGTTATTGTAGAGATGATAAGATCGCATGTGCGCACTGTTTGGGTTGACCAAAACCACAAGTCTATCGACAACATACATGCATCTCTAAGAGCAATTCAAACTATTTTTTATTTTAAATCTGAACTATTTTGATCGTGTATTTTTATACAGAAACTTTACATTTGACCGAGGACAAAAAAAATTGACGACAAAAAAAAAACTGTACATTTGATTTATTAACTCGAATTAAAATATAAATAAACTTTTAATATGAACTATTTTTGTATACCAAAAACGACAATAATCTAAATGGGGCTAAGTCAACGTTAAGTTGACAATTACATAGATCAAAAAGGATTAAAAAATTGGCAATTTACATGAACTATCTTAAACGAGCATTTTTTTTCCAATACAAATTATGGAGTTTATAAAAACAAGAAGTCAGTTTTATATTGACTCTATTTAAGTGAAATTTAATAATATCTTATACATTCTTCTATTCGAAAGCATATGTTTCTCTCTCACGTAGAAATCTAGCTAGAATGCACAATTTACAAAGCGTCCGAGAACTCGTCGTTAATCCAAAATTTATTTGGTAGCTTAACTTTTTTTTTTCTTGTAAGATCGTACTCCCTCCGTTACAAATTACTTGTTATTCTAGGTGTTTTCACACAAATTAAGAAAATAATTAAATTTTCTGTTTTACCCCTAATTAACACATTATTTTGTTTGATAGAAGTAATTATTAAGCTGAAAGTTAAGGGTAAAAGATGGAAAAACAATAATAAATCTGCATTGGAAATATAGAACGACAAGGAATATGAAACAAAAAATAAAGTCTAGAATGACAACTAATATGCAACAGAGACAGTAATACTTAACTCTAACCCTTAAAATAATAAACTTTAACATAACATAATTAATACAAGCATAAATGATATTTTATTTTAAATGTAATATTTTCTATACAAAAATTCAATGTGTTATTTTTGAAAAGTGTTATTTCAAAAATGGCATTTCCAAAAAAATTGTCTAGATGAATTTTTTTTATATGACATAATTATGAAATAGTAGTGATGAATCGTAATTAATTGATTTTATTAAATTATTATTAGTTTCAAGTTATAAAATATCGTTTAGTGTAAAATGGAATATAGTTCTTGTTAAATATTATTTCTTAAATTGTATGAAAATATAGAAAAATTCTGTTTTGATAGAATCTAGAAGAAGTATTTAGTTAAATTTGTTTGTACATACGACCAAAGAAAATAAATGGAGTTAGTGGGGAATAGTGGAATGAAGAGAAAGGAATGGGAGATAGGGTTGGGGAAAGTAAAAAAGAATAAGGAAGAAGCTATGGGGGAAGCGACAAGTAAGAGGATGCTTTCCTCAAAGAGAAATGAAAAGATGAGGATAACTCACTATTTATCTCGGATTCTTTGTTCCCTTTTTACCTTTTTTTCATTCTTCTATTTATTCTCCTTGCATCCATCATCCAAGATCAACTATCCTAGTCTTTTTGTTTTTGTTTTTAAAGTTGTTCTTTCAACTTAGCTTTTCTAAATGTACATGCAGTTCTACTGAATGTTGAATGTGTGAAATATATAGTTCATAAAATAACATGGACAAATTAATGAGTATCATCCAAAATATAAGGAAAGAAACCCAAGACAGTCAACCCCATTTACTCGACACCCAGATGTTTCAAGGGAAACTGTATGACAAGACAATAAACTGGTAGAGTCAAACTGTCGAACTACTTTTTTTGTTTTCCTTTGTTAATTGGTAGCAAAAAAATGGTGACAGAGATATTAAGTATGATTGGCTAGGACATAGGAACATAGCTGTTAATTAAGTACGGTAGAAGTCTATAGATTTGTTTCTTTATGTCTCCTTAAATTTGTTTTCTTTTGGAAGAAAACATGTTCGTAAACCCCTAAATTATGTTATCCTCCGAAAAAGAGCAAACCACGAATAAAAAGAAAACATATGGCTGTAGGACAATGAGTTTCAATTTTGAGTTAGGCCCACCTCAAGCTCAAAAAGTTTGATAAGAGAAAAATTTGGTTGGAGAAAACTTCAGTGATGAAAAATATTGTCATGAGTAAATTTTGTTATAGTTGAAATGTACGATAAATTTGGATTAGTATATAACAACTTGTGGTATAAGAAAATGCATCTTATAAAAAATTTAAACTCATAGAAAAAAACTAATACTTCCTCCATTGCATATTAGTTATCATTTTAAGTGATTTCACGTCAATTAAAAAAACATTTAAAAATTCTGTTTTACCCCTAATTAATGTGTTTTTCATTTGATATATGTAATTAATAAGTTAAAAGAATTAGATAAAAATGGAAAATCAGTCATAAATTTGCATTGAAAATGTAAAATGACAACTAATTTAATACAGAAAAAGCGTAGAATGACAACTAATATGAAACGGTTTGAGAACAATTGAAATGAAATAACTTTTTTACAAAGATTCATGGAAAAAAGGTCCACATTCCATATAAAATACTGAAAACTAGACGCTATCTCTAGTAGTAGTCATCAAACGAGAGTTTAAACACCATTTCACGCTAATGATCCAATTTAACTCGATCTCACTGTTCTTCTCCTGAAATATGACTAAACCATAATTCTCAATCATATCTTTTCTCGCTGCCAACTTGGCTTGATTTTTGGCTCCTAGTCGTAACAAACAATTCTCAGAACATGAATAACCATGAATAATATTGGGTGTTATTTGCATTAAATTAGTAATAATTATTAACCTTTAACACTTGATTTGGTTTTTGTAAGTTTTGAAGGTTTATCCATGACACTTAATTGGAGTTTATATGAAAAAAAAAATTGAAATAACAAAATGAAAGAAAATGAAATTAGATTTATTAAAAACACTAATTTAATATGTTTGATAAAATTATAAACGTTTATTACAATCCATAAAAACAAAAAGAAACATAAAATCGATTATTGTCAAACCGAAATGATAAACAAACATTTAAAACCATGATCAAGAACTTTCTTAACTCGGCTCTATCGTTGAGCTCTGACATTTTTTTCCCAAATATGCTAAACCAAATAAGCTTTCAATCATTCATGTATTTTTTTCTCACGAAGAATAGCTCGATTGGCCATCATATTGTTGATATTTGTAGGTGTCGCCGAAGAAAAAACGTAGTCCGTTGGTGAAAGCACGCTCTCTTCTCCTTGTGTGAATGATGATATATCTTCTTGAGTGCCTAGGTCTCGTTCGTCTTCTACTATCATATTGTGCAATATAATACATGCTTTCATTATTTTCCCTATTTTTTCCTTATCGCAACTAAGAGCCGGGTTTCTGACAATGGGGAATCGAGCTTGTAACACTCCAAAAGCACGCTCGACATCTTTTCTGACAGATTCTTGAGTAGTAGCAAATAATGATGCTTTCGGGCCTTGTGGCTGAGAAAACGATTGGATGAAAGTTGCCCATTTCGGATAAATACCATATGTGAGATAGTACGCCATATGGTATTCGTTACCATTGACATAGTAATTGACCTTTGGAGCTCGCCCTTCTAATATATCATCAAAAACTGGTGAGCGATCAAGAACATTGAGATCGTTACAAGTACCTGGAGCTCCAAAAAATGCGTGTAACACCCCAGATTCTAGAAATGTTTGGTGCATTGTCTGAGAATATGTGGTGCATGCGGAGAGGCTTAAAAGAATTGATTTGACTACCTATGTCACCAAAGTGCACTTATCTTTTCGGTCACTTGTCTTGAGAGAACTCCAGAGTTAAGCGTGCTTGAGCTGGAGCAATCGAGGGATGGGTGACCTACTGGGAAGTCATTTCCAGTACCGGGCGAGTGAGGCCAAAACTCGGGGAAAGATCGCGTGGTGATTGCAGGGTCAGTAAACATGCATTTCTAGCCTCCCGGACTAACGCACCGACCGCCAGAGAAGTCTCGGGCCTGCGGGCCGAGAAGTTTCGGCTTGCGAGCCGAAAGTGGGCGTAGGGCCCACGGCAGGGCGGTCGGGGCGTTATAAGTGGTATCAGAGACGAACCTTGACGAGTGTGGGTATGACACTGTCAGGGTAACGGTCTTGGTACGCAACGAGGACGTTGCGCGCTGTGAGAGGGGGTGATTGTAACACCCCAGATTCTAGAAATGTTTGGTGCATTGTCTGAGAATATGTGGTGCATGCGGAGAGGCTTAAAAGAATTGATTTGACTACCTATGTCACCAAAGTGCACTTATCTTTTCGGTCACTTGTCTTGAGAGAACTCCAGAGTTAAGCGTGCTTGAGCTGGAGCAATCGAGGGATGGGTGACCTACTGGGAAGTCATTTCCAGTACCGGGCGAGTGAGGCCAAAACTCGGGGAAAGATCGCGTGGTGATTGCAGGGTCAGTAAACATGCATTTCTAGCCTCCCGGACTAACGCACCGACCGCCAGAGAAGTCTCGGGCCTGCGGGCCGAGAAGTTTCGGCTTGCGAGCCGAAAGTGGGCGTAGGGCCCACGGCAGGGCGGTCGGGGCGTTATAATGCGTGCCAGATCAAGAGATCTTCTGAAGCGACTGCCTCTAAAACGATTGTAAGTTTTCCATGTCCACGTGAATATTGTCCATGCCACGCCGTGGGACAATTCTTCCACTCCCAATGCATACAATCAATGCTTCCTATCATGCCAGGAAAGGCCCAAGTCTCTCCAAGTTGTAGTAATCGTTGGAGATCCTGTTGAGTAGGCCTTCTGAGGTACTCATCTTGAAATAAAGTCACAATTCCATCCGCAAAATAGTCTAAGCATTTTGAGGCAGTTGTTGCACCGATTCGGAGGTACTCATCCATCGCATCAGCTGAAAGACCATATGCCATTCTTCGAATTACGGCTGTACATTTGCCTACGGCAGAGTGGCCGAACCTTTCGGTAGCATCTTGTCTTTGTTGAAAGTATGGTACCTCATTGGAGAGTCTTTCAACAATACGCATGAACAATGGCATGTGCATTCTAAAACGTCGTTGAAATTTATCAGCAAGGTAAACTGGATGATCATTAAAATAATCATTCCATAATCTATCATGACCATCTTCGCGTCTTCTTTCGATGTTAATTCGTTTTTTCCTTGGTTTTTTGGGCGCTTCTTCTTCAGTGCAATCATCTAGACAATTTTGAATAGCCGTTTCAAAAAATTGATTGAATTGATCATCACAAATTTGATCAAAATTGTCTTGAGAATTAGGAGTATGAGGATGGTAAGACATATTTTGATCTTTTGGGTAATTTAGAAGAAAATGGAGAAAGTGATTTAGAGTCAAATGAGCAAGTTTGTGAGTTGTTTAGAGTAAAAGTGATTAAGAATAAAGTTTGATAACAGAAAGTTTCGGACTTGTTTAGAGTAAAGAAGCAAGTAAAGAAAAGTGAAGAAGAGTTTGCGAGTTCTAGTAGAAGTATTTCACAAGTTTATATAGCATAGGAACATCAAAATACAACCACAAATCTTACATATTACCAAATGTCTTACATCCACATATTACAAAATAAAGACAACAACATGAAAACAACAACAAAAAGACAACAACTTGTGAAGCTTGATGAGACAAATAGTCATAACTTGTGAAGCTACACGACACAACTTGTCAACTTGCCTCTTCCGTAAAGACCAAACATCAATCTTCACTTGTGAGCTTGCCTCTTCCGAATGACCAAACATCAATCTTCTCCAACCTCCTGTCCATTTTCTCCTACACACAACAATGAAAATGTAGATGAAATCCACAAAGACACAAGTTATCATAAAACCATAAAATCAATAATGAACCATAAATCAAAAACAAGTTATCACAGAAAAACATCAATCAAAAACAAGCAATGGCAAAAAACAAGTTTCAGTTTCATAACTTACTTATATGTTTTAACACCTTAGTCATGAGAGTGTTCTTCAACTCAACTTCCATCTCTGTTAGAACTCCGGGTTTGGCTAGGAGACCCTCAAGGACTTTCTTGTTCGAAAGTCGTTCTTTAGCTAGATTATCCTTGTCCCTGATCTCCCATACTTGTTCTAGCACCTTCAGTGAAGTACTCTCCTTTGTTTCCTCACCACTAACCTTAGTTCTCTTCTTCTCTTTCATCTTTGCTGACTTAACACCTAACGGTCTGACCTGTGTTTCATCTTTGTCATTGAGCTTAGATTTTTTGGAGCTTTCTCCATTGATACTACTGAAAAATGTACACCACTTCTGATCAGTGTGGACCAAGTGCCAAGCGTGTTCCGAGATAAACTTAGCTTTCTGATCAGCATAGTACAAATCATATGCCAAAGCCATTAAATCGTCGTTGCCACTCTTTTTGTTACGCGTCACATAGTCAAGGCAGCCACAGAACTTGCTTACAGTCTCACTCAGTTTCCTCCATTTCTTCTTACATACATTGGCATTCCTCCTTGGCAGATTGGCCACATCAGGACATGAAGCATAATAGGCTGCAACTCTGTACCCACAATTGGATCTTTGGAGGTGTTAAGCCAAGCACTAACGAGTGCTTTCTCTTCAAGGATCTTCCATCTCTTCTTTGGTCCATTACGTTTATGTAAAAGTGATTGGTTAGAAGGAGAATTTGTTTGGGTGTAAGGGGAATGTGTTTCTGAATAAAGGGAATGTGTTTCAGAATAAAGAGAATCTGTTTGGTTATTAGGGGAATCTATTAGTGAAATGGTTTCTAAAGAGATGATAGGTGTTTGGCTGTTCAAAAGATCAGTGAAACTGAGGTTGTTTGCATGGTTTTGTGGGTGAGTAAAATCGATATTCATTTTTCAGATTGAGTTTATGTGTTCTACTCCACAGAGTATGGAGTGAGTAAGAACAACACATCTCATTATATAAAGAAGCTAATCTGAGTTAATTCACTTCATTTAATTTAATGACTAATGTCTCCATCACCATGAATATCAAACAAGTTGATATTTCTTTACTTTTGATTAGATTGCTTAAGTTAATTCACTTCTTTAAATTTAACCGTCATGGTATTTATCACAACATACAACAGAGAAACAACCACCAACCATGACAGATTACTCTTTTATTTTAGTTCAGTTTTTATTATTTACTTAACAATTTCATTTTGTATTGTAATTACAATTTGAACAACCTTGTACTCATACTTCAAACATACAATAATCTAAGCTTTACAAAATCAAATCAGATCAATATCAAATGCTTATACCATTTTCATCAAATTAAGTACCAATGAATTCAATATCAGTTTTCATCACTCACTTTGACTAATATCTCCATCACCATTAAATCGGGTTGGGTTTACATTGTATTAGTAACTTTCACACAACAAAGACACAACCACCAGAAAGACACAACCAACTACTTACTTCACTTCATTTAATTTTACTTTGATCAGATTTAACACAACAAAGACACAACCACCACACCATCACATATAACTCCTAATTACTAGACTCAACAAACAACAATGGAAACTAAAGAAAGAAGAGCTTTATCTTCAATACCGATTAATGTCTTCTCACCATTAATATGAAACAAGTTGTAGTTGTCTTACTTTGAGTTTTGTACCAATTTTCACAATTTTAATCATATTAATTTACCAATTTTCAACAGTTTTCACAATTTTCATCAGATTAAGAAACTAACAACAAAAACAAAAGTTCTATGCACAACAACAACTCAATACTCATCAACTATAGTTTTTAGAGACAAAGAACACTAACCTCAACTGCTACAATGAAGAAGAGATCCGCCTACACTGGTTTGTCTTCACATTTCCTAACCCCATCGCAGCTTCAAAGATCCTCAGACCATGGTCCATACACAAAGAAGAGATAAGAAGTTAATAACAAACAAATACAGTTATAAACCATTACGGGCTACACTGTTATGATGCAGAGCTAGCATTTGTTCAGCAGCAGAAGCATCCTCACTAAGAAGAGTTAATTCATCTCTAACGTAACTAGATTGTGACTTTATTTGAGTGTCAAGTCTTGTTCCAATTAGATTTTCACAAACCTCTGGCAACTCTACAGTGAGTCCGGAACTTCCAACGGTTGTTTCTTTTGTAGATTTACGATCACTACCTTGGTCCTGCTGCTTCTGCTTCTCGTAACTCTCAGTGATCTCTTTAATGGCACGGACAAAGTCTGAACCTTTGGCATGCCGTTTTATCAAAAGTGATTGCTTCTTCTCCTCCGTAAATGATTCAACATCAGCAGGATTACAGAAAGCTCTGCACATACACCAAAAATTAGTACTAATTGCAGATGCTGACATAATGAACATTTCACTAATCTAGAGGGAAGACCAGAAAGCACGCACAATTTACAACCTTAAATTCACTCAATCAATTAAATTTTAGAAGTGGGCAGCTGTTCTAAAATTCTCTCATCATAACCAACAATCCATCACTGTTCACTAACCGTGGGAATGAATGATGCAACAAAAAGAACATTCACTAAATGTTGATGCTAATCTGCAAAGTAAATGATAAAATAGTTTTCAGAGAATTCAACATACATGGTTTAAGTAAGATAAATAATAACAAGAGTCACCATCCAATAGATGTGGAGGGCTGGAAGCCCAATCCTAAAGTACACCATATATTATCAACAATAAGCAATGTTGCCAACTATCTGGAAATAACTAATTCCACTAAATTATCATTAACTCAAGTGAATCCATAAGTCTAATCCAGGAATGATTCTGATTCTAAACAAGATCCTGCCTTAGCTAGACAAAGTTATAAGTTTGTGGTGTTTGTTAGAGTAAACACAACCAGAGGAACCAATCAACGAGTTCTAATATCATAACCAGTGGAGATCACATCAAAAGGAACCCTCTGACAAACAAAGGAACCAATGAACGAGTACATATCATATCAATAGCAAGTAGAGACTAATCTAGAGAGACATGCAATAGGACTGAAGAACACTTACCACTACAGACGCCGTTCCAAACACCACCAGTGAAGAAAACCTAAACACGAGAGAGAGATAGATCGATTTCATCAGTATACAACGACTAAAATAACAGATACAATAACGAGAGAGAGAGAGAGAGATCGATTTCATCAGTTGACTTACCAACGACGATTCATCTCCAGGTACTGAGATCAATCAATCATACGAGGATCAATGAGAAGAAGATAAGAATTGACGATCATGAAAATATAACGCAACCCTCAATCAATCGAGATCTACATCTATCTTTTCGGAGGATCTAAATCTAGATCTATATCTAGGGTTTTCAAGAAACACGGTGAGAGAGAGACGGAAAGTGAAGGGGATAGAAGAATCGAGACGGGAGACGACGACGGCGAGAACAAGGCGACGACGATCGTAGACTCGCCGTCGATATCGCCAAAAAAATTGCCTCAGAGCAGAGACGCGAGAGAGAAAAGTTGTGTTTCGAGAAAGAAGTGTGAGATTTCGTTTCGACCCCAACAAAAAAACTCGGTTCAATCACAGCCTGCCACGTGGTCTTCTTAAGGCTAAATAACACTGTTCTTTTGGATTAATGCTCTAACCCGATTCTTTTGCAAACATAACAAAAATAAACATGAACAATGTTTAGCCTCTAATAAACCCAATATAACACCTGCGATATTCATGCTCTCAGTAAAGCAATACTTTTTCAGTAAATATATTAAAACTTTAACCCAACTTGACTTTTGTTGTCTTAACTGAAACTATATTGAAGCCATCGTCTCACTGATGACCTCATGGTCTTATGGTCTGATGGTCTCATGGATAGACTACAAAATATTGGTTTTGTTTATCATGGCTGGCAGAGCTGACAATTACTTTACATCTCCGGTAGGTATTTACAGACAATTGATAAATCCATTAAAAATCTCACTTTGGTAATTCCACATTCACGGACTCTTTTGTCATTTTGGTTCTCTCTTTAACTAGGCTAGGCGGTATCATTTTATCAGGGTACGTACTCTTACTTTATCTTATATATAAGTTTTTCTTCATAAACTCAAACCAAATTTGATTACTTTATCCAGTTTCGCCGTAGGATTTTCGATGAGTAATAACAATTCAATGTATAATGTCTGTATTTTCCTTCAAATAAAATTTTGATGTCTACAACAGTTTTTGTTTACCTTTTTAATTTTTTTTAGTAAACTATGAAATTTTCTTTGAATCTACTTCAACATAAATTTTGGGCCCGGCCTAAATAATACTCATGATAAATGCTACTTTTCAAATACCAGTTTAAAAAATGCCATATTTTATTTTATTTTAAATATCATTAATGTTAATTTAGGTTAACTATGTTTTGTTAGGGTTTAGGGTTTGTCAGGGTAAAAATCATTCTTAAAGTTAAAAATATTAATCAAGGTTTAAGGTTTAAAAAATCTTTAATTTGTGGAATTTTAAAATTAGTATTTCTTTTGACAAGAAAAAAAAAGAAAAGTAGCATTTCTCTCGAGTATTTGAAAAATGATATTTTTGAAACTCTGATTTATGTTTGGCTAAACTAATTTTTTGGTTAGCGTTTCGGGGTTATGAGATGTCAAAACACTTTTTAGAAGTTTAGAATTTGAGGCTTTTTTGTTTAAAAATTATTCCAAACAATAATTCTATTTTTTTACATATCTCCTAAATATTATTAGGGAGGTGATTTTTTCAAAATTGCTTATGTGTCTCACTCACTTTCAAAGTTATGCAAAATAAAAGTTATGTCAAATGTGACATGGCTAATTAGAAACATTGACTCATTCTACTTACCCATTAACAAAAATCAGAGTTAATTGTAAACTTCAAATATATTTTTTTGTCACGAACGCACTCCTTCCTATTGAGTATAAGAATACATGAGCATCATTTAACCAATGTGGAATAGAAGTGCTAACATAGTAAACTTCAAATATTATATAGAGGGAAATGCAAACACTTTGATGAACAAAATTTCAATATGAACATTTTTATAAGTTTACGTAAAATTACAAAAAAATAATGTTTAATCCAAATGCCCAAATTTACTATTGAATAAAATAAAGAACAATATTGATCTATTGGAGAAAAATAATATTTTGATTAAAATGTAAACACAAGCCCAAATTAAACTATACAAACTTATCCATAGTAGATTAAGAGAAAACATTTATATTATTATTTACAAATAATTCACATTGCTTTAACCAAAAGGAAATTTTAAAAATGACAAATTTAAATTACCTTTTTGCAAAAGTTATAAACCAATTGTCCATTTTCGAAAATGACACAAATTAAAAAAAAGCCTTAAACCATAGAATTTTAAACTTGTGAAAAGGTTATGACCCTAACAAACCCTAAACCCTAACATAAAATAATTAACCCAAATAGAAATGATCTTTCGAGTAAATGATATTTCAAAACATGGTATTTTTGTAAAGATTTTCAAAGTGTGGAATTTTTGAAAAGTGACATTTGGGTTGTGGTATTTTGCAAAATTTCTTTTAACCAAATGGATATTGAACACAATTAATCATAATTTTTTTTTTTTAATTTATTAGATATTTTAACAAATAAATAATATTTAGATACTAATTTAAAAATTAAATTTATTTGAGAAAAATCGTTTGATCAAAACTTAAATATGAATCGAAACCATATTATCGCCACTATATGCTTTGTTTTAGGTGTTATTATTCATAAAAAAAAAATCAAAAATGCTCTTAAAGACAAAAAATGAACCAGAAAACAAATTATAACATTATTGGCAATTGTTAACCTTACAAGATTAATCCGCGTATAACGCTGGGAGTCATCGAAATAAAAGTAAAATAAATACACCTCTGTAATTCATCCGCAATGATAATATATATTTTCATATCCATTTGTAAATTTTCTACAATTTATTTTTGAACCCGAATCCGTCATTTTTAAGTTTTCGTCCGTATGCCTTCAGCAACAATTCACGCTTTACCTAAATTTATTTTGTACCATGAATTGGCTAATGAGACACATATACCGATTCATTTGTCTAATTAGTTGCCTAAATTAGAGAACTAACTGTATTTAGTCTAAATGAAAACTATATATGGAAGACAAATAACGTTTACCGCTCTATATGGTGGTGTGCCTCGACCAATTTGAGATAATTGATATACTGTAGCCCTAAATAGGATTGAGAATGAACATTCACAGGGAATAATATATTTTTCCAACCACTTTTTTTTCCACTCTAGGATAGGACTTTAAGGCCGTATCTACCAAAGTAACCAATTATTTACTATATTATTCCAAACTTGTTGAAGCAAAAAGAACATGCAGGAGTGGAGAAATCTTCTCGCTGTTCTCTATGCGTCTATAAATAGTGGCTTCAAGAAATCTCATCATCTCATCAACAATCCTTTTGGTACTTCTCTATATTATTCCATATATCTATATCATATAATTCTCCTATATATTGCCCTACAGAAAAAACATGGTTAAGTAACTACAAGAAATCAAGGATCATCATCAATTATAGTTTTCTTTCTTCAAAAATTCTTGATTTTCAGAAGAGTTTGTTTTATGTTCTTTTTAATCGTCCATATACTTCTAATCGAAATTTGATTGTTTTTCTTTTTATAAGCATTGATAGTGTTGACAGAAGATAGAGAGCACAGATGATAAGATATAATTCAGAGCAGTCTATTTATATCTTACTCCTTTGTGCTCTCTAGCCTTCTGTCATCATCTTCTATTTGCTTAACTAATTTTTTTTTAAATATAATTATTTTCTATATGAGTACCCATATAAAGATGTTACATTTTCTATTAATTACAATATTTATTTTCATAAGGGGATAGTTCCGAATTGAAACCTTGATGATGCCTAAGATATGTACACAAAGTAAGAGTTTTTTGTCATTTAAATTTTTATTTTTATTATAAAAAAGAACTACATCGATTTGTATAAATGATAATTTTAGTTTTGTTACATGGTCAATCTTTTATCCATTATAACAAACAACTCAACTACAATACATGCTCTTGGTTAATAATAAAAATATTGAGTGAAACACACATGAATACTGAAATGGCCAAAACACCAATTATCACAACTTTTATATGTTCGGAGCCGGTAATAAAAAAGGTTTTTGTTACCACTTATGTCATATATGGTTTTTTAATGGATATAGGTCGAGAAATATTTAAGGCTAATCGGTTCAGTAAATATAAAGAGAAAACTAAAATTAACAAAAATCCTTAAATCTAAGATTTGAGATTTTGTCAGCCCATTTTAGGTAGTTTAATTTTGTTATGGTTATTAAACCAGTTAACCCAAATATTTATGACTATATGCGAAATATGAAATAAGTTAATTTTTCTACTTATTCGTTTATAACAATTTTCTAATGCACCTATATTAAAAGGGTTGGCCTATAGTTTAACTTTCAATTGTCTTTTATATATACTAGTTCTTCAAGCTTAGATTAGAAACAAAATTTTACATTTACTACTATTAAATAATTGTTATAAACTCATTTAATGGATACCTATTAGAGGCTCATATTCTATAATATTCCTAAATCCTCCTATATATACTTTGTACTTATCATGGAATAATACAATACAATTCTCTCTTTCTTTTCTTTACTACAACACGTTATCAACACGAGTTCTAATTAGCTGAGTAAACCCTAGCCACTAAATAAAATCCTAGCCGTCTAAACCCAAAATCTTATCACCTAAGCAAACCCTAAATCAACGATACCTCTTGTTTCCACCGATGTCCATGTTTCTCTCCACCGTCTACGATCTATATGTTATTGTTGTCGATTGAAACATCTCCGCTGAAATCTTAGTCCATGATGCAGGTCCGTTTCTGATTTCCGAAAGAATCAATCTTCGTTACTTATCGAGATAAGTACTCTTTATACTTTATTATAATCGCATCATGATCATGTTTATACGTTGAGAGAATTAAGATGATTCGGTCTTTGATAATTAATCATGTTTTAATCTTTATTTATTATCACGTGGCATTAACAAGTCATTGCATCAATAAGGATTATCCACAATTGGTTTTTTTTTAGAACAAATTGATTTCATGTGGTATTTAATTTTTTTTTAATTTATGCAACTAATGAGACCACACCTTCTCTAAATTTTTTTTTATAAAAAAACTCATGAGTTTATACCCACTGGTTTTGTCGGTGATGCACATAGGCTTTTAGTTAAGCAAACCTTATAAGCTCTTTATTGTTATATACTGTTACATGGGTTTAATAAGAAATTTATTCGTAATTGGTTCACTAATGTTCATGTCGTTTATGTGTGGAGCAGAAATCGGTTTCACAAAGTATTTAGAGATTCTTGACGAAATTATCTCCTCCATATGAGCAACGTGAACTATTTCAATGTACGGAACATTAATCTCGCTGCACTTCTCCTTATTAAGATAAGTACTGTCTATCTATTATGTTTAATTTTTATACATGGTCGCATAAAGTTTGATTAGCCAATTATGATGGTAATTAAGACTTATACTTAGTCTTGAATGAATAAGATGATCACAATAGTATCTTTGTTCATCGTGAGATTCATTTCGAGATGACAAAATTTCACCAATTATGATGGTATTAATAAGACTACTTAGTCTTAAATGAATAAGATGATTACAATAATATCTTTGTTCATCGTGAGATTAAATTCGAGATGGATGAACCTGAAGTTTCATCATCTCAAGGGAAAAAATAGAAAATCTCACAAAAAGCTTAAGTGACAAATCCAGAAGATTGTGATAACTGTTTGAGTATGATCTCGAGTGAGAGAATTAGAAAATCTTACATAGACCATAAGTAACAAATCCAGAAGATTATGATCATTGTTTGATGATTATGAAAGTTCACTTTTCAAGTGACATATCCAGAAGATTATGTTCACTGCTTGACTATAAAGATTTACATGTTAGTCAGAGCAATTCTTAAAGGAAAGGTATGATCACCATAATGTGATATTTCCTAAAGCCTAAAATGATTGGTTGACATACTTAAACTTAATTTCATGCAAGTAATGTTGTCATGCGGACACAATTTGTGAAAAGAGATTTAAGGAGTTTTCAAAACTTATATCTTATCTCATTAAGGCTGAACAAAATTATGAGCTATTGCTAAAATCAAAAATCATGTAGTGGTTGTTAAACTTCATTCCCTAAAACGAATGTGATATCATATAACAAGAAAAAAAAAAAAACACCAATAGTGTTTGTCAAAGAAATTGTTTGTAAATGTGAAAGTGGATATGAATGTGGTCATGGTCAAGATCAAGATCGAGATCGAAGAGTCTCTATCATGAACTCATATTTTCACCAGAAGTGAGATAATAGAGATGATAATAAGTCAAAGATATTTGAATCATCTAAAAATGAAAGAAACTAGTGAGAGTATAATACAAGATAGTATAAAGCTTACTGAATGCTCCAGAATAGCATATATATGAATGCTCCAGAAGAGCATGGATATTATTGCATATGGAAATGTATTTGACATATTTATGCATTTATTCTCATAAGTTAGAAAGATCTATGATAGAACACATGTCCCGAGTAGGGAATGTTATTGATTCTTAAAAGGGATTCAATATAAAATTGATAAAATCAGTGTTATCATCCCGAAGGGGAGAGTTAAAGAATCCCACATACCATAATAAGTGAAACATCCATAAGATTATGATCACACTAAAACTAAGTAAATGAATCCATAAGATTCATAAGATTATGTTCATACGAATCCTTTAAAACATAAATTCATGAGATTTTTAGAAAAAATCATGTTGAGACAATAAGTAAAGGAAATATAAACACCTTTAAAATTATAATATTTCCCAAAAGCAAAAGTATTTTCGTGAAACTACTTGTATTTTTTAATACACAAAGATTCGTAGAATGGAGAATAGTAAACCAGAAATTTACGAAATATATTTTTATTTGGCATAAATCGGTTAGACCATTACGATTCAATAGCGATGCAAAAAGTAATAAATCTAAACAATCATTGAAGAACCATAAGATTCTTCACAATGATTTGTCATGTGTTGTTTTTTCATCGATAAATTAATATATGATTTTCATGAGGCTAATAGAATTAGACTCTATGAATTTTCTAGAATGTTGAAATGTTGCAGGGCTGATCACCCATCTTGCATCTTAATAATTCTAGTGAATTTATGAGCCTTTGATTATTACTTCATATCTATTGGGATAAATGTTGAACATCTTTTAGCATAAACATACATCAAATGCAACAACATTAATTCGTATTATGCCAATGAATAATAAATAGGTGTCCCCTATTGTAATTGGTTTTGGGTCATAACCAGTTATTTTCCATCTAGGATTTTGGATGTACAATACACATTCCAGTTGCTCCACCACAAAGCTATAAGATGGATCCTCCAATAAGGATGGGAATATATGTTGGATATAAATCTCCGTTGACATCTTTAAAAGATTTAGGTAAGGCTTGATTTGTAGAGTGTAATAAGTCAGTCTTTCCAATATTACGGGACAAAATAAACAGCTGGAAAAGAAAATAAGCTGGAATGAATTATCATTGATCCTCAGACTAAAGAATATGAATTAGAAGTCCAAAAGGATAATTCATTTCCAAAGCTTATAACATTAATTGCCATATGCTTTTGATGACTCATATAGAGTGATAAAGTCACATTCCAGCTGTAATGCTCCAAACAGCTGTAATGCTCCAAATAAAATGGATGTCCCAAAAAGACAATATCAAACTGCTAGTGAGTCTAAAGATCGCATGAAGCGTGATAGACCTACTTGATTCCAAATATAAGAATCCTCAAAAAGAAAAGGAGCATAATTCACAATGGTTAGATTGAAGAAATTAAGGTACCTGAGAATAAAGAGATCTCAAATTGTTAAGTCATGTCATGTCTGAATAAAAGGGAATCGAAAAGCAAAATCGACGTTGTAATATTTTTGCATGCATTGAGAAAGCAGTTGATATTATGAAAAAGAGGATCAAGAAAGTCTATTGAAAAGTGTACACAAAGTAATGATTGGCCAATCATAGAAAGGAAGAAATAGACTTATAATTATAATCTCTTGTAGAGAATTTTGGATCAGTAGTCAATACACCTGAAGTGTAAAACCAGTGGAAGATAAACTGTCTTTATGTGAAAGAATAGTGAAAATTTCACAAAATCTTGAACTTATTATGAAGAGATTTACTCTCTTATGGTGGATGCAACTACTTTCAAGTTCTTTAATTATCAATATGGCAAGCAAAATAATGACTTGATTTATGATTTATGGATATAGTTTATTCATACAACCCACTGGACGATGAAATTTATATGAAAATCCATGAAGGATATATCCATGGAGGAATAATAATATTAAAATTATGAAACTCTAGTTGTTCGATCGAATTAAAGCAAATATGTTGCATGGGGTATAACATGAAAGTGTATTTCATAAGGTTAACCAATGTATCCATGTATATCTATCAAAATATTATGGATCAAATGGATCCTTAATTTGAAGATCATTGAAACTCCAGTAGAGTTATCATAAATAATACGATGATGATAATATATGGTAAAAGATCACTGGATATTGATATTTATATGAAAGTCCCAGAAGGATTTCAATTGCTAGAAGAATACTCATTTTTTATTTTAAGAGTTTATATAATTGTTAACGAGATTTGGAAAAGGATTTGTTATAATGTATGTTGATGATTTGGACATCATTAGAACTCCTGAAGAGATCAATATAAAGTAAAAATTTATGAAGAAAGGATTTGAGAAAATATCCTTGGAAAGATAAAATTATCTTCAGATATCCCAAATTAATCCTCTAGCGAAAAGATGTTATGTTCAAAGATCCTTGAAGGATATTACAGAAAAATGCTCATATATATTTGGTTTTGAAGTACCATACATAAAATGAGATTAGAGCAGTTCAACGATTTATTTCATGATTGAATATTTGTTTGACAAAAGGGAAAGTCAAATATATAGAAGACCCTCTATAAATTAATAATCACCATAAATTAATAAAATCTTCTGGTCCAAAGTCGGGAAAATGTAAAAATTAACGAAATTCGATAAAATGATAAGATAATAATTTTTTTGAAATTCCTATGTAAAATATGTTCCAAAAATAATATAAACTAATAATCATATATATAATCATACACATATATATATATATATATAACTATGATAATGTACTAAAACATGGATTTTAATGATTTTGTTTTGACTGAAAATTGAAATCTTGCTAGCTTATCTTTAACTTTACTTATCGCATCAAAAACTTTTAGAATTATTTTCTTGATATGTATTATAATCTTGTGAAAAATTCGAGACAAAATCATTGATTCATTATGCATAACTCTTTCTAAATGTATCCGTCGACATTCCATGATTTCATCTAAATCCTATACATAAGAACACATATCATTTTACATCCATTATATTGTGATAATCAAAAACTTAATTATAATTTCAAGTCATTTAAAGAAACTTATTACCTAAAATAGATTTATCTCTATAAATTAATATTTATTAATTTATCGATAAATTAATATCTTTCTAAATTAATAATTTTTCAAAGTCCCAACATTATTAATTTATAGAGGTTTTACTGTAATACCTTTTAAAAGAGCATGAATATTATATACAAGAGAAATATTTATAGAGTTGTACATATATGAGATTTAAACTTTGAAGTCCAAATAGACCAAAATATGTTCTATAAGGAAAATATGTTATGGACCAGAAGTCCAATGATCTGAGATATCATATAGCAATAATATGAGTTTATTCTTTAATGTTATGCTTATAATAATTCAAAAGAGCTAGCATATTTGATCGGAATTCATCTCTTGAAGAAGATGTTTCCGCGGGGAAAAAATATATAATGATGTGCGTGGATGTACTCTTTTTTCCTTATCATAGTTTTTATCCCACATGGTTTTTCTATGACAAAGGTTTTTAACGAGACATCAAAGAACACGCAAATGATAGACACTTATAGATGAATGTTATCATTATAATGATATATGAAAGTCTATCAATCGCTCATAAGCATGTCATCCATGAATGATATCTAGAGAAACAAAGAGAATGATCCATATGAATCATCTAGAAGATCGATGAGTTGCAAAAGAATGGCGGTGTACATGTTCAAGAGGTTGTTCAAATGAAACTTTGGTGGACTTATTTTCAAGACACTTCTAACTATTACTTTCAAGAAACAAGTTCGCAGCATCACGAAGATTTCAAGTTATGCATTCATCAGGGGGAGTAAAAACGCGTTGCACTCTTTTTCCTTTAACCATGGTTTTGTCCCAATTGGGTTTCCTGGTAAGGTTTTAATGAGGCAACATCTTATGCGTATTATGATTATTTTTACTCTAATGACATCCAAGGGAGAGTGTTATAAACTCATTTAGTTGATGCTCATGTTCTGAATATTCCTAAACCCTACTTTCTCTTCAAGTATTATACCCTATATATACCTTATACTTATCATGGAATAATACAATACAACTCTCTCTTTCTCATCTTTACTACAACAATAATTTGAGGGGGTGTGTTTAGTTATATGATGTTATATTATTGTGCTATATTATGAAGGGATGATTTTTAGGTTTTGAATTATAATTTTTTTTGGAGTTATTCAACTAATTTTCCCTATTATATTATGAATATAATTAGGGGCCAAAATCCTAAATGACCTTCTTTAGATAAAATAATCTATAATAACCTTTTTTAATCTACAAGACCATCATTAATTAAATTCTTTTAATAAATTTTCAATTATACCCATATGATTGATATAGTATAACTAATCATTTTTATTTTATTTATTGATTAAATAAAATACTAATTTAAATAAAAATTATAAACACCCTAGATCCAAAATAATAAACCCAAACCCAAATATTTAAATTAGAAACCCTAAAAATGAACCATAAAATTTAAAAGTAACCCTAAACCCTAAAACCAAAAGTTTAAACCCAAAAGGTAAATCCTAAACCGTAAAAATAAATCCTAAATCCTAAATCCTAAAAGTAAATCCTAAACCAAAAAATATGAACCAGAAAAGTAAATAATAAACCCTAAAAGTAAACCCTAATCCAAAATTCTAAACCTAGACTGAAATATTGAAACCCTAAATCATAAATCTTAAATCCTAGTGGAAGCTCCCTTGGCCCAGTGGTTGACCAAGGGCTTTAAATCTTCTACACCAAGAGGTATGGGGTTCAAATCTCAGAAGATGCGATTTATTATATTTGCCGATTAATGGAGACAAGTTTGCATAAGATCTTCAGTTTGGAGCACAATAAAATCGTATGGCGTGGCGTAGATCAAGATGGAAGACATGGTCGTTGTAGAATCATCGATGTATTAGTTTCCTAATTTGTAATAAAAATGATAAATCTAGAAGTTTAAAAAAAATCGTAAATTCTAAACCCTAAATATTAACCCCTAAATTCATTAAAGAAAACTAATTTTAATAACAAATTATTTGGCCAACTTTTTTTTTATGAAGATCATTTGAGGTTATAATTCTAAGGAGGTTTATTTGGGCTTATTGCATTTTTAAAAAGGTCATTTTAGATTTTGGTGCCTTCATACGTTAGCCAATTCTTCTGTAGTTTAATGGTGCATTAAAATCTACTAGAGTCACCAACATTCTTAACGTTTTCACCAGTCAAAGCCAAAAGTTCTACTCGTGAAAGACAACAAAAAAACATGTGTGTTCTATGAAGTGTATTGATTTGGTATGACTATATAGTATAGTACCCCCAAAAAGAAACGGCACAAGATTGCAAATTTTCTAAAATAATAATAGAATTATTACCAAGTACTTAGATAAGCTTCTTCTTCATGAAGAACCGTCTGAGATACCAAACTTGTGAAAGTGAAACAATAAAAGAGATTCCTAAAGAAACCAAGCCGGGCTGCGTAACTTTATAGTTAGTCTTCTGGTTTATTTCCCTCATATGTGCTTCCTTGCACCAAACAAAGACTCTTAATACATTCTAAATCTTCTTGTTATATACAATTAAGATTAAGATGGAAGTTATAATTAAATAACCTGATTTTTAAATAGAATATATTTGCCCTAATAGCACTCGCTACTTCTGTAGATTTTCGAAGCTCAAGCTACAACAATTATACAATATTCAACACCATATTATACAATATACAATATATAAAGACAAGTATATTTTTGCGGGAATATAGTAAGGACTTGTCTCGATCTTTTCTTTCTTAGCAATAGAATCCCAGTCTTTGGTTCTAATATCCATCTTTCAGTCAAGATTGATTGTAGGAGAGCTATTATTGGATGTGTAATGTGTTTGATCGTGATGCATCAATAAACAAGCAACATATGCTCCAGCCTCGCTCGATGTAAACGCAAACTGACCTTGAGTCACATTTGTTCTCTCTTGTATAGTTCCTTCCCGTACGGTGATGTTACCTACAGTATTTGACCAATGCGCATGAACACACATTTTACAGTTGATCAGTTCACTTTCGAGCACTAAATATATGTATCATTTCTAAACCAGCACCTTCATTTCTCAATCTCACTATCCAATATAGATTTTTAAACGAGTAAGGATTAAATACTCAAAATTTCTTATTAGGAAAATATATTATATGCTTAATCCAATCTTGTGATAAACCACTAATATTTTTTTTTTTTTCAAATTTATCCTAGTTCATTGTTGATTTCGATCTCAACCTTTGGACATAATCGTTTGTATAAAATTATTTATCATATATATCTAAATCGTTTCTCCACTAGACTGAAACATAAATACTAGTGAATATTACATGTTTTGCTAGGAAGCCCTTTATAGACAATCAAAGAAAGAAAAACAAAACAAAAAAACCCTAGAGAAATGAGTGCATGAAAATATTCCTCAGGCTCGAAATCTACTGCTTCTGCTTCTATGTTCGCCATAGCTTTCTCTGTCGCCGTCGAATTTTCCCGATCTAATGTCTTCACCGCCACACACACCTCTCTTTGCTTTTAGAGACGGAGGAGTTTTCTTCAATTTTAGATATTTGTGCTTGAGGTTTATAGGAACCGGATTGGGCCTTTAATGGGCCGTACTTGGGTTTATATTCAATTGCAAAACCTGAGAAATCTATTAGTAACAAAAGCCCATTTTATTACTCATAGTAGGCAAGTGTTTTTTTTTGGTGAAGCATAGTAGGCAAGTGCTCATAGTCAAAGTTCTTATCCAAACGATCGAGATTTGTTCGTTTTAATTTTTGACTGGTTTTTTTATTTCTTAAAGAAAATATTTAATATTGTTTATGGAAATAATTTCTGATGTGTATAAAGAGATTACTGTATTTGTTTATGGTAGACGACCAAAAAAAAAAAAACAAAAGTATTTGTTTATGGTAGTTGTTTGTGTGGTCAACACTTGTGGGAAATTTTTTTTGGGAAATAAATTTATTTCTATCAAAATTAAGCGTATTATATAAAGGCTTCTTACATAAGGAGGTACTTTCATTTGTTTTGGTTGCATAATAGGTACTTTGTTTGGTTGGTATACTTTGTTTGAGTGTAACTACCATTATACCCATATATTAAAACGCCAATAATTACAGTAATAACCAGAAATTACCACACACGAGCTAAACAATTACCATTCTTACCAAAACTCGAGGGTTTCTTGTTCGTGGCGGCGCTGTGTGAGATTTGGTAGGTGATTTTCCGGTGGTTGAGTTTGGAACGATGGAAGGTCGTGAGAAGGTGGAATCAGGCGGTAAGTATTGTAACTTAAGTTAAGCGCTGTAACTTAAGCTAAGCACAGTGATTTGTTTTTTTTTGTGTTTCGTTGCAGCGTCGGGGTCGAGTTTTCCCAATTCAAGCGACGATAGGCTGCCCTGTAGGTTGTTTGCTACTGACAGGTACCCGAATGCGCGATTAAACGTGTATTCGAAACCAGATCTACTAACTTTTATTCGTGATGCTTTGGTCGGGACAGAGGAGTTTGTGAAGATCCGCGAGTCGCGCTGGGGGTTTTGTTTGATCTTCCGGTGAGCCGTTGTCCAATATCTTGTAAGTTACTACATGCGTTACTTACTCGACAGTTGTTGACTGCTAAGAAGTACGAGTTGTGGACTGTTTTTGGTGGACAACCTTTGAGGTTCTCTCTGTCAGAATTTAGAGAAATTACGGGTCTCCCGTGCGGCGAATTCCCTGGTGGTTATAACCCTAACGTATATCCGGTTGTTAATGAGAAGAAGGATCCACTGTGGCAGAAAGTTGTTTGTGGTGATAAACTAACTACATTGGCAGATTTGGCGAACGAAATGAGGAAGTCGAAAGACATGCATGGGTGGCGAAAACTCGCGATCTCTCTGTTACTAATCGTAGATGGTGTGTTGATCGGGAAATTGCAGTGTAACCGCCGCACACCAAAATATGTGAGGATGTTGGCTGATGTTGATGCTTTCTTACGATTTCCTTGGGGTAGAGAAGCGTTTGTGAAGACACTGTCAACCATGAGACCTTTGTTGCAGCCTACAAGTAAAGTTGCGGACCCTATTGGTACCTACTGCCAGCAGCTGCAGCAACACACATTCCGGTTACAAGGGTTTCCGCTAGCTCTACAGTTACTTGCGTACAGTTGTATTCCGCTACTTTTGAATAAGGTGCCAAATTCAGATGATGGCAGGTCATTTATGGAATCCTCCTTCCTTGGTCTCCAAAAGCTGACTTCAATATCGAGGAATGACATCTTGGAGGTAGAGAACGCGGCTGAGGTAAGTTTGTTTTGCTAAGTAGGCTTGGTAGAAGTAGTATTATCGTACAAGGTGTTTTGGTCAAACAAATGATGTGTTGTAGTTACTGTTTGTTTTTGTTTGTATTGTACAGCTAACGGTGGAACCGTTGTTGCCATTGTTTAGCAGCGGTAGTGAGATAGACGGGTGGGGAGAGTGGGATGATGAAGACAGAGATAGGAAGGTCATTTACATGCAGGATTTGATTCGGAATGGGCATGTGTTTAAGAAGCATGATTGGCCTGGCGGGTTTGCGGGTTTGGAAGAAGTAGATTTTGATGAGAGAACGGAAGTTGAGGAACATGTGAATCATGTTTTCGATAGGAAAGGAAAGGCTGTTGTTGTAGAAAAAGAGAAGGAAAATTGTGCTCGAACGGTGAAAGGGAAACAAAAGGTTGTTGTTAAGAAGAAAGGCGGGTCAAAGCGGAGGCAGTGGCACTTGGATAGTTATTTCCCACCGGTTACTCAGAGTGGGGCTCAGTTGAAGGATTGGTTTGAATCCAAGTTGGAGGAGGTCAGATCAAGTTTGACAGAGAAGATTGTGGAGAAAGCTGCAGAGATTGCTAAGTTGAAGAAGAGGAAAAGTGTTGCTTGTTGGAGTGGGTTTGGTAAGATGTCTAGAGGTGCGAAGCTATCTAGCAAGAGGAGGAGAAGGGCAGAGACGGTACATTTTGTTTTGTGTGGCTAAATTGATGAGTTTTGATTTAACTGTTGGCTACTTTGTAAATCATTTGATGAATACATATGGTCAGATTAATTTGGAATCCCCTCCCGCGAAGAAGGGAAAGTGTAGTGGTGATGGGGAACCGTTATCAGAAGCTGAGGTATGTAAGAATGTGTAACGAGAGAATGTAGATGAATGTTGGTTGAGATATTGGTAGGTCTTTGTACTGATTGTGTTTTCTTAATAATTGTGGATTATTTTACGTGGTCAGGTAACTGTGGATAGCCCGTTGGCAAATAAGAGCCAGGGTATCCCTGATGAGCCATTGGAACCCATGGAAGGTGGTAGAAGTTGTAGTCCTGAAGAGGGTATTTTAGAGGATGTTTTAGTAGAAGATGTGGTATGTGTTGTGATAGTGTGCACATTTGAAAGCATCACTCACTATTTCCGAGCAATTGTGTGTTAACATGTTTGATATGTAGGTTGTGAAGGAGAAATCTGATCCACAATTGGTTGTGCTGACCGTTGTAAGGAGGCAAGTGTTATCTGTTTTTTTTTATGGGTAACTGTTCTGCCTATTTGGTTTATGTTATAAATACATTGTGTTGCAGGACGAGGTCGTGGAAGAGGAGGCTAATGCGGGGATTGCTGTGGAAGCATGCGCGAAGGAAAATGTTTGCAGAGCGTTAGACATGACTGTGAAGATGGATGGTGCTAGCGAGGGGGAATGTTTGGAGGAGAATTGTGATGTCGACACCACTGGAGAGGAAAATGACGTTAATTTAGGTGATGATGAAGAAGAGTACGACCCAGAGCTATGTTCAATCACACCTGGTGGGACAAGTCAGAGGACTGACCCCGTTGAGATTGAGCTAATTCTTGTGAAGAAATTCAGCCTGAAAAAGAAACGAGATGGGACAGACCTGCTGCCACCTCTTGATCGTGCGGAGTTTGCTTTCTTTGCTGCGACTTTGAAGGCGTGTCCACACATGTAAGTTTGGCTTGTGGAACATATGTTTTTGAAGTGTGTTTGTTGTCTAATTTTTTTGGTGTCCTTGGCATAGTGAATGTGTGACCAGCGAAGGGCTTTCACTGAACAGCCAATTTTTGTTGGACCTAGCGCAGCCTTCTGGGTTAGTTTCGACAACGGTACGTGAGTCATTCGTCTGCTATGTTTGTGTGTAGTGTATATAACATTTGATGTGACGTACTTGGTTGAACGCATGCAGCATATGGAGGTCCTTGTGGCTTTTTTGAGGGGTCGACATGCTGCAACATTGGTTGCGGAGAAGTGTTTGTTTGCGTCGCTTTGGTTTGTTAGTTATTTGCAAGGGAAGTACTCATCGTTTGAGAAAGCTTTAAACAAGAAACGGGTTAAGTGGAGTGATCGAATGATCAAGTTAGTGACTGAAGAAGGAAGCACTTGGTTTGAGGACATAGATATTGTGTATGTCCCTATGTGTTGGGAGAGTGTTCATTGGGTAGGCGTGGCTATTCATTTGAAGATATGGTCAGTCGAGGTGTATGACCCCGCGCCGTCATTGTACACCGAGAGTCAGATGCTGGAGTTAATGAGTCCAGTTACGAAGATGTTGCCACATATTGTAGGAAAGTATTGCCCAGGAGTTGAATCCCAGAACAATGGTGTTAAACCGTTTGGATGTCGTCGGGTGGAAGGCATTTATGAGAGCACTCATTCAGACAACTCAGGGCCTGTTGCCGTTAAGTTTTTGGAATTAGAATTGTGCGGGAATCCAGGAGAAGGCATGGGTTTTATAAGGGATGATGTTGTTGATGATTTCCGCAAGCAGTATGCGATGGACATTTTCCAAGAGTGGTTTGTCCCTTTCTACCCGAACATGGAAGATGCAGTTTGAAAATTTATCGTTCATCGGCTATGAAGTAGAGGAGAGTGAACGTAGTATTCACTGTTTTTCTCGGTTGTATTGTTTAGGTGTTGTTAAACTTTGGCTAACTTTGAACTTTGTTTTCATGGTTGTAAGAGTAAGTTAATAATATATTGTGGATTTATATATATATATATTTTTGGTAATTTGAGTCGTTATGATACGTACCTATTTATGGGTGGATTGAATTCAGGATTATGTCGTAACGAACGCGTCGAGTCCACGTCTCTTGAACGGTGAAAAGTGGATTCGCATACAGCATTCGGTGGACGGCGTTTGGTGGATATGCTTATTATTTCAGTGGACACTGTTTTGTGGATAGGGCGTTATGGATAAATAAATTGCAAAGGTAGGACTAAATATGTCATTCGAATCATCTATGAAAATTAGTTTCAGAGAAGATAGATAGGACCTAAAATGTCCAGAGTTAAATGGACGTCTTTTTGTGGATAGATTTGTTTTTCGTGGTGGACATCGTTCCATGGATAGACTCCTATGGATAACGTTTGTTTGGATAGTAAGAATAAGGAAGGAAACAGTAAGCGTAAGCTTGAAAATTAGTTAGGTATCATTCATCCGATATATACTTGAAATTACAACCCGATATAGCAGTCAGTGTTTTAACATATGAAAGAGCATGGAAACAAAAGTGCCATCATAAGGGCTATTGAACCGTCCTAGCGGATCAGCGAATATAACCATGCACGTTCCTATGTTGCTAATTGTGGTTGTAAATAGCTAACCAAAAAGTGAATTGTAGATCGAAACCCAGAAAAAATGTGTTGACCACCCAAAAAACGTTTGTGTTATCCACCGATTACGATCCACGTAAGCCCATCCATTATATTAGATTCTTGCATGTGGCCCTGTTGTGACCGGGTTGGCTGCAGATGCCACACCTGTTGTGACCGGGTTGGCTGCAGATGCCACACCTGTTCTGAGAAGCCTTAGCTTGCTTCGGTTTCTACGGTTATACAAGTAGTTAACTTAAGTAGTGGATATGTAGATAAAGTGTGGAAGTTTAAGTGAAACTCAATACACGTACTTGTATTTCTCCGGTAGAAGGGTACCTCCCCTCTTTGGGACGGCCAATGGGTCTCCTTGTGAATGGGGGGCCTAAAATCATTGTATCCTTCACAACAGTAGGTTCTTCATCTAGTGGGTCAACCTCTGGGAGTATGTGGCCGAGATATATCTGAACCCATGTACGTGTCTTGTACCAAGGTTGACATAATGTACCATGTGGAACACGTTTGGTGTTCCCAGCAAGAATAGCATGCCAACATGGGATACCAAGCTTATCGTAAACCCTGCAAGTGCACTTCTTGGTTAGTAGGTTGACAACGTGTTTCTCGGTAAGTTGCCCAACAATCTCTACAGTCCAGTCGTCATGGCTTATGACTTGGAACCCTGCAATTTGCTTGGTGTTTGCTGACAACACTTTGTCTACCTCAGGAGGGACTGAGCCCGTGCATCGCTCTGAGTTCCTCCTACGAGCATCAAACCACCTAGTCATCATAGTGCGTATGAATTTGAGCAAATCTGTAATTGGGCATCCGCAACCCATGTAGAGAGCATTGTTTAGCATTTTTGCGATGTTGCTAGTCATTAGATTGTAACGGTTGCCTAGGAAATATGATCTAGCCCAATGGCCTGGACCCATCTTCTGCAACCATATTCCGCATGCCTTGTTGGTTGCCCAAATTTCATTGTAATATTTGTTAAATGTACCCACTCTGTGCGCACATGCTGCTCTTCCCACAAGTTTGACAAGGCCCTTGTCTTGGTACTTGGCAACAACATTACGTTGTATATGTACAAGGCATGCTCCATGATGTGCTTTTGGGAAGACAATACTCTTAGCTTTGTTGATGGATTGGTGGCGATCTGAAATGATAGTTAATGTAGGACTATCCGCAAAAATCTCTCAAGATGAGTTAGAAACCAAGTCCATGATGCGTCGTTCTCACTATCAACAACACCAAATGCTAAAGGGAACACTTGGTAATTAGCATCTTGACCACTAGCTGTAAGTAAGAAACCTTGATACTTCCCAGTTAAATGTGTCCCATCCAACACTATGACTCTCCGGACCCTTTTAAAACCTTCAATAGAAGCCCCGAAAGCCAAAAACAAGTACAAGAATCTATCCATCTCCTGATCGTCTTTTTCTGTTTGTAGAGCTGTTATAGTACCTGGATTTGCTAGTTTCAACCTCCTCAAGAACTCAGGCAGCACCAAATAGGAGTCTTCCTCTCTGCCTCTAACATCCACTACTGCTTTCTCTTTTGCCCTCCAACACTTCATGTAGGAGGGCATGATCCCTAAGTCTTCAAGAACAAGCTGTTGCAAATCCATTGGGCGTGGGCCATTTGCAGGGTTTGAGTACTTACGTTTGAAAACAGAGGCAATGATGCGCGAAGTGACTTTTTCCTTGTATGCGTTACGAATATCGAGAGGGCATGTGTGCATCAAGTTTACCTTCTTGATTTCATAATTGAAATTGGTTTTCTTCTCAGCTGCTAAAACTCTCCAGTGACATGTTCTATCTTTGCAGGTCAGAACAAAAGAACGTCTCTTAGTGGTCGTTTGACGGAAGTGGAATTGCCCCTTGATAGCGTGGATAGCTAAAGCAATTTGGCAATCTTTCTTGTTTGCAAACACCTTACCCACGTAGATTGCCTCACCATCTGCATCGACATCTAAATCTGGAATCTGGATGCTCTCATACAAAGTGTCATCAAACAAAGGTGGGATGTCAAACTCTTCATCGTCAATTTCGGATAAATTTCGAACAGTAGGCCCAGCGGCGGTGTCCATATTTTTCAGACCACCAGTTTCTGAACCCAGATTTGTGTGTTCGGGTATCTCTGGGGTAGAGCCCTTACCCTTGGGTGCCAGTACGTTTCCCACCTTTAACAGGCGCTTTCTTTGTTCCAAAGAAGGGTGTGGTGGTGGCAGGGTGTGAGGGATGTACAGGGGTACACATAATATCCGCAGCATTGGAGCCTCCATACTCATCATTGATGAACGCTTCCCAAAATTCGGTATCGTAACCACGTGGTGGAACGTAAACATCGTCGGGACTTTCAAAAGGACCAAGATCCTCGTCATCTTCTTCGTCTGGTGGTATAGGGGGATTTGGTTCATTAAAACTGTAACTCGCTTCCCAAGCTTCAACATTTGCAATGAGTTCATCGTCATCAGACAAAGTCGCAGATGAGGAGGCTTTTCCCTTACCAGTATTACCAAATAGAGAAAAGGGACACAAGGTTTCTTTGCAGTTGGATAATCTGGGTTTGACCACCTATTCCTACTACTTGTTTCAGCTCCGACGAAACCCAAAGGAGGGTCTTTTTTTTTTGACCCAGCTGTGGGTAAGGCTTCCGATTCTAAAGACTCAATGATTCTTCCAAAGAAACTATCTCCACGTAACCGTTGAGTAGCAAGGTCTGGTGTTCCAAAAACAGAGTCGTGAACAGAGGTATCCGGAGTAGCGACGATATTTGAGCTTCCCAAGGTGGCGAAGAGGTTCAAATCTCTATTGTTGATACGACTACTGACAAAAACTCCAAAGGAAACGTCGGTTGTAACCAAAACAGGGGGTCTCTTGAAATCAAACGCGTGTCCCTGCCCTTGAGATGGCCAGAAACTGAGACAAAGTAAATCCGTGGTGACATCGAAACCGAATTCAGAAACAATGGCACTTTTTGCCTCTACGAAAGTCATCCCCGCAGTGAGCCGAACAACCCTAGACATCTTCTCTTTGTCGATAACAAATTCCCAACTGCCGTCATGACCACACCTCCAATCTCCACACAAAACGAAACAAAGGTCCTCCATCCGGGAAGATTTGTCTCCTCGGCAACGATTTTGCAAAAGTATCCACAAAGGTTAATCCATAAACCTATTCTGCTTTACCAATTCTTGATGTCCACAAAATCACTACCCTAGTACGGAGGCAACGCAAACCGCTAATTTTGAAAGCAACTTCGTAAAGCGTGCTTATGGTTGGTACTTATGGTTAATAGCCATCGATTATGAAAGCTAATTGAACGGCACAGATTGGTAGCAAAATTAAACTTCTCTTGTAAGATAAAACGCAAATTAAGGTTAGTTTGGACATTATGGAAATTTTGGAAGGCAAAAAGTATACAACCAATGAAAAGTATGTTTTGTAGTTATAAGTTAGTAGGAAAGTATCTGTCAGAGTAAATATCTCATTATATAATTACCATAAATTTACTGTATATGTAGTATCGTATTATATAATACAATTTATTTCTATCAAAATTAAGCGTATTATATAATACAAACAATTACCATAAATTTATTTTATATGTGCATATATATATATACATAATCATATTTCTTTTTACATTTTTCATCATACAATATTAAAGTTAAGTTTCCAACATGTCAAATTCTGGAAATCCTCATGTCTAGTCACGTAGATTTCTGGTGAGATTCAGTTTCGGTACCCAAAAATCTATAGAATATCACTGTGATTCTTTCATTTGTTATATCTAATATTTTGTCGATTCTTGAAGAGTTTATTATCGTTTTTCATAAAATAATTTGGTTTTAATGTGATTTGTTGTAACTGATATAAGAAGTTATAGATTTATCATTTGGATTTGATGTGATTCGAGATGATACACATGATTTAATAAGGATATATATATTTTGATTTTAAACTATCGCGGGATAGTTGGATGAAATGTTTTATTTGTTTGCGAGGAAAATTTAAATTAGATGTTTTTGCGCAAAAAAATTGAATAAACGTTTTTTATTGAGATTTAAATGAGATAATTTATATGTTTTAATCTTGGATTTGTATGGGATCAAAATATTGTCGTCGCCATAGGATACAATTTCATAGCCCATAAACAAAAGACTGAACATTATTCTCACATTTTGGTTTTCATTGATATTTCGTCTTTACTAACTATATTATTACAGTTTCTAGACACATTCATGTTTAAAAATAGGGGGTGAGATTATTATCCGAGATCCGAGACCCGTTCCAGAATCAGGCTAAAAATATATGAAAATCTGGAAAGACAGATCTGTAAAAAACGGATCCGAATCTAGATATCCTAGGTTTTCGGTTTCCGATCTTTTAAATATATATATATATATATATATATATATTTTAAAAACATAGTAAAATTTATACATAAAAATAAATTTTAAATTATTTTACAATATTTATGTATAAATTATACTTATTTTTTATAAAAAATTAAGGTTTTATTATTTTAATGTTTTTTTAAAAAAAAATTATGGATCGGATATTTGATTTCGATTCCGGAAACCACGAATCCGACATACAGTTAAAACACTTATCCATATTCGGATCCTGATACCCTAAAATTTCTATATACCAAGATCCTTTCCACCTCTACTTAAGAATATAAATTTGGTGACACAGAAAGATTAAATTTTCTCTGCTTGGTCTCATATATTGTTGATGAGGAAAGTAAAACAAAATTATGTATTTATGCATCAATAACTAAACGACAATTTTTTTCCGAATTGGGGTTTTTTTATGAGATTCTAATTACAAAGATTTTGTTTTCTGGAATTGTTTTGTCTTCTTTTTAAATTTTTATTTATTAGATATTTATTATTTTTAATAATGAATGAATAACATATTTATGTCGGGAAACGATTAGGTTCTTGATCTTGGTGCTAGCAACACTAACATTCCCGGCTATACAACAACGACTTTCAGTAAGTACTTCTGTTTTGTGCTTTACATTTTCATAGATTTGATTAGTTAATTTCTAGCAATTGTATCTTTTAAATCTTTGAATAAGTTCTAGGAACATATCATATAAATAAATTACAAATATATATACATGTTGGGTTTGTTGACACACTGTAGTTTAAATTTGTTACACATGAAATTTTAAAGTTTGAATTAGTTTGTTAGCTCAAAATAAATCAATTTTCTTTATTTTAGTGTCACAATCAAACATAGGTATATTGTGATAATCACAAAGCTATTTGTCTTTGTAATTTAAATATCAAATTAGTTAACACGTGTTTTTATTAATAAATATAAGCAAAATTGATAGTAAAAAGTAGCAAAATTGAGCTATATCACATATCATCATAGGGTTTTGAGGAAAAAAAACATTTTTTTTGGGGGGGGGGGGGGGGGGGGCAAGTCACAGAGCTACAAACTAAATAAAAGCAAAAACTTTAAAACCAGAGAATACGATTTCTAGATGCATAAATGATTATATGGCTAAGTTTTCGGGATAGCAATTGATTAAGACTTTAAGGCGAGGTTAAGGGAGCTAAAGGTTCCTTCTTTAACCACCACTGATGAATCATTTTCTTATTATGCATGCAAGAACAAGCAGAAACAAATGTCACAAATAAACCTATGCAATGCTAACAGCTTAACTCACGACTCAATTGTAGCATAAATTAGATCAAACAAAAGGAAGCGTGGTTACAGAATACTAAGCCATAGAAAATTCAAAGAAAGCTAAAGCAATCATAAAAATGGTTTTGTTTCAAGTCACAGAGCTGAAAACTAAATAAAAGGAAAAACTTTAAAAGCAGAAAATACGATTTCAAGATGCATATAAGATTAAAGAGCTGCGCTTTCGGGGTAGCAACTGATAAAGAATATTTAGGCAAGGTTAAGGGAGCTAACGGTTCCTTCTTTAAGCACCACCTAGGGAATTTACCACACAGATAAGCACACCCACTGTCATGGCGCGATACTCCTTTGTTGAGTCTATGTTCCTGCTTCACTGTCGTAGCGAGACTTAGAGATTCTCCAAGCTTTATCGAACAAGGACCAATCGAGCCTATGCAGCGCAACTACATCACTGTCGTGGTCGAGGACACTATGCCAAGCAAAAGGTCAGTCAAGCATTTCCACAAACACCTGTCGGGCGGGAAGCTGCTTGAGATCAAGATCCGAGTGATCAGTCTCAAATCAAGCATTGAGCTCACCTAAGCTCGAGGATCTACTGCGTTGGACCTCCTGCAACCTTAACCAAGCTTTACAAGTCCTAATTTACTATCCTTGAGCTCAACAAGTAGACTACTCACTCATGGCTATGGGAAAAACCATGACTGAGCTCGAAGAAACCATAGAGCTTGAAACCATAAAGAGCGATTAAAGAAGAAGCAAAAATGGAAACTTTAAACTTGATTAATACTAAAATAAGAAGTACTTAGTACATTCAATGTCTACAAATGTACTAAGGAAGCTAAAAATCTCAAAGAAAAACTAAAACCAGGAGAATCCGCTTGCTCTTCACAAGGCTATAAGGTTATATTTATACTGCCTTGTGAACAAGCCGGGTCAACTTAGTCAACGCGGGTCAACAAAATAAAGCGGTCCAAAAAAGTCAACAAAAGCATAAGATATCTGTCACAACCGACATGGTGTATGACCGATAGGCTGTGCAGTCCGTCTTCAGTCCAGGCGGTCAGTAGCCGGTACGTATTTTTGCAGGAGCGGTATATCGGTCTTGATCATCAGTCTTCACCGATACCATGGGGTATCAGTTATCTTCTCTATCTATCTTGATCGATACACATGCCATCGTACCGCGGTCAATAGATCTTCTTCTGTTCTTCGTACCGCAGTCAGTTGTGCGGTCTATCGGTCTCAACAGATACTTGAGCGCCCGATAACTGGTCCTCTGCTTCATTCTTTAGGCTTCTCTGCTCCATTGCACCCATATTCACACCCTCTGCACTCCTGAAGGCTCTAGCTAGCCATATATCACCATTTATCCACATATACCAAATGAAAAAGGGTAAAAGAACAGAAATATTTACAAAACCTAAATTAAGGTCCTAAGATGCGAGTCTAAGATAATCTAAATTAAATACACCCTAAATGATGATAAAAGATGCATAAATGATGATAAAGAGATGCAAATATACACAGGAAGGCGGTAAATATATGAGTACATCAACTCCCCAAACTTGCATTTTGCTTGTCCGCAAGCAAACTTCAAAAAGCAAACCTGAAAAGAAAAAAATTGAAAATAGGAACTAAGTGCTCTGACTATGCATTAACAGCTTCACAGACGAGTCATAGGAAGAATTAAATCGATGCTCAACATGCTCTTACTATTAGAAAACTTTTCCATGGTCCTCACAGAGCACACTCTACTCTCCGAGACTTGGAGAAACGCCTACTGTCAACTAAAACTCAACTCTTTGACATTCAATTAAAGTGTTTGGTGCAGTCCTTGAGATGGAGAGTAAATCAAACGTTGTTTGGCCAGGTGTAAAAAGGTTAAAGTAAAGAAAGAGATGGGTTCGGCAGATTTAAGGTGGTTAACTCTCATGAAAACAATGCAGTATTATACGAATGCAAGTAAAATAAGGGCCAATTTAGGCATACAAGGGTTGTAATCCATTAGACTACCCAATCCCAAGAGTGTACACTCAATCTTTCACTTTTCTTCCTCACTTCCTAGTAACCACTAGCCTTAATTTGCTAGATAAAATGTTCTCAATCCCTTCTCTCTTTGCTTTTCTGTTCTAGACCTATGGAGGTAACACTTAACTTCTTTCACCTCAACTTTTTGCTTCATAAACTAGTCTAACTCTCTGTTTTCTTTCTCATTCAATTTTTTTACTTTTTTGTCAACTTTTCTCATAGAGAGAGCTAGACTTACTTGCTAATTTTAAACAATAAGCTTCTATAACTTTTCTTTTCTTCTCCATAGGCCTACCTTTACATTCTACTCTTTTTACTTCCGGATACATTTTTATACCCAAATAATAAATCTATCAAAGCTCAGAACCACTCAATTCTCAATTCCCAGATCCTAAAGCTAGTCTTAGATGCAAGAAACTAGCTTAAAATGGATTTCTCTTCTTATCGGCCTAAACTCTTTCAGGCTTTTGTCGATAATGGACCAAGAAAAAGGCCTACCACTCAATAAACAATGCAGGAAAAGAAGGAAAGGCTTAGGTTCATAAAGGCAGAGTACCATTCTCATCCAAGAAGATGAACTCGGATCGGAATGGGCACTCATGTCAAGAAAGAGTGGTAAAAATGAGGTAAACATGATCTGAGTGTGTGTATTGTATCCACATGCTAGATTCAAGTTCATCAGAGGGAGAATTAAAGTCATGATTAGGTTCTAATAAACAAAGATGAGCTTATATCAAGCAGATTTTCAACAAGTAAGCACTTTCAATGGTGTCATTCCAAACATGGTTGGGACTTAGATTAAGTAAAAGCATCAGAGAAATTCTAGCTGAGGCTGCAGGTTTGAAACATATAATGCACATGATATGAGCTGAACCTTCATTGTTCCAAGATGCAAATGCAGGAACAAGTATGCACAAGGTTCTAGACTCAATCCTATATGATGCAAGGCAAATTAAAATGCAGGATAAAAAGAAACATTTGAAATTTTTATGAATTTTATGTACAATGATGCAGACTCAATGATGCAATAGAAGAACGATCCAAAAGAACTAAAATTTATACATTAGCAACTGTGTGTGTATTATTTCCCCCAAACTTGCTTCTCACTGTCCTAGTGAGACAGAGATGGGCAAAATCCCTGAGAGAAGGAATTGCGCACAACACACTAAAGAAGAAAGAAAATGAAAATAAAATGGAAAAAACAAAGAAACTAAACTATATACAAAAGAAAGAGAAAGAGGTAGGTTGTACCTCAGTTGTATTCTCGTGGATGGTTATAACCATAAGGAGGGGTGAAGAATTCATGATTATCAATCTCCAGTAGTTGGAGATAATTGTACCGTCTTAGTCCTCTAGCAAGGAGGTTGGGTAATGGTAGAGCTTTCATGCTGAAAGAAATATCCTCTAATTCGTGACACGCACTGGCAGCATGAAAGCTCTACCATTACCCAACCTCCTTGTTGGAGGAATAAGACTGTACAATCATCTCCAACTACTGGAGATTGATAATCATGAATTCTTCACCCCTCCTCATGGTTATAACCATCCACGAGAATACAATTGAGGTACAACCTACCTGTCTCTCTTTCTTTTGTATATAGTTTATTTTCTTTTCTTTTGCATTTTATTTTTATTTTCTTTCTTCTTTAGTGTGTTGTGCGTAAATCTTTCTCTCAGGGGCTTTGCCCATCTCTGTCCCATTAGGACAGTGAGAAGCAAGTATGGGGAAAATAATACATACACACAGTTACTAATGTATAAATTTTAGTTCTTTTGGATCCTTCTTCTATTGCATCATTGAGTCTGCATCATTGTACATAAAATTAATAAAAGTTTCAAAATTTTCTTTTTATCCTGCATTTCTATTTGCCTTGCATCATATAGGACTGAGTTTAGAACCTTGTGCATACTTGTTCGTGCATTTGCATCTTGGAACAATGAAGGTTAAGCTCATGTCTTGTGCATTATATGTTTCATCCTTAGCTAGAATTTCTCCGATGCTTTTACTTAATTTGAGTCCCAACCATGTTGGGAATGACACCATTGAAAGTGCTTACTTGTTGAAAACCTGCTTGATCTAAGCTCATCTTTGTTTATTAGAACCTAATCCTGACTTTAATTCTCCCTCTGATGGAACTTGAATCTAGCATGTGGATACAATACACACACTCAGATAATGTTTACCTCATTTTTACCACACTTTCTTGACATGAGTGTAGGTTGTACTTCAGTTGTATTAATATCCAGTAGTTGTATTAACTATATACAAAAGAAAGAGAAAGAGGTAGGTTGTACCTCAGTTGTATTCTCGTGGATGGTTATAACCATGAGGAGGGGTGAAGAATTCATGATTATCAATCTCCAATAGTTGGAGATGATTGTACCGTCTTAGTCCTCCAGCAAGGAGGTTGGGTAGTGGTAGAGCTTTCATGCTTAAATAAATATCCACTAATTCGTAACAAGCACTGGCAGTATGAAAGCTCTACCATTACCCAACCTCCTTGCTGGAGGAATAAGATGGCACAATCATCTCCAACTACTGGAGATTGATAATCATGAATTCTTCACCCCTCCTAATGGTTATAACCATCCACGAGAATACAACTGAGGTACAACCTACCTCTCTCTCTTTCTTTTGTATATAGTTTAGTTTCTTTTCTTTTGTTTTGCATTTTATTTTTATTTTCTTTCTTCTTTAGTGTGTTGTGCGTAATTCTTTCTCTAAGGGGCTTTGCCCATCTCTGTCTCACGAGGACAATGAGAAGCAAGTTTGGGGGAAATAATACACACACACAGTTGCTAATGTATGAATTTTAGTTCTTTTGGATCCTTCTTCTATTGCATCATTGAGTGCATCATTATACATAAAATTCATAAAAGTTTCAAAATTTTCTTTTTATCCTGCATTTCTATTTTCCTTGCATCATATAGGATTGAGTCTAGAACCTTGTGCATACTTGTTCCTGCATTTGCATCTTGGAACAATGAACGTTAAGCTCATGTCATGTGCATTATATGTTTCAAACCTGCTTCCTTATCTAGAATTTCTCCAATGCTTTTACTTAATCCGAGTCCCAACCATGTTTGGAATGACACCATTGAAAGTGCTTACTTATTGAAAACCGCTTGATCTAAGCTCATCTCTATTTATTATAACCTAATCCTGACTTTAATTCTCCCTCTGATGGAACTTGAATCTAGCGTGTGGATACAATACACACACTCAAATCATGTTTACCTCATTTTTACCACTCTTTCTTGACATGAGTGACCATTCCGATCCGAGTTCATCTTCTTGGATGAGAATGGTACTCTGCCTTTATGAAGCTAAGCCTTTCCTTCTTTCCCTGCATTGTTTATTGAGTGGTAGGCCTTTTTCTTGGTCCATTATCGACAAAAGCCTGAAAGAGTTTAGGCCGATAAGAAGAGAAATCCATTTTAAGCTAGTTTCTTGCATCTAAGACTAGCTTTAGGATCTGGGAATTGAGAATTGAGTGGTTCTAAGCTTTGATAGATTTATTATTTGGGTATAAAAATGTATCCGGAAGTAAAAAGAGTAGAATGTAAAGGTAGGGCTATGGAGAAGAAAAGAAAAGTTATAGAAGCTTAATGTTGAAAATAATTAAGCAAGTAAGTCTAGCTCTCTCTATGAGAAAAGTTGTCAATAAGTAAAAAAATTGAATGAGAAAGAAAACAAAGAGTTAGACTAGTTTATGAAGCAAAAAGTTGAGCTGAAAGAAGTTAAGTGTTACCTCCATAGGTCTAGAGCAGAAAAGCAAAGAGAGAAGGAATTGAAGAAAAGTTTTATTTAGCAAATTAAGGCTAGTGTTTACTGGGAAGTGAGGAAGAGAAGTGAAACATTGAGTGTACACTCTTGGGGATTGGGTAGTCTAATGGATTCCAGCCCTTGTATGCTTAAATTGGCCCTTATAATTACTTGCTTTCGTATAATACTGCACTGTTTTCATGAGAGTTAACCACCTTAAATCTGTTGAACCCATCTCTTTGTTTACTTTAACCTTTTTACACTTGGCCAAACACTTTAATTGAATGTCAAAGAGTTGAGTTTTAGTTGACAGTAGGAGTTTCTCCAAGTCTCGGAGAGTAGAGTGTGCTCTGTGATGACCATGAAATTTTTTCTAATAGTAAGAGCATGTTGAGCATCGATTTAATTCTTCCTAGGACTCGTCTGTGAAGCTGTTAATGCATAGTCAGAGCACTTAGTTCCTATTTTCAATTTTTTTTTTCAGGTTTGCTTTTTGAAGTTTGCTTGCGGACAAGCAAAATGCAAGTTTGGGGAGTTGATGTACTCATATATTTACCGCCTTCATGTGTATATTTGCATCTCCTTATCATTCATTATGCATCCTTTATCATCATTTAGGGTGCATTTAGTCTAGATTAGCTTAGAATCGCATCTTAGGACCATAATTTAGGTTTTGTAAATATTTCTGCTCTTTTACCCTTTTTCATGTGGTATATGTGGATAAATGGTGATATAAGCCAGCTAGAGCCTTCAGGAGTGCAGAGGGTGTGAATATGGGTGCAATTGAGCAGAGAAGCCTAAAGAATTAAGTAGAGGACCAGTTATCGGGCGATCAAGTATCTGTTGAGACCGATAGACCGCACAACTGACTGCGGTACGAAGAACAGAAGAAGATCTATTGTCCGCGGTACGATGGCATGTGTATCGATCAAGATAGATAGAGAAGACAACCGATACCCCATGATATCGGTGAAGACTGATGATCAAGACCGATATACCGCTCCAGCAAGAATACGTACCGGCTACTTACCGCCTGGACTGAAGACGGACTGCATAGCCTATCGGTCACACACCATGTCGGTTGTGACCGATATCTTATGCTTTTTGTTGACTTTTTTGGACCCCGCGTTGACTAAGTTGACCCGGCTTGTTCACAAGGCAGTATAAATATAACCTTATAGCCTTGTGAAGAGCAAGCGGATTCTCCTGGTTTTAGTTTTTCTTTGAGATTTTTAGCTTCCTTAGTGCATTTGTAGACATTGAATGTACTAAGTACTTCTTATTTTAGTATTAATCAAGTTTAAAGTTTCCATTTTTGCATCTTCTTTATCGCTCTTTATGGTTTCAAGCTCTATGGTTTCTTCGAGCTTAGTCATGGTTTTTCCCATATGCATGAGTGAGTAGTCTACTTGTTGAGCTCCAAAGGTAAACAGAAGAAACGGATTTTTTTTTGCACCATCTTGATCAAACTAGACTTGATCTCCCAATTGTTGTTTGCACAAGGTGGAGGAAAATACAGGTCCTAGTTCCATTGGTGATTGGTTCATAGAAATCTCCAATCCTCCTCTCTTCTCTTGGAGCGTGAACCGGTATTCTATTACCATTACCATTACCAACGTTAGCTTCCATTGTTACACGTTATCGTTCATTTCTTGCTAATCTAGCTTGCTTCTCAACTTGGCTAATGTCGATGTGTGAATCAAAGTTGTCAAAACTCTTGCTCCTTGTTATCATACACCTACACACCAAGAAAAAAAACAAGAGACAAATAAGATAGATTGAATAACAAACAAAAATAAAACCTAATCTACAGAAGGTTCCACATCCAAATGCTTAAACAAAAATCGACTTAAATCCCCGTCAACGGCGCCAAAACTTTGATGCGCACAAAACGACCAATGCTAAATGCAAGTGGTCAAGATGTGCTATGAGTTCTAAAACCTCAATCAACTAACCACAAGACTAAGTGAGTGAGTTCAAGTGCATGGTGAAATCAAAAGTAGTAATCAAGGGTCATTCTTCAACAAAGACTAAGTGAGTTCAAGCAATTGGAATGCAAGAAACAAATGAAGCTAGGTGAATTCAAATTCAAGGCTGATTTTGATTTTACTAAATGTAAATGGTAATATGAAATGATGCAATAAATAAAATGCAATAGCTTAAACAAAGTAAAACAATAAAGTAAAGGAAAGCAGTGCATAAATGAAGGTAAAACAAGCTAAAAATACAATTTAAGAAAGGTCAACAAAAGTCGACGAAAGTCAACAAAAAGTCAATGAAATTAAGCAAAGATGATCTATATGATTAAAGTGATATGCTCTAATTTACCATGAGCTACTCTCTCAAATTAAGAGACCAGTTGTAGTACTTAGGGGCCGAATCACTGGGAACCAAATCACACAGTGGAGTCTATGACTTCGAATCAAGCTAAGCAAAATATGAATGTATGAATGACAAAAACTAATGAAAGCAGATCTAAATTTGTTGTGGTTTAAATTCAATTTAACAAGAAGTTAGGCTTTCAAGAAATTCGTAGGAATAGATAAATTGCAGAATTATGAAACTGTTAGGATTTTAATGAAGATTCGTTCTCGAACTTGAAACTCTAATGTAAAATTAAACGACTTCCGTTGAATTAATTATCTATGCATAAACTCTAGAAATCCAAATTCTTTTGTAAAGTCAAACAATTTATGCAAGTATTAAAGTTCAGGTTTCAATTGTTCACAAAATCCCTAAACCAAATTCCTTTGAGAATAGGTGATTTTGCTCATCTAAGATTACGGTCAGGTAATCAATTGATGCTTCTGCTTCTAATTAATCAACCTAAGATGTCTAATTAAGGGTGATCAATCCTAAATCAGAATTAATGCAATCTAGATGAAGAACCATAAGATCATCCTAACATGAATTCAATTCTAACAATTCATCTTAATTGCTTTGAAAAACCTTAAACCTAACAAGTGAATTACTCAGACATGGATGCAGAAAACATGATGATTGAATAATACTGCATTAAATAAAGATAGAGAAAGAGATACAGAAGGGTTCGAAGAAATCTGAAACGTCTGAAAACTTGTCTCCCTAACTCTTAAAATCTCTCTGAAGCTCTAACTCTTGAATAATAGAAAGTATAATGAAAACTAGATGAAAACTGAGTATTTATAGGCTAGGATTCATGGTGGGATTTATTTGTTAACTTCTTGAACTTTTGAGGCGAAAAAGAAATCTTCAGAATGGAAAAATTTTCTTTCTACGCGAAATAAATTTCTCCGTCGATCGACACACAAGGCCTGGCTTCGATCGACACGCCAATCTGAAGGCAATTAAAAATCCATCCTCGCGACTTCAGCTCCTCTTTCCTTGATGCTCTAAAATGCTCCATAATCACCAATTAAGGTCCATTCATACAAAAACCTGCCAAGACTCTAAAACACTAGAAAAATACCGAAAAGATTCGATAAAACCGGGTTAAATCATGGCCAAAAGATGGTAAAAACCATGATATATCAACTCCCCCAGACTTAGCTTTTGCTTGCCTTCAAGCAAACTAGAGACTAAGAATGAAGTCGAGGATTATAAATCACGAGAACTCACTTATCCTTTGAAACATTGCTTTCGCTTCCTTGACTCTTTCGCTGCATATAAACAAAGTACCTTTGGCAGTCACGAATTTCAACCATCATAGGTTGGGCCTCAAATCTTAACCTATAAACCCATCAATTTTACATTCTCCTAACTGTCGCACACTTGATCAAAGTGATGATGAAATTCTCTCTAATGATATCAATCAAGTAAAAGGCTAGGTATGATGTTAAAAGGCTTTTGGTGTTTAGTGGAGTTAAAGGTGTTTAGGGTTACCGGATTTTATTTGGTGGATGCAGACATTATGCATAATCACAAGAGAGAGACCGGTCTAGTAGATGCCCACGATTTCTCATTTACATTGCATTCTCTCCTCCAAATCGTAATCAGGAACCAAACATCGTCATGTAGCACAAAAATCACAAGTTCCACTACTCACATCCATCCACTCCATTCCTTATGATTTTTTTTAGAAACTAGAGACTTATTGAAAATGATCATTCCCTTTCCCTTATGAAATTTTGGATATTTTTTTTTTGACTAAATAAGAAGGGGGGAATGATCTACATAAGTGTTAGTCTCGAAAATTACCATTCTTATGCATGAAATCCCAAGGAATGCCAAGCATTGTTGCTCATTGTAAAGTTCTCCAACAAAATCCTCATCCTGTGCAATTTTGTGAATGAAAAACTGCGTCAGACCTTTTTCTCTCCGGTGTTTATACACATGCCTACACATAAAACAAAGGGGAAAAGATCGCATGAGGCTTGAACAAATGGTTAAGGTTCGGGGTTGGGTACTAACTAAAAATGAGCTGGCCATTCAAGATCAACAAAGAGTGGTAAAGTGAATAAGGAGTCGTGAATGTTGGATCGATTACTGTCGTGACATCATCAGAGAGAATATAGCGAGATGGAGATCAAGTGTGGTAGTCTAGAGTTTGATCTACTTCGTTTTGCAAACCGCGATAAGAGGGGAACATGTACTATCATCTGGTTTCGAATTTGCTTCATCCAAAGGCTTTGTCGCAACAGCTAAAAGTCGCAAAAACTGAACGTTTGTTCCTAGGAAATGTCATCATTCCCTACAAGTTTTGACTCAATAAAACAGATTTTGACTCCAAAATAGTAAACAATGTTAGCAACTACCTCCCCTAGACTTAAACAACACTGTCCCCGGTGTTAATCAAGCCTGAAATTTGTGAAAGAAAAGAAAAATAAAAAGTTAGAAAATTGTGAAAAAGTCGGACATGTGGTTGTCTACTCGTCGATCGTTGCAAGAATATCCCGTCGATCGACGCTGATATTGCGTCGATCGTTGGAAAAAACATTCTGTCGATCGACGGCCTGTCTGAAAAACTGACCGCAACGATGCTGTTTTACTGACTTCGTGTTGCTAATTTCAATGATTGATAACTGCAAAATCACTTAAAACAGAACAAGATTAAAAGCACCAACATCATATTATCCAATTAAGTTCACAATTCATAATTTCAAAAACAAAATTACTCAATAAAAAGAAAATAAAAGAAAAAGAAAAAGACTCACAGGTGGGTTGCCTCCCACCAAGCGCTTGTTTAAAGTCATTAGCTTGACTATGTCGGGGGTTAGGTTGGAGGTGCATCTCTGAAGTGCACTCCCCCAGACTTGCAAGGAACAATACCTGGAAAGAGCTTCATAGTATTGTTCACCATCTCTTGGATAAAAACCTCTCCTTTCTCCCTCAACTCTAAAGGAATGACAATTATGAACTTGGAAAATGGTTTTGAGGGCTTTCTGCGCTTAACTTTGGGGATCTTCTTGCACTTGAAACTCGCAGGATTGTTGGCTTCATGATGTGTAGTGGAAGGAGCCAACTTGAGGACGTTTTGAACCTTCTTCATCTCATCTCCATGGTCTAAACCCAACGTATCTCCAACATTGACACTCATACAAGAAGTCTGTGTGACAAGAACTGCAGGATAGAAGACATTCTTGTTGATAATCGAGAAGGAGATTCGATTATTAGGAAAGTCCACAATTGCTCCCACTGTTGCAAGGAACTGTGCACCAAGAACCAATGGTTTACGGCTATTATCCTTGGTCTCAATGATGTAGAAGTCCGTAGGAACAAGACAATCTCCTATTTGAATCAACACGTCATGAATGAAGCTTTTATGTAGAAGACCTATCTATAAGCTCGATATATGTCGTTGAAGGTTGTAACTCCAAAATCCCTAACTTCTTTGCAACAAGCTCACACATAACATTCACATTAGCTCATGTGTCACAAAGATAATCCTTCAATTCCACACCTTTGATTGAACACGGAACAACAAACATCCCCGGATTCAACAACTTTAGTAGCTTCCTCAATGATGGTGGATCTTGTTTTCCTCCTTCTTCATGTGCTATGTTACTGCATTGGTTGATAGGTAATAGATATGAGCTCCTTGGATACGGAATCTTGGGCTTGTAGACTTGTTCACTGGCGATTGCAGACTGATCATGGCTGCGCTAATGGCAGAACACGAACTCTATCCGTTTTCACCTTGCGTCGATCGTTACACAGTCTTGGCGTCAATCGCCGTTACGTCTTTTTCAATTGCCGTCAGATTGGCGGGTCGATCGTTGCAAAATTCTTTGCGTCGATCGACGCTGGGGTCTGCAACCTCAATTTTTGAGTTTTCTTCATGAATCGTTCGTTGCACAGCCCAAAATTTCAAGTTTTCTTCAAGAACCACAAGCCAATCCTCATCTTCACACTTCTCAACAGCTGGAATCACTAGTTCTTTACTCTTCAACGTGATAAAATTGGAGAAGTGCCTTGGATTCATGTCTGTCTTTCTTGGAAGGCAACCTTCTTATCTATTTACTCACTCTGCAGTTTGAGCAACCTGAGTATACAACTTCTTCACATGAAGATTGAGAGCCCTAATTTTTCCATTCAAATCAGTGTAGATGCTGTCCATCTTCCTATTGAGATCAGTGTAGATGTTGTCCATCTTCCCAATGAGGCTTACTGTCAACTTTTGATGTCCCTCAAGAAGCTGCTCAAACATAGCTTTTGTGTCAATCTCTGAAGACTTATCATGAATTGGTTGATAGGATGAAGATCCATAGGTTCTTTGGTTGCTGTTGTTGCTGCCATAAGGTTTCTGAAAATCCCCCTTCTGATACTGAGACCTTTGAGCATAACTTGGAGAACTAGGATTTCCTGAGAATGAACCCCTCTGATTGTAGTTATTATACCCCTGTTCTCTGACTGATTACCAAATCTCTGATTCGGGTACCCATTCTGGTTGATGTAGTTGACATCTTCTTGTTCTCCATCATCATCTGGAAAGAATGTGTCAACTTCCTGAGCAAACTGAACCGATTTCTTCCCCACCAAAAGATTGTGAACCGAATCAATCTTGGCCTTCACCTCAGCAATCTCAGCTCCACCTGATAGACCTGCTTCTCTTCGTCTCTCCTCATCAATCTTCTTTGTACTGTTGCTTGCAGCCACGTTATTGATGAGCATGAGGCAGTGTAATGACCCTCGCTTAGGGCTAAGCCGCGTCTCGGCAAAGACCTGTAGCGATGGCCGAATTAGTCTGTTAAGTTTTTGGCCAAAACCTAGTTAAGCACCTTGGTGACTAAGCTAGGTTCTTGCGTGGTTGGTTAGTCACTAGTGTTACCTTCTTTCAAAGAAACGTCAATTACCCTCGGACGAAGAAACGTCCAAGCTAATAAGGATTGTCCAAGCACAACAAATCCCATAAGCACGAGGTGTCGCGACCGTGTGGGACGAGTCAGCGGAAGCACGACTAAGCGGTAGCACGACAAATCTCGTAAGCACGAGGTGTCGCGATCGTATGCGACGAGTCAGCAGAAGCACGACAAACCCGCAAGCACGACAAATCTGCAAGCACGACAAATCGGAAGCACGACAAACCCGTAAGCACGAGGTGTCGCGACCGTGTGCAATGAGTCAACGAGAAGCACGACAAATCCGCAAACACGACAAAGCTGGGCTGACTCAGCTACCTGCCTGCCTGCTTGCTTAGGTCTATAAATAGGAGGCAAGCAGCTCCCATTTCTCCATAGAAACCACTTCGAACCTCTGTTAAAATCGGTCTAGAAAACCCGAGTTCTTGTCCACGTTTTTATCCACTCTTTTCTATCATCTTAGACCATCGAGTAGAAGCAAGATTAGTCGATAATCTAGCCTAAGCTCTGGCCGTTTTTAGGGAAGGAAGATCCATTCTAGATCTTTAGTCGAATCCAAATCATAACCGTTCATAGAGTAAATGTGAGTCATGGTTATGTTTGTTGCTTTACTGCAAAACAAATAGAGAGTCATGCTTGTTTATTTTTATGCTGATAACCGTAGAGGTTCATGCTAGGATTTTAGGATTTTAGTTTAAGTGTTTGATTTTATTGTTTTGCATGATTGTGTGAATGTGTGTTGCATATTTCTTGTGATGATTGTGTGTAGTTGCTACCAACCTTTGTGGATGCAGGGTTTAAGAGGATGTTTTACCATGCTTGTGTGTGGAGTGATATAAAGATGTAGCGTATGACCATAAACGGCTATGTATAACCCTTAACGGCTACGCATATCCTTATTAAGGCTGCGTACTCATCTTATACTAACTCTTTACTTGCATGGTATGGTTTGTTAACACAAGGAAACATAGGGGACCGAAAGGCACTCGTTGTTCTTGATGCTAACGGCCACCAATTGATTTATGTTAACTTGTATTTTTGTGTTGTGTTTGTGGTTTAGCGTTGCAAGTGATCAAGAGGATCATGTAACGTTCTAACTTTCTAACTTTAGTAGAGAGCGGTTGACACTTCCATGTATCGGGAGTCACGGAGAGACGGGATTGCAGCCTTGGGCCGTGACTCTGCCGATGTAATCCACGGAGAAACGGGATTGCAGCCTTGGGCCGTGGTATTACACTAGTCGGATCACTGGTCTTTTAGCCTTGGTGGTTAAGGCCGAGTGAGGTAAAAGGGACATTGGAAGGAAGTTGTCAATTGGCTTTATTTAGGTTTTTGTGTGCTAACATGTTACTTTAAAAGAGGACTGCGGTAAGAGGTCCTCTCAGTGTGTTGTGCTTTAATCATCATTTCCGCATGTGCATTCTCTGTTTATTATTGTTGATTGCTTGTTGATTGTTATTTTGGGTTTGGGTTGGGAATTTATTTATTGCATGTTAGGGAAGCCTTGACTCATTGAGCAATTAGTGCTCACGACTCATTTGTTTTGCAGGTAACCAATAGTGAGATTTTAGTCGGGCTAGAGGAGCTTAGGAAAGTTGGTGTAGATCATCTGCCTTTTTGCAAACGTGTATGTATTTAATATGTAGAAATGTTATTTTGAGCATTGGCTCGAAGCCGGCAAATATCTATGTTTTGGTAACTATTGTAAACCTTAAGTATAAGTATGTATAAAAGAAGTATTTGTTTAAAGCTTGGGTTACATATGATACTAGTCCTAGTCCAGGACGAACCAACTATCGTTCATAAATCGGGTTGAAAAGCCTTGGTTTATGTTCGATAGGAAATGCATACCTGGACGTTTAGTCTAGGGTTCTTTAATGAGTTTTTGGAACCTTGGAACGGATGGCCAAGTGCGCAAACGTAGCATCTTCGGTCGGGTTTTGGGTCAGCGTTGACTTGATCCTGATCGGGGGCGTTACAGGCAGTCACCTGGAACTCTGGTTTTGAAGTTCCCGTTACAAGAAGCATCTAGAGCCATCTAATGTTTCCAATCCACACCCCTGAAGAAAATGCTCAACAGCTGAACGTCGGTGAAGCCATGTTGCGGACAGTCTCTCTGATAACCTTTGAATCGTTCCCACGAAGCCTTGAATGCTTCGGTTGGACCCTGCTGAAAAGATGAGATCTTCGCTCTCAAATTATCTGAACGCGACTCATCATAGAAGTGACTCAAAAAGGCATTCTTGGTAGCATGCCATGTTGTCAATGAGCCCGACTCCAACTGTTTCAACCAGTAAGCTGCTTCCCCAGCTAGAGAGTATGGGAAAGGCTTGCAGAAAACGTAGTCAAGAGATACTCCATTCGCCTTGATGCTGGATGCAAGGTCCTCAAATCTCTCAAGATGATCCATGGGGTGTTCAGAATGATGCCCATGGAACTGATGCTGAGCCACCAATGAGAAGAAAGCAGGTTTCAACTCAAAGTCCTGCCTAGCGAATCCAGGACGTCGGATTGCTGCCCTGTTGGCATAATACTCCTCAGGACAGTTGTAATCCCTAAGGTACACTGGTTTACCACAACCTCCTGAACCTGAGGATCAGCTAGAGCACGCTCATGCTCTCTTCCTGCTGCCTCGTCGGCCCCAACTTCCTCAATGATCACATTACCCGCTGCGTCGAGTCTCCCACCCTGATCATTGTACACGTTACCATCCTTGTCAACCCATTGACCCTCAGCATTCAGAATCACAACCAAAAGCTGACGCACCATCTTAGATTGTTTTGCCTGAAACACAAAAACAAAAGAAAACGCGTTAAAACGAAAACAAAAAACTTAGACTAAGTTCTATAATCAAAATTCTAATGGTGATTTTGATTCCCCGGCAACGGTGCCAAAATTTGATATGCTCAAATTTACCCTGAGTTACTCTCTCAAATTAAGATATCAGTTGTAGTACTTAGGGGTCGAATCACTGGGAATCAAATCACACATTGGAGTATATGACTTCGAATCAAGCTAAGCAAAATATGAATTTATGAATGACAAAAACTAATGAAAGCAGATCTAAATTTGTTGTGGTTTAAATTCAATTTAACAAGAAGTTAGGCTTTCAGGAAATTCACAGGAATAGATAAATTGCAGAATTATGAAACTGTTAGGATTTTATTGAAGATTCGTTCTCAAACTTGAAACTCTAATGTAACATTAAACGACTTCTGCTGAATTAATTATCTATGCATAAACTCTAGAAATCCAAATTCCTTTGTAAAGTCAATCAATTTATGCAAGATTTAAAGTTCAGGTTTCAATTGTTCACAAAATCCCTAAACCAAATTCCTTTGAGGATAGGTGATTTTGCTCATCTAAGATTACGGTCAGGTTATTAATTGATGCTTCCGATTCTATTTAATCAACCTAAGATGTCTAATTAAGGGTGATCAATCATAAATCAAAATTAATGCAATCTAGATGAAGAACCATAAGATCATCCTAACATGAATTCAATTCTAACAATTCATCTTAATTCCTTTGAAAAACCCTAAACCTAACAAGTGAATTACTCAGACATGGATGCAGAAAACATGATGATTGAATAATACTGCATTAAATAAAGATAGAGAAAGAGATACAGAAGGGTTCGAAGAAATCTGAAACGTCTGAAAACTTGTCTCCCTAACTCTTAAAATCTCTCTGAAGCTCTAATTCTTGAATAATAGAAAACATAATGAAAACTAGAAGAAAACTGAGTATTTATAGGGTAGGATTCATGGTGGGCTTTATTTGTTAACTTCTTGAACTTCTCTCCATTTGTTCCACAATTGTTCCAAAACTCCATTTGCACCTAAAATAGACAGAATATGCATGCAAATGCAAGAAAACAATAACTTGGACTCTAAACTCAATCTAATCTAAAAGGAACAAAATATGCATTAAAACATGTAAAAACCTAAGCTAAATGTCTCAAAATATTACTAAAATGCATGCTAAGAAAGGGCAATTTATGCACTTATCAAACCTGAACATCAAGCTTCTTCATATGAAGATTCATTGTCTCTATCTTGCCATTCAAGTCCGTGTAGAGGCTGTCAATCTTACCATTAAAGTTTACTGCATCTTCTGTTGTCCTTCTAAAAGTTGTTATAGCATAGCTTTTGTGTCGCTTTCTGAAGACTTAGTAGGTAGAGGTTGATAAGATGAAGAACCGTAGCTCCTTTGGTTGCTTCTGCTGCCATATGGCTTTTGATATTCAACCTTCTGATATTGAGATCTCTGAGCGTAGTAAGGAGAAGTCGGATTTCCCTTGAATGAGCTCCTCTGGTTGTACCCGTTGTATCCCTTGTTTTTCGTCTGATTCCCAAACCGCTGATTCGGGTAGCCATTCTGGTTGATGTAGTTAACATCTTCTTGTTCTCTATCCTCCTCAAGAAAGAAGGTGTCCACTTCTTGAGCAAAATGAACCGCTTTCTTACCTACTAGAATGTTGTGCACATAATTTATCTCGGCTTTTACTTCAGCAATATCAGCACGACCTGCAATCCCTCTTTCTCTTCTTCTCTCTTGGTCTATCTTCTTGGTTATGTTACTTGAAGCCACATTTTTGATAAGCATAAGACAATCAGCTAGGAATCTAGTTTTGAAATCCCCATTGCTAGCAAAATCCAATGCCATCTGATGTCTCCAATCCACACCTCTGAAAAAGATACCCAACAGCTGAATCTCTGTAAACCCGTGGTGAGGGCAATCCCTCTGATAGCCCTTGAATCTCTCCCACAAAGCTTTGAATGCTTCGGTACGACCCTGAACGAATGAAAATTTTTTGGCTCTAAAATCTTCTGAGCGAGCCTCATCATAGAAGTGGTTCAGGAATGTATTTTTGGTGTCGTTCCAAGTTGTCAATGAGCCTGGTTCCAACTACTTCAGCCAGTGAACTGCTTCCCCAACCAAAGAGTAAGGGAATAGCTTACAGAAAAGGTAATCATGAGACACTTCATTCGCCTTTATGCTGGATGCAAGGTCCTCAAACCTCTCAAGATGATCCATAGGGTGCTCGGACGGATGCCCATGGAACTGATGCTGAGCCATAAGTGAGTAGAAAGCAGACTTTAGCTCGAAATCCTGCCTCTGAAACGCAAGAGGACGGATAGCTACCCTATTGGCATAGTACTCCTCAGGTCGGTTGTAATCACCCAAAGTACGCTGATTTACTACAACCTCCTGAACCTGAAGATCCAACCGAGCTCGACGATCTAACTCAGCTTGACGATCTAACTCAGCTTGACGATCTAACTCAGCCCGGCGATCTAACTCAGCTTGCTCTCGCTCTCTTGCAGTGATAGCATTGCCTACAACATCGAGCTTCTGACCCAGCTCATTGTACCTTGTCCCCTCTTTGTCAACAAACTGACCTCCTTCACTCGGAAAAAGAAAAACTGTTCGATTCGCCATCTTATCTTCCTTTGCAGTTTTTTTTGTTTTCTCCCTCTTAAACCCCTAATTCAGAAATGAAATCCACGAGCTTCTGATCTTTGTTACTCCTGGTTTTGCTAGACTGCATACACCTGAAACACCAAAAACAAAAGAGTAGAAATCGAATATTAATAACAAAAGAAAGAAAAACTTAGACTAAATCCTAGAATCAAAATTCTAATGGTGATTTTGATTCCCCGGCAACGGCGCCAAAATTTGATATGCTCAAATTTACCCTGAGCTACTCTCTCAAATTAAGAGATCGATTGTAGTGCTAAGGGGTCGAATCACTGGAAATCTTAATCATACAATGAAATTTCAAATTCGAAATAAGCTAAGTGAACAATGTAAATATGAATGCAGATGTAAATAAAGACGATTGAAAGTTGTATTTTATTTAAATTCAATTCAAGACAAACTAGTTAGGTCTTTGGGTAATTCGCATGTAAAGCTAAATTGCATATTCAAAAACGATAGGATTTTATTAAGAATAGTTCTTGAGCTACAACACGAATGTAAGATAACCAACTCTCGTTGCGAAAGCTTTCTATGCCTAAATTCCAGAAAACCAAATCTCTTTGCAAATTCTAACAACTTAAACAAGCATTAAAGTTCAGGTTCAATTACTCACAAAATCCCTAAACCAAATCTCTTTGCGAATAGGAATTTTGCTTATCTAAGATAGTTCAGGAAATCAATTATGCTCTCGCATCAATTCATTAACCTAAGATCTTAATTCTAGGTGATCAAACTAGAACAAGCATTATAGAATAAACTTAGATGAAGAACAAGATGATTATCCTATCAATTATGTGAATCTAAAAATCCAGCTTTGACCTTTGAAAAACCCTAAACCTAACAAGCAAACTACTCAGACATGGATGCAGAAAACATGATGACTGAATAAAATTGCATTAATAAAAGATAGAGAAAGAGATACAGAAGAGTTTGAAGAAATCTGAATAGTCTGAAAACTTGTCTCCCTAACTCTCAAAGCTCTCTGAATCTCTAAGTCTTAAATAAAAGATAAGATCATTAAACTAAAAGAAAACTGAGTATTTGTAGGCTAAGATTCGTGCTGGGCTTGATTTGTAAACTTCTGGAACTTCTTGGGCGAAAAGGAAAACTTCAGAATTGGAAAATATTCCTTTCTTCGCGTCACAATAACCTTCGTCGATTGACGCACAAGGCCTTGCGTCGATCGATGCTCTCTGCAAATTTCTGCACCGCACTTGTGACTTCGACTGCTTTTTCTTTGATGCTCCAAAAGGTTCCATAATCACCAATTAAGCTCCTTTCATACAAAAACCTGTAAAGACTCTAAAACAATAGAAAAACACCAAAAAGACTCGATAAAAATGGATTAAATCATGGTCAAAAGTTGGTAAAAACCATGATATATCACGTACGTTTTTATGCTCATCCATTCTAAGATATTCAAACTAAGAAGCTAGCCTATCAATTCTTGATGTCTTTACACTTGTGGTTCCTTCATACATTTTTTGAAACTTCCCATGCCTCTTTAGCTGATTTGCATCCTTGAATCAACTTGAATTGATTCTTATTAACCGAAGTGAAAATTGTAGATAAGGCTTTTGCATTATACCTTGACATATTCTTCTCATGTTTTGTCCATTTAGTCTTTGGTTTGATAACAATGGAACCGTCTTTTTCTTCAATTGTTGGACCTTCATAGCCGTCTTCCACTACTGTCCAAGCATCCTCATCAATAACTTGAATGATTGCCTTCATATTCACCTTCCAATATCCATAATTACCGGTGTCTAGCATAAAATCATTTTGACACGCAATCAATACTCGTAGTATTTCATCCATCTCTTTCTCCAGGATCCTCACCCGTTTGTTGAGTTAAACTCTTTACAGATGTCAGCTCTTGATACCAATTTTAAAAGCGAGATAGACAATAATACACCAGATATACAAACTCCGGTGCACCACGAGTTTCAATCTTATTAGCAATCTTTAAGATGCTTACAACACTTTTAACTGAATTTACACACAGCCTAAGAACCTCTTAGATTGTGACCAAATGATCTCTAACCTTACACAAAGTCTTAGAACAAAACGTTGTTCCATCACACAGACTTGTGTTCCAGCAAGTAACTCGACTTGCCTACAAATCACCAAAACAACCCATATATCTATTAGGTGTCACCCTAGATTAACCTAGATACAAAAAGTAAACTATCCTCTTTCAAATAAAAGGAATAAATCCTAAAACAAAGCTTCCTCGAGAGTATTTTCAAGGGCACGTCTTTTGTGATATAAACCCTCCAAATATCTTTTTAAGATTTATCCCAACTTCATGTTCCACTTCAGCATCAAACGATCGATTACGAGTTTGTTCCAACAAGTCACTTCTTGTTCCAACATGCTCCACCCTTTCACTTCTCCACGCTACGCGCAGATTTTGTGATGAATTATAATTTTCTTTTATGTATTTCAATCATTTATATTTGTATATTTGTTGATGCATTTTTAGTTTCATTTTATGTTTGGGTAATCTTCTATAACTTGATTAATTGTTTACTTAAGTTAATGTTAGTATCATGTAGTTTTCTAAGTAATACTTTTCTTTTTCTGCCAACCACACTTTAATTAAATAAATCGACAATAATTGTTTTTAAGTAAACTTTTGGGGGTTATTTTTGAGGTGTATATTGCACGGATTTTTTTGCCATATCTTTCTATCATTTTATTTTATCTCTTTTGTACAATTTGTATCTTTGATTTGTATATTATATGAAATTATTTATAAAAAACACGATAAGGTAATATTAAACATTATCATTAATGCAAACTAATGAATATAAAAAATATGTATTAATATTTTTTTTTCATTTCAAATGTAGCTTCATACCATAGAGTAAAATTAGCTATATTTGTTTTAGTTAGAATAGATTTTTTAAAGTCATAAACAACTTGGACTATGTGAACAAAGCAACGTAGTTTTGTTGCAAAGATAGATAGAAGGCCTGGTGCACCATGTGGTAGTCAGTAGGAGTAACCATCTTATTTTTCTAGAACCCAAATAAAGAGAAGCTTGTAGAACAAAGCTAACAAAATATTTGAAGTAAGTTCTCGATTCTTAAACATGCAAAGAATAAACTTCACTTGCAAATATATAAATAAATGAATTGAAAATGCAAGGCCATGGACTTCTTCACCCACTTCACCCATTGTAAGTGTATTCCATTGATTCTTTGTATTAAAATAAAATTTGAATCAAAAATTCAGCCTTGGAAAGACCCATTTGAAAGGATTTTTCTTCTTCTTCTTCTTCTGCTCTTTTACTCTTGAATCTGCACCTCAACTTCTTCTCCAAATTTTATGTTCTTCTCATCTTTAATGTTTTGGAAGAAAAACGGGGAAAACGGACGCAGGAAAATCAGATAAAAACAAAGAAATGCAACCTTAACCAATTGACAACGTTTTGTAATTTTTTTCATTTTTAACTAAAAAAAGGTTGGAACGCACCAAAACACACCTTATTGGGTGAGTTGTCTTTCTACATGCGCTTAATGCAAATTTAATCCCACACTTATTAAACTTTTCTTTTGTTTGTTTATTTTTACAAAAATTGGAGTCACTATCAACCAAAGAGTGTCTAATTGGAGTCACTATCAACAATGACACTGTTTATTTTTCAGTAATACCCCAAATAACCCTACGGCATAATAGGATACATTGTTGTAGATAGGTTTTAGGTGTGGCAGAGTATTTTGAAAAGAAATCAACTTGTAGATATTATCTATACATACATATCGATATACATATATTATAGGAGTTGTATGTATAGAATAATAAAGCAGGGAAAGACAATTGAAGAGACTTATTATTCAGTGTATTGCTTATCTCCTCTTTATTTCTCATAAGAGAGTGGTAACAGTTATTGCTCGGCGTTAAGAACGAACTTCTTAGAGGATCTAGAAGGGAAGCAGATTTGTGGTAAGGATTTGTGTTGAAGCTGACTTGGGAATAATTTTGTTTTGATGGGTGTTCTTATTTATATAGGAATGATTTATATAACAAATCTCTCTTTTTTGTCAAAGCAGATGGAGCAGATTTTGAAATTGTCGGAGAAGATGTTTGCGGCCGGTGAGGAACCTGTTGGAATTAGAGTTACTTCATATGGACCTTCGAGTGATATAAAGAATATTATGAATGCTTTGGAAGAAGACGAAAGAGTGGTGATAAGGAAGTCTACTTTTGGGAAATTTGTTCAAATAACCGAGAAACCATCATACCCGGGGCGATTTGGGAGATTCGTAATGTCTCGGCAACTGAATGTGAAGAAGAAACACGAGATCTGGATACTATTTTCTGGGAAGCCCATAAGATTTTCTCTAAGGAAGTTTGCTATAGTGACTGGGTTGCCATGCGGCAAATTTGAGAACAAATCCAAGATGAAATTAAAGAATAATATCTCAGAGACACCGTACTGGTCGTCGTTGTTTGGGAAGCTAGAGAGCGTTACTGTTTCAGCCGTGGTTAGGATGTTGAAGAAGAAGACGGTGACTGATATGGAGAGGCAGGTGAAATATGCATGCCTCGCTTTGCTAGCGTATGTGCTTATGCCCACCACACATCATTCGAAGATCGTAAAGGAACATGCGGAAGAAATTAAAGATCTAGGTAAATTTTTTCGCTATCCATGGGGAAGGCTAGCGTTTGATATGTTGATCAGCAGTATAAAGGAAAGGAACGAGGTGACATTGTCGCAAAACACCATTGCTATCAAAGGATTCGTTCAAGGACTTCAATTAGTGATGGTTGAAGTTGTACCTGCCTTGCTTGAGGTTGTTCAAGTTAATTCGACGTCTTCTTCTGAGTCAGAAGGGGGAGTTGAAAAATACGAGGTGAGGGAGAAGAAGATAAGCCTTATTCCCGGGCATGCAAGAGATTTACACGAAGAAGAGAAGGTAATAAATTTGTTATCCGGCTAGAGAATAGTTTTGATGTTATTCGTAACATATGTTATGTGTGACATTAGCAGATATGATATGTGTTAGCAGGTTAATAATGGATATGTAACGTTAGCAGATATGATCTGTGTTAGCAGGTTAATAATGTATGTGTTCTCTCTCTATTGTAGACTGTTGTTGATTCTATTATTGACGATTATGCTAATGAGGAGATTGATGAGAAGGAATTGGGCTGGTCGGACGATGAAGAGGATGTGAAGGTTAATAATTTGCTGAAGCTTATTAATGAGGATCATGATTTCAGTGGTAAAATGTTTACAGGAGGAGTTACGAGGGCTGATGTTCTTAGAATGATTAAAGAGGCCAAAGAGAAGAATGGGAAAGCAAAGCAGAAGAAGGTGGCAACAAATACTGAGACTGGTGGTCAGTGTAGTGTTGGTGGGGAAGGGATAAGTTTGTCTGGGGAGAACCTTCATCAAATTGCAGAGGTATTTTGGCGCAAAATGAGTGGTGAATCCTACCGTCTGGAGGATAAGATTAATGATGCTCTAACCGTTTTGGGGGAAGTAAAGATGGCTATGTCTACTATTGATTGTGATCGAGTTCGTACATGAATTCGAAGTTAATAAGTCACTAGATTTGCATGTTAGTAAGGCAACCACCCAAATTATTGATGGGGTTAAGGCGTATTTGGGTAAAGCAGTTGGTGAGCATGTCAACAAATTTTTAGAGGCAAATGGAGTACCGGCTAATAACTTGATGCGTAAAGATAGTTTATTTGATGCCCCTTCTGCTAGCATAGAGATGCAGGTGGGTAGAGGGGATGCAAGTTGTGTCGCTGATACTATTGTTGCTGGTGTACTTGGAGAAATTAGAGCTGATAATTTGGACTCAGTTTTAGCTCCTGGTGGACAGATTTCTTCAGATTTTGCTGACAATAATTTGGAGGGAGCTCCGCGGGAGAAGGTATGTCATGAACTGTTTTTTTTTGTAGTCGTTGTCCATATTTTACCTAAGCCTTCAATAACTAATCTTGTGTTGGTATTTAAGGAAACTGGATTGGAGCAATAGAGTTATAAGCCAAAAAGAACTTCCTAATGTTAATGAAATTGCTGTTGAGGTACTGACAATCATGACAATGTACTTGTTGCTTAGTGAGATTTGGGGAGTGATTTCATTATCAAATTCGTTTTTGTAATTTTTATATTGGTGGCCTAGGGACTTGGTGATATTCAATGTCGTAAGAGCAAGAGACAGAAGTTGATACCCGCTAACCTGGTTGGGGACTATCACTGTGATAAGCGTCTCCTTCAGCGTGCAAGGGAAGCTCACATTATAAGTCTGTTTGAAGGGCATCGTGAGGATTATGCTAAAAAATTTGGCAAGTTGACAGAGAAGTTGAAGACAATGAAGTAAGTGTATTTTGTCAATAGTGTGTTGGGACTAAGTCTAGTTACACTATAGATATTAGTTATCTGTACAACTGATTTATTGGCCGCTAATATTTTTTTTAGCAGTTTATATTAGTGCTTACAGTATTGAATGTTTTTTGTTGTAGCAACATTGTGGTTGGAGGTATTTCTCTTCCTGTTAAAGACTTTACAGACATTGCAGGGAGATAAAAGTGGTTATCCCCTAAGGTATGTTGTCTCCTAATTATTTGAATTATTAACTTGTTTCTTGACGAATAATTGTCTCATTTCTTATTTGTAAAGGTTGTTGACATTCTGATGCTCCATTGTTCGGAACTTATTGGGTCATTTGGTCCTCATGTGTCCAAGAAGAATGTTTTCTTTGAAACCAAATTTGTTTCTTTACTGGTAAAGAACTTCAGCAAATTCTCCAAACTTGATATCAAAGAAGGTCACAAGTTTCAGAAGCAGCTGCTGCAGTATTTTGTTCAAGACAATGTCAAGAATATTGAAGCTGATCGCTTTTTTCTGCCATTTAACTTTGACAAAGTTCATTGGGTTGGTGTTGTAGTTTACTGCATCTCTTCTACTGTGTACTTACTAGATTGCGATATTGCTCTACGGAGTGATTCCGCCATCGCAAAGGAGTTGTTGCATGTTGCTGAGTTGTTCCCCTATTTGCTGAAAGAGGTAGGGCAAGGGAGCTTTCGCAAAGACCCTAAAACCTTTGTTGTGGAGAGGCCAAAACTGGTACCTCAGAATGGGAATCATTTTGATTCAGGAGTGACGATGGTTTTATTATTGTAAGCTCATGCAATTCGGGGACTAGAAGTATGTCGGTGTATCACCCCAGATGTTTTAAAGTCTGAGATGCAGCGGATGTGTGTTTTGGTGTATGAGAAGAGTAATGAACCCATTTAAGCTGTGGACTATTTGTTATCGAGGTTGATGTGTTGAACTTTTATACGAAATTTGGTCATTGTGTGACTTCAAATTTAAGTACTTGTGCAACTTATGTTTGTGGAATTTTAATTAGCCATTTTTATATTATGTGTTGTTATCTGATAATGAATTAGCCGGCTACGAGGAAGTTTAAGAGATTATGTACTTGTTATTCTAATTACGAACGATGTATGTGGTATTTTTTACTTTGGTCGCTGAATGTTATTGATTGGAATTGTTAACGTAAGTCCTATACAACAGACAATATACAGCTAACAGCTATGTTATCCGGAAATGTGACCCTAATCATATGAGAAGGCCTAAGGGGCATGTACCCTTCCTCAGATTGTTTTTAATTTCGAAAATATCCACATTTTTCGTATAACAATGGCAACATATAGCCATTGTGTGGCCGGTACTCTCACAATGAAAATTATCAGAATGGAGGAAATAAACATTCGTTGCAGTGGTAGAAGAAACCCATTGTATTGCACGTAACCGGTTATAAATAAGTGTAACCGTGTACAGGGTTTTGTAAAGGCTAATTAATGTCAAATAAATTAGGAAAGTTATAAATTAGAACAAAAATGGCAACTTTACAATATTTTGAAGAAGGGAATTAAACACATTTTGTTGCACTAACCGGCCAATGTTTTTTGGAACATTTCATATCTTCTTGGGGAGAGTAGAAAATAAGGTAAGTGATGGCGTTAAAAAGAAGAGTCGTTGCGTAGCTATAATTAAACATATTTTTATATATGAAGAGAGTTTTCACATTATTTATCAAAAAGTTGGAAATGGTCTCATTTGGAATGTTACGGTACTATGAAACACTATGTTACAAGAAAACATGTTGACCCAGGTACAACTTGGATAGGACGACGTATCATCAACTTTTCACACCCTCTTCTCATTACTTGCTTATCTTATAGGCATCTTACAGGTTGCACGGTTGTGGTCAGCCGTCTTGCACCTGCTACACACTGTTTGCCTCTTGAAAAACCTTCCCTACATTATTTGAATAGTAATTATGTTAGGTCATGCAAATTGGTAGTAAGCTATTTGCATATGTTGTAAATCATTTCTTACCAGAGCTTCACCACGGGAATGAATATGTTTCTTTCTTGGCCTACCAGGTGGACGCCTTGTCATTGGCGAATACAACTCTAGGCTGTCCATTGCAAGACCAAGATAATCGATATAGTCAATCTCGATTGTGGGGTTGATGTTATTTGAATAGTCGTTCAGCCACTCAGAAGTTGTATATGCATCTGCCACCAAAGAAGATGTACTAACTTTGGTACACACTGCAGCAGCCACCGCATGTGTACATGGTATTTGTAGCATCTAAAACTTAAGGCATGTACATGTTTTCCCCTTAAGTTGACATGGAACGCTACACCCAACTTATCTTTCACTTCAAACTCGGTTTTGCTTATATTAAGCACTTCATACGCCGCCGAGGTTTTGAAATTCTCCTCAATAAACTCTGCCACTTTTGGTGTTATTGGTTTAGATGCGGTTGAGGCAGCTTCACGTCTCTCTGAAAACCAATAATTAGTTTTGCCCTTATGGCCTCAACAAAGGCCACAACAGGAAGCTCTCTAGCATCCTTAATAACAGCATTCCAAGACTCTGCAACATTAGAGGTCATGATGTCGTAGCGGGCACTCTCGAAATAAGCTCTAGCCCAATGTGAAAAACCAATATCAATTAAGTAAGCAGCACATTGAGGTTCGAAGAGATTGATCTGGTTAAAGTAGTGGTTGAATTCCTTTTTTGTGAACGCCCTTCCTGCCTGTGAAACAAGCGATGGTAGGTGACCTCCCAGAAGCGTGCTCTTACGTTTCTTTTCAAATGAACTATACATGCGCCGTGAAGGGCAGTTGGGTAAACCTGAGGATATTCAACCAAACAATTAGATAGCCAGTAATTGTAGTCTTAGTCTATAAGTACAATAATATCAACTAATACCTTGCTTAGACCAGAATAAATAGAAGCATGTCTGTCAGACACAAATACCACATTTTCCTTTGGTGATGCGAACGTTGAAAATTTGCGGAAGAACCATTCCCACGAGGCATCGTTTTCACTGTCCACCACTGTGAAAGCTAAAGGGAAAATACCGTAGTTTCCGTCTTGCGCAGCAGCGGTTAGTAGGCATCCGGGTACTTTCGTTTTAAATGTGTACCATCGACAATGACTACTTTTCACATGTAATTGTACCCTGCAATTGAAGCTCCCATAGCAAAAAACATATACTTGAACCTCTGCCCAATCTGGTCATCGAGATTTGTTTCTAAGCTTACCATTGTACCGGGATTGGACACCACTAGTTTTTGAAGGTAAGCTGGTAGTGCCATATAAGAATTCTCTGAAGAACCTCTTGCAGAGTCCATTGCCACTTCGCGTGAACGCCACGCTTTCCAGTAAGAGATCCGCACGTTATGGTCTCCTCCCATCATATATTGGATTTTGTTTGGTGTTGGGCCCGATCCAGATCCTCCAATGATAAAAGTTGTTGCTTGTCTATGAAAACCACCTCTCTCATCAACGGTACAAGTGTGGCTCAAAAGTGCACTCTTAACTTTGTATAATTCTGTTCCCGCGATACAAGAGGCGTAAACACGCCAAGGGCATGTTAAACCCCTACACTTGAGGATCATGAACCCTGGAGAGGACCGTTCGTTATAGTACTAGAACTTATGGTGAATTGCATACATTTCCATGTGTTGCTTAAAAGACGCTCGGTTTGTAAAGACCATGCCAATGTAAATGTTGGAATGGTTGTTTATATTTTCCCCTACAATATACATATATATATGCATTAGGGATGTACGTTATAGCAAAATGGGTCATATATAATCATAATATATTTCACAACTGGATTTTACAAAGATGTTATCCGTCGAACCAAAATACAAGCTGAAAACACCAAACCTAACCGCTAAAATAACGAAAACATGGGGTAAAAAGAAAGGCGGTCCATCTATATACCACCTTAGATAAACTTATCCGCTAGAATGGTCAATAACATGTTTTAAAGAAAATTGGTGGTCCAACTATGTACCACCTCCGTGCAACAAACACTTTAACCGGCTACGTTACTTCAACTTGATTATATTTGACATTAAACTTTTTCATTTGAGAGAGAGGGCTTTTACTACGCACCAACTCTGCGGCCAACTTCATCTGAGGAGCTCCCACTATCCTCTCATAAGTCATGCGATGTCTTTTCTCCAGCATTGTTTCCATTTTTGTTGCTTAAGTTTAAGGTCAGTTGCGGTGTAGAAGATTCGTCTTGTTGCCATGTGATAAGTGCCTGAGGAAGAGTAGCCACTAATAGTTTTATCAGAGCTAGTTTGAGTTAGGGCAAGTACTAATACAAACTTCATGCCAACATATTTACCTCTTTTGTTAATACAAATGTAATACCTGCTTGTGGCGGGTTTGGAGGAGAGGTTGTTTCAGTTAGTGCTCGTGTCGGCGTTGGTAAAAAGGCAAGGTCATCTTCCGCTTCAAAGTCTGCTATTATACAAACGTCACTTGAGGAACCACTTTCACTTCCCACATCTACAATTCCGTTTGTACGCTACAAGAAAACACAGGATTTGCTACGCCCAAAAGCGTCGTAAATCCGTCACAAAAATCGAATTTGCGACGACTGTGCGACGAAATTAAGTCGTCGCAAAAGTATCGTTGCAAATTATAAGCGTCGCAAAAGCATCACAATTTTGTGACGATAATATGACAAAGCTTTTTGCGTCGCAAATTTGTGACGAATATGTAACGCTTGTATACCGTCGTAAATTTGTGACGTATCTGTAATGAAGTTTAGTAGTCGTAAATTAGCGACGGAACTGTGACTATTTATTTCGTCGTTACTTTGCGACTGAGTTGCGACGAATTTTATGTGTCGTAAAAGTGTGACTCCATGTGGTGTAGCAAAGTAGTCGCAAATTAGTGACGAATCTACTAGGAAAATTGGTTCTAATTTCGTATTTATGTTACGAAGCGTAGCAAAACCGTTGCAAATTCGTTGCAATTCTGTGACGGAAATGTAACAGTTAAGAATTTTGTTACTTTTCATAAATAACAAATTATGGTCTAATTAGTTTTTGGTTTTGCTTTATACAAAACATAAACATTGAAAGATCTTGTGAAAACATTAATAAAACTGAAATAAGTTTAAGTTATTGAAGCAGATGTAGAAAAGCTTAGTTGCAAAAGATTACAATAGATAGAAAATATTCACAAGTTCTTAGAGTAGAAGAAGAACTTAGGGTTGACTAGGAGGTTGTGTAGGAGCAGTGGTGGGAGTTGCTACAGGTGGGTCTTCGGTGGTCGCCTCTTCGTCATCCATAAAAGCTGCAATGCGGGAATCAGACTTCTTCAAGTATGTAAGGAGCTTCGTCATTTCAGCGAGCCGCTCTTGACCTTTGCGGTGCTCCTCATCACGCATACGTTGCTCTTCATCACGCCTGCTTTGTTCCTCATCCCGCTGAGCATTAGCAACTTCCTGAGCCTCAAGCTGACGCTGAGCTGCATCTAGCTTCTCTTGTATCTCAGAGAGATCAGGCGTAGAGGAGCTTGCATAGGACTCTTGCCTCTTTCTTTTCCCTTGCAGCCGAGGCAGTTCCCCAAGTCCAAAAGTACTTCCCTTGTGATCAGTGACTGTACACTGATGCAGAAGCCAAACAAGTAGATGTTAGTCCTTAGCAATTCACTAGTGAAGCAACCAAATTGTAATACACAGAAGGTAAAAGTAATCAAGCATCAGAAAGAAAAATACCTTGAGGAATATTTCATTCTTTTGGTCAATGGATAGGATCCTCTGAGTTGAAAGCTCTAAAATGCCAAAGGCATATGCGTCAGACATAGCTTCTGCAAGCTCCTTCTCATAAGCCTCTCCAACTTGTTTCGATTTGCAGTCCACAAATGTTCCATCTTTGTTCGTTTGTGTCCGTAGAAAAAAACTCTCCCCATGAGACAGGTCGACTTAACTCCAGTTCCTGTAAAGAAAGGAACCTATGTTAAACATTTGAAGAATGTAAAGACAAAGGAACTAAGATATCACTCACCATTTCTTGTTGACGTCGCAAGAAGGATTTCTGTCCAGAATTGTGCTTTGCGATTCCTAGACCTCCACGAGTGGATCTGCGGCAGTTGGAAGCCGTCTCACTCTTTTCCTGCGCCTCAGGAGTTGCCACAAACAGTTGCATTTCATCCCAGAGAGTCTCTTTGATCCATGTGGGCCTGCCAGTGCCGCGTCTACCCTGGCTAACAATTCCTCGCATTCTTCTCGATGTAATCGCGAAGAAATGGTCCTTGACAAGTGAAGTAATGTCAATTTCCCAGTTGTACTTTCCCTACATTAAATAAAGTTGTTAGTATTATATAATGAATAAGAAATTGATTAGAAACTAAGCATTTATCTAAAACATTACCGCAAAAGTTTCGAACATGAGTTCTCGGGCTTCAACAGGGGTAGAGGACTAGTTATACCACGGTCCATCGAACTTCCGCCTCATAATGTTGCAAATCACCTTAGCCAACATACCGTTGTCCCTATCAAACCTAAAACATATGATGAAAACATAACAATTTCAAATAATCAGTGTACTATCTACCAAAAGGAATCATAATTGTACAAGCCTCTAAACCCTATCTAACCCACACTCCATGTCATAACACATCCTAATATAATCTAATATATGTATAGCTCAACCACATAATTGAAAAAATTGAGTTGAGAAATATCTTACCATATCGTCTGGATGTTTGGGATTGGGATCGGAGACAAACGGAGCAAATTGTCACGGCCAGGCAGTCCCAAGAGGTACTCCAGGTGCTGGGCATAGTGTAGATCCTGCTTGGGAGCTTCATTCTGGTTGGCATCCACAACTTGAGCATCAACGAACGGAGCATCAACCTCATCCTCTTCCTCCGATGGAGGGTCTTGCTCGGCAAATTCAGCGTAGTAGTCTTCTTCTTCTTGTTGTTGTTCTTCTTCTTCTTGTTGTTCTTCTTCGACCATGTTAACTGCTCGAAGGTTTATTTGGCGGTGCACCGGAACTTCCACACGAGAAACAGGCAGATCGTTCAGGTTCAGGGATTGCCTTTGATGACCAGAAGGTTGTTGTCTCGCTAGAGGATACTGAGCCGGAAGATTAGTTCTGGAAACAGAATCGGAAGCGGTGTGTTCAGAGGACGCCGATAAGGTTTGACGTTGAGCGCTTGTCCCTTCGATTTCGAAATTTTGTCCGCCTGACGAATTTGCAGCAGTTCGAAGCTGGACTTCACGAACCGGTGTCCTAAACCTATCAGACCTGATAGAAAATCCACCAGAGTCAGCACCTGTGAGGCCAGGGACTACTGGAATTCCTCCACCAGATGCAGCGTCTATGAGGCATGCATCTACGGTTGGACTCCCTCCACCAGAGCCAACGCATATGAGTCCAGGGACGCTTGGACTTCCTCCACCTTCAACAGGACGACGGTGTCTAGTCGAAGGGACACCGCGACTTAGGTTAGAAGCTGTACCGGGTACATCCTTGGGTCCATCACCACGTCCACTGAGTTTGGATAGACCTCCTCGAACACGAACACCACCACCTCTGACGCTTTGTTTTCTGCAACCACCGGCGGTTGATTTACCGCCTCTTGTGTTCGCCGCGACACTAGGCTTGGTAGCGGCAGGAGCCTTACCACTTGTTTTAGCTTTGGATTTGGGAGGCATGACTTTTCAGGACTTCTAGAGAAAGAACAAACTGATCGAAAGATTAAATCGAGAGAGAGAGAACACGGAGAGAATAGAAGGAAGGAACATATCGGAAGAGATCAGAGCCGATCGGAAGAGATCGGAGCAGATCGCCTCTTCGTCGCATCTTAGTTGAGAGAAAACGAAAAAATTAGGTTACGCGTGAAATGAATTAGGGTTACGCGTTTTGGGCATTTGTTTCGATGGGCGTCACAAATTCGTGATAATTCCGTCACAAAAAATATGGGCCCCCAAAGCCCAATAATTCATCGCCTGTGGCCCAACCAGTTTGTAAACCCAAACCATGATATAAACTATCCGTCACTAAAGCGTCACAATTCTGTAACGATTTTGTCACAAATCTATGGGCCACAACACAAAACCATATACCCTAAAACTTGTGAGGCAAATTGTATGCCAATATGATGTCCAATCTTAACTTCATCATATGCCATACTTCTTCTATCAAAAATTCTATTTCCATTAAACTCTTCAATTAATTTTTTAAAAAAAAACACTAATTCTTATACACACTTATACAATTTCACGGACTTTATGATCAATTTTTGGGGTTTAGTTTAAAATTCATAAATTTTGAATTTTTATAAATTTGACTGTTAAGTACAATGTAATTCGTAATATAGCAAAATAGAACTTCCGATATATACATTGTTCTACTTAAATAGGTTCATAATTATTTCAAAATCAAAATGGGAGTTGCAAAATCGTCACAGATTTTGACGGCGCGTCACAAATTTGTTACAAAGTCGTCGCAAATTTGTGACTACTTTGCGACATATTTTTTTGTCACCACTCTATACCCTAAACCCTAAACTTTTTGAGGCTAAATTGTATGACATACACCTTACCAAACTACACTCGATCTATTTGTAATGTTATTGTTTAATAAAAAGAGTTATTTGAACATAAAAATTTGATTTTGGAAAAAATATTTCATTTTCATGGTTTATAATATGTAATCACATACATTTGTGGATAAATATTAGGATTTGGTCCAAAATTTAAGAAATTTGTAATTTTCAAATGTGTAAGTGCTAATTGTACTGTATATAGTCATTTCTATTAGTTTCCCTTCGAGAAATACATCCATTAACCTTAAATATGTTAATAACTTTGGAATACTAAAAGATGAGCTACAAATGCATTACAATTCCGTCGCAAAGTTAGGTGGAGCGTCACAAGTGCGTCACAACTTCGTTACAAACCTGGAACACTTAGTAAAAATTCTTGTCTTCAAAAACAAAGAAAAAATCATGCCACCGGAGGAGGTCGAACCCGGGTCTCATTTGTCGAATGTATTGTGCAATGCCACCATGCTAAAGTGATATTTATGTTTCCTTTTCGTTTTTAAGTTTATTAAACTGTAATTGGTAAATGTAATAAATGTAAAATTGTAAACCTCTATAAATGTTGATGGTGAGGTTCGATCCTATTACCTGTCCAATATCATTGACATTGTTTTGCCACTGGGATACTTTGTGTTATTCGTTATGTGTTGAGATATGTTAGTATATATATATTTGGAGCTGAATATTAATGGATTATATTAATTTTATTAAGTGCAATTTATTCTTTAAAACACATTATAGATTAATCAAAATATAAATTGCATTCAAATTATTCAAAATCATCATCATCTTGGTCACCACGATCTTCATCGTTATCTTCCTCTGAAGACAATAAATTACAGAGAAATTCATCTTCTTGTTCATTGTCTTCAATTTCAAAATCAATTATTTGTATTGGGTTGTTTCCTTCCACCAAGGTAGGGACGTCAATTTCGTCCACCATTTTCGTCACAGTATCATCGCTTGTTTGTTGCAAAATAACCAAGTCTTTGGTACGAAATTTTCCTTGTACACGATTCCTCGGATTAACTTGCAGTACTGTAAGCCATGGCTTCAGAAGACGTTTAGTAGCTGGATATGGAAGATAACAAACTTGATCGGCTTGAGATCCTGCCATTAGTATAGTATTTAGATAAGGACTTTGAAAATATTTTCAAAACATATATGTCATAAATCTAGAAGATTTAATATATGAACAAATCATACCTAAAATAAAAAGTTCATTAATATTGTTTTGATATCGGCCTTTAACCAACACATCCACAATACCTCCCTTGCTTATGCGGGTGCCTTTTCCGATCTTAGGGTCGAACCATTTACAATAAAAAAGTGTTACTCTTAAATGAAAAATTCCAGGGTATTGGAACTCCATGATCTTTTGCACTTTTCCATGAAAATCGTCTTCTTTAGTTGCGTCAGAATATTGTTCGCCTCGGACAACTACCCCATAATTCATAAAAAAAAATTCTCTCTCTGTGACTTTCTGTGTGAAACAAATACCCTCTCGTATAATACATGGGCCAAGTTCGAACTTGATTTTCAGGGCCTTCAACAATATTAAAAGCCCATGGAGGAAAATATTGTTGATCCTTGGTGCAATGTACCTAGAAATACAAAATATGTGTTAATTAAGAACTGACAAATTACAATTGACAAATTTACAGCTCAACAGTATACATACGTATTGGCGGATCCATGAACGGAAATCTGCATCTCTTTTTGCCATCACTTCCTCATCTGTTAGGTCAGGGTCTTCATCTCGGATTTGCGTTTCCAATAGTTTGTGATTAATTCAAAAAAACATAAGATTGAATAAATTGCTATAGTAATAAAATTAGAGTATATTACGTAATATGTAGTTTGACTAACTTCTCATAGGGCCGGAAGTATGCACAATTTCATAGAATATATGAATGTACACGATGATAATCGCCGGCGCCTAACCAGAATTCTTCACATTTCCCACTTGGCCTACCTACAGCCGTGAATATATCTGGTACGTCAATTGGATATTTTGGTGCTTCACCTTCGTCATACCGACTTGTCCTGGGAAATTTGTTATTTAACATTAAAACCAAACATAATACATATATTAAATAACAAAGATATTTCTATATTATCACGTCAATTTACCTTCTTCTGATAGTTGTAGGAACCTGTGAGCCAAAGTAGTATTGTGAAAAGTAAGATATCTCATCATTCATATACGATTGAACAATTGATCCCGCTGGATATCTTTTGTTCTTCGCTTTTCCTTTCAAATGTTTAAAAAAGCTTTCGAACGGATACATCCACCGATATTGCACAGGACCTCCAAGCTCTGCTTCGTAAGGCAAGTGGATAAGAAGGTGCTCCATCACATCAAAGAAGGAAGGCGGAAAGATTTTTTCCAAATTACACAAAATCATCACAATGTTCGTCTTTAGAAGTTGGACGCGGCTTGTATCCAATGTGCGACTGCTAAGGTCCCGAAAAAATGCTCCAATTCCTACAAATTAATTTTTTTAATTAGTTATTTATATAAGGTTTAACAATATCAACATAAACATGAATTGTATAAACATGTACCTGATATTGCTTTGTGCACGGTACGAGGGAGAAGTTCTGCATATACGAACGGAAGTAATCTCTCCATAAAGACGTGACAGTCATGGCTTTTCATTCCTGAGAACTTTTCGTTATTGATGTCTACTGTACTAGCTAAATCTGCAACATAACCATCTGGGAATTTCACTTCATTCTTCACCCAATGTAGTAACGCATCTTTTGCTTTCGCAGTCAATCTCCAAATCGGAATGGTGCGTTCCCCCGAGCATCGACATGCAATTCTTTTCAAGCGCAATATCTTGCAACATCTATTCTTGACTTGATGTTATCTTTTGATTTGTCTTTAATATTCATAATAGTGTACATGATGTTATCGAAAAAAAATTTCTCGATATGCATCAAGTCAAGACAATGTCGTAGATTCAAATGAATCCAATACGGTAGCTCCCAAAAAATGCTTTCTTTATGCCAGTTATGCCAATCTCCATATCCGTCCGATTTTGTTTTATGTCCATTTCCCCCACAATCAGAAGTTTTAGGTGCCTTGGCATTCCGTACGTACCGCAAAACTTCTTCTCCACTCAATGATTCTTGTGGGCAGTCGTTTAATGGGGTTTTCCTTTTATGAAATTGACTTTATTTTTCCGCAAAGGATGTTCGGTAGGGAAAAAACATATGTGGCAGTCGAACCAACAAGGCTTCCTACCAGACGGCAACTGAAAAGCAGTTGTATCACACATACAAATTGGACAAGATAATTTTCCATGTGTAGTCCATCCGGACAACATACCATACGCTGGAAAATCGCTAATCGTCCATAGCAGAACAGCTTTAAGGTTGAAATTTTGATTTTAGGAAATATCATACGCCTCAACTCCGTTATTCCATAAATCCTTTAGCTCCTCGATCAATGGTTGGAGAAACACATCTAGACTCGCACGTGGATGATTTGGACCAAAATTCAAAATTGTGAGAAACAAATACTCACTCTTCATCGCCATATCAGGGGGTAAGTTGTAAGGTGTCATGATCACTGGCCACAACGAATGGTTTTTTGACATCCCAAATGGATTAAACCCGTCTGTACACAATCCTAGGTAAACATTTCGCTTTTTCTCTGCAAAACTCGGATACATTTCATTGTAATTTTTCCACTCTGCACCGTCAGATGGATGACACATAACTCCGTCTTCTGACTTGTGCTCAACATGTCATCTCATCCATGATGGAGTCTTCTCGGATTGGTACATCCTCTTCAATATGTCCCCGATTGGTAGGTACCACATCTTGCTGAACGGTATTTTTGTTCTTCCATGACTCTATTTATATCTCGGTTTTTCACAAAATTTACAATGCTCCAACTCCTCATCTTCTTTCCAGAAGAGCATACAGTTATCTATACATACATCATATGTATGATACGGCAATCCTAGCTTTCGCATCAACGTTTTCGTCTCGTAATATGAACCAGTGGCCTGATTAGGTTGTGGTAAATACTCAGAAAACGTTTCCGCCCAATCATCCATGCAACTTTCAGACTTATTATGGTCTGTCTTATGGTTAGTCGTAGAATTGTTTCGCCTCATAGGTAGGTTCTTCATTAACATGATCATTACCACTCTGACCATGTTCTTGATCATGATGATAAGCATTAAATGGTGTAGTACCATGAAATGCATCATTGACCATACCAGCATAAACATCCCCCCCGGTACCATAATCAAATTGTTCATTACCCATATTAGTATATTGTTCATTACTAAAATCTACATTTTCGTAATGGCTACTAGATCCTGCCCCACCAACATTATAATCCTCTCCATGTTCGGACCATACATAATATCTGGGCATAAACCCTTTACTAAGCAAATGGTCCGACACAAGTCGAGCGGGTCTTATCCTAGTTGCGTTTTTGCATTTAGAACAAGGGCATATAAACTTACCATTATTCTTCAAGGCGAAGTCCTGGTTACTCGCGAAATCAATGAACTGTTACACTCCATCCAAATAATCGGTTGATATATTGTTGGTGCGTGGATCGATCCGGTTGTACATCCATTCTCGTGATGAATGCCACTTTTTTTTTTCCTCCCAAAATATTTTTCCTCTCAAAAGTTTTTTCCTCCCAAAATTTTTTTCTCTTTTCCCTCTCCAAAAATTTTCCCTCCCAAATTTTTTTTCTCTTTCGTTTCTTTCTTTCTGATTTGTGAAAAATTTGAGAGTGGGGAGTGGTTCTATTTATAGGATTAATTTCCTGTGACAGATTTGTGACGCTCAAAAATTCGTCACAAATTTATGACGGATTTCTTACGAATTTGCGACGCCAACTGAAAGTTAGGTGGCAGATAGGTGGGAGTTAGACACGTGTTGGGTGAGAGTTAGGTGGATTATAAAAGTCGAATTAAACACGTTTACACCCACTTTTTCTGACCGATAGTTTTTGCGACGCACCGAAAGAGTCACAAATCCGTTACTAATTTGCGACGCCGTAACTGTAGTTGCAAAAGAGTCACAAATTTGTGACTTTTTACGACAACTTTTTTCCGTCGTTAATTTGCAACGGTTTTACGACGATGTTATTTTTCGTCACAAATTCGTTGCAAAAGCGTCACAAAAATAAGTGACAGAAAAACTCGTCGCAACTCGGTGTCACAAATTCTGTGTTTTCTTGTAGTGGTAGGTAGCATCGTAACGTTGTTGTTTGGCTGATTTGCAAGTGGTTCATTTGGAAGCTCAGCTACATTGTTTCTGCCCAACACTGATGTGAAATCTTGAGTCATTTCACCATCCCAGAGAAACATAGTCTGGTCAACCCGTCCATGGTTGAGCGGCAGAGTAGATTGCATGTAAGTGTTGAGAAGAGTTGGAGAAATGGTCCCAAAGTGCTGATTTCCTTGACCGTTCGTAGATTGGGACAAGAAAATGTCAGGGGACGTCGCTTCGGAAGTACATGTAGTACAAAAATAGTTTAGGTTTCACGGTGTTAGTAAGTGTGTGTGGTTATCAACATTGTTAATCTTCTATTTTAATATGTAATGGTAGGTTATACGGTTATCTGTTTTGTTTTATGTTGGTAGTTAAAAATAGTAACAACTAATATTTTCCTTACCATTCCCATTCACAGAGTTGTTGGCGCCGTTACCCAATGATGGGTCACCGTCTGCCCCGTTTGCAGCTACGTCGTCTTGGTGGTCGACGATGATGACCTCGTGTTCCTCAGGGTCAGGCCCGACATCCACTCCTCGCTCAACATAACCAGTAATCTGATTCAAAGGGTTCGAGTACAAGATTTCCATATGGACCATGTGAAGCATTTGCATTTCCGTTTCAGTGAAGATAGCTTCTAGGACAGTGCGCACTCTGTTCACTCGTCTATCTGTGATGAGTCCTGAATAAATATTATAAAAATAAGGATCTTGAGTATAGAGCACCGAAACTTTTAGACGTAATATAATAAGTTTTTCATTTACCGTGATATGCCGCATTTTGTTCAGCTGTTGGGTGCTCTTTTAGGTACATAGTGGACCTAACAAGGAACGGTCAGCGACACAGAAACTCATGCATAGCTACAGCCTCAGGACCGAATGTAACACAGAGAGTAAGTGCTGGATAACAATAGAGTGCGGCCATAAAAAGGTTCACATCATTGTCCGTGCGTACTTTCGATGGCTGACCACCGTACTGGAAGTCCTCCAGAAGTAACTCGGGCGTCAGGTATGTTAGGACCACCGGAGTTGTTGTTGCGATGAGGTGCCTCCTTTTCACGTGACTCATCAAGGAGTCGAAGTTTTCGTTGTCACCAAGGAGAAGAGCGACTTCCAAATCGGCGGGGTCTGTGCGGAACTCCCATCTCCCGTACGGTGCTTTAATCCAGATGCCATGGAGAAGGCTAAGGAATCTCACCATCTGTTGATGGTAATCGTTAATATGTTGGTTTCCAAAGATGTAGTAGATAAGCATATAGATATTGGATATTGTTTTCCATAAATAGCTACAAAACAAAAATAGAGAACATTTGTCGGTGATGTTACAAATTCAAAGGAGAGGAATATAAGATATCCTTACTTTAACGTAAATTGAACAAAAATTCGTAGGGATGATGAGGGGACCGACCTTACGAGGTCGTGTTGTTTATTCTCTACGAATTTATGAGTGTTGTTGGATGTCGTTGAAGTTTCTATCTGAGATAATTATGAGGGAAAACTTTTCTTATTATCTGATGGTTGCAAGCTCTCTCTCCGGCTAATGATGTTTATAAAGAATAATTGAGTGCTTATGTAAGTATATGTGTATTGTACGTATATATGTATCTATAGTCGAAGATATCTTTTTCATATCGTCGCTGTACTTCCGCCGCCTGACCACACATAGTAAGTTTTTCTGTCAAGCAACTTGTACCAAACTGACATAATAAAATATTTTATCCTAAAGCCTAAAGATATTATAGATTCCTATACCTTTTGTCTAGCGAGAGAACGTGTCTCTATAGAGAAGGGCTCATTCGTCTTTTCCGTACACGTACAAAGATGAAGTTCTGACCTTCGAATATTGATATGCTCAAATTTACCCGGAGCTATTCTCTCAAATTAAGAGGTCAATTGTAGTAAGGAGTCGAATCACTGGGAGTTAAATCAAACAATAGGATAATTGACTTCGAATTGAGCTAAGTAAAATAAAGTAAAATAAAGACAAAAACAATTCGAAACAGAGAAAGATTGTTGATTTCTTAAAATTCAATTAAACAAAAGCTAGGTTTTTAGGTAATTCTCATGATGAGTCAGAATTGCATATTAAACAAAATTTGGATTTAATTACGAACTGTTCTTGAACTTGGAACACTAAGATATAATTAACCAACTTTCGTTGCGAAATTAACTTTGCCTAAACTCTAGAAAGCCAAATTTCTTTACAAATTCAATCAATTTAAACGAGCTTTAAATTCAAGTCCAATTTGTTCACAAAATTCCTAAACCAAATTTCTTTGCGAATAAGTAATTTTGCTCACCTAAGATCTAGTTCAGGCTAATCAATTACACTTTCGTGTCAATCTATCAACCTAAGATATCCATATTCAGGGTCGCGAATCCTAAATCAGAGTTAAAGTAATCTAGGTGAAGAACCAAAGAGATAATCCTAACAAGTGAGTTTAACCTAACAATTCATCTTCGATCCTTTCGAATCACCCTAAACCTAACAAGTGAACTAGTCAGACATGCAAGCAAAGCAAATCATAACTGAATAATATTGTAGTAAGAAAAAGAATAGGAAGAGATACAAAAGGGTTCGAAGAATCTCAAGAACAAAGTAGACTTGTCTCCCTAAAAACTCTCAAAAGCTCTCTCTCAATTTGTTCAATATAAACTAAGATAATGATCTAAAAAGCTAAAGGCGAACTATATATAGTGTTTTGAACTCGTGGTGGGCTTTTCTGGTGACTTCTGGAAACTTCTGGGCCGAAAAGAGCAATTTTCCATTCTTTTAAAAGTAATTCGTCGGCTTCTGAAAAGCGTGTGTCGTTCGACACTCGTTGGGTGTGTCGAACGACAGGTGACCATCGTGGGTGTCGATCGACAGGTGACCATCGTAGGTGTCGATCGACACTCGTTGGGTGTGTCAATCGACAACTACTATAATTTAAGCTTATCGACTTGTAAATCCGACTTTTATCTCATTTACGCTCCAAAATGTACCATAATTATCAAATAAGCTCCCCGTGTACAATAACCTGTTAGGACACTAAAAAGACTCGAAAACAATAAAAAATACTCGATAAGAGGACTTATATCATGGTCGAAAACCGGCAAAAACCATGTTATATCAAACATCTTATTGTATATTCCTAATTTTTACTACATCTATTGATTACTACTTAGTTAACTCTTATTGTTATTTGAAAACAAGAGACTAAAGTTATGTTGAATGGGAACAAATTATTGTTCCACACATGAGAATGCCCTTCCCGCACGAAAAATTCAAGGCCTTAGATGACATAAGTTAGATTTGACCCAAAAAAAAAGATGAAATAAGTTAGTTGACGACAAAAAAAGAATACAGATACTTACTCAAACAACTTTTTTAGATCTACCCTTTACTCAAACAGCTTTTTTGTTTTGTCTAACTCAAAATTTTGAGCTCAAACATGTTATAAAAACTTTTGAAGTATCCCCAATCCCTTTAATTACAAAAATTTCATTCTCCTTTGAGAAGAAAAAAAACTAACATAAAACAGAGAAAAAATCTAATATTTCTAAACAAATCTCTTCGTCTTCTCCGTTTCCTCTCCGGCGAGAGAAAAAGCGATTTCATCTCTGGTGACGAGTTGTGTTGTATTTCACGGTAAGATTTGAAACTCTTAATGAGTTTTCTTCTTCTCTAGTGATATGCTCAAATTTACCCTGAGCTACTCTCTCAAATTAAGAGATCAATTGTAGTAGGGGTCGAATCACTGGGAGTCAAATCAAACGATAGGAATATTGACTTCAAATTCGGCTAAGTAAAATAATATAAAATAAAGACAAAAGCAAATCGAAACAGAGAAAGATTTTTGATTTAAAATTCAATTAAACAAAGTGCTAGGCTTTTGGGTAATTCTCAGGATGAATCAGAATTGCAGGTTAAACAAAATCAGGATTTAATTAAGAACCGTTCTAGAACTTGGAACACTAATGTATAATTAACCAACTGTCGTTGCGAAAACTAACTATGTCTAAACCCTAGAAAACCAAATTTCTTTGCGAATTCAATCAATTTAAACAAGCATTAAATTCAAGTCCAATTTGTTCACAAAATCCCTAAACCAAATTTCTTTGCGAATAAGTAATTTTGCTCACCTAAGATCTAGTTCTGGCTAATCAATTACACTTTCGTGTCAATCTATCAACCTAAGATAGCTAATTCAGAGTGATCAATTCTAAATCAGAGTTAAAGCAATCTAGGTGAAAAACCTTACAGATAATCCTAACAAGTGAGTTTACCCTAACAATTCATCATCATTCCTTTCGAACTACCCTAAACCTAACAAGCAAACTACTCAGACATGGCAGCAAAGCAAATCATAACTGAATAATAATGCATGAAGAAAGAGTAAAAGAAGAATTACAATAGGGTTCGAAGAATCTCAAAGTAATGAAGTAAACTTGTCTCCCTAAAAACCCTAAAAATCTCTCTCTAAACTTTTGTTAAGTAAAATCTAAGTTATCAATCTCAAAACCTAAAATAAACTATTTATAGAGGTAAAACTCGTGGTGGGCTTTTATGACGGTCTATTGCAGCTTTCGGCTCATTAACTGGCGAATTTCCTTCTTTAAAACGTATTTAGGTTGGTTTCTGCGCTGGCCTGTCGATCGATCGTCTATGTGTATGTCGATCGACAGGCTTCAATGTAGCTGTCGATCGATCGTCCTTCTTGGTGCTGTCGATCGACAGGCTGCTTCATATCAGCTTCTTTTCTTACAAAATCCGGCTCCAACCTTGTTTACGTTCCAAAATGCACCGTATTTACCATATAAGCTCCTCACGTGCAATAAACTGTTAAGACACTAAAAAGACTCGAAATACAATGAAAAGACTCGATAAAAGGACTTATATCATGGTCGAAAACCGGTAAAAACCATGATATATCAACTCCCCCAGACTTAGCTTTTGCTTGCCCTCAAGCAAACTAGATACTAAAACTGAAGTCGAGGTTTGAAAATCGCGAGAACTTACTTATCTTTGGGAATATTGCTTTCGTTTTCTTGACTCTTTTGCTGCATGTAAAAAAAGTACCTTTGGCGGTCACGAATCTCAACCATCATAGGTTGGGCCTCAAATCTTAACCTGCAAACCCATCAGTTTCACATTCCCCTAACTATCGCACACTCGATCGAAGTGATGATGGAATTCTCTCCAATGATATCAACCAAGTAAAAGGGCTAGGTGTGATGTAAAAGGCTTTTGTGTTTAAGTGGAGCTAAAGAGTGTTTAGGGTTACCGGATTTTATTTGGTGGATGCAGACATTATGCATAATCACAAGAGAGAAGCGGGTCCAGTTGATGCCCACAGTTTCTCATTCACATTGCACTCCCTCCTCCAAAACGTTATTAGGAACCAAACACCTTCATATAATCATGTTCCACTTTCCACATCCAACTTCTTCATTCCTTGGGATTTTCTTTTAAAGCTAGAGACTTATTTAAATAATCATTTCCCTTTCCCTTACTTATTTTTCGAAATAAAAGATTTTTTTTTTTTTTTTTTTTTTTTTTTTTTTTTTTTTTTAGCTATAAGGAGGGGAAATGATTTTACAAAGATATTAGTCTCGAAAATTACCATTGTTGTGTATTAAATCCCAAGGAATGCTCAGTATTTCTGCTCTCTTTCAAGTACTCCTACCAAATCATTTTCCTGTGCAATTTTTGTGAATGAAAACTCTTTCTCTCCGGAGTTTATACACATGTCTGCACATAAAACTAAGGAAAAGAGACTGCATGAGGCTTGAACAAAAGGTTAAGGTTAGGGGTTGGGTACCAACTAAAAATGAGCTGGCCATTCAGGATCAACAAAGAGTGGTAAAGAGAATAAGGAGTCCTGAATGTTTTACTGTCGTGATATCATCAAAGAGAATATAGCGAAATGGAGATCAAGTGTGCTAGTCTGGAGTTTGATCTACTTCGTTCTGCAAATTGCGATAAGAGGGGAACCTGTACTATCATCTGATTTCGAATTCGTTCCATCCAAAGGCTTCATCGCAACAGCTAAAAGTTTCAAAAACTAAGCTTTATTCCTAAGAAAGATCATTATTCCCTACATTTTGACTCAATAAAAACAAATTTTTGACTCCAAAATAGAAAACAATGTTAGTAACTACCTCCCCCAGACTTAAACAACACTGTCCCCAGTGTTATTAAATCTGAGATTGGTGAAAAGAAAAAGAAAAAGTCGGAAAATTTGTGAAAAGAATGAAATTCGGACCTGTTTTGCTGGCCTGTCGATCGACAACCATCAGGTGTGTCGATCGACAGGGCTTCATGGGGATGTCGATCGACAACCACTAGGTCTGTCGATCGACAAGCTCTCGGAAATTCTGAATTCTAGGCTTTGACGACTGATGTTGTTGGAGAAATCTAAAGAAAAACTGAAGATCACTGAAACAAAATACCATCAAATACCACAGCAAAGAGTCGCAAACAACAATGTTCACAAATCCTAAAAATTAAAAGGAAACAAAGAACAAACTGACTCAAAGAAAGAAAAATGACTCAAAAGAAAAGAAAAACTTACAGGTGGGTTGCCTCCCACCAAGCGCTTGTTTTCAGTCTTTAGCTTGACTGCGGATGATGTTCAGGCTGGAGGTGGATCTCTAAAGTGCACTCCCCCAGACTTGCAAGGAACAATACCAGGAAAGAGTTTCATAGTATTGTTCAACATCTCTTGGACAACTATTTCTCCCTTGTCCCTCAACTCCGAAGGAATGACAATTCTGAACTTGGAGAATGCTTTAGAGGTTTTTCTGCGCTTCACCTTGGGGGACTCTTTGCACTTGAGATTTGCTGGAATGTTGATATCATGACGTGGAGTGGGATGAGCCAACTTGAGAACGTTTTGAACCTTCTTCGTCTCATCTTCAAAACCCAGCGTATCTCCAACATTAACACTCATACATGAAGCTGATGTTACAACAACTGAAGGATAGAAAACATCCTTGTTGATGTTCGAGAAGGAGATCCGCTTGTTAGGAAAATCCACCATTGCTCCCACTGTTGCAAGGAACTGTGCACCAAGAACCAATGGTTTACAGATATCATCCTTTCTCTCAATGATGTAGAAGTCCGTAGGAACAAGACAATCTCCTATTTGAATTGACACGTCGGGAATGAAACCTTTAGAAATTGTAAATGATCTATCTATGAGCTCGATATAAATCCTTGAAGGTTGTAACTCCAAAATTCCTAGCTTCTTTGCAACAGCCTCACACATAACATTCACATTGGCTCCTGTGTCGCATAGAGAATCCTTCAATTCTACACCATTGATCGAACACGGAATCACAAACATCCCCGGATTCAACAACTTTGGCAGCTTCCTCAATGATGTTGGAGCTTGTTTCTTTTCCTCTCGAGGTGCTTTGTCACTGCCTTGGTTGATGCATGAAGGGTATAGACTCCTTGGATACGGAATCTTGGGCTTGTAGACACGTTCAATGGCGGTTTCAGACTGACATTCAAGAGTTTCTGCATTTTTCGGGGCTGTCGATCGACACTCATCAGGTGTGTCGATCGACAGGACTGCTGAAATCGAGTTCGTACCAAAATTTCCTGTAGCTGTCGATCGACAACCACCAGGTCTGTCGATCGACAGGCTCTCTGCAAACTCAGAATCTAGGTTTCTTTCATGAACCACTGCCCGATCACACTTCCCAATAGTTGGAATCACTTGTGCTTCACTCTTCAACGTGATAGAATTGGAGAAGTGTTTTGGATTCATGTCTGCTTTCCCTGGGAGACAACCTGCTTGTTTCTTTACATTTTCAGCAGTCTGAGCAACCTGAGTATCAAGCTTCTTCAAGTGAATGTTGATGGCTTCTATTTTTCCATTAAGATCAGTGTAGAGACTGTCAATTTTCCCATTGAGATGTACTGTTAGGGTTTGTTGCCCCTCAAGAAGCTGTTCGAACATCCTCTTCACGTCACTTTCTGAAGATTTAGAGGGAATCGGTTGATACGATGAAGATCCGTAGTTCCTCTGATTGTAATTGTTGTATCCCTTGTTCTCTGACTGATTCCCATACCGCTGACTCTGGTAGCCATTCTGGTTGATGTAATTAACATCTTCCTCAACAATCTCAGCTCCATTTGTTTGACCAGCTCCTCGTCTCCTTTCCTCATCAATCTTCTTTGTACTATTGCTTGTAGACACGTTCTTGATGAGCTCAAGGCAATCAGTTGGGAATCTGGTCTTGAAATTCCCATTACTCGCAGCATCTAAAGCCATCTGATGCTTCCAATCCACACCTCTGTAGAAGATACCCAGCAGCTGAACTTCTGTAAATCCGTGATGAGGACAATCTCTCTGATATCCCTTGAACCTTTTCCATGCAGCCTTGAAAGATTATGTCATATTCTGAGCGAATGTTTGGATCTTAGCTCGTAGATCCTCTGAACGTGACTCATCGTAGAAGTGACTCAGGAAAGCACTCTTGGTATCTCTCCAAGTAGTCAGTGAGCCTGGCTCCAACTGCTTCAGCCAAGAGGCTGCCTCTCCAGCAAGAGAAAATGGAAACAACTTGCACATAATATAATCTTCAGAGACGTCGTTAGCCTTGATGCTAGACGCAAGATCCTCGAACATCTCAAGATGATCCATGGGGTGCTCTGATGGGTGCCCATGGAACTGATGTTGAGCCACAAGAGAGAAGTACGCAGGCTTCAACTCAAAATCCCTCCGCTCAAATCGTGGAGGTCGAATCGCTGCCCTGTTGGCGTAATGTTCTTCAGGACGGTAGTAGTCTCCCAAAGTGCGTTGGTTAACTACTGCCCCCTGAGGTCCGCGATTCGCCTGAGCCAGATGCTCAATCTCTGCGCGCCGGCGCTCTAACTCAACCCTTTGACGATCTAGCTCAGCACGCTCTGCTGCAACTGGATCCATAACCTCAATGATGTTACCAGCTTCATCAATGGGGTCTCCCTGATTGTTGTATCGATTGCCATCTCGATCAACATTCTCCCCTTCAGCATTCCGAAAAACCACTACAGCTCGATTAACCATCTTAGCCAACTGAAACACAAAAACAAAAGAAAACGCGTAAAAACGAACAAAAATAACTTAGTCAGAATTCTAGAATCAAAATCCTATGGAAGATTTTGACTCCCCGGCAACGGCGCCAAAATTTGATATGCTCAAATTTACCCTGAGCTACTCTCTCAAATTAAGAGATCAATTGTAGTAGGGGTCGAATCACTGGGAGTCAAATCAAACGATAGGAATATTGACTTCAAATTCGGCTAAGTAAAATAATGTAAAATAAATAGCAAAATCAATTGGTAACAGGAAATATGGTTGATTTAAAATTCAATTAAACAAAGTGCTAGGCTTTTGGGTAATTCTCAGGATGAATCAGAATTGCAGGTTAAACAAAATCAGGATTTAATTAAGAACCGTTCTAGAACTTGGAACACTAATGTATAATTAACCAACTGTCGTTGCGAAAACTAACTATATCTAAACCCTATGGAAGAAATCAAAAATAAAAAGAAAACTTAGTCAGAATTCTAGAATCAAAATCCTATGGAAGATTTTGACTCCCTGGCAACGGCGCCAAAATTTGATATGCTCAAATTTACCCTGAGCTACTCTCTCAAATTAAGAGGTCAATTGTAGTAAGGGGTCGAATCACTGGGAGTCAAATCAAACGATAGGAATATTGACTTCAAATTCGGCTTAGTAAAATAATGTAAAATAAATAGCAAAATCAATTGGTAACAGGAAATATTGTTGATTTCAAATTCAATTAAACAAAGAGCTAGGCTTTTGGGTAATTCTCAGGATGAATCAGAATTGCAGGTTAAACAGAATCATGATTTAATTAAGAACCGTTCTAGAACTTGGAACACTAAAATATAATTAACCAATTGTCGTTGCGAAAACTAACTATGTCTAAACCCTAGAAAACCAAATTTCTTTGCGAATTCAATCAATTTAAACAAGCATTAAATTCAAGTCCAATTTGTTCACAAAATCCCTAAACCAAATTTCTTTGCGAATAAGTAATTTTGCTCACCTAAGATCTAGTTCTGGCTAATCAATTACACTTTCGTGTCAATCTATCAACCTAAGATAGCTAATTCAGAGTGATCAATTCTAAATCAGAGTTAAAGCAATCTAGGTGAAGAACCTAACAGATAATCCTAACAAGTGAGTTTACCCTAACAATTCATCATCATTCCTTTCGAACTACCCTAAACCTAACAAGCAAACTACTCAGACATGGCAGCAAAGCAAATCATAACTGAATAATAATGCATGAAGAAAGAGTAAAAGAAGAATTACAATAGGGTTCGAAGAATCTCAAAGTAATGAAGTAAACTTGTCTCCCTAAAAACCCTAAAAATCTCTCTCTAAACTTTTGTTAAGTAAAATCTAAGTTATCAATCTCAAAACCTAAAATAAACTATTTATAGAGGTAAAACTCGTGGTGGGCTTTTATGACGGTCTATTGCAGCTTTCGGCCCATTAACTGGCGAATTTCCTTCTTTAAAACGTATTTAGGTTGGTTTCTGCGCTGGCCTGTCGATCGATCGTCTATGTGTATGTCGATCGACAGGCTTCAATGTAGCTGTCGATCGATCGTCCTTCTTGGTGCTGTCGATCGACAGGCTGCTTCATATCAGCTTCTTTTCTTACAAAATCCGGCTCCAACCTTGTTTACGTTCCAAAATGCACCGTATTTACCATATAAGCTCCTCACGTGCAATAACCTGTTAAGACACTAAAAAGACTCGAAATACAATGAAAAGACTCGATAAAAGGACTTATATCATGGTCGAAAACCGGTAAAAACCATGATATATCATCTAGCCATAACGAGTGTTCTAGTTTTGGATTTACGGATTTATGAAGTTGAATTTGGTCGGCTACAGGTTTCAAAATTCCAGCGAAGGGAAGTCCCGTCGAGTGCTAGGGTTTCGTTTTTGTGCATTCTTGAGAGGTAATCACTTGATTCTAACCAATTTTGTTTGGGTTTGTCGAAGTTTTGTAAAATCACGTTCTGCTTCAGATTTGGATTCAAAATCGTGTTCTTATCCAGATATGGATCTGAATTTTTCTCAAATCGGATTCAAAAGCTGAGCTGAGGAAAAAAAATTATTGGCCACAAATATTCAACTTTTTTTGCCCATGTGGCAGTCCTTAGAACTCACAAATTCTTTCTCACAAATTTTTGATGAATTTTTTATTTGTAATGATTGTTTAGGTTGTTTAGCCGTGTTGTTAATTTCTTAGGTTTGTGTATTTTGGTACGATCAGTGTAAATATCGTTATATTTGTTAATTTTTCGTACGCATGTTTTGTAAAGAAATATATTTGTTCTATGTTGTTTTTGTATGGTCGTTTTTTCTGAACATGTGGTGTTATCTTTTGGAGCTTTGTTTCGTTTTGTACTAAGCTACGTGGTTTAACTATAAAGTAGTATATATTAGTATTAGTTTTTTGCTACAGAGCTTTTGTTTGTGATAATATGTTTTGTGTGTTTGTTTGGTCCACAATTAATGTGTGTATCATTCTTTATAAACTTTTTAATTTCAACTTCAATGTTTTACTCAAAATGAATTTGTATGAAATTTTTATCAAATAATCAATTTAAGATTATTTATTGGATTATCGATATTGGATAAAAGAGATTTTATATCAAATCACATACAAATGGGTATATGTAAATGTATAAAGCAAATGTACATATTGTAATATTTAATCTCAATTTATCAATAACTAGGATTGGACCCGCGGGGGCGGCCGTGATAAAATGTTTAATTTTATAGAAAAAATGTTTACATGTTTTGAGAGCAAGTTTTGCAAGTAATAAATTTGAATGAAAAAAGATTGATATATGTTACATTATATTTGTTTGTATGTTTTGTTTCGATAGTTTGGTATTTGTTGCACTTATTTTATACCGTATGTGCATTTTGTGTTTATATAGTATGTGCATTTACTATTTCTATCGATAACGATATTATTGTATGAGTCATGTACGCCACCTAAGTTTATAATAATTGTAAAAGAAAATAGTATTTTAAGAGCCAAGCTTATGTTATAGAAACAAATTATCCTATATTTGCTATAGTAGCTTAGCAAAACAAAATGACAATCCATAGATACATAAAGAGAGTTGATGGCCAAATAATGTGAGATAAAAATATAATAATGATCAACAAATGTTTTTGAACACCTCTTTAAAAACAACTTTCTTGGTTTTCTTTTGGAGTTTACTATCATCATCAACTATAAGAATCTTCAATCTTCTTTTGACGTTATCCGTAACAAAGTCGTATGTGACTTATTTATAGTGAATTTTATTTTATGTAATTAACATATGTATGGACTAACCATCAAAAACTTTTAAAAAGTACTTATGAATGTTCATCTCACTTTAAAAATAGTCGAAATAGTTATAAGTTGACAACCAAAGTTTATAAAAAGTATTTTGAACACAAAACAAATGTTTATGGTATTATTTAAAATTCTACCATCATTGTCAATTATAAAATATCCATTTTCTTTTATGAGTTAGCTAAGATTGAAAGATAACAAATAGGAATATGTAAAACCAAAATGCAATGACGAAACAACTTTTTTGGGACAAAAAGAAAATGGATATTTTTCAAATATAATGGGTTTTTCAAAATTTGAAATCCAATGATATGGAACACTCTCACTCTTATCTAAGAATGTTTCCTACTTCTTATTTAAAGTTAATAATTTTTATATTAACTAGGTGAGTACCCTCGCTACGCGAAGATTTTTGTTTCATATTGTTATCCTAACCTATAATATTCTGGTAAATGTATTATTAATGTTAGACATGCAAATGGCAGTGTCTTCTTCTTTGTTAAAACAACTACAAATATCACCAATAAATCAAACAAAAGAAGAGTAATAAACAACTTTAGAGAGTTTAGATATCGGATTCCAATTATCCCCAATTCTATGTTACAAAATTCTATCAAATGCCATCTTAACTTACCGAACATAACTCATGACCGTGATCATATTACTCTGCTTATTCGGAGTGAATTTGGATATAGATTTGCGTAACAGACAAAATGAGAAAAATGGTATTTAGTATAGTTAAAAAGAAAAAGATTCGACAGCAAATAAGAAAAAAAAATAATAAAAAAAAAAAATTCAATTAAGTTCTTTAAATTCCATGGAGGTTTCCAAAATCAAAGTCTCACTCTTTTAAAATTTTATTATACCAATGGCTTCATACATTTAGATCCAACAAAGCACTTAAGTTCAACTTAAACACCGTTCTGAATGGAGATAAACCTTTCTTCACAATATTTTGAGTCGAAGCTGACCACAAACCTTATACATGGAAAGCAAAAGTGACTGTAGCATGACCATTTGAAAGGGAAAAAAATGCAATAGAAAAAACTGGAGCTTACTCACCGTCGTGCCGTAGTTGGGATGTTTGAACATGTTTTGTTTGCTGATAAATGCATGACATGGTAAACCAAATGTGATGTAGAGCATAGAGAGAAAGAAAGAAAAGGGGTAAAAACATGTAGGCTTTGAGCTAGTCAAATTTGATGAAAGTTGCATGATCAATTGACATTTAAAGAGGTCTAAAGCAACTGCCTAGTTTCAAGTATCTCATTGAAGTGGGAGAAATCTCACGATTGTTCTGTCTGATTCCCCAATGAAAAGTTCACATCTTCTACAATAAGAAGAGACAACTTAAATTTGGTAAAGAAATTACGAGAAGAACTCATATATATTTGCTTTAAAGATTTAGACCAACGTAAAAATAACTTAACTTGCTTCTACTTCCTTTGCTCTCCAAGCTTTTCTTAACCACTCAATGAGAAATTTCCATTCAAATCTGCAGAATATATAACAGTTAGTGAATAACAGTATGATATAACAAAATCACTTTAGATTTGGTCTTAAGCATTGATACATGGATTATGTTTCAGCTATACTGAAACCGTTGTGAAAACAGAAGAGAGGAAAATCGCAGCAACGCATTCTCTTTACTAATATATGAGGTAAAGAGACTCTTCCATTGTTGACGATGACTACAAATTAAAATATTGAATTAGTTTGAAACAAACCTGATTAGAAAACATAACACAAACATCTCACCCATAGAAAGGCTCACCTCAGACTTACGCCAGTGATGATATCTGACCTGCAGCAACGTGTGCATGAAGAAAATGGTTTGGAAAATTGGCCCTACTTCGGTATGCAAAAAATACTTTATCTTTCCCTAACCACTACAATACAATTTGCTAATTCACAACTTCAACCTTATCTACAAGAAGAGAAAGAGAATATCACTGCTTGTTTGTGCGTTTATTTTTTATCGAAACTTGTGGTTATTGTAGAACAACCAACTTATCCTCACCACAACCCAAGCCATGAAACTAAATTCTGTTATAACCTATGATCATTCATCATTTGGTTGGACGTAATAGAGAAATACATAGACAATTGTTTTTGCAGATACATTTAGGAACATCAACTATGAATGTCCTTTTATTGGAAAAACAGTCCATAAGACAATTGATTACCTTATGCGATTTCTTAGGTTGTGCACTTGTTCTTTCCCTTTAAATTGCAGCGAGGATCATAATATAACTCTCAGCCACCATAAACCCACAACTTCTAAATTCTGTAGGTGACTCTATCTATTGAGCAAATCTTTCTTGATTTATTATGTTGATCAGATTTTGAGCCCATATCACCAGATTCACCACCACTCAGACGCTTCGTAAAATCATGGATCAAGTTTAAAAATTCTCGTCAAATTTTGAATACAACAAATCTCAATTGGTTTGACTATATGTGCCAAAACAGATGATATAACTGAACAAAGAAAACTAACCTTTAGGGTTTGATCGATAGGCCGAAATCGTTTTCTTAACATGGCCAGTGTACAAATCGACCGTGCGGTGCAACGTCAAAATTTTCATGGCCGAAAACCATAGAAACTCCATGAAGACATCAATATCGTTGCTCTGCATAGTTTGGAAGAGAAAACTACGCGTGAAGATTTTATTTGTTGAGGCGGTTGATGGGACGACTTGTAGTTAATAAGCAAAGGCGTGAGAGCTTACATTAAAGAGAATTCGAAGCACTCCGGGTAAAGAAGATGAATAGACGGGCGGTTTTTTGGGTTAAAACCTGATTGTACATTGAAGATGAGGCGAAACGGTGAGGAAGGTAAAGGTCAGAGATATTTGAGGGTTTCAAGTCTACGTGTCATGTCTATAGAAATTAGAATTGCTGATGTGTCACTCAATTGGAGAGTGCACTAGCCCTTTCATATAGTAGATAAGATTAGACACGCGTTGCACAACGTGGAAAAAATCATTTTCTCACGAAAATACATTTTAGAAACCCATTATTGATTTAATTAATGAATATTATTCGCTAACCACTCACATTTTGTTAAAGATTTCCTATATTATCGCAGCAGTTTATTAAGATTGATGATTGGATTTCCACAAATCTCTATAACTAATTGTTATTTTATTATATTGTAAAGACTTTGTTTTGAATCTCTACCTTTCCTATTATGGAATACTCATAATAAATAATGAATCTATACTATTAATAATATTATTAGATGGACACACACATTTAACCCAAACATAATACGGTTAAAAATGAAAGGTACGTTGATCGAGGGATTACGGTTGCCATATTCTCTTTTTTTCCCAAGAAACTATTGATATACATAAAGCAATTATGATTGTTAAGGAATCACAATTATGGTGATTTCTTTATATAGCTTTAATTGTAACATTTGATAAAAGTTGTAGAGAAACATTTGAATCTTTTTAATCGTAAAATTTATATGAGGTAATCACATCGGATACGTACATGTTTTACCATTTTCAACATTAGGTCTAAGATTACAACTCCATGGACCATTTTGTTGCTGTTTAAAACATTAGGTCTAAGTTTCTAGTTTAAAATACGGGTCAATAAGATTGATAATCATTTTTATTTATGGTACATGTAAAAAGAAAGATCAAGAAAAAGACAAGTAAGAGTAACTAATAACAATGTCTACATTTTATTGGAAAAAAAAAGAAAAATACATTTCCTTCAAATTAAATAGAGTAAAAACTTTTTGTGAAATGGACTTGGGAAATTGAAAGAGAAACGTAAACATGAAGGTAACTACTCCATAAACTTGATGGTCAATAATTTATCACTCTCCGGCTTCCTCCTGCCATATCACAGCAGAGAAAACAGTGATTCGAATGATGTCATATCAAAGAAGAGTGTTGCTAATGCCATATCCACAATCTGCAAATTATTCATGTGATCTCCAATATAATATATTGTAAATACCAATATATATAAAAACATTAAACTAAAATAATGTGAAGAAAAGTTACTAAGAGCTTCAACTTTGCTGCGAACAAAACATGTTATTATTATACAGAACCGAACAAAAAAGATTAATGATGAGAGTAGCTTAATTCATACATTGATAAAACATATTATTGTTATAAACAATGCACAAAATATACCAAATTAGCCAATAAGAAACCGTTAATAAAAAAAATATTAAACAAATTTCTAGCACCAGCATTAGTTGTAACACGTTAATATTGATTTTGAAATGAAACACCCACCATGTTTGGAAAAATCAATATTAACGTGTTCTTTTGAAATGAAAGGGACATTTACACGTTTCCATATTTGAGTTAGCCATCGTTTATTGCTAAATCCGATGTTGAAGGTGATGGCCTGGCGAACAAAAATACATGCAAAAGAACAAACATTTATTAACTTCGATTTCGAATGGATCAAATACAAAATATACAAAAACAAAAAGAGAATCATTAAAATGACAATAACACTTTTTAGGTTGATTCTTTTCCTCCATACAAAAAATAAGCCAGTGAGTAAAACAAAAGCTCAATATATCTTAGACAGAAAAGAAAAAGAATAATTGAAAATAAGAAACATAGTTTAACAAATATACCATTTGAAAAGAACCAAACCCGCAACATCATTGAAACACCTACAAAACACCAACAAAGTTTATAATTGATCAGATACAAACATAAAATTAGAAACCAGCAAAAAACTATAAATAAAAAACTAAACGAAGAACAACTAATATAAACCTAAAATTAAAAAGAGAGGCAATTGGAAATGTTGTGAGAAAGAGAAATGAGTAGATGTATATATAGCTTCTCAGAATTAATTAGGGTTCTGAGTAAAACCAAAAGCTAACCCGGATTTAAAGCATTAATTAGAAAATAATCTTATTAATCAAAATATATAGATAATATATGGTATTCCCTTCCTATTAAAAGCAAAGTCACATTAGTTTGCCTCATTAATTGTTATAATTTCATTGGCTAAAAATTATGACATGCATTAAAATAATGATATCATGTCTTGGTAAAAAATGTGACATGACTTAATCATCTTAAATCATTGGATAACTAAAATCACTTTGGCAAAACAATAATTTATTATTTTGTTTATCTTTTTTTTAACGTCTATTTATTAATCTTAGGAACTGTAATCCAAGCTCAGCGGAGCATACGTTGTATACAAAGCGGAGGAAAATTATAGATACAACATGAATGAAATTGAGAAATTCCTATGTGTGCGAGCTTATCGGCTATGGCATTTGAACGGCGTCTGATATGGATATATTATGATACCCGTGAATCAATTTTGAGAAATTGGAAGGTGTATCGATCGACACTAGTGTGGTGTATCGATCGACACTAGTGTGGTGTGTCGATCGACAGACTGATTTTTGGCTTAAGGCCGGTTTGTTCAAGTGGTTGTCGATCGACACAAGTGGTGTGTCGCGACAGGGTTTTAAGTGGCTGTCGATCGACAAAAGTGGTGTGTGTCAATCGACAGGGCCTTAATTGGTCGGTTTTCTGGTTTGATTTTTAATCGTTCGGTTGGACCGTGTCAGTTTGGGGAACCCTAAGGTTGCGTTTATATGTTGTTTGGCCGTGTTTACTGAAGGAAAACAGAGGCAAACATCAAAGATAAATATCCCTAGAGTTTTGTGTTAGGTTTGAGTGTTCGATTCGTGAAAAGGGATCGTTCTTGTGGTGTTTCGGTGTAAAAAAGAGTGGCATTACGTGGATTCTAGTGGTGATCAAGGCTGATCTCGTGCATAGTCTCAATTTCATCCTTTTTTCTCTTTCGAAACCTAAGGTGAGTGCGTGACATGGCTTATGGGTCGATGGATCGTTAGGGATTCTCGGTGATAAGTTTGTATGCATTGATTGATCTTGTGGTGATCGAATTGTGGCTGTGTATGCTTGTTGTTGTGTTGTGATTGTTGTTTGTGCAGGTTGTTGGTACTGGAAGCAGAGGAGGAATCGAACCGAGAGGATTATGATCGGTTCACACGATTCTGCCAAGGGCCTGTCAAACGACACACATGAGGTGTGTCGAACGACGGCCAGTATGAGGTATGTCGAACGACATACATGAGGTATGTCGAACGACAGCGAAGTGAGGGCTGTCGAACGACACACATGAGGTGTGTCGAACGACAACCAGTTCAGAGTGTGACGATCGACACCTAGTGGTAGTGTCGATCGACACATGTTTGTTTGGGCTGAGTTCAGCCGTTTGTTGTTTGTGTGCTGTGTGATATGTATGTTTGTCTGAGCGGTCCATCGTGCCTGAGTGCGCAATCGTAGATGGGATGACTGTCTCACTGGGTATTTATGATAATACTCACGCATCTCTTTTTCCTATGTGATGCAGGTAAAGGCAAAGTGTGATCATGGAATCATGGCTACGAAAAGGAGGATGATCTGGGATCTCGGTTGATTGTTTCATGTTGTTGTTGCGTTAGAACTGCCATTGGTTGTTGGTTTAGTTCTAGAACGCTAGAATTGGTCAATGTTGAATTGATTTGTTGGTTTAATGGAATTGTTTCGGTTGAGTTGATTGTTTTGTTTTCCGATGGTTGTTATGTGTGGTTGCTTGGTCGTTGATAATAACATTTATGAGAATGCTAGTCCAAGACCAAGGTTTGTATGTTTTAGGAAGGGGTAGAACTGCTAGGATTGTGAATTTGGTTAAATTGCAATTCTGTGAGTTTGAGGATCTGGATTATCTTCCTTCGAGCCTTCAAAGAGATTCCACGGTAAGTGTGGTTTGTTTTGAGTTTTTTTCTTTAGTGTTTAGCGTGTGCTTTGGTAGTACAGTGTGTGGCTAGAGGCACTAGAGAATGTGGCCTTGGTGGCCGGGGTGACCGAGGAGGTCAGGATGGTGGTCGGGGACCAGTGAGTGAGTCGGATAGGAATGCGGCTCGGGGTTCAAAGTTTGAGACTGCGACAGATCGGTAGACGTATCAGGAGGGTCTGTGTATTAGTGTGAGTGCTAGTGGGAGTGTTTGTGTGAGAGCCAGTGTGAGGGCTGGTGTGGCCAGGGCGGGTACTCAAGCAGGTGCTGGATTGGCTCGTTGTTTGGGTGCGCCCGCATGAGGAGTCTAGGTGATGAGTTGATCGTCTGACAGATCTGTTGCAGTAGTTGTGGTGGCACGTACTAGGGAGTAAGTCTGCCAGGAGTGCGGCTCAGAGTGTTTCGCATGTGGCTAAGAGTGATCCGCATACGCTTCAAGACGGCTTGAGCGCCATTGAGACTGCCAACGTGCAACCAAGTGTGAGTGCCAGTGTGAGGGCTGGTGGGGATAGTGTGGTCCCAGGTTGGTTGCTGAGGGCCGGTGTGGGTCCTCGTGAGGTTGGTAGTGCGGGTGCGCCCGCGGGTGGGGCTTAGAGTCGAGATGATCGTCTGGTGGATTAGCTTCAGCAGTTATGGGAGCGATTACAGAGTGCGGTGCCAGTTAGGCTTCGGTGATGCGACGAGTGGCAGAGGTGCGGCTGAGGGCTGCGGTTGTTGGTGGGGTTCCGTCTAATCTGCGGATAAGGAAACATGTGTAGAGGATTTGTATAGGATTCTTTGCGAGTGGTGTGTTGCAGCTAGGAGGGTTCACGTAGAGTTGGCCTGGGTGGCGCTTTGGGCAGAGTGTGATGCCAAGTCCTTTCTTCAAGAGGCTGCGGATCGTTTACAGACGAGGTTTTTTTGAACTGGATCTAGGAGAGAGATCAGTTCATGGGTATGATTTGGAGTTTAACTGACTCTTGGTTTATGCTGGTTCATGCTGGTAGGAGCATGGAGGGCGAGAAGGCCCAGGATAAGAGGTTCTTGAGAGGACTTCGATCAGATTGGAGGATACGATGCGAAGTCTCTAAGTATGCTACGAGAGCATAGTCGGTTGAGACTGCTGAAGGCGTTGTCGAGGACTTGAGGGAGCAGGCTGTGGTGGTTAGCCCAGCTGTTCAGTCTATTAAGTCTCAGCAGCAGGTGATACCTGGTATGGCGGCAAGCCTGCGTAAAGACATGAGAGGAAGTGGGAGGACACTTCTTGATTGAGCCAGAGTAGCTGAGGATGCTTCGGGTGTGGAGGCATGGGTCATAAGTTGGTGAGTTTGCTAGGTTTCTTAGCACATGGGAGTTGTGTGGAGACCTTCGTAGTGGGTAGTGGTGAGTCCCACGTGTGGTTTAAGTCTAGAGCATCATTGCTTCATCACTCTGGAGCGTGCTGAGTGGAGCGGTGTTCAGAGTGGTGCTCGTGAGCGGATTGGACCGGTTATGGTTGTTGGAGGGAAGTTTCTAGTTACTCATGGCCGGGCGAGAGGCGTGGAGATTCTAGTGGCTGGTGAGTTGATGCCCCCGGACTGGGTGATCAGTCCGGTGGAATTGTATGATGTTATCCTGGGTATAGATTGGTTGAATCGGTACAGAGTTCATCTGGATTGTCACCAGGATTGAGTGTTGTTTGAGTGTGATGGTGGGAGGTTGGTTATCAGGGGGTGAGACCGACTCCTGGGAGTCTCGTGATCTCTTTGTGCTAGCTGAGGCTATGTCGAGAGGGGATTAAGAGGCTCACTTGGCGATTATGGTTATGCCGGAGACTGTGGGTGAGGTTGCACCTATATTTGGGTTGTCCAGGCCTTTGAGGTTGTCTTACAGTCGTTGCAAGGATTGCTGCCGTCTCGGTCGGATCCTTTCTCGATTGAGTTAGAGCCTGGGACGACGCTGTTATCTTAGGCACCTCACAAGATGGCTCCAGTGGAGTAGACAGAGCTGATAAGGCAGCTAGAGGATTGTTGAGTAAGGGTTTCTTTTGGCCGAGTACTTCACCGTGGGGAGAACCGATGTTGTTTTTGATGAGGAATTGTGGTAGTTTCCGGTTGTGCATCGATTGTTTAGAGCTTAACCGAGTCACTGTGAAGAACAAGTATCCTCTTCTGAGAATTGATAAGTTGTTGGATCAATTGTGAGGGGGCTACTTGGTTCTTCAAGGTTTACTTGGCATCCGGTTAACACCAGATTCCTAGTTGGGCAGTGTTGAGTAAGTGGTGATGCCTTTCGGGTTAACGAATGCACCAGCTGCGTTTATGAGGTTGATGAGCGAAGCCTTTCATGAGGATCTGGATGAGTTCGTGATTAACTTCATTGATGTCATCTTGGTGTATTCGAAGAGTCATGGGGAGCATGAGAGCCAGGAGAGGGCAGTTTTGGGGAAGTTGCGGGAGCAGAAGTTGTTTGCTAGGTTGAGCAAGTGCAGTTTCTGGCAGCGGGAAATGGGTTTCAGGGTCTTACAGTTTCGGCAGATAGAGTTTCTGTGGAGCTAGCTAAGATTCAGTCTACCTGAGTTTGGGCCTAGACCGAGGAATGCGACTAAGATCAGTAGTTTTCTCGGGTTGGCAGGTTATTGCAGGAGATTTATGAAGACTATGCGAGTATGGCTCAATCTATGACCAAGCGGTTAGAGGAGGAGGTTCATTTTGTGTGGTCTTTGGATTTGAGGCGGAAGCGATGGGTGGAGTTGTAGCAGATTATGATCTGTTTATAGTACCATCGTGGCTAAACTTATCTAGAGGCGGATGCTCTTAGTCGGAGGCGGTATGCTTTGGCTCCGGAGCAGGATGTGACGTATTGTTGAGTGAGATTGGTACTTGGGGTTGTGCGTTATCTCATGAGATCTGTTGGGGCTGGAGGCAGATAATCAGGCAAACATTCTGAGAAGGTTTTGAGTAGCTCATGAGAAGGATCAAGGTTGGTTTGATTCTTCTAAGGTTGTAGGTTCTGGTTATTAGGTCTCGGCGATTCAAACTATCTTAGGGCACGGGTGAGTCTGTGTGCCTAAGGATGAGGTTTGAGGCAGGAGATTTCTGTGAGAGACTCATGTGAGCATATTTCTTTATTCATCCGGAAGCGACTAAGAGGCATAGTGATCAGAAACGGTACTATCACTGAGTCGGGATGAAGAAGGATGTCGTTAACTAGGCCGCAGCTTGCGATAAGTTGCCAGTTGGTGGGGGTTGAACGTCCATTCGAGTGGTTTGTTATGTTGTTTACCCATTCCAGAGGGGAAGTGGGGCATGTTTTCATTGGATATTGCGGAAGGGTTGCCGGTTTCTTGGACTCATGTTGTTATTTGAGTGACTACGGATTGTCTGTCTATGTTAGCACATTTTTTTACCATTAAGAAAACCGATGGAACAGCGGTTCTGGTTATGAAATATGTGAGTGAGTTAGTGAGATTGCTTGGAGTGCCAGCGAGTTTTGTCTCAGACAGAGATCCGATGTGCACTTCTGAGTTTGTAAGGGCTTTCAGGCCAGTAGTGGTATGGCTCATTTTGAGTTGTGTATGGGAGGCCATGTCGCACATCTTATGCTAGACCCAAGTGGGGGAGAGGAGCATATATGGTGCAGATCTTGTTCAGGAGATGACGGAGAAGATCCGTGTTGTGAAGCTGAACATGAAAAAGGCTCTTGATCGGCAGCAGAGTTATGCCGATAAGAGGAGGAAAATGAGTTGGAGTTTATGGTGGGAGATAGAGCGTATCTCATAGTGGAGAGGTTGCAGGGTTCTAACAGATCCTTTTTGCAGAGGATATGCTTAGTCGGTGGTTTATGGGCTCGTTCCAGGTGGTGGAGCGAGTGGGACCAGTTTCTCATCGTTTGGAGCTACCTCAGATCATGCAGAACTTTCTTGAGTATTTTTTGTGTCGAAACTAAGGAAATGTCTATATGGGTCTTGGGAGGTAGTGGTGAGGATTCCTGCAGATTTATAGCCAGTTTTTGGCGGTTGAGTTGAGACCCGTGAGGATCTTTGAGTAAGTGTCAAGGTCCTGCGCCGTTGTCGAAAGTCTTGTGGGACTGTGTCGGTATCGAGGAAGAGACTAGGGAACCAAAGGTTAAGATGAGACAAGGTTCGATTGTGGTTTGTGAAGCAAGACGGGAAATGAACTGGGTCTCATGGGTTCCAATATTTGGTTTGGTTGTGATCACCAGGTGTGGTGATGTGGTTGGAATTATGTATTTTCGTTTGAGTTGAAACGATTATGACATTCTTCCGGTTTCATAAGATGTGTATTTCTTATGATGTGATTATGGTGGCTGAAGTAGCCATGAGTGCGGATGTTATGGCTGTGTAGCCATGAGGTTCTTGCGTTTTGGCTTTGATAGCCTTGAGTAGGTGGTTAGAGGAACTCAAAATAGAAGTTTTACTGTGGTTAGAACTTGTCTATTTCGGAGAAACTCTACCGGAGGCACCCTGTGTGAGGGGTTGTCCAGATGACCTGGGTATTGGTCATGAGTGTGTGGTTAGGAACCTTGAAATGGACGTTTTATAGTGAGTAAAACTTGCCAGTTTTGGAGGAACTCTAACGGGTTATGTGTGGGTTGTGGTTAGAGAACCTCGGAATGGAAGTTTTATAGTGAGTAGAGCTTGCCAGTTTCGGTGGAACTCTAACGGGGCATATGTGTTTATGCGTTTAGAGAGTCTCGAAATAGAAGTTTTATTGTGGGTAGAACTGTCTAGTTCCGGAGAGACTCTGCGAGGACATCCGAGTGATGGATAGTCCAGATGATCATGTTTTCGATGGTATTCCAGGTTGGGAATACCATGTTGAGACCTTGGGAGGTAATTCCGGTCAGAGGTGCATTATAGACGTTAAGAATTGATTTCGTTCGGGGATGTCGATTTCCTCGCATAGCTCAGAGAGAGAGACAGTGGTTCTTTCTTGGGAGATGCGTCTCTCCGGGGGATAGTTGGTTCCCTGCTTACCGATCGTTCGCCAGGACTGCGCGGACTGGGAGCGTGAGGGTATGGTGATAGTTTTGGGAGATTGCGATCTCTGGCAGATCTTCGAGAGATGCGTCTCTCCAGGGGGATAGTGAGTTCCCTGCATACCGAGAGCTTGATAGACTCAGTGTCTTGATGGTTTGAGGGGTATGGAGATGGTTGGTATCAAACGCCGTCAGGACTGCGCGGACTGAGGTGGGTTGATACGAGGCACCGAGAGCTGAGGGGTGACGATCCCGAGATCTAGAGGGTGTGGTTATGAGTTATGAGCTATGAGCGATCAATGTATGAGACGGGTCTATATGCATAGGACGGATGTGAGCCTCGAGAGGGTCTGGAAGATTTAGTCTCTGGTGTTACTGGCAGGTTGGCAAGGTGGTTAGCCATGTGGGCTGTGTTTGCGGATTCGAGGACGAATATAGTTTTAGTGGGGGAGAATTGTGACACCCGTGAACCAATTTTGAGATAATGGAGGGTGTGTCGATCGACACTAGTGTGGTGTGTCGATCGACAAACTACTTTTTAGCTTAACGCCAGTTTGTTCGAGTGGTTGTCGATCGACACAAGTGGTGTGTGTCGATCGACAGAGTTTTAATAGGTCGGTTTTCTGGTTCGATTTTTAATCGTTCGGTTGGACCGGGTCGATTTGGGAACCCTAGGGTTGCGTTTATATGTTGTTTGGCCGTGTTTTCTGATGGAAAACAGAGGCAAACATCAGAGATTAACATCCCCAGAGTTTTGTGTTAGGTTTGAGTGCTCGATTCATGAAAAGGGATCGTTCTTGTGTTGTTTCGGTGTAAAAAGGAGTGGGATTTTGTGGATTCTAGTGGTGATCAAGGCTGATCTCGTGCCTAGTCTCAATTCCATCATTTTTCTCTTTCAAAATGTAAGGTGAGTGGGTGACCATGGCTTATGGGTCGATGGATCGTTAGGGATTCTTGGCGATAGGTTTGTATGCATTGATTGATCTTGTGGTGATCGAATTGTGGCTGTGTATGTTTGTTGTTGTGTTGTGATTATTGTTTGTGTAGGTTGTTCGTACCGGAAGCAGAGGAGGAATCGATCTGAGAGGATTATGATCGGTTCCCACGATTCTGCCAGGGGCCTGTCGAACGACACACATGAAGTGTGTCGAACGATAACCAGTATGAGGTCTGTCGAACGACATACATGAGGTATGTCGAACGACAGCCAGTATGAGGGCTGTTGAACGACACAAATGAGGTGAGTCGAACGATAGCCAGTTTAGAGTGTGATGATCGACACCTAGTGGTAGTGTCGATCGACACATGTTTGTTTGGTCTGAGTTGAGCCGTTTGTTGTTTGTGTGATATGTATGTTTGCCTGAGCGGTCCATTGTGCCTGAGTGCGCAGTCGTAAATGGGATGACCGTCTCACTGGGTATTTATGATAATACTCACGCATCTCTTTTTCCCATGTGATGCAGGTAAAGACAATGTGTGATCGTGGAATCATGGCTACGAAGAGGAGGATGATCTGGGATCTCGGTTGATTGTTTCTTGTTGTTGTTGCGTTAGAACTGCCATAGGTTGTTGGTTGAGTTCTGGAACGCTAGAATTGGTCAATGTTGAATTGATTTGTTGGTTTAATAAAATTGTTTCGGTTGAGTTGATTGTTTTGTTTTCCATTGGTTGTTATGTGTGGTTGTTTGGTCGTTGAGGATAGCATTTATGGGAATGCTTGTCCGAGACCAATGTTTATATGTTTTAAAAAAAAAAACGTGTCGGGTCGTGTGATATATGAACACCTGCAAATCGGCTAATTCAAAAAATGATATCATTGATTAAATTATCAATTTTGTTTATCTTTAAGATTGTTTGCTGATAAATAAATTTAACATTTCAACAAAAAAAATAAAAATCAAATTAAATTTAGTTTATATAACAACAAAAATTAACATAAATGAATGATTATCATATCAATGTTAGATGATCAATAATGGCTTCCATATTAGATTATATACTTCTTTGTGACAATATTGGAGTTACCCGTTTGGAGAATCATTGTATGTTAATACTCTATAAATTATATATGAAACAAATTTGGATATATATCCTGACGTCTTAAAGACTAAAATAATTATTTTTGTATATTTCAGGTTACTATTTTGTCTAGACTTAAATTTTTTGTTCTGTATGTGGTTGTTTTGTAACTGTATGAAATATATGGCTTCTATCCAACTTAAGGGTTATTGTAGCGACTACAGGACCAGCCCCCTCTTTTACAAGATTGTGGTGGTTCGAACAATAGTCATCAAATTGGTTGATGAAACACTGAAAACATTTCCCAAACAATACTTTGTCGATTTTCAAACATTAAGTTTGGACATCTAAACCAAGATGTCTTGATTGGTAAGGCCATCACTACTTATCAAACTATTTTATTTATTAGTTGCCCCCTTTGATTACTTATATATAGTTTGACATTTATAAATACAATGCATATGTTGTTGGTCAAATATTGAATGTTGGACCTATCGAGAAGCTAAAATCAAAAGGAAAGAATAACACCAACACAAAGGTCGACATCGATCTACGAAAATGTAAGAGATACACATGAATTATTGGTGCGGTGCAGACAATTTCAACTGACTTTACTTTTTGTAATCACCATAAATTAAAGTAAAGGACATACGTTGAAAAATGTATGTTTGTTTCTACCTACACCTATATTCTCTAATAGACAAATATATGTTGCCCGATTGAGATTAAAATATAGGAGTGGGTTGAAAATCTTAATCACCGACAAAAAAAAGTGTAGAAAAAATAGAATAATCGTCTACAAGGAAATGTTTCAAAACTTTCATTAGTTTTTTAGATTTGTATTTTGTTTTGTTTGAATCTAATAAAAAAAAACTTATGTTATTCACTTTTTGTGGCCACTTTATCTTCGATACTACCATCAAACATGTTACGAGATAATATTCATATCCCCACACGGTGCGGGTAAGTCATCTAGTATCCTATAAAAAACTAAGAATATACCAAATTTAACAAAGAAAATCTAAAATCTAAAATACTATCATAGAAAACTAAGATTCGGCAAATATATTTATGGGATTTCAAGGTTAATAGAAATTTCATATTACCAAATTTAATTGGTATTTATGTTTACTGCTATAATTGATTTTGTGATAATGAAATAAATTGCATGACTTGCTTATAAAAAACCACTAGATTATATGATGATTATAAAAATTTGGAGCATTTTAAGATGATATAACCGATTTTTAAGAAAACGTGGTAAATCTATAAAATATTGTAACCGATTTTTTAATGTAATTTTGAAAAGATGATAATGAAATTGAGATTGGTTTAGATAGACTATTTATAAAGAGTGTGTAAATCTTTTTAGGTATAAGATAAGTATGATTCTTACGTAATCTTAGGAGGATTAATGGTAAATCAAAATGTATTTAGTGAATAATTACATGATATTAGGAGGATTAATGGTAAATGGAAATGCATTTAGTGAATAATAATTCATATATTTAGTGAATAAATATATTTTCTTATTTGTTTGTTCATGAATAAAAATAAAAATTACTTTAAATAGTGTCATTAAATATTGAAATGGATGAAAATATTTTAATAGTGGTTGGCAATGAGAATAGTAGTGTTTGGCAATAATGATAGTATGAGTTATAAAACTTTGATTTAATTAAATAAAAAAAGAGTAAAAAAAGAAGAGCATGACACATAATCTTATAATGCTTCTCCTTTAATATATAGAGGATGATACAAGTACCATAATTATATTCATATATAAGGAAAATATAATTAATGAAATGACTTTAATCGTATCATTGAGAATCCACATTTTCAATGCATATGCTCATAATGGAGTGATGTATGATCTGGTCAAAAGCAATTGAATTTGGAAATTGTTATTTGTTTATATACGAAAATGTCTTGCATTGATTCATAAAATATAGGTTAGTTTGTATTTATAAAGATTTGTGGTTTTTGATATATTGAATAGAACAAATATTCTAATTAAATCTTCTTTTTTCTTTGCTCGTAAACAATATCTTAATATTAGAAAATCAAATTAATACATAGTTATATAGTAAGATAATGAAAAATAATATGATTTATATGCGTAATTAAATGACGTATGACTTTTAGAGTAAAAAAGAATTGAATTTGAATATTGAATAGGTAGTAGCATTTCGGGTCTGAACATTCAAAATTTTCCAATCGCCACCTACTTTCCTAAACTTTCACGGTAGCTGAAATTTATAAACAACCAAAATTTTACTTTTTGTCTATGTTTTATGCATTGTAGAAGATTCCTTTTTTTTTACCAATCACGTGAAAAATCTCCATGTTTGGCTTTATGTAAGGGTTGTAAGCTCGCTTGAAAGGCAGTTGTGACCTCTTGAAAAGCCTGATCGTGTCATTAGATTTGTTTCTGTCTCGAACTTAAGTGAACCAAAGTTAAGATTCAATGATAAGATTATCAAACCTTATCAGAACACAGGATAATTTGACAGAGGATGATGCTAGCATTTGACAATTAGAAGTATTATACCTTCAATTTAATAGAACTTTGCAAGGTGGGTCTGATGAAAAACCTCGTTTATGAAGATACAGCAAGATAGAAATCTAATTATGCTACAGAAATTTGAAAACAAACGTCTTGTAGCCTTGAATATTCTCAACCTGCTTAAGAGATGTTGCGCCAAAGAGTTAACCAATCAATTTACACTTTATACAGTGTCTCAAAGAACAACACAGACGTAGAGTCACATAGCCGAATAATAGAAATAAATTTAAAAGATTTATGTCAAATAAGAACTTTGAACAGATAAACCATAAATTTCAAGCGAGATCAACTAAAGAACCAAATTTCAAGCCAAGGCTTCGGCTTCGGCTTGTCATTCTCCAACGTTTTGTCGAGCCCTACCTGACCCAACAGTAGGTTGTCACCATCAATAAGCCACTCGTGAAACCCTTCGAGTAGAATTAAGGTTAGAGGTAAGAAGAAGATGAAGAACAATCAACAACGTGAGAAAGAAGTGTTAGTACCAGACATCTTGACTTTGGGACAGTCGGAGAGTGTGGCGTCTAAACGGGAATTCAGACCAGAAATGATAAATACATCAACAAAATTAGATCAGGACAAACCTCTACAAACAAAATCGAATCGGAGAAAGGAAAGGGTTATGGGTAACCGTATAGACTTCTCCGTGAATTAATTTCAATTAAGAGAAAATAGACAGTTCCTAAATCGAACTAACAAATACTTAAATGTATCGATAAAACTCCATTGTAATAGCAACTGTAACCAAGTTTCTCCATAATCAATCTCCAAAGATTAACCAAACCATCATGCTTACGTTACGTTATTTACACATTTTGCGAATTTTCTTTCAATAAAACTTGTACATCCTCTTTTAATATGCTTTCTGTTTCTTGGTAGCTTTGTGGTGTCGTCTCGATTACTCTGTCCCTAGCCTTGGCTGCCTAAAATCCAAATCAAAACAAGATTCAAAGCTCTAGCAATAACAAGAAGAGAAAGAGGATATTAATCCAAATAATGAAAGGTCTACCTCTTGTTCCCAATTGGTCAAGAAAGTGACAAGAGCAAGAACAATCATTTGTAGAGTTGAGCCTATAAATATACCGATCCAAAGTCCTTTCCCTCTCAGTTTCACAACGAAACACAAGATCGAACCCACTGGGATCCCCACCAGATAATACGATCCTATGTTTGCATAAGCTCCTATATGTTGCCAGCCTGTTCCTCTAGCAACCCCTGAAGGAGCAAGTATTCTTTGGTCTATATATTTGAATGTATACATTTTTCTGATACGATGCAAATTGTTTACCTGAGAGTACTGCGAGAAAGCTGTCAGCAAAAATGGATAGGCAGAGAATGGGTGTAATTTGAGTCACATAGTGAGCCACTTCACTCTCGTTGCTGAATATACTAGACCAATTTCTTCGGTAGCCATAGAGAGTTGAGGTCACTATAATTGCATCAATAGCGGCAAGGAACAATCCAGAATTTGCCGCGGCTCGAGCTGCTTTTGGATTTCCAGCCCCTAGCTCGTTTGAGACATGTGTGCTGTTACAAGACAAAACAGTGGTTCAGAGAAATTTCCAAGAAAGAATTTTGTAAAAAAAATATACTCTTAGGAATGATTAGAAATCTATAAAACCTGGCGGATGCTCCTATTGCATTCACCAGGACGAAATGCAGAGACGACATTGTTAGGCTGTTCAAAGAATAAAATCAAAAGCTTGAATGAAAAATAGGGTTTTATGTTGGAACTCGTAGAGAGTGATATATGCACAATACCAAATTGAGAGCACTGATGTTTCGAGCTTTGAGTTTGGTAAGAGTCCAGACATTAGTATAACAAGCTCAAACGACCACCATTCCAGGCTTTATTTACATTCCAAAAACAGAGTCAAAAGATCAAAAGCAAGAAGCTTTAATGTTTTTGGCGGATAGAGTTGGAGGTGTTTTGTTACCAAATCATCATTGCAGAGGGAAAAGCGAGAGCGACGAACTGCTTCATGCTCGAGAAGATTTCTTGCACCCGAAGATTTTTGGTTTCGCGATACAGAGTAGAGTCTCTCATGAAAACCCAAAGCAAACCTACATTGAGCCAATACGATAAACCAATGGACAAAGCAGCGCCGGCGATTCCGAATCTCATCTTATAGACAAGAAGCCAACAAAAGGGAATATGAAAACAGAGAGCTCCAAAAGAGCTCAAGAAGAGAGGAAGAACTAATCCTTGTGACTGGAAATACCGAGTCATAGACTGGAGAATAGAGAATCCGAATAAAGCAGGTATAAGCCAGATCGCATATCGACAAGCTAATTGAGAGATAAGAGGATCTTGATGGAAAAGTTCCAAGAGTTTGTCCATGAAAACCCACAAAAGCGAAACTGGGAAACAGAACAAGAGAAGACAAAGCATTGAGCTGTAAGTGTATGCACTGATTTTCCTAAATTGCTCTGCTCCAAAAGCTTGACCACACAGTGTCTCTAACGCACCTGCCAGTCCAACCTAAAACCATCGAAGTCAGAGAAAGACGGAGAAAAGAAGAAGAAGAAGAAGAAGAAGAAGAAGAAGAAGAAGATCTTACAAGGAGGCTGAAGCCAGTGACATTGGTAAGAGAAGTGGCGATTGCGACACTTGAAAGAGAGATCTCGTCCAAGTGACCAGCCATAACCATGGAGATAACTTGAAGGAGGTACTGAGATATCGCCACAGCCACCATTGGAAGAGCCATGTAGCTCACCTTCTTCATCATCTCTGTCGAAATATAACTCGTATGATCTATAGATTTCTTATTTCTATGATCTTCTCCTTCGTCAGCTTCTTTCGGTACCAACGAGAAACCCTTTTCCATCTTTGAGAGAATCGTTACCAAAATAAAAATAAAAGTCAAGAACACAAGATGGGATCGAAATTTTAAGACTTAGGAGAAATATAAGAACAGGTCATTGACATTTGACAATGTGAAAAACCAAATAAACAATGACACGACGTGGTCTTTAATAAAAGGAGAAAGGTGGTGATTAAATATATGGCATATTGTTGGAGAAGTTAATACAAAACGTTGACTTGTTTCAGAAGTTAAAACAAGATACATTGGAAAGAGATATATATATATATTACTTGATCTTCAAGCAAAGCAACCTATGGGTCATGTGTCCTTGTCTTTCTCTCTAGAATATTATCTTTGGCCTTTACTGCCTGCAAAACACAGTAGTTGGAAACTAGGATTATTAAAGACCAAAGGAGGAAACACATTGAAGATGTTATATCTTGTGTGCTTAGTGTTGATACACTAGAAGCTTTGAACCAAAGTGAAGCTTGGAGATCATCAAAGTGTATGCGACTAAGTAAGCATATGTTCTAAAACTCTGTAACAAAGGGAAAGATTGAAAGTGTGATTGCTACAGGTTTTAGACCCAAGACTGAAGATACTGAAGAGCTGAAGCAGGTGAAACCGAGCTGAAGTAGAGGCTGAAGTAGTGCAGATGCTGAAGCAGTTTTTGATAAGATTGGCCGTGGGCCTTGTCGTTCATGGGCTTGAAGCCCACGTGAATTGGAGAGTCCTTAGGGTTTAGGACGTGAGTATTTATACCTAGAGGCATAGACGAAAACACTTACGCGCCTAGGGTTTCATTGAGAGAGGCACACAAGTGTGTGTGGCGTCGTCCACCAAAGAAGATCAGAAAAACAAGATCTGTTTGTTGGTGTTACTGAGAGATGGTGTTGATTATCAGGTTATGATCCATGTTATAGAAAAGAGTGGTGTGGTATCCATATAGCAATTGTAGGTTACTTCTTTTTATAATGGATTTGTTCTGGACGTGGTCCCGGGGATGTAGGAAACGAACCTCGTTAAAAAACTCCTTGTGTCAATTTACTTTATGCACGTACTTGCTCGTTGTCATTCGATCTAGACCAAATATGCACTTACAATTGGTATCAAGAGCCTAACTCGTTAGAAGTTAAGCTTATTTTCGGGTATAAGATCTGGGTTTTTGTGGCTACATTCAAGTTATTGAAGAGAATAGAAGTTTTTGTATCTCTGAATTTATGAAGGTCTGTGTTTCTGAGATTAGGGTTCAATCATGTTTTGTGTTAACGAAGAAGAAGCTTGAGCTAATGGTTGCCTCGAGAGAAGACAAGAGAAGAATCAGAAGAAGAGGAGAGAAAAAAAACGGAACCACTGCGACAAGCCATATTGCAGGCTGTTTTCCCGGCGGACCAGAACAAACCAAACGATGATATTGGTATGGTTGCAAAGATAACAAAGTTATCTTTCCACAGGAGAAAACGGAACCCAATTCGGAGGTAAATTTTGGAAGTTGTGAGTGTTTCTTTCTAACCAAATTTGCAGAAAATCCTGCAAACTAGTGAACGAGGTGTCATCTTTGAGGTCTTATTTCTGATGACTCAAGAGGTCCCACTCCACGATCAAGCTATCCCTGGAAATATTCCACTGCAAGGAAAACATAGAAGCTGGCGGATTGACAATCAGAGTTATTATCCATCAACAAATCACTGTGAAAGTTGACCGATAATCATTCAAATCATTCAAATTTTCAGGAAAAAAAAAAAAAACGGGTTCGATGGAGCATTTTCGTGAGGTTGTTTGGAAGGTCAAATGGATTTCGATCCTTCTGAAATTTTGAGAGTTTAATGATTGCATATCAAAATTCATAATAAACGGTGGGATTCGTAGGCTAACGGTTAATTTGAGATTTGTTGTTGTTTGTTCAAAGGCTGTTGGTGAAATTAGATTATGGAACCTTCTGCTTATTCATCCATCTGATGGAGTTTGGTGCTGAGATGAAATGAGTATGTGGTTGTGCTTCGTTCAGACTGGAGTAGTGTCTGAAAAAGACTAAGGTCAAGTCAAAAGAAAAGAGGTGTGAAAAAAAACGGAGGGATGAAGTACTACAAGGGCTGTCTATGATCAACATGAGAATTTTTAACTTAGTTGTGCACTCAAGCAGGGGGAGATTGTTTATATTGGCTAAATCAGCTTGTCAATGAAGCATTGTGTATGGGGGAGCAAGAAAGAAGAAGATGCTTGAGTATCAAACTAAGTTAAAAAGGGGGAGAATGAAGATGTTATATCTTGTGTGCTTAGTGTTGATACACTAGAAGCTTTGAACCGAAGTGAAGCTTGAAGATCATCAAAGTGTATGCGACTAAGTAAGCATATGTTCTAAAACTCTGTAACAAAGGGAGAGATTAAAAGTGTGATTGCTACAGGTTTTAGACCCAGGTGAAACCGAGCTGAAGCAGTGCAGATGCTGAAGCAGTTTTTGATAAGATTGGCCGTGGGCCTTGTCGTTCATGGGCTTGAAGCCCACGTGAATTGGAGAGTCCTTAGGGTTTAGGACGTGAGTATTTATACCTAGAGGCGTAGACGAAAACACTTACGCGCCTAGGGTTTCATTGAGAGAGGCACACAGGTGTGTGTGGCGTCGTCCACCAAAGAAGATCAGAAAAACAAGATCTGTCTGTTGGTGCTACTGAGAGATCGTGTTGATTCTCAGGTTATGATCCATGTTATAGAAAAGAGTGATGTGATATCCATATAGCAATTGTAGGTTGCTTCTTTTTATAATGAATTTGTTTTGGACGTGGTCCCGGGGATGTAGGAAACGAACCTCGTTAAAAAACTCCTTGTGTCAATTTATTTTATGCACGTACTTGCTCGTTGTCATTCGATCTAGCCCAAATATGCACTTACACACATCGTTTGCGTTTGCATTCACATGTTATAATATTTGTTGCACTTCATAAACTAATTTTATGAAAAGTCGACTGCACCAATTGGCATTTTAAAACAATTGAGACCTCAATCATACCTCATTGGTCCAATCGGTGAATGTAGTAATGATAAGTAAGGTGAGAGTTTGCACAATGCATCCAGAGAGAAGACCAATCCAGAGACCTTTAGCTTTGAGGTCAAGAATAAAGCAGAAGACAAGCCCAATTGGTATCCCAACGATGTAAAACGCAGCTATATTCGCATAAGCACCAATCTTCTGTTTACCACTTCCTCTCACAATGCCTTAAAACACAAACACATACATCAGAAAGAAAAAAAATACACAGAAACTTTATTTAGGAAATCTGTTATCTTAGTGTCTTTTAATAAGAGAATATGGATTGCTTACCGGCTAGGGCGCCTGACAAGCTGTCCATTGCAATGGAAATGCAGAGAAACAGTGTGATTTCTGCGATGTAATGAATCACTTCAGGTACATTACTGTAAGCGTATCCACAAACATGACTTGACATGAACTGAGAAAAACTTACGGCAGAAGATTCAGCAGCTGCGATTATGATTGCGGCTATTGCAGAAGCTTTAGCTGCGACTAAGTTTCCAGCCCCTATTCGTTGGCCACATTAGTGCTACAAAATTTAGCAAAACCCCATTTAAAACAAAGAAATCAAATAGTTTTATAAACTGACTCAGCCTTTTGATTGTCTGTTTGCATTTACTTTTATGTTTACGTGTTTTACTTCAAATGAAACAAGGGTTATGAATCTCAGATTTAACATAGTAGGAGAAATTGATAGATTAATATATAATAGACATAAGTCAATCCACTCATTGATAATTAGTTTTGAATCATAATCACCAAAAAAAAACTTAATATGGCATAGAGCACGACGAAATCTTGCCGTGATTGTTGAATGCTTTCTCATGTTGACATAAAAATTTCACATGAAAACATAATAATTTACATGTTCAGATAGATCATGAAAATTATGTATACAACCTGACCTTGCGGCAGCAACGATCGAAGCTGCCAGATTGTAGTGCAAAGATGAGGTTGTAAAGCTGTTAAAATGTAAAGGTGGCATTACTCATACACAACAATTAGAGGATTTAAAGAGACTGTAATGTTGTTATAAAATTAGGCCTTAGTATTACCACATGGAAATAACAGATGTCTCTAGCTTTGAGTTTGGTAAAACTCCGGAGATAAGAATCAAAATCTCAAAAGCCGACCATTCAAGACTAATCATCATAGCAGAAGGAACCGCTAAGGCGAAGAAGTTCCTCATGTGACCAAAGGCTTCCATCGATATTAAAACCCTTTTGCCTTCGCAAACCCGAGAATGCACATAAAAACCCAGAGGAAAACCGCACTGAGCCAATACGAAAGACTAATAGATAAAGCTGCGCCTTTAGTTCCAAGGCCTAAAGTGTAAACAAATACCCAACAAACCGGTACGTGGAAACATAGAACGGTTAAAGAAGAGAAAACCATAGGGAGAATCAAGCTTTGCGTTTGGAAGTAACGAATCAATGATTGAAGAACAGAGTAACCGAAAAAAGCTGGTATGAGCCAAAGGCAGTAAACAGAAGCTATCTCTGATATTTCGGGATCTTGGTGAAACAGTAACAAAATATTCTTCATGAAAATCCAAGGAAGAGAGATTGGGAAACATATGATGAGAAGAGAAACAATGAGTAAACTAAATATTCTTCTCGTACTGACAAGCTCCAAAGGCTTGACCACATAGTGTTTCTAATGCACTCGCTAATGGATCTTCAAAGGCTCCAAATTACTGTTTCTAGCATTTACCAGTAATGGATCTTCCATGGTTTGGTTTCTTCTTTTTCTTCCACAATGAAATCTAACTTCCACTGTTTAAAATTCTTAAATAAAACATTTTAGTTTAGATTCTAGTAGTGGAAAATCATCTGACGTCTTAATTAAGGTTTGACTTTCTTTACAAGCTTAGAGCATCATTATTAGTGGTGATATTGTTTTGAGTATCACTAATATTATTTAGTATTAATTCTGTTAGATGAGACTCAATATGATACTCCTGTTTTTTTAGTGTTTATTGGTGATACTTAAAGTTCATAAGAAAAAAAAAACTAATTTATGTTTACAAATAAAAAAAATTTAAAAATTTAAAATTAAAGAATAATCCAATAACTTTGGATAAATATAAAAGATTTTATAAAAACATACATTTATTATGGTTCATAACCTCGTAAAGGTGAATTACAAATCGTAAAAACAAAGTAAAACATAAAATCGATTACAGTGGAACCTCCATAAATTAATACTCTATAAATTAATAATCACCGTAAATTAATAAAATCTTCCGGTCCCGAGTCGGGCCAATGTAAAAATTAGAAAAATTCGATAAAATGATAAGATAATAATTTTTTTGAAACTCCTATGTAAAATATGGTCCCAATAATAGTATAAATTAATAATCATATATAATTATGTATATATATATATGATAATGTACTAAACATGGTTTTAATGATTTTTGTTTTAACTTAAAAATAAAAATCTCATTAGACCTTATCTTTAAATTTAAGTGTTACATCAAAAACTTTTATAATTGTTTTCTCGGTCTTTACCATAAACTTGTAAAAATTCTAGGCAAAATAATTGATTCTTTATAATAACGCTTTCTAAATGTATCCATCGACATTACGGATAAGAACTATGATTTCTTCTAAATTTTATACATAGTATACCATTTTAGTTTGATCATCTATTATGATAATATCATCCACTCTATTGCAATTATCAACAAATTTAATCAAAATTTCATCAATTTGCAAATAAATTCATTAAATTTCATAATATATTATTATTCGGAAAAAAAATTAAGAAAACTCTTACCTAAAACGGATTTCTCTCTATAAATTATTAATTTATCGATAAATTAATATCTCTCTAAAATAATAAATTTTCAAGGTCCCAACATTATTAATTTATAGAGGTTTTACTGTATAGTAAAATACAAAAAAGGTAAAAATAAAACATATAAAAAATGATGATGAAACTTCATAACTCGGTCTATTCTCTAGCTTTGCTAATTTTTTACCAAATATGCTCGACCAAATCAGCTTTCAATTGTAAATGCATTTTTTTCACAATCCGGACTCGATTTGCCAGCATATTATTCGCAATTGTAGATATTGTTCTAGCAAACGCATAGTTGACTTGTGAAATCACACAATCACACAAGCACATGATCAGACAATCTTCTAGACTCAATCATCGAGACACAAATATAATGAAACAATCACATGATTTTCTAGACTCAATCATCAAGCCACAATCAGACAAACAATTAAACAAAGACAACATTAGTCGGATTAACATAAATTTAAGGACTCTAATAACCAATTTAAAACTATGATAAAATCGGTTTGCTTTATCGAAAGATGAAATATCCAAAGCACAAGACATAAAAGTATAATCCATCTTTTAGATTACTACAACAAGAAGCCAAGCCAAAGAAAACCGCAAAAGGTTTGGTCTCACACTGAACTACAATTCTGCTAAGCTTGGACTTGGGACAGCACACACGCAAGAAACCGTTCTATGCTGCTACCTTCTGTTTCTTGGCCACGCGGTAAGTGCCGACAACACAAGCATGGTCACGATAAAACGGCTCAAGAGTCACCTTATCTGCTGGCTTGAACTGCTCAAGCTGTAGCTTCTTCACCTCGCTCTGGAAGACAGCTTCTGCTGGAACCGTAGAGTCAATGCAGTTGGCCAGAACAGAGAGGACAAGTTTATGTAGATATCCAAAACAGAGTCAACATTCTAAACTTTGATTTGATGTTAGTGAGGAAAAATGAGGAGTACTGACCTTGATTGAGATAACAAAGTGTCCTCCAGTTTTGATGCAATGTCATTCCTTTCTAGAGAATTGGCTCTTCGAACAGCCTCTCCTATTATGTAGTTAAAAAAAATGTCACTTGAAACCATATAAGAAGCCAAATTTTATGAACAAACATATATTAATGCGTGAGCTATAGCAAGCTGTACCTTTCTCTTTTTTTGATATGATGGGCTCTGATAACTGCATATATATTGAATAAGAGAGAGAGGACACACGGTATACAATACATGTATAAGTCAATTGTACTTACCAAAAACTCAGAAATGCACAAGATGTAGTGTATTAACTCTTTCATTTCACCCCAGTAAAACACGTTTGATTAGTCCTATTATGAGAAAACTAGCTTACAAAGAAGTCAGGAATAATGGCAACAAAACCTAGCAGCTGGTTGGCTTAGTCAATATTATCAACCTAGGAAAATGACAACTCCTTCCATGTGACATTTCTAAAGCATTCATAGAACTGTATAACAGCAAGACACTATATATATGGAGTAGATATCAGGCGAAGCATCCCAACAATTCAATTATAGCATACCTTCTGCATCCGTGTAGTATCATATTCTCTGATATGATGTTCCAGTTCCTCTCTCTCCCTCTGGTCTTGTAATTCTTCTAACTGAAAAAAATATAAATGCCCAAAAGAGAAGATAAATTAAAGCAGTTGTTGTTGGATTCTAACAAACACAGAGACATATGAAAATAATCTCCTAGTTGTTGGATTATAGATGACCCAGAACACTATATAGTAGCCATCATGCATACCTCTGAGCCTGCCTCCTGGAGTACCCCTCCCATAACACTCCTATCTTCTTCTATAACATCCATCTGCATTAAGAAAAAATATGGTAAGAAGAGATGCCTTCACTTGCATGTTCTTCACATCAACTTTGTTTCCGCACAGAACAATCAGAATGTTCTCACACACCCTGCAAAGATCACGGTGCCATGTTGGAATGTTCATGTGTATGTAAGCTGTGTTGTGACGTCAAACATGATAATAGCACATTGACCATGAATGCTGCAAGAAAATATAAAAGATTTTTTTTTAAAGCTAAATAATTCTATTGATACCAAACTTGTAACAGAGAGTTGCAGAAAAATTCTCACACAAACAAAAAGAACCATAAACACAAAAGATTAGCTACAAATATCCAAAAGAAAAATCAAATCAACCACTATCAAATCAGTTGCGAATTTCACACCCTAACCAGAGCTATTCCAAACTATGCATACTCTTAGATTAACTGTATTGAAACCATCAAGATCGTAGAGTAAAGTGGTCTACTTACTAGTATCCATCTCTTAGGCCACCAAATTTCTCTTGACCAGCAGTATCCCAACAGTAGAAACGGATCTTGCCACAGTTTGTGAAGAAATCTAGAGGATGAACCTCCACACCAATAGTAGCTGTAACACAATAAATCAATACTCAATATCATAATTTGTTAAGAGACATGAAGAACATAAACTGTGAATTCATGAACAATGTTTGGTTTACTTACGTTCATACTTCTTCTCAAACTCCCCAGTAAGATGTCAGACTCTTGACAAAAGTAGTTTTCCCTGCACAAAATCAACAATCAAACGCTTAGCAAAAGAGTCAAAGACATACAACAAGAGTGTGAAATAAACAAGAATCAATTCTCAAGCAAAAACAGTTTAAACAGATCACTAATTCAACATCAACGTAACCAAGCATTGATGTTATCAAAATCCTATACTACGAAGGAAAACACGTAATCGATTTAGTCAATAACCATCAAAATCTCAAATCGCGCCCCACACAAGCTTAAGAGAAAACAAAATCAATAGGGAAAGAGATTCCCCCGTCACCAACAATGACGAGCTTGAAGAAAGGTTAATCCACGGTTTGCTTGTTAGGTAGAGCCTGAACAAAAACAAATCGACAAAGAATTTCGCAAAAGCAAAACAAATACATCATCGGAATTAAGCAACCTCGTGAGATCTGAGACAGTAATTCAACCCTAGATCAACAAGTTTTCTCTCTTCAAATCGCGAAATGAGGAAAAACAAAATTTACCCCGAAACCTAAAAAAACAAGGTCCAATAATACGTTGACACGTACTCAGAGTTACGGTTCATATCGGATCAGTTAATTGATACGAAATGGGCTTAATAGAGACCAAAATAATGTTTAATAATCAAAATTTCTAATTAATACCCAACAAATATCACCTATAATCATGCTTTTATTATAATATGAACCTATTTGCAACGCGGTGAGTTTTTTGTCAATAAAATAATAAAGTAATTTACTATGGCTCCTTTAATCAAGTTGGTGATCAAGAGTCAAGAGACTCGAGAGTTTACAAAGAAAATATTGGAATTAGCTAATCACACAACATTTGCTGAATTAGCTTTAGTCGAACCAAAGAACCCATAATGATACCCAAAAATGTTGAGTTCGGCGTAGGCCCACCACACTTAGTCGAATTAGAAAATTTCGAAGGAAAAAAAAATATGAACATAAAAAATAAAAAATAAAGGGCAAGACAATTAGCAAATAGGAAGTTTTCTTTTATCACATTAGGATTTTAGATGATTAACACAAATCTTAAGGTAAGAGTTAAACCTGACACCATCAGACGCAAGAAGGTACAATAGAAAAATAGGGACAACATATTTGTGTTTTCCAACAACGAAGTAAATGTTGTCATTTACTTTAAGTCGACCTATTTGCTATTGGGCTATCGGGGTGTGGGGCTGCCAGGCTAGCGTGATTAAACCTTAAACTTTGTTGACAACTTGACATTTAATGAGTTGTATAGTATTGCTTTTTATAGAGGTAATTTGCTAAGTAACACAATTTTGAATACTCCCTCCGTTCTTTAAAGATTGATTTTTTAGAGTTTTCACACATATTAAGAAAACAAATTAATGTTTGACTATAAATGTATTGGTTTTTGTACTAAACAATTTTCCATAAGTTTGATCCAATAACAATCCAATAAAATCAATTAATATGTCTTGAAATGTACAATTTATCATTATTATTGCATAGAAAAGGTAAAAAATCAATCTTTAGAAAACAATTTTTTTTTCTAAAACATCAATTTTTAAAGAACGGAGGGAGTATAAATTAGTGTATGAGCTATGTAATAAACTTAATAAAGTCAGTAGCACATGTCCTATGTGAATTTACAAGAGCATCCTGCACACGTGAGAAATGACAGAAGCGTGTGGTATTACATGTGTGTTTCCTATTATACATTAGCGTGGTCCACATAACAGACGACAGCAATGCAAAACAGTTAAATCTCAGTACACTAAACCACAACCGTTCATTTGAATTTAGTCATTTTCCCTCTCAAATTAAATGTGGTACGTGGGTTATTATAGTGACTAAACTATATATTACATGGAGAACATAACATAGGTAAAACCATATCTGAACGGCTAACTAGAAACAGAAGGACATTTAATGCAGACAAGGAGAATTAGCAGGTTTGTTTATGTCAACTAGTTTAGATATGACATACCTTTACCAGTACTATATCCGTCCTTATATATTTGAACTTGTAGATGTCCAAACAAACATGAAATGTTCTTAATATGTCTCATTAACCCCTGGTGCTTGCGTAAACGTAGATGATATAAGTGTATTTGTTCACCTTGCATGGAATATTTGGTTGTGTCTGGATTAATCTATGCCAAATTAGGATGTCACGACGTTTAATATTTAATGCTAGAGTAGGAGATAAATCACGCATACCAAATGTTCGATAAAATTCCTAACTTGTTATATTTTCTTCTCTTGTAGATGACATAGCAAGATAAAGTGTTGGTTGTTATAGGGGAATGGGTTCGAGTAGGGGACAAACATTGGTCATTCGAGCCTGAAATATGTGACGGGGAAGCGTATGTCCAACTCTACTCAGGGATGAGTTTTGCTCAACTAAGGACCACTGTGAAAGAGATTTTACATCTACGTTCACATAACATATGTGTCAAGCTTGGTTATCAATATCCAGACTGGATGGATATCGATGAAGGTGACGGATCAAGCAGACACTTCATAACAGACGACGAGGAGGTCGAGAGTTTCATTCAGATGAGGCGCACCATTGAAGAAGTAAATATGTGTGTCACAATCTCTCTACAAACTGATGGGAAAGGTGAAGAGCTGCTAAGCACTCAAACAGTTCCAACTTCACACAACCACGGTGAAAGTGAAGATGATCACACTTCAGATGAAGATTTTTCTGATAGTGATGATGCGTTCCATGAGTTCGCGATGTCTGACACCCCCATTGACATTCCCTCCTTCTCTACTTAGAGAAAATGTAGTAAATGGAGTGGCAGGAGGAACACAAACACCTCTTTTTACACTTCCAGCTCCACTTGCTGTACCCAGGATTATAATAAGGGACAACGTTGAAGGAGTTAGAACCCGAAGCCCACAGTGTCCCACACGGGACAAGGGTAAACGCAAAATGGCTGCTCAAGAATCGGAAGACGATGAGGAGGCACAAGTGGTACATGATGTGCTACAATGTTCTCAACAAATTGGCAGAACAGTAGAGGTGTTCAGCGAGAATTGTTTCCACCTTTAGGTACTCAAGAAGTACCATCTGGAAACCCCCCTGGTGGAAGTCAAATCGAAGGAATTGGAGGGAATGAAGGGAATGTATATATGAGTTCAAAGTTTACATGGGATAGATTCCAACAATCCCTTCATTATATGCTCACAGCTTCTCCTTCAGATGCACCATTTTTTGGTAGGGATGCACCACCTGTGTTCAATAATGTTGGCGTTGAAGGTATGTTCAAATCTCTCATCTCATACTTCTTTACCATCACTACAACCTAAATGATGTGTAAGTATTTATAGCGTATGTGTGACAAAACATGCAGGTGTTGATTCTGCACTGTCTTATATGATTTATGAAGGTGATACCTTGTTCGTTGGAAGGTTTTCAAATCAAAGAGTGACTGCAAAATCAAAATTGCTATTCATGCAATCCATCGCAAGTTTCACTTTAGGACAACACGCTCAACAACAAGGTTCATGGTCTTAAACTATGTTGCTGAAACTTGCAATTGGCGTGTGTATGCTGTTAAGGTCGATGCTTCTGGAAACTTTCAAATACGGCAGGCAAAGTTGGACCACACGTGCACAGTAGATGACAGGTGTAACTACCACCGCCTTGCTACGTCCCAAGTGAATGGGGAGATTAGGCAGTCCCGATATGTGGGAATAAAGCGAGGTCGCAACCCTGCATCCATTAGGAAAATACTGCTAGGTGACTACCATGTCAATGTCTCCTATTGGAAAGCTTGGAAAGCACGGGAGATTGCTATGGATGGTACTTTAGGAACGATGGTTGGGAGTTATGCGTTGTTGCCTCCATATTTACACAAGTTTAGAACTCAAATCCGGGGAGTATTTGTGCACTCGAACACATAGAAGATCCCGTTGGTGGTACACTATTTAAGTATTGCTTCCTGGCTTTTGGAGCATCTATTAATGGATATCAATTCATGAGGAAGTTATCGTAGTTGACGGCACGAGTCTGAAAGGGAAGTATGGAGGCTGTCTAGTCTATGCAAGTGCACATGATGAGTATTTTTAGATATTTCCCCTAGCGTTTGGTATTGTTGCTAGTGAAAATGACGAGTCATGGACTTGGGTTTTTGAGAAGCTTAACCTATTTGTTCCAGACTCCACCGATCTTGTGTTTATTTTTGATAGACACTCGAATATTTACACTGGACTGCGCAAGGTAACAACTCTCACATTTTATAATTACTCGCAATAAAAATTTTGTGGCAGGGATGATAAGTTTTTTGAAGCAAGATCACGAGGTAGTCATGTGTAATTTTAGCTGTTTAATTGAACTTCCTCCTTGTAGGTGTTTCCCATTGCATATCATGCAGCCTGAACGGTTCATTTGTGGAGGAATGTAAAGTCCATTTACAAAAAAACGGATTGCATGTCTCATGTCTGATGCCGCACGTGCTTTTACGATGAGCGAGTTTAAAAAGATATTTCTAAAAATTCAACAACTTGCTCCTGGATGTGCAGCGTACCTTGTTGACATTGGTGAGCTAGTTACTAAGTACAAACGTAGAGCAAACAATGGTGTACTGTTCTATGGTTCACTTGTGTGACGTTCTATATCATTTCTTATAATTTCAGGATTTGAACACTGGAGTAGGGCTCATTACAAAGGTAAGCGCTTCAACATCATGGACACCAACATAGCGGAGTCCTGGAACTCTGTACTCAAGGAAGCTAGAGAATACCCTCTAATTTGCATGCTGGAATACATAAGAACAACACTTATGGGATGGTTTGCAATGCGTAGAGAGAAAGCTACAAGATACGCAAGGACCTTGCCCTTAATGTTCGTGAGATTGTAGAGCTCGACTACAATCTGTCAACTCCAATGGCAGTAAGGCCTATAGGGGAACTTGAAGGAGCGAGAAGGAGACTGTTTCACAGTCGACTTAGGAGCATTTAGATGTTCATGCATGGAGTTTCAAGAAGTGGGAATTCCTTGTCCACATGCTTTTGTTGCAGCTGCTAGCATTGGTGTCCCATATGACCTGCAAGTTCATGTTGGATACTATGTTGGCACCTGCTGTCTGGGGTTACGAAACCTGGATCTTCTCCCACCTCGTACAAGACGTTCTCCAGGAAGGCCAAGAAACCTAAGAATTTGATCCCGCGGGGAATTCAAGGTAACAAAAATTTAAACAACTCAATACGTTTCCACATTTGAGGTATGGCAGTTGGACATATAACGCCAATTACTGGTTTCGTAACCATAGTGTCCTTGTATTACTGTAGGGTCCCCGACAACCATCAAACCGTAGGTGTACTAAGTGCCGCTGCAAGGGCCACAACAAGGCCTCTTGGCGTAATCCCTTCTAAATCAGTCAACAACAATAGGTGCATCCGATGGGCTAAATAGATAAATTTTTGTATGGGGATAAAGAAATAATTCCGCATCTTCTCGTTGATACGATGCTCTAAAAGAGTCGCATATGTCTTGCTTTTCTCGGAATAAATACATGCCTATATTCAGCTTCTGACATATAGGTGTGTATTTGTTCTACGCAAACCTTGCGGCTATGTCCATATGATGGTAATTTCTTAGAATGTGATGTTGTAAACCCCTGTAACGTATAGCTTTTGATGTAATCTTTTTGATGCACCTGTAAAATTATGTTGTTTATGTAATCTTAAACATGCACCTATAAACTTATCTTTTGATGTAATGTGTGTAGTTACTTATAACCTTCTTGTTGTTATATATAAACCAATGTACAATGTTTGTCATTCCAAGAAAAGACTAACATACATACACAAGAACACAAAAGAATACACATAAGGAAGGTTTAGGAAATCATTTACACTTCGGTGGCCTTTCATAACAAGTACAGAGGAATAGACACAGCCGGTAAATAACATGGTTTCGGAGGGAACCAACATGAAATAACATAGTAGCAAAGGACCCGAGTTACGTAGAATGACACATAAATGACACTGACTCCAACAACTTAGAACAAAGATGCCCACTCTTGCATCCTAGTTGCGGAATTTGACGAGTTGTATACACTGAGAGAAAGTCTACGTCAAGTATATGTTAGGATTGAAGGACTGAAATGACTACAGGGCGTAGTTTGCAGCAGCGGCTTCAAGTTGCTTGACGTCTAACTCCTCGCATTGTAATAATGTTTGGACCGCATGAAGTTCTAACATTATAAGTGTTGTAACTGCAACCAGGCCTATACAGACAACAAATAAGAAAAGTCAATTGGGAGGTGTTTGTAATATTATTCATCTCTTACATGATGAAGATGTGAAAGAACCTAAAACGTACCAGGGATCTCGCAACAGAAGGGGAGATCAATTCGTGTGATAGGAAATGCATCAACATTCATCAACTCCCTATCAGATTGAACGCAATGCTTGCGGATAATGTGTGGGAGCATGACATATAAATATTCTACTTCTTCCGTTACCTCCTCTGTAGTTAAGCACGCCATGTTACAATCGAGAACATATATAGCAGAAAGCTTCAAGTCAACGATAACACCAATCCAGTGTCGCAGAGATACATAAATGGATAAGTAGAGGTAGTTGACTTTGGAGAACCAAGTTGGCCTACTTGCGAAGAGACGACTTGTAACATTCAAGAAGTCAAACGACTCTTTATCATTTGTCCTACCAAACGACACATAGAGGCTCTTAAGATCCTCTTGAGTTCCAATATGAATGAAATCAAATCGATTGCTGTTATCTTCATCACGTCGCTTCTGCATAAACTTTAGAAGCATACCTACGGACTGGAATAAATAGAAGGGTGCAAACAGTTTAGATATTTATAACTTGAAATAACATCCCATACACTTATATCTCTACTATATTACAAGTACAAAACAAATTGGGAACAAATTAACAATCTATTTACTTCCTCATCCAGCAGTTTCTTGCCATTAAGAATAGCGAGAAATGAAGTGTTCTCAACTTCCAATCAATCGCCCACCTTGTATGACCTGCCAAAGAATACGCCAATGTTGATACGGCAGAATATGGCCAATCGTAGAGAGGAAATGTTAAATGTTTACGGACCTGTTACGCTCCAGCAACTTAGTGAATGCACGCATTAGGAAAACATTGCAGGAACGAAAGGATTGAACCCAACTATAAGACACCCTAAGCCTCGTTTTGGAAATGTTTCATCAACAGAACTGACCACTCCTTCATTCTTCTGTATATGTTTATTTTTTCCGCTACTTGGATTATGAACTTCTTTAATTTCTTTCCCCCGTCTCCTTTTAGATTTTATCGGGGCAGATTTTGTTTCCCCTGTTTGAATACGCTTGTTGTGCCGATACGCTATGGGAACGTCTTTGGAATAACTAGACTCATCATGTATTTCTTCCACTTCAACTTCTAAACTTGCCTGCAATAAATAGTTATGTCACAGTAGTCTATATCACTTATTTCCAAAATTGTGTACCTACCATTTCTTATTTGCTCTCTGACATACCTTATCTCTGCTTTTTTGAACCACTTTTCTTGCACGGCTATGCACCCATAATGCAATACCATCATGGGTTTCTCCCACCTTGGACTGAGTTTTAACCTTTGTCCTTTTACTCTTATTACTCCCTTCCACCTACAGGTCTGTTTAAAACCAATAGGTAATGATTCATTATAAGATGTTGTTGACCAACTAATCTAATCCAACAACATGTACAGAATGTGAAAATCTAAATAAGTTGTTATACCTTGTTCGGCGCATCACAACTATCGTCCTTTCCCATTGAAGTTAGACCAATTGAAAAGCTTGGTTGATCACAAAGTGGAGTACGCTTCCTAGCCAAACCTCGCTTCATTATACCATCGTCATTAGAGAAGTTGGTGTAAATACGACACTGTAATGTTCATCAAAAAAATTATACGTATGAGGGTTTATGGACATACCTTTTCACATATGTCTTCTGAATCAGAAACATATATCTTCTGAATCAGAAACATTCTGATTTTGTTTACTTGGATCCTGTATAACAAGGTTGGTCCATTAGGAAAATTCTATTTCTATTAATGTTGGTGGTGGAGAGAAACATGCGGTAAGTTAGGCGGAGGAAGCTTACAACATATGCAAGAAAGGGATTTGTATGGCCCCCACCGTCCTTCCCCTTATGCCCATTTCCTTCATTCCCTCCATGGACTGGCTCCTATCCTTGCAGACCACTCATACCTGCATTCTTGCTTGTTTAACCTTTCTTAGGATTGGAATAACCGGGCTTGCAGCCATTGCCATTCCCATTGTTACTGTAACTGTCACTTCCATTATCTTTTCCTGTTGCATGAAAACCCTCATTTACAATGCGGCATCTTTCACACACTCCTTTTTTAAGGAGCGTCCCCACACTCGCCAGCAGCTCCATCTTTTGCTTTTCAAGTACTTTCTCCAAATCTTTTTTTACACGTACAGTGAACACCTCAAACATCTCTACTACTCTACCATGACATGCTTCCGCTGCTTCATGAATTAGGGATGGGATGTCGTAATCACTCCCTCCAGAACCATCTTTTCGATGTGTTTCTTCTAGTCGTCCATCCCCCTCATTCTCTTTATTTAAAGCAGCATAGCCCTCCTGTACTTCTATAATTGGCGGGTCATCGTCAGAGTGTCCAGCTCCATTGTTATCATGACCGTCAAACACCTCATCCGTAGGTGGAGTCCTGTTGTAATCTTCATCGACAGCCTTTGACGATTTGTTTTTCCTCAGCTCCACTTCAGTTGCTTTAACTCCTCCATCCCAGACATTATGCTCAAACGGGTACTCATCCCGAATCATTTCAAGGAACATATCAACTGCTTTATCCTCAATCTCATCAGAAAACCCTATGAACCTGCCTCCCTCCTCCAATACAGCACTCAACAACGGCCGCACTTCAGCCTAGATAACCCAATGAAGAAGGAAAGGTTAGTCTAAATATTTCTATGCTATGTATGCAGTAGATGTTCACTGACCAACTCATAATTCCAAGTTCAACTAAATCTATAAAATACCTCATTCCATGCAAAAAAAATGTTACTACTATATCTCCTTATCTTTCAGTAGAGAAGGAAGATAGTGTTAAATATCAGAAATTGACTGTATGAAATATGAATGGCAAAAAATCATAAAGCCTTACCTGCCCTTTTTGGTCTATAACTTTTGCACATGTAACATTGACACACAACTTCCGTTCCACGACGCTTTGAATTATATCTCAATAGGAATATCATCATCCATGATTCTATCAGTAGCACCAGGCTTAACAATGATCTCCGGACAACAACAAACAGTGAGAAGTACAACAACATGCGCGAATCCTTGTATCGCCGTTGAGGGTTACGCATACTGACATGTTTTCCGCTCCTTTGCCGTACTCACAGTTAGGAGGAACGACTCTCTACCCCAAGGATGTTTTAGAAATTCTGTTACATCAGCTACCAATTCTACAGTCTCCGCTCGTATAAGCCCGCCCTTGCATGTCAGACAAACTATTCCTTCTACTAACAGTAGCAAAGCCAAGCGAAAACGCGTGAGGGGGTCCTTGTACTTCTTCCCCATCACAAGCCTATCAAATATCCAATCTGTAGTGGGGTTATCCTCTTTACCAAACAACGACATCCACAAAGCTGCATCCTTAGTTTTCCCACTCACTTTCCGTTTACCATGCATATCGTGTATCCTGAATTTACTAGCTGGGTCTACTGGAACACAATTCAATCCGGCTACCATCGCAAATTCTTCTACCCCAAACCGTATTGGTTTTCCAGCAAATAACCACCACAACTCATACTCATTCTCTGTCACTAGTTGGCGCGACAATATGTAATGCACAAAATATACAGAGAATGTATGATTTCCCATCTGCATTATAGAACTAAATTGCGACTCCGCTAACATCTGCAGGTGCTCGTCTTCACGTGCATCACGAATGATATCAACCCACCACAGATTGAAATAGTTGGTTATGCGTCTTTTCCCTGCAGGTTTGAACCCCATCTCGAACATCCGCTTTGGAAGCCCTTTCACAACCATCTTCAAACATAAACAAATATTCAGGTTAGCAGATGTCCAATTATAACCTGTGTAGACTGAAATAACATACGCATCTCACAAACGTCATAACAGTAACAACTACAACTTTGCAGCAACAAATTCCCCAATTATAATCAAATACACTTATACGCTCAAAATTCTATGTTATTCTGTATAGATGAACATTAAATTCGAATATCAAAGCCGTCCTTACATGAACATCAATAACTACGGATAACCAAATTGTCTAGAGTATACACGACATAGGAATCTTATAATTTGACCAACTAATTCAAATTCCCACTCTATAATTTGGCAAGACTGAAACGTTTATGATATAAAATTAGTATAAAGTTTTAGTTAAATATTAGTTGTAATTAATGCAAAAAACAATCATATAAAATTTAAGAATTTTAGTTAAATATAAGAAATGAATTTTAGTTAATAGTGAAATTGTTATATATTAAATATAAGATCTGTTTTTATATATTCAAATTTACCGTTATTTGTAAAAGCTATTTAGTCAAGTGGTTTAACAAAATGGTTCATTAATGCTTTTACACTTGTAGATACGGAATTCGAGTCCTGAAGAATACAAATTAACGAAGAAAAATTTTACAAGAGATTTCCAACGTGCTGCAAAGAGAGTCGAGGGGTCCCGTATATGAAGATCAAAATTGTTTGTTGTATAATCGTCTATGTAATCCCTATTATACTAAAACACAATTTACAGAGAGAGTCCTTCTTTCGCTCTCTCCCCCTACCTCCATTGATACTTAAACTGATTCTTTGATGTTCATAAACTCAATAATCACTGTTTTTTATTATTCTAATTTGTTCTTTCTCTTCTTCTCCTTTGTTTTTTTTGTTGTCAATGGCTCTCCATGGATCATATTTCAGATCGAGATGGAGCTTTGGAAACAGCTTTATCTCGAGCAATTAGTTTGCAAACTTATCAGGATCGGTAAGAATAAGGATCATTAAAGATGGTAACTCTCGACGACTTCGCTACTCAGGTCCTTCTTCTTCTTCTTCCTCCTTTGGTTTTGATCCCTTTTTTAATTCCTTCTAATGTGTTCCAATTGCTTCAAAATCATTTATGAATTCTACTAAGGTCGATAATTGAATACCATGGCGGATTCAATTGAGATCGTTGGTCATAGATTGTTTCTGATATGCTAAAAAAAAGCAAATTACGAACACCCATTTTTCTGTATCATGTTCTACTGCCTTAATCATGCCTCTTTTATTCATTGTTTTCTCTAGCAATTAGTTTGGAGCGTAAATTTTTTGTTTACTTTGTTTAACAAATCCCATTGCTCCATCGACATCATCTAAGCATATTAACACCATAGGAGAGTCAATCTCAGGGAAGCCAGAGAACTCAAAGACGCAATGGGTAAGCCTAAAATTCTGAAACTTTTGACTGTAACATATAATTGATGAGATTTTGTTTTTGTATTATGAAATGTGAATCTGAACAGCGAGAATCAAGGTTCATGAGCTGAGAGAGAAATCAAAGACTGATCTTTCGTCTCAGTTGAAGGATTTTAAGGCAGAGCTTGCTCTTCTTCGCGTCGCTAAAGTCATTGGTGGTGCTCCAAATAAGCTCTCCAAGATGTATGTGTTTATTACCACTTCTCGTACTATATACACGTTCCATTAATTTGATTGCATAATTTCGATTTTGAGTGATTTATATGTCAAGACTCAAGAGTGATGGATTTGGTAATCTAAACTCTTTACTCTCGTTTATGATGTAGGTTTATGGGTTTCTAAATGTGAATTTTAGGCGTAAACTCGCCAAATGAGTACAACAGCATACTTAGTAGATACTATCATGCCATTTTTGACAAGTTTAGGCATATAATACCTGCTTCTGCTTATGTTTTGATAATGGTTTAGTTTTTCTTCTGCTCTGTTTTGTAAATTTTTGATGCATATTAACTTTGTGGATCTTATTTTCATTACAATTGAAAGGAGAAGAGACATAGACTAAAAAAAGAAGTAATTTAATGAAGCCAGAGATGAAGACATTGTTGGTAATTGATTCAGCCTATATTCAGCTATGTCTAATATGTTTGATTCGTGTTCTAGGTTCGGATTATTAAATGTTTGTTTTGCTTGTTGCAGGTTGATTGTTTGTAATGCACGAAATAAAGAGACACCAAGATTAACAAGTTCCCAAGATCAACGTGATTTTGGTACGTCTCGGTGAGCTTACCACCAACTCACTTCAGTACAAGAGATCACACACCCAACTCACGTCTCTCACCAACGGAGATCTTCACCAAAAACTAAGAAGACTAAGAAGAAGATGAAGATCTACAAAGAAGATACGTATCTCTCACCCCTTACAAGTATTTTCTCTCACCCACTCTCTATTGCTTAACGTGAATTTGCTACCTTACCTCTATGCTGCTCATACTCTCTCTTATATCTTCTTTTCCTGTTTGATGCAGTCAGAACACGTCCACCTTTGTAGTTTATCTATACTTCCACCACACGGACTCAAACACACAAGACTCCCTTTGTAGTTTATCAACATAGCAAACAATTGTGAACTCTCTATTGTTTTTGGGTTTTAACAAATACTTTTATCACATGTTTCGTTCCCACAAGAATTATGATTTAATTTCGAAGGTTGAACCAATGTATTTGTTGTGTCGTGACGAAAACACATGTTGCCGCGTGACGAAAACACATGTTGCCGCACAAGTAATTGCAGAAGGACTTTGTCTTATGACATCAATAATTACTTGCATAAGATTATGTGTTGATGATTCAAATCAAATTCTCTAATGTGCAAAATATCAAATTATGTTTAAAAATATAATCTGGTAAAAATATAATCTAAACTACTGTGTTTATTCGACATTTGAAATCGAACCCAATAAAAGCCCAAATTTATTTTTTCTTAGCCAACATTCAATTAACCAACAAACGTTTATATTAAAAAGAGAATAATGAATATGTCTATTGTTATACTATTGTATAATATGTCAAATTGCAATTGTCTTCCTGGTTTGGTCTTATTCCTGCTCACGGTCTTTGGTGGAAGTGATTTCAAGGATAGTTTCAACTCACGCGAGCCAGCCTTCCTTTGATGTGTGTTACTTGTCATGAGGTTATGAGATTGATTTTTGTTTATGCCGTTTTGTTTCTTGAAAGGTCGCAGAGTTGCCCTTGGTTTGAGTGGAATAGTCGTTGATCGGGTATAGTTTTCGTTCATGTTTTAAGCTTGGTGTTCAAATTTAACTTTTAAGGTTTGCTGGTTGTGTTTCCGATGTCGTACTTGTTGACATCGGCTTTGTATTTCATCCCGTATTCCACCCCGAATTCCACCCATGTATTCCAAAAACGCATTCTACCTGATTTTAATATAATATTTTCAGATGTAAAAAAATAATAATAAATCAAATGTAATTTCTGTCCGTGCATACGCACGGGCCTTAACTCTAGTTGTTTTTATAATTTATAGTCCTTTACTACTAAATCATAAGTCACTTAAGCAATCAAGTGGTGACAAGTGAAAATTAACAATTTTTAAAATTCTACAATTTAGAAGTAATTAACTTTAACTAGAAAAATCAGAAAAACAATTTTAGCTCTCAATGACTCCACTTTCTAATTTAACCACCCACTTTCTTTTCAAATTTCCTTCCCACAAATCTCTTGATCATCCCTTTATATCACCATGATCTTTTACCATATATCATAACTGCCTAAATGCTCTTTAATAATTTTTCAATTTCAAACAATCTTCTTCACAAACATATTTGGTGAGTTCAGCGTTTAGAGAATTTGGATCAAGGCATACAGCTCTTTCTCCTTACATTGTGAACGTGTAAAGAAATCAACCGTAGACAGTTGGATCAAATGCAAGCACAAGGTTACCTCTTTATCATTGAACAAATGGATTTGAAAACCTCAATGAAATGGTTTTCGAAGGTAATTTTTTCAAAGTTTTCTTTCTCGCAAAAATACAATTCTCCTTTGAATAATTGTTAAACAAGTCTATAATTTGAAGAAACATTACGCTACACTTTGTCTCTTCATGTGTTTTCAATTCATTAACGTTTCTATGTTACATATTGATTTTTTTTTTTATAAACTTTTTCATTGTTTTAGTTGGATTTATAAGATTGTTTGCAGATGGTGGTGATACACAATAAATTAATTTAAAAAATAAGAGAAAGAGTGCAAGACATAAAGAAGGATCAATGCAAATTTCTGTTTTAAAAATCTAACTTAGTTTGTTCATATGGTTAACTAATTAAACCTGAAGTTTTGTTTGTGGCAAAAGAATATCCGGGCGTAGCACGGGGATAGTACTAGTAATTCATAAATCTAGACGAAGAAAAAAAAATTGGCGTTGTTATTTTCTTTTTGAAATTAATATACCGATATTTCAATAAGGCATGTGTGTTACTAAGAGATTGTCAAACCAAACAAATCACCATTCATCAATCTAAACTCGAATCGATTTATATAATGGGGGAATAGATATATTAATTTCTATATTTATTATTAGATTTGTTGTTAACATATATGATAAAATTTTAATTGTTTACACTAATTTTTTAAAACAAAATGAATAATGTTTTGTTTCGGGGATTTTAGTTCCCTACAAACCACCAATAGGGGGATCCATTCTTCCACAATTAGCAAATACGTGAAGGCCGCATAAAACATTGGAGTTCTCCAAATATTCTTCGATAGTCGAGTTAGATGGGGGTAAAAGAGAGAGAAAAACCATAGTGAGTCAAGAAAGAAGAATCGAAAACAAAGATTTAGAAAGGGTCAAAGGAAGTCGGTCCACGGAGTATGAGGACGTTTTGAGAAGAAATTTAGTGTGGAGAGAGAGAAGAGAAAAGAGAGAAATCAGAAGAGAAAAGAAAGTTTGAGCCAATAGACTTGGTCGGTACCAGTGAAAGAAACAAAGAAATATGTGGAGAAAAGCCCTAAATAGCCGAAAGACTTGGGTTTAAGTAAAGAGAACTCGTAGCATATAATACAAGCCTCTCTAAAAAAGATTGTCCCCATTATGGAGTAAGTATGGGGTATTTACAGAGTTTTACCTATAGAGGTTCGGATATTGGGTTCCAAGTTATTATTTCGGGTCGGCTCCGGGTAGATTGGTTTAAGCTGGTACTATGCACTCAAGTGCTATTATTCATCTTGATATGTCTTTGCTTCCAGTTTTTTACCAGGTTTTACGACCAGACTATCTTCATTGATGACGACTTTCTGTCAGGAATTAGGCATTATCCCCAACCAACTTTTCCTTCGCGTGTAGAGTCTTCTCAAAGCCTTCTAGGTTCTGTCTGACCTCTTCTGCGTTTCCATCTTCAACGATTAACAATGCATTTTTTTGCTAGTCGAATCGTCTTCTCGTTCTGCTTCCTTCAAAATTGTGCCTCATAAGGGGATTCCGTCTCCTTTGTGTCCCTGATAGAGGATTAATGCTACTAACTAAGTTTTAACCCCAAACGTAAAGCACAAGTGCATGGTAATGTCGTGTAGCATTTAGGGATCGAATCCACAAGAAAATTAATTAGGACAATAAGAATGTAAAGAACTCTAAAAGGTAAGTCGATTCAAGTGGTTTGGTTTCAAATTCGGTTTCTACTAACACTAATGGCATAAACTAAATGATGCAATGAGCCAAATGAAACACGAAATGAAACAAAAGACTAAAACAAAACTAAGCAATGCATTACTAAATAGAAATCAAGACAAGAAATGCTATTTAAAAAAGTCAAGAAAAAGTCAAAGCAAAGTCAACTAAATTAACTAGTTGGACTTTGGGTAGAGATCATAGACCAATGGTGATAAATATTTAACTACTGATGCATACTAACATAATTAAGTTAATTCCAAGATGTGGATCCATTTAATCTAGACTAACCCAATTCTATAGTGTTAATCCCATTCGTAATCCTCTAATTATCACAAACTTTCATTTTGATAATAGTTAATCAAAAAGAATCATCAACATGTCCATATATACAAGCCTACAAATCCCTTTAAACATCAACTTACATGCTAAGATGAGAAAAACATGATTAAATTTTTCATATACATTTTTACAAAAACTTTCTAGACATGAAAAGACCATGCTCAAGATTTTGATGAGATACTCCTAAATCTAGCATTAAACACATTTTAATCAATGAAAATGTAAGTAATAACAACCTATCATCACTAATAATCAACCCTAATCTACACTACAAAAAAGTAGACATTGATAGCACGGTTTTTACAAACGCTATCAAAAATTATATTAGGGATTTGATGACTGTGTTATATTCCCTCCGTAACTTTTTGATTGATGTTTTAGAATTTGTTTTTGTTGTTAAATGATTGATTTTCTCAGATTTTAATGCATAATTAGCTCATTTTTTCCCATTATAACCTTATTCATTTCTTCTTTCTTTTTAGCATAAATAAGTGAAATACAATAAACTAAATTACGAAAATGATAAACTTTTATTCCATCGCTGCTTCGTAATACACACGGTCAATGTCCATCACTCACATGTATATATTTATTATATCAGCCATATATGAATACACACAGTCAATGTTCATGCACTCATACAGTCCATTTTCTTCTATTTTTTAAAAATCCATGAATCTTCTGAACAAAAAATCCATGAATCATATGGAGACGAACCATCACCATCGATTGGATGATCGTAATCTTCCGACGAATTGGTTGGCATCGTATTTAAATCAAACAAAAACTCCTCCTCAGAACTCATAGTTGGTATGTTTAGATCAATAGTATTATGAGAAAAATCCATGAATAAATTGGATGTTGTTACGGTCTATCATATGTTGATGGTATATATAGCAAACAAAACTTCATGTTTTGGCACTAAACAAAATTTGAATATTTTAGATAATGAAAATTTTGGCTCCAAAAATTAGTTTTGTTACAAAATTCACGTTATATATGGTGTGTGAATGTGTAAATGAGATGGTAAATGTAAATGGGAATCTTCAATATGGGAAAATGATACAAAGAAAAAGTAAACACAATTAACTCATACACGCAAGTCTTTTGACTTCTTCCTACGTTCAGTTTATAGATGATAATTATACTAATTTAGTTTTCTTTTATTTATTCAGTTAACAATGAAGTTAGAAATGTAATTATTAAAATTTTCTTAATATGTGTGTTTTTGCTAAAACATCAATAAAAAAACCGGAAAGAGTAGCATTTAAAAAACGTTAAAGTCATATAATAGCAAAGCGGGAAGCTAAAATCTGTAGACCAAATATTTAGCAAATATTTCACATTTACCGCTCAACACTTAGCCAAAAATAAGAATTTTTATTTTGGGTCTCTCTCTCTTCTCTCTTCCCTCTTGGTCTCCCTCTCCTTAGTAAGCATATCCTTCAGGGATTGTTCCCACCAATGATTCTTCGTCTCTCTATCCTTGTTGGATGAATTCGTATCCCATATGTTGTAGTTATGTGACCTCTGAATTTAGGTAGTTGCTTTTGCTTTTTGGTGGATTAATATGTGATTTAACCTTGAAATTATTGTGAGGATTGTAGTTTATGGTAGATTGATGATTAATTAACCTCACGAGAGTTGTAGTTTATGGTAGACTGCATTCTGTGGAAATCGTTCTCGTCAATGGTTTAACAAGGGAAGATTCTGATTATGCTTACATACACATGTTTTTTTTTTTTTTTTGCAGGCTGTTGATAAGATTTGATTCGAGAGCTTCCCCGACAAGAGCAAGGTTGATGGACAACCCACACTATTCATCAGGTTGGTCCCAGACAAGATCAACAAGACACTCTCTATTATTCACAATGGCATCAGCATGACCAAAGCATATTTGGTGAACAATTTGGGAACCATTGCGAGGTCTGGAACCAACACTCCAAGCTGGACCTGATGTGAGCGTGATTGGTAAATTTGGAGTCGGTTTCTACTATGCTCATCTTGTTGCAGAGAAGGTCATTGTCACCACAAAGGACAACGATGATGAACAATAAAGCATGAGAGTCTCAAGCTGGTTGTAAATAGAAGGAGATCAAGGGAGTATCGTACAAGTGGTAACTCATCAATGTGTAGTGCTTCTTAGTGTTGAAGGACTGATTGGATTTTTGTAAAAGGGGACTGGTAAATTTGGCCATCACTAATGATTTGCTATATTACTATGTATATTCTTTTTTGTTATATTTTATTCGTTTTTGTTTATGTTTCAAAGCTTTGTATAATGTAATGATTTTGAATTTGATTATATATTACAAATTATCCTTATATCAATGGAATGGGATTTTGAAAGAACACAAGATTATGACAAAATTACAAACAAAGAAGTACTCCCTCCGTTTCTTAAAGATGAATGTTTAAGGTTATACACACTTATTAAAAAAAAGCATTGATTTATACAAAATACAGTTTCCAAGAAATTTTAACCAATATTATTTTCAGTATTTGTTTTGAAATTTGCAAAAGTGCACAGAAAACAGTAAAAAGTCTATTTTTAAGAAACAAAATTTTCTGTAAATTTTTTATCTTTATGGAACGGAGAGAGTATAAATTAGTGAATTTTGATTTGGGGTTTAGGGTATCACTATATGAGATTTTAGTTCTTAGAGACATGATTTTTTTTAAAAGCTCTCTTGAAAATAATTAAGAAATCAAGTGGATAATCATTTTTTAGTACATTAGTGAAAATTTTGCTTCAAGTTTCAACCCTTTAAGTTACTTGTTCACCAATCACCACCAACGATCCATGTATTTAAATTTAACTACAAGATTCTATTTTTTTTTTGCAAATATTCAATTGCCACGTCACCGATCCATGGTATGTGTTGTAGTGATATTATAAACCATCATATAAGATAATCAACAAGCAATATGAACCGTCAGATATACTTTCAACACTATCTCTTATCATCAAACAGGTCAAATTCTTATATAACATTTTCTTTGAATGCCAAATCAATATACCAAACTTTAATCTGAAATGCCCTTGTGCCTTTTAATAAAAGGTGAAATGACAAAAAAACCAATTTTTATATAATATAACTAAAAAATGAAAAGAAAAAAATGAATAAAATGAAAAAAAAACAGAATATATGCCCACCGATCAGATTTTGTCTTCTTCCTTTTTTTGTTCTTTTGTAATAACACACGTGAGCCCACAAATAACCCATAGTAGTCTCCGGTTTTCTAGTTTTTGTTATTTTCTTAGTAATACCATGTTATAGAAAATATAGTTTCAATTGTCCAACTGATTTTTAGCATTTGTAACACATTTCCAATGTTTCTATACCATAAAATGTCGAACCAAACATATCCTATGAAATTTTGTATCACAAGGTACATAACATTATCACTCTTTATAAAACTATAAGGTAACTGATGGAAAATTTGAAATATAGTATTCCATAAATCGTTTTATGTTTAGCTAAGTTTAATTTTAGACAAATAACATCTTCATCACTTATGCAATACCATATTATGTTTTGTCAATCAGCACATACATTTAAGATGGATTTTATAGTGTTATCTGTATTATGATGCTAAATTTCATAGAAAAAGTGGTATTGCACATATTATTACATAGAAACATTGGAAATGTGCTTCAAATTCCAAAAATCACTTGTACAACTAATGTTTTTTATTTATAACAATGTACTACTGATTAAATAGGTAAAACCCGAAAATACTACTATTAACAAATGCATACTCGAAAACTCGGGACAACTATGTGATTAATAACAACACACATGTCTTAAATACACTAGATAACAACGCACACATGTTAACTATGTCGAAGAAATGACACCAGGTGACCTACTTTGATTGGGTTGACCCAATTTATTTATTATCATTTTTTTAATTTTTTTTTTTTGTTTTTTTGGAATTCTAATCAAACACCAATAAATCTGAATTTGGTAGGAAGGAGATCCAAATTTGAGGTTATGAGTTTGGATTCCTCTGGGTTTCTTGGAACAAGCAGTTGTTGTTTCTTTGGGACAAGAAAAAAAATGGAGAAGAGAGGATTCCAATCATATGAAATTAGAATTGATTTCATGGGTCCAAAAGAAATCCATCAAAACTTGTTGTTCAATTCATACACAATTCAAATCAAAAGTATGTCATCTCCATAATTTAAACCGAATCAGATTTATATATCCAAATCAAACACAAAACCAGAATTTGGGAGAAACCCAAATTTTCTACATGAAGAAGAAGAAGAAGAAGAAGAAGAAGAAGAGCGGAGAAACCCATAAAAAAATAAATAAAAATGAAATTAAGAATTGATTTTTATTCAAAATTAAAAAAAAAATTGATTTGATTAGGTCGGGTGGAGGATCCAATTTGGTAGGGTTTCGGGTAGGTTGGGTCATAAATAAATGTGTTCAGATCTGGCTTTTTTGTCTTTTCCTTCATTTTTGACACATAAAAAAGTCTTCCTTTGACCAAGGGCATTTGAGATTTGAATTCAATTTTGGAGCACATTTCAGAATGTGATCAACATCAAACAAAACCCCTAACCGCGATTCATGGGCAAAGGCCTCATATCTAAATTGATTAAATCACTGATAAGTGCATAAATTGTCCTTTCTTAGCATGCATTTTAGTAGTAAATGTGTTCAGATCTGGCTTTTTTGTCTTTTCCTTCATTTTTGACACATAAAAAAGTCTTCCTTTGACCAAGGGCATTTGAGATTTGAATTCAATTTTGGAGCACATTTCAGAATGTGATCAACATCAAACAAAACCCCTAACCGCGATTCATGGGCAAAGGCCTCATATCTAAATTGATTAAATCACTGATAAGTGCATAAATTGTCCTTTCTTAGCATGCATTTTAGTAGTATTTTGAGGCATTTAGCTTAAGTTTTATCCGTTTTCTTTCCCTTTTCGGTATAGATTGAGTTTAAAGTCCAAGTTCTTGTTTTGTTGTATTTGCATGCATATTTCTTGCATTTTAGGTACACAAAGGAGTCTTGGATCAATGGTGGAACCAAAGGAAGAAGGAATCAAGCAAGTAGATGAAGAACAAGAAACAGGAGCTGCGGAAGACCTCCAGCCCGGCCACAACTCGGAGGATTGTCGGGCCAGAAGCCAAGCGCTGCTTAAGAAAGTTTCTGGTGGTCTCCGGCGCGACAACAACTCGGGCTGTTGGTCGGGCCAGAAGTGTTCTCGTACGTCCACTTTCCAATTTTACCCATCTTTGACCGGGTTTGACCCGGGTTGACCCGGATACACTCCTTTTTTTCTACAAATACTTGTAACTACATTAAAACCATAAGCTCTAAGACTCCCTTGTTCTTAAGTTATGTTTATGAGTTTAATTCTTGATTTTTGAATGCTTTTGTTTGAGTTTTAGATCTTTTATGAATCATTAAAGTTATCTTTGCATTTCTTAATCTTTCTTAATCATGTTTAATGCTTTGGCTTTAATGTCCTTTTTCAATATGTGTGAGTAGTTATCATATGGATTATGGGTTGAGTAGATTAGAGTGATTTAAATATTGGGTTGTGTTGCTTATGCTTAGATCTTGAAAGATCCTTCATTTGAATTGAATTTAATGCTAGGATTGACTTGATCACTCAATTTTTAGAACATGGTATTTTCACGTCCGGAAGGTGTTTGTGAAAATGTCTAGAAGCAATTCAAATGAGCTTTTCTCATCTTAGCCAATGGAAGTTGATGTTTAAGGAGAATTGTGAGTATATGGACTTATAAATATAGCTTTTAGATTCATTAATTGCAATAAGGAATTTAGAAAGAGATTAGTACCATGGAAGTGGATTAGTCTTAAATTAGTGATCTTTGCTCTATGATTGATCTTGATTAGAGCTTTGCAATACTCCCCAATAACTAATAAACTTGAATCAATTGCTTAAACCCATGATCCATATCCTTTTTAAATCTTAATTTCGAATTTTGCTTACTAAAGTTTAGTATTGTTTTTAATCTTGTTGCTTTAGTCTTGTTTCTTGTTTAGTTTTGCATTCCATCATTTCATCTTATCATTTACTATTTGTCATTTCACTGTTGCATTTAGCTTCATTATTGTCATTAGGAATTATTAGAAAACCCTAAAATCATTGATAGATTTAACTTGCTAAGTTCTTTGCATTCTTATTGCCTTTGTCATAATCCTTGTGGAAGAGTGACCCTTGATTACACAATGATATATCACCATGCATTTGTGGATTAGTAATTGAGGTATTAAAACTCTTAGCACATCTTGTGCATTTGCTTTAGCATCGATCATTTTATGTGCATCAAGTTTTTGGTGCCGTTGCTGGGGATTTGCATTAGGCATTAAGATTTGAGATCTTTGAAAGACTAAATCATTTTTATTTTCTATCTATTTTTGTGTTTGTTTGTGTGTTTTCCTTCTTTGGCTTTGTAGGTACCAATCTACAACTATGGATTGAAGGATTAAGGATTATGATAGCCATCTACAAGGATCGAAAAGATAGGGATTAGAGCACCGCCTAGTGATGGAGTTGAATGGGATATAAAGCCGAATTTGATCACTATGGTGTTGAATCACCGGTTCTTGGGTTTACCGGAAGAGAATCCCATTGAGCATATTGCCATCTTTGATAGATTGAGCTCAACCGCAAGTAGAAGTGGGGTATCCGAAGATGTCGTGAAGCTTACTCTATTTCCTTTCTCATTAGGTGATAAAGCTAGTGAATGAAAAAGAATCATCAAGTCCTCTTCGATAATCACGTGGGAAGAGTGTAAGAGGACCTTTCTCTTGAAGTTTTTCTCGCCTCAAAAGACCGCTAGAATAAGAATGATATTGCTAGATTTGAGCAAGGCGAAGAAGAGAGTTTGTATGATGCATGAGAGCGTATGAAAGGGTACACAAGAGTTTTTCCTCATCATGGTATACCTATCGATGCACTTCTTGGGATATTTCATACGGGATTGATAGAGAAGCACTACACCGCGTTGAATGTTGCTAGTAATGACGATTTCGCCAACTTATTAACCGAGCAAGGGGAAGAACATATTGAGAACCTAGCTTGAAGTGAAGGAAGGTATGGTAGAGCTCATGAGTCACCTAGGGAAACCAAGAAGAGTGAAGAAGTTAAGAGGTTAGAAGAGAAGCTAGATAAGCTCATTCACATGAATGAAAAGGATGTGGGTGCATTAGTGGAACGAGAAGGTTATGGCTATTGGACATGAGGAATCAAGCCACCCACAAAAGTATAGTTATTGACCAAGATTCAAGTTCCTACCGAAAGGATTTCAACCCACGCACCATCAACCTCTATCCACACCAATCTCGCCACCATTAGACGATACCATTGCGTCTATGTTTGCTCGCATTCTAGATGGTCAAGATAAGAGTGTCTCGAGAATGCAAGAAGAAGTAAAGGTCATCCACGAGAAATATGAAGGGGTCAACAATGAGCTTAGAGCTAAGATTGAGATGTTGGCTTCTCAATTTGAATTAGCAAGGCAACAAAGGAAATTTGAGTTAGCGCAAAGAGAGTATTGTCAAGCTACTTTGAGGAGTGGAACCAAAATACCACCTAGAGGACCAAAAGTAGTTGAGACGAAGAATGATAATCTTGAAAAGGATGTTGTAGAGGAATCAAAGGAAGATTTGAGCAAGAAGCCAATCTTGGTTGAAGAAGAAACACCAATAATAGAATCACCAAGGCATAATGGAAAGAAGAAGGTCACCTTTGAGTTGCCTCCTTATGAACCAAAATTGTTATTTTCTGTGCGTTTCAAGAAGCAAATTCTAGAGAAAGAGTTCAAAAAGTTCAAGGATGTTCTTGACAAGGTAGAAGTCACGATTCCTTTCACAAATTTACTATTAAAATGTCCCATCTACAACAAACTCTTCAAGGACATTATGACAAAGGAGAGAATATTGAGAGAGTCCATGCTTCTAATGAGTGAAGAATGTTCCGCGGTGATACAAAGCTATCTTCCCAACAAGTTACAAGATCCGGGAAGCTTTACATTGCCTTGTTCATTTGGGCATTTGTTCTTCAAGAGAGGTTTGGTGGATCTAGGATCGAGTGTGAGCTTGATGCCACTCTCCATTTCAAGGAAGCTTGGTTTGACGAATTTGAAGAAAACCAGAATGACTTTGGTGTTAGCGGATAGATCTTTAAGGTATCCCGTTGGAGTTTCGAAGACTTGCATTTGAAGTTGGGAAAACACATAGTTCTTGTAGGGGTCGGATTTCACCACTATGAGATCCATATAACGACAAGTTCAATTCAGCTTCAAAGTGACATAATCAGAGCGAGCCTACAAAGGCATAGTTGAAATCTAGGTCCAAAATGACATTAAACCCATATGTAGAATGGACTTAATAAGAATATGGGCCGAAATTTAATATATTGTATAATGGGCCAGGCCCATTCTATTAGTTGACCTAGGTTACTTAGTGGGACTATATATAGTTTATTGTATTCACCCAGAAAGGGATCACAACATTTAGCAGAGAAACTCTCTTGTAACGACGCTTAAGCCATAACAGCAATAAAGAGATTTCTTTTTATACATCTATCTTGTGCTAAGTGACTCCGCTTACTAGAGATCTCCATCTCCTCTACAACCCTTGACAAGTTTAACTGTGGAGGTTTACGCCCCCACAGTTTGGCGCCGACTAAGGGGACGGAGAATTCTCTGACACTAAGGAATCACTACGCGCACCAGATCCAAGAAGATGACTAACAACAACAGAGGCATAAGCAGCAGCACATGTAGCAACATCATCAGCAGAGGCAGCATCATCATCACCAGAGGCAGCAACGTCATCAGCAATAGCCTCAGCAGCAGCATAACGAAGACTCTTCGGCGTCACCACCAGACAACATGACTAGCAGCATCAAGGACTCCTCAACGTCACAACCAGACAACACATCTACCAAGAGCAACCAGGCACGCGACGTCGCGATGAATCTAGGAGCCTTGATCGAGCTGAAGGATATGCTAAAGACGCTCCTCGAGAAGTCAAAGGAGCTCGAAAAGCTAAACACCACTATGACAAGCAAGCTAAATGTTCTCGTGACAGCCTGTAGGGCACACATGAGTAGTGTTAAGACCGGCGGAATGCGACGGTCACTTAGGCGATTCACTCCATACACCCTTAGCTTATCGATGCCTGGTGCTGCACAAAGAACCCGAGGTGACCTACCACCGCCGCCACCATTGCGAATGACGCACGTAACTCCAGAGAGGGTCGAGAAGACGACACACGAAAATCCACGGAGGACACGTACGTCGGAAAATCGCTACGCATGTTCGAGAAGAATTGCGCAGACAGAAAGCGTCGACAACAACACATCGCAAACCGCTAACCCTCCTTCTAAAAAAAGAACAACGCTAGTTTCGGCTCCATCCAACACGAAGGTGGCTTTGAAGGAACTCACAACTACCAAGTGGAGTTAGAAAGCTACGACACGCGTACCAAAGGACAAAGCACCTACTATGAAACATCTTATTGTCAGTATCACCGTAGCTACAAACATTCCAAAGCAAACTGTCGTACCTTGGGACAAAAACTCGCTACCAAGCTCGTAACCGGAACACTCATAGGCGACTTCTGTCTTGAAGATTTCCGAGATGAAGGAAAACGCACAGTAACTCGAGCTCCACAAAAAAGAACTACGGGCGACTTGATCCCTGCAAAGGGTACGTAGGCAGCTCATCTTCGCATGGGTTCAGTTGCCCTCCTCCTCAAACAGGGGGGAGTCAATGCTTCAACAAACTACGGGACGACTTGATCCAGCTCATCTTTTGATGAGTTCAGCTGCCCTCCTCCGTAAAAGGGGGGGGGGAGTGGGTACGTATACTCATATACTCCCATTTTTTATAACAAACTCTGCGATTGATAAAGATCAAAGATTTGTTCACATTTCTCTTACATCCTTCACGGATTACACAAAAAATAAACAAAAAAACTTGACGTCACTGCTGCCACAGTGACGAACTTATTCAAAATTAGTTTTGACTATTACACCCACCGCGGTACACAACCCTCTATACAAATAAATGAATGTTCATTACCGAGCGGATGTGTTCAAAGAGTAACACCTGCGTAACCCGAAATGATCATTCTAAACCCAATTAAACCATAACGCTGGTATCATCGCAAAGTGTTCATTATAGGAGCGGCTGCATTATTGTATACAAAGTCGTAAACCAAAATGTTCACTCAAAAACCCAACTAAACTTAATCGTTGGTCATTACGCGATAACGTGGTTATTTTTGGAGTGGGCGTGTCGATAAAGACTTGCCTGTAAACCAGAATGATCATCAGAAAACCCAGTTAACTCAACACTGGTCTCAAACACCTTAACATGTTCACTATTGGCAACATGGACTCGCCCGAAAGCCAAGAGGATCATCAGAAAACCCAGTTAACTCAATATTGGTCTCAAACAACATAACATGTTCACTCTTGGCAATGCGGACTCGCCCGCAAACCAAGAGGATCATCTTCAAACCTAGCTAATGCATCGCTGGTTGCAACAACATAATGTGTTCCTCTTTAGGAGCGGAACGGTTAGTAACGGTAGTCTTGAAAACAAGGACAATCATCGTTCAAACTTAAAGCGACAACATAGTTGGAGCAAGCTTGCCACTAGCGGCTCGCATGTAAACTACAATGTGTCAAAACACAGTAAACACAAACAAGTCATTCGACTTATCTTTGAAACCCCAACAAAGACAAACCGTGGTTGCAACACACCTTGAGCGAAACACTAGACGCACATCGTCTCCAAAGCATCAAAGTCGGATTGAAGGCATAACCAAGAATCGAAAGAGTCATAAAACATCCATCTCTACCACGTCGGTTATCAACCTTTACCTTGATCAAGCATCAAATCAGTCTCACGCAATCAGATTTCAAGACTCTATCTCACCAAAACAACTTTGCTTGCGCATGCTAGGTTTCACTCGATCGTGACAAGGCTTCACCAAAACAACTTCACTCGCTCACACAAGACTTCACTTGATCGTGACAAAGCTTCAGCAAAACAACCTCGTTCATGCACGCCAGCTTGTTGTTATAACACAATCTCTTCTCCAAAGGTTCGCCTTATCATGGAGTGACCGACCTCGAAACGGTCTCTCACCTCACCATAGAAGATAACTTCGTTTCCGCTTCACAATTGATCGAGATTCGACGCATCACCACGTACAATGAACCGAAGCAGATCCGCGAGCCTCTCTTTGAGTCTTCTTTACCACCACTATCTCTTCTCGAAGAATACATCGTCAGCTGCAACAATAGTAATGCCAGTAGCCGGTTTCGTCGAACTAACTCTTAGAGAAAGAACCATTATCCCGCCAAGAAGAAAAGGGTCGGCAACAATCTCTTCAGAATCGTCTAAGTCCGAAACAGTTTTTGAACCATCTTCATCTTGCTTACGATCTAGCCACGAATCCGCAAAGTCAGAAGTCATTCTCTTCAGTTCACTTTCTCCACTGCGATGAAAATTCAAGACTTAGTCAAACTCGTGGTTAAACTAGTCGATTCGGTCAAACAAGTTGATCTGGTCAAACCAGTCAAACCTGGGCAAACCAGTCAAACCTGATCAAACTAGTCAAACCTAGTCAAACCAGATCAAACCGGAACAGACCGGTCAACTGAGTCAAACCCAAGTTGACCGAGTTAGCCCAGTTCAACCGAGTTGACCCTGTTGAACCGAGTTGACCGAGTTGACTCGGTTCAACCAGGTTAACCGTTTTAGCTCCTCTTCGCCACCACGCACCGGTTAAGCTCCTCCGTTTCCCCTTTAATTCGATCTGATCTGCGTCGATCTACTCTGTTCTTGCGCAACCACCACGCATCAAATCACAAACGGATCTCCCTCTTCTCTTGCAAGTGATGGCGAATCAAAAACGAATCGAGTATGTACGGAGGAGAAGTCACGGGATTGCCGGAGAAGGAGTAATGAAACGACCCGACCCGTTTTTTTTTGTTTAACACAATAAACCCTTGGTCTCAGATTAGCATTCTCATAAATGGTATCCTCAACAACCAAGCAAACTACAACACAAACGACAACGAATAACAAATAAAACCAAGCACTTCAACTCCAATAAAAACTCAATATAACCGGTTCAACAACAAATCCAGAATTAACCAACAACCTAACCAGTTCTAACAACAATAACTGAAATAACACCAAACACGAGACCCTAGATCATCTCCCTCTCCGTAGCCGTGATTCCATGATCACAATTTGCCTTTACCTGCATCACATGAAAAAAGAGATGCGTGAGTATTATCATAAATACCCAGTAAGACGGTCATCCCATCTACGACTGCGCACTCAGGTGCGATGGACCGCTCAGGCAAACAAACATACAACACAACACACAAGCAACAAACGGCTCAACCAGCCAAACAGACGGACTGTCGATCGACACTACCACTAGGTGTCGTTCGACAGACCCCTGGCATAATCTAGGGAGCCGATCATTATCCTCTCGGATCGATTTCTCCTCTGCGCCAACACGAAAACCTGCACAAAACAACAATAACAACACCACAACAAACACACAAAGCCACAATTCGATCACTACCATATCAAACAACGCATACAAACCTATCACCAAGAATCCCTAACGATCCATCTACCCAGAAACCATGGTGACACACTCACCTTAGATTTTCGGATAGAAACTGATGGAATTGAGGCTAGGAACGAAATCAGCTACAACCACCACGAAATTCTACTCCAAAACCACCAAGAACGAAACCTTATCTCACAAAACTCTCAGGAACAAGAGAAACTCCTCTCAAACTCTTTTCCACTGGTTTTGGACCTTTGTTTCGATCAGAATACGGCCACAAGACTTACGTATGAAACCCTAAGATTAATTGCTCATAACTCATAACCGCACCATCTAGCTCTCGGGATCGTCACCCCTCAGCTCTCGGTACCTCGTATCAACCCACCTCAGCCCGCGCAGTCCTGACAGTGTTTGATACCAACCATCTCCATACCCCTCAAACTATCAAGACACACAATCTATCAAGCTCCCGGTATGCAGGGAACTCACTATCTCTCAAAGATCTGCCAGAGATCGCAATCTCCCAAAACTATCTCCATACCCTCACGCACCCATCCGCGAAGTCCTGGCGAATGATCGGTATGCAGGGAATCCACTATCCCCCGGAGAGACGCATCTCTCAAGATCTTCCGGAGACTCATCTCCAAGAAAGAACCACTGTCTCTCTCTGAGCTATGCGAGGAAATCGACATCCCCGAACGAAATCAATTCTTAACGTCTATAATGCACCTCTGACCGGAACTACCTCCCAAGGTCTAAACATGATACTCCCAACCCAGAATACCATCACAAACATGGTCATCACAGATCATCTGGACCATCCATCACACCGGATGTCCCCGCAGAGTCTCTCTGGAACTAGACAGTTCTACCCACAGTAAAACTTCTATTCCGAGACTCTCTAAACACATAACACATATACCCCGTTAGAGTTCCACCGAAACTGGCAAGCTCTACTCACTATAAAGCTTCCATTTCGAGGTTCTATAACCACAACCCACACATAACCCATTAGAGTTCCTCCAAAACAGGCAAGTTTTACTCACTATAAAACTTCCATTTCAAGGTCCTCTAACCACACACTCATGACCAATACCCAGGTCATCTGGACAACCCATCACACAGGGTGCCCCTGCTAGAGTCTCTTAGAAATAGACAAGTTCTATCCACTATAAAACTTCTATTTCGAGATCCTCCAACCACCTACTCAAGGCTACCAAAGCCAAAACACAAGAACTTCATGGCTACCCAGCCATAACATCCGCACTCATGGCTACCACAACCACCACAACCACAACATAAGAACTACACATCTTATGACACCGGAAGAATGTCATAATCGTTTCAACTCAAACGAAAATACATAATTCCAACCACATCACCACACCTGGTGATCACTACCAAACAAGACATTGGAACCCATGAGACCCAGTTCACTTCCCGGTTTTCTTCACAAACCACAATCGAACCTTGTCTCATCTTAACCTCTGGTTCCCAAGTCTCTTCCTGGACACCGTCATAGTCCCAAAAGACTCTCGATAATGGCACCCATTTCTGGCGCAAGATCTTGACACTTCTCTCAAGGATCCTTACCAGCCTCAACTCAACCGCCAAAAACTGAAGATCTGCAGGAATCCTCACCACTACATCCCAAGACCCATGTAGACACTTCTTGAGCTTCGACACATGGAACACTTAAGAAAGTTCTGCATGATCTGAGGTAGCTCCAAACGATAAGCAACTGGTCCCACTCGCTCCACCACCCGGAACGAGCCCATAAACCACCGACTAAGCTTATCCTCTGCAATGGATCTGTTAGAACCCTGCAACATCTCCACTCCGAGATACACTCTAATTTCCACCTTAAACTCTAACTCATTCCTCCTCTTATCGGCATAACTCCTCGGCCGATCAAGAGCCTCTTTCAAGTTCAGCTTCACAACACGGATCTTCTCCATCGTTCCCTGAAAAAAATTCGCACCATATATGCTCCTCCCCCCCCCCTCCCCCCCCACTTGGGTCTAGCATAAGATGTGCGACATGGCCTCCCATACAAAACCTCGAAGGGAACCATACCACTACTGACCTGAAAGCCCTCACAAACTCAGAAGTGCACCTCGAATCTCTGATACAAAACTCGCTAGCACTCCAAGCTACCGCACTAACTCACTCGCATATTTCATAACCCGAACCGCTGCTCCCTTGGTTACCTTAATGGTCTGAAAATGTGCTAACATAGACAGACGATCCGCAGTCACTTAAATAACAATATGAGTCCAAGAAACCGGTAATCCTACCGCAATATCCAAGGAAAACATGCCCCACTTCCCCTCTGGGATGGGTAAACAGCCCCCACTAACAAGCAACTTATCGCAAGCTGTGACCTAGTTAGCCACATCCTTTTTCATCCCGACTCAGTGATAGTACCGTTTCCGATCACAACACGGATCTTCTCCGTCGTTCCCTGAACAAAATTCGCCCCATATATGCTCATCCCCCCCCACTTGGGTCTAGCATAAGATGTGCGACATAGCCTCCCATACAAAACCTCGAAGGGAACCATACCACTACTGGCCTGAAAGCCCTCACAAACTCAGAAGTGCACCTCGGATCTCTGTCTGATACAAAACTCGCTAGCACTCCAAGCCACCGGACTAACTCACTCGCATATTTCATAACCCGAACCGCTGCTCCCTTGGTTACCTTAATGGTCTGAAAATGTGCTAACATAGACAGACAATCCGCAGTCACTCAAATAACAACATGAGTCCAAGAAACCGGCAATCCTGCCGTAATATCCAAGGAAAACATGCCCCACTTCCCCTCTGGGATGGGTAAACAGCCCCCACTAACAAGCAACTTATCGCAAGCTGCGACCTAGTTAGCCACATCCTTCTTCATCCCGACTCAGTGATAGTACCGTTTCCGATCACTATGTCTCTTAGTCGCTTCCAGATGAATAGAGAAACATGCTCACATGAGCCACTCTCCGAAATCTCTTACCTCAAATCTCATCCTTAGGCACACAGGCTCACCCGTGCCCTAAGATAGTTTCAATCGCCGAGACCTAATAACCAGAACCTGCAACCTTAGAAGAATCAAACCTACCTTGATCCTTCTCACGAGCTACTCGAAACCTGCTCATAAGGTTTGCCTGATTAATTATCTCCAGCCCTAATAGCTCTCGTGAGATAACGCACAAAGCATAATGCCTCCGACTAAGAGCATCCACCTCTAGCTAAGTTCACCACGATGGTAAACTATAAAAAAACTCACAATCTGCTACAACTCCACCCATCACTTTCGCATCCTAAACTAAAGACCACCCAAAAGAAACCTACTCCTCTAACCGCTTGGTCATAGATTGAGCCATACTCGCATAGTCGTCACAAATCTCCTGTAATAACCTGCCAACCCGAGAAAACTCCTGATCCCAGAGGCATTCCCGGTCTAGGCCAAATCTCAGATAGATTGCATCTTAACTGGATCCACAAGAAACAGTCAAACCTTCAAAACCCATTTTCCCGCTGCTAGAAACTTCACTTGCTCAAACAACTTATGTTCCCGCAACTCCCCCAAAATTGCCCTCTCCTTGCTCATGCTCCCCATGACTCTTCGAATACACCAAGATGCCATCGATGAAGTTAATCACGAACTCATCCAGATACTCCTGAAAGGTTTCGCTTATCAACCTCATAAACGCAGCTGGTGCATTCGTCAACCCAAAACACATCACCACTAACTCAACACTGCCCAACTCGTAAAAAAAGCCGTATTCCTGACATCCACCTCATCACTAGAAATCTGGTGTTAACCGGATGCCAAGTCAATCTTGGAGAACCAAGTAGCCCCTGTTAACTGATCCAACAACTCATCAATTCTCGGAAGAGGATATTTATTCTTCACAGTGACTCGGTTAAGCCCTCGATAATCGACGCACAACTGGAAACTACTACAATTCCTCATCACAAACAACACCGGTTCTTCCCACGGTGAAGTACTCGACCGAAAGAAACTTTTAACTCAACAAACCCTCTAGCTGCCTCAACAGCTCTGCCAACTCTGCTGAAGCCATCTAGTAAGGTGCCTTAGATAACGGCGTCGTCCCAGGCTCTAACTCAATCATGAAAGGAACCAACCGCGAGGACGGTAATCCTTACAACGACCGAAAGACATCCTCACAGTCCTGGACAACCCGAATATCCCTAACTGCAACCTCACCTATAGACTTCGGCATCACCATAGTTGCCAAGTGAGCCTTTCAACCCCTCTCGATATAGCCTCAAGTAGCATAGAGAGATCACGAGACTCCCATGAGTCAATCTCACCCCCTAATAACCAACCTCCCACCATCACACTCGAACACAACTCGACCCCGGTGACAGTCCAGGTGAACTCTGTACCGATTCAACCAATCCATACCCAGGATAACATCATACAGTTCCACCGGACTGATCACCAAGTCCGCCAACATAACCTCAACAACCACCAGAATATCCACACCCCTCGCCCGGCCATGAGTAACTAGAAACTTCTCTCCAACAACCACAACCGGTCCAATCCGCTAACCAGCGCCACTCCGAACACCGCTCCACTCAGCACGCTCCGGAGTGATTAAGCAATGATGCTCCAGACTCCAACAACACGTGGAACTCTCCACTACCCACTACCAAGGTCTCCACACAACTCCCATGTGCTAAGAAACCTGACAAGCTCGCCAACTATGACCCATGCTTCCATACTCGAAGCATCCTCGACCACTCTAGCTCAACCCGAAAGTATCATTCCACTTCCTCTTTTGTCCCTACGCAGGCTTGCCGCTATGCCAGGTATCACCTACTGTCGAGACTTAATAGACTGAACACTTGGGTTAACCACCACAACCTGTTCCCTCGAGTCCTCGACAGCGCCTCCAGCAATCTCAACCAACTATGCTCTCGTAGCGTACATGGAAACTCCGCACCGTGTCCTCTACCTGATCGAAGTCCTCTAAAAAAACTTCCTATCTTGGGCCTCCTCGCCCTCCATGCTCCTACCAGCATGAACCAGTATAAACCTGGAGTCGATTAAATTCCAAATCATACCCACAAACTGATCTCTCTCCCAGATCCAGTTCCCAAAACCTCGTCTCTAAACGATCCACAACCTCTCGAGGAAAGAACTTGGCATCACACTCTGCCCAAAAGTCCGCCCAGGCCAACTCTGCCTGAACCCTCCTAGCTGCAACACACCACTCGCAAAGAATCCTATAGCAGTCCTCTACACATGTTCCCTTATCTGCAGATAAGACGGAACCCTACCAACAACCGAAGCCCTCAGCCGCACCTCTGCCACTCGTGGCATCAGCGGAGCCTAACTGGCACCGCACTCGGTAACCGCCCCCATAACTGCCGAATCCAATCTACCAGACGATCATCTCGACCCTGCGCCCCACCCGCAGGAGCACCTGCACTACCAACCTCACGAGGACCCACACCGGCCCCCGGCAGCCAACTTAGGACCAATTCATTGGTCCCCGACCACCATCCTGACTTCCACAGTAACCTCAGCCCCCACGGACACATTCTCTAGTGGCTCTAGCCAACTTATTGTACTACGAAAGCACACGCTAAACACTAAAGAACAAAACACAAAACAAACAACACTTACAGAATTACAATTTTTAACCATATTACAATCCTAGCATTCCTACCCCGTCCTAAAACCGTAAGGGCTCTGATACCAAACTCCATTTTTTTTTTAACATTAAACCCTTGGTCTCAGACTAGCATTCCCATAAATGCTATCCTCTACGACCAAGCAACATACACAGACAACCAGCGGATAACAATAAACCAAATAAAACCGATTCATTAAACCAAGCAAACCAGTTCAACAACAAATCCAAACATTCCAAAACTAACCAACAACATAGCCAGTTCTAACAACAATAACATAAATAAACCACACAACCGAGATCCCAGATCATCCTCCTCTTCGTAGCCGTGATTCCACGATCACACTTTGCCTTTACCTGCATCACATGGGAAAAAGTGATGCGTGAGTATTATCATAAATACCTAGTGAGACGGTCATCCCATCTACGACAGCACACTCAGGCACGATGGACCGCTCAGGCAAACATACAAATAACCCAAAACACAAACAACAAAGGCTCAACACAGCCAATCAGACAGCCTGTTGATCGACTGTCATTCGACACACCTCATGTGTGTCGTTCGATAGCCTCTGAACTGGTTGTCGTTCGACACACCTCATGTGTGTCGTTCGACAGCCTTCGTAATGGTCTGTCGTTCGACACACCTCGTGTGTGTCATTCGACAGACCCCTTGTAGAATCCAGGGAACCGATCATTATCCTCTCGGATCGATTCCTCCTCTGTGCCAGCACAAAAACCTACACAAAACAACAATAACAGCACCAGAACAAACACCCAAAGCCACAATTCGTTCACTACCATATCAAACAATGCATACAAACCTACCACCAAGAATCCCTAACGATCCATCGACCCAGAAGCCATGGTGACGCACTCACCTTGGATTTTGGGATAGAAACTGATGGAATTGAGGCTAGGAACAAAATCAGCTACAATTACCATGAAATTCCACTTCAAAACCACCAAGAACGAAACCTTATCTCATAAAACTCTCAGGAACAAGAGAAACTCCTCTCAAACTCTTTTCCACTGGTTTTGGACCTTTGTTTCGATCATAATATAGCCACAAGGCTTAAATATGAAACCCTAGGTTTCCCCAAACCGAACCAATGCGAACTACCCGATTTAAATCGAAACAGAACCAATCACTAAAACCCCTGTCGATCGACATACACCACGTGTGTCGATCAACAGCCACTCGCACAAACCAGGCCTAAGCCCCAAAACACAGCCTGTCAATCGACACACCTCACTAGTGTCAATGACACACCCTCCAATTTCCTCAAAATTGGTTCATGGGTGTCACAGTTCGCCATAGCTTCCATGACAAGTCTCGTCGTGATCCTGGTGAAGAGGGCGGTTCAAACTCGAGCGTTGCACGCCCTAGCATCTCCTCCTTCCCATCCAACCACTAAGCCAAGTACCCAACCAAAGTATTGTCTCATCCATTCCTCGCTTTCATTTGCTTGCTCGTTTGTTTACTTCAACCATTGTACTATCTCGTTTTAAGCTTTATTTTCGCTTTCGTTTGTTTAGCTTTCCTTTCTCGGTTTACTATCACACCGAGACGGTGTGATTTAAGTCCGGGGGAAAATGGCTAAAGTTGTTAATGAGAATTGTGTGTTTGTTTTGTTTCCTTCCTTAGCATTTGAGCATTTTGCATTGCATACCTTTTTAGTCGAAAATTTCAAAAAAATTTCCTAACTTTCGAAATTTTCATGAATCATTTAGTAGCATTGCATTTACCTAAGTAAATCATATAAGTTTCTTAAGTTTAGTAATTGCATTTTATATTCCTTTTTCTTTTGAGTCTCCTTGCATTTGAAAAATCCTTAAAAAAATTTCAAAATTTCAAAAATTGCAAAAAAGTTTTCAAAATTCATCTAGATGCATTTCATACATTTGTAAGATCATTTAGGTTACATTGAGCATGTTTTGATTTGTTTTTCAGGCTTGTGACTTAGTAGCATTCGATATGATCCTTAGAATAATGCTAGATATTGCTGAGTGAATTATAGAAATCTCTTCGCTCGAAACTCGTGATTAGGTTAAAGCGTATTAGACTTGAAACCGATTCTATCAATTTGAACCTAATATTGACTCTAAATTCTTGCTTCGAGACTTGATATGATTGTTCAAAGTAACCATATACACATTTGGACTTTCTTTTACCCTTTTTACCAATCTTTGCTAGTCCAAATGGCCTTCCCGATTCATGACATCTAATGTGAATGAGGATGGTTTCCTTTACCTTGTATAACCTTGGACCTTCTTTGAAACCTACATGTATTGTCTTGAGTGAGGCATTTTCCTGAAAATGCTTACACAAGTAAAATCTTGAAAGATGGAAACGACAAAGAAGTGCTTTCATTTAGAGCTAGTCTCATTTTAAGACTAGTATTAGCGTAGGATTTGTTGGTTGGGTTCGGTGAGAGTTTGGGTGAGCAAAAGAAAGAGTGTTGAGTTGAATTGAAAGGAAAGCCAAAGAAAGAAAAGAAGTTGAGATGTTGTTCAAAAAAAAAAAAAAAAAAGAAGTTGAGCTACTCTAGGAAAAGGGAATGTTTTGTTAAAGTTTAAGAAAGACTCTAGTGTTTGATTATGAATAGAAATTCCCTATACAAGCTAGAACCCAAAAGGGGTAGAAGAAAAGTATGAAAAGAAACCATAGAGGAAAGGATTTGAGTACAAGAAAGAGTCTAGAAAGTAAAAGAACCCCCTAGAGTAAGCTAAAAAGTTTAAAGGAAGATTCAAAAGGCTTAGATCACCAAAAAGAAGAAGAGTTTGCAAGCTCATGGGTAGAACTTAGAAGTTGAAGATCATTATGGGTTGGGTAGAATGGTTATTTGTATGCATCAATTGTTCCATTTCTTCCTTGCTTTTACATGATGTTTTGCATTACCCTTTCTTGAGTGTGAGTCACCTAAAAATGTTTTATATCCGCCTTATCTTTCGCATTTTAACTCCTTTTACCTAGCCTTGAACATTGTTTGATAGTTGATAAGCAAGATCATGCATTAATCCTTAATGAATGTTAAAGAATTGGTGGATAGAATGATATGTGTATGCTTGATCATTGAATTTAGAGGCAAAAGATTGGTGTAGCGGTAGATTGTGAGAAGATTGATTGAGCTTAAAGCGCTTAGCGATAGCTTTGTATTATCTTAGGTGATGGTGTTGAATGCTTTGTTTGAATCTCTTTGTTTTATTTTCTTGTTTTCAAACCCCTCCATCGGTTTGCTCTCTTTGTTTGCTCGAGGGCGAGCAAAATAAAAGTCCGGCGGAGTTGATAAGTGTACAAATTGACCTTTCTTAGCATGTATTTTAGTAGTATTTTGAGGCATTTGGCTTAGGTTTTAACCGTTTTCTTTCTTTTTCGGTTCCTTTTAGTGTTGATTGAGTTTAGAGTCCAAGTTCTTGTTTTGTTGTATTTGCATGCATATTTTTTGCATTTTAGGAACAAAAAGGAGTCTTGGATCAATGGTAGAACCAAAGGAAGAAGGAATCAAGCAATTAGATGAAGAACAAGAAACATGAGCTGCGGAAGACCTCCAGCCCGACCACAACTCGGGCGAATGGTCGGGCCAGAAGCCAAGCGCCGCTTAAGAAAGTTTCTGGTGGTCTCCGGCCCGACCACAACTCGGGATGGTGGTTGGGCCAGAAGTGTTCTCGTACATCCACTTTCCAGTTTTACCCATCTTTGACCGGGTTTGACCCGGGTTGACCCAGATACACTCCCTTTTTTCTATAAATACTTGTAACTGCATTAAAACCCTAAGCTCTAAGACTCCCTTGGTCTTAAGTTATGTTTATGAGTTTAATTCTTGATTTTTGAATGCTTTTGTTTGAGTTTTAGATCTTTTATGAATCATTAAATTTATCTTTGCATTTCTTAATCTTTCTTAATCATGTTTAATGCTTTGGCTTTAGTGTCTTGTTTCAATATGTGTGAGTAGTTATCATATGGATTATAGGTTGAGTAGATTAGAGTGATTTAAATATTGAGTTGTGTTGCTTATGCTTAGATCTTGAAAGATCCTTCATTTAAATTGAATTTAATGCTATGATTGACTTGATCACTCAATTTTTAGAACATGGTCTTTTCACGCCCGGAAGGTGTTTGTGAAAATGTCTAGAAGCAATTCAAATGAGCTTTTCTCATCTTAGCCAATGGAAGTTGATGTTTAAAGAGAACTACGAGTATATGGACTTATAAGTATATCTTTTAGATTCATTAATTGCAAAATGAAAATTTGTGTAATTACGGAATTTAGAAAGAGATTAGTACCATGGAAGTAGATTAGTCTTAAATTAGTGATCTTTCCTCTAGGATTGATCTTGATTACAGCTTTGCAATACTCCCCAATAGCTAATAAACTTAAATCAATTGCTTAAACCCATGATCCATATCCTTTTTAAATCTTAATTTCAAATTTTGCTTAGTAAAGTTTAGTATTACTTATAGTCTTGTTTCTTGTTTAGTTTTGCATTCCATCATTTCATCTTGTCATTTACTATTTGTCATTTCATTGTTGCATTTAGCTTCATTATTGTCGTTAGGAATTATTAGGAAACCCTAAAATCATTGATAGATTTAGTTTGCTAAGTTCTTTGCATTCTTATTGCCTTTGTCATAATCTTTGTGGAAGAATGACCCTTGATTACACAATGATATATTACCATGCACTTGTGGATTAGTAATTGAGGTATTAAAACTCATAGCACATCTTGAGCATTTGCTTTAGCATCGATCATTTTATGTGCATCAATCACCTTCTCTGATTCTTCTTCTCATGCGACTCTGGTTCATATGCTCTGGCAAAATCAACAGATCTGCTTCATCTTATTTGGCCATTCCTCTTTGTTCTTCTCTTCGATTACGATGGTGTGCTTGTCGACACAGAGAAGGACAATCACAAGATCTCCTTCAAAGACACTTTCAAAGAGGTTTTCTCATCTTTCCTTCCCTCTCGAGTTGTGCTCCTTTGTGCTCCTTTCTTTGCTTTGGAGATGATTTGAGTTTCATTCATTTGTGAATTTGGACAATCCTATAGAAGAAATTTGTTGAGTGCAGAGAGAACTAGCTTTGCTTAGCTGCGGAGGAATCAGAGCGCATTCTCTAGAAACATTTTTCGTAATCATTTTTCCCTCTTATTCTCATATTCACAAGCGATTGTTCTTTTAGTTTGGACAGTTTGTCTCATTCTGTGAATTGTTATGTCAATCTAGATCATAATTATGTTTCTAAAGTTAATTCCTTTATTAGCTTCAGTTGATTTGATTTCGATCTGTAATATGTGTTGGGGATCGATTTTAGACTTGCCTTTTTAAGATCTCAAAAACTTGATTCAGCTTTTCTCGATACTCACTTGAAGTCTTGAATGATGTTAATTTTGGCTAAACTTTCTGACATATCATGGTTTTTACTAGCTTTTGACCATGATTTAACCCCATTTTATCGAGTCTTCTCGGTATTTTTCGAGTGTTTTAGAGTCTTTTCAGGATAATGTACGTGTGGACCTTAATTGGAGATTATGGAGCATTGTGGAGCATCAAAGAAAGATCAGGCGAAGTCACAAGCTTGGTGAAAGTTTCGGATTGCGCTCTACGAAAGAAAGACCGATCCCACTCAGCATCTCACAGCGTTTAACATCACTATGGCCCGAGCTCACTTCCCTCTCGAGGAAAAAGAGGCCGGTTACTGTCAGCTATTTGTAGAACACCTCGCTGACGACGCTCTGGCCTGGTTCTCTCAGCTCGACCGAAATTCAGTCGATAACTTTCATCAGTTGTCGACGGCTTCTTGAAGCACTACTCGATGCATATCGAGAAAAAGACTTCAACTGCCAATCTGTGGGCCCTCCAACAGAAACTGGGAGACCCTTTGAGAGAGTTCATGGGAAGGTTCAAAGGAACCGTTTCCAAATTAGTTATGCCAGACGATGTCGTGATCGACGCGCTTCAGAAAGCATTGCTCTTGAAAAGTTCGTTCCGAAAAGAACTGACTGTTAACCGACCCGCTACCTTGGAAGACGTCTTGCACAAAGCATCGAGTTTTATGTTGTTATAAGAGGATCATCTGGAGGTCAAGGATAGCGATAAACCAAGCCGCGGTAGAAGGGACAGTGTTTCCAAATCAGTGAAGACGCTGAAGAACCCAGATAGAAGCACTGGCCTAGGAATAGTCTACCGATGGAGGAAAGTACCGCCTGGAGCTGGTGTGACTTTCACCAAACATTGGGACACTCGACGGCTCAGTGTCGTCACCTCTTGGACGTGTTGATGAAACGCTACTGAGCCAGGAGAGTTCCTGATATGGAGTTTCAGAAGAACTTCCCCGGAAAGTAAACTCGACTAAACAGGAAGACGATCAGGACCAGCCGAAGCAGTTGCCACCTGGAGTCTACCCACCGAGAAGACTTGCACGGGAATAAGAATCTTTTGGCACCTCGGAAGAAGCTTTATATGATTATGGGCGGGCTTGAAAAATGTAACAACTCTGTAAGATCGATACAACAACACGAAAGGAAGGCCGAGACTGCTAGGAAGTGGCCAGAACTGTCCGAGTAAGACCTTTTCGTTACATTCGCCGAGCAAGATACAAAGGGCTTGGATCGACCCCACAACGATCCTCTGGTAATTTAGCTCGTTATCAACGATTGCAAAGTAGGTCGTGTAGTGACTGATACCGGAAGCTCGGTAGATCTTATCTATCGAAACACCCACGAGAGGATGGGAGTAACTCACGAAGACATCAAGTTCAGGAACAGACCACTCACTGGTTTTGCCAATGATATCACCTCGACGGTCGGTACGATCAAGCTTCCAGTTTACGTGGCCCGAGTTACTCACTTCGTCAAATTCGTGACGGATCTCGATCGCATACAGAAGTTTCGTCATAAGGCAAAAGTTGAGTTAAGCCAAAGCACTAGTCCTTTGCACTCTCAGACCCCAAACCTAGCCCGCTTCGTACCTAAGTGCAGATTCTAAGAACCATTACCGAGCTGGTAAGCAGCAGAGTCTTGGAGGAATTTTACTTCTAATAAGCCGAACTACATAATTCGCATTCACTAAAGAGTCTTTTGAAAGTAATCTTAGTGTTTAAAGCCGAGTTTCCTAGCTCGCAACCATTTAAGGGTTCTTATGAAAGCAACCCTAAATTGCAAAGAATAAGCCAAACTCCATAAAGCTTGCCATCACTTAAGCTTATTTAGAAGTGAAACGTGTAAATACAGTCTAGCCACGCGATTTGCATCAAGGTATTAGGAAATACTTTAAAGCCGACGTTCTTAAAGGTCGCAAAATGAAAATCAAAGAATTATGAGATACTTAAAGCCGACCTTCCTAAAGGTCACAAAAAGAAAATCAAAGTATTATGAAATACTTAAAGCCGACCTTCCTAAAGGTCGCAAAAAGAAAAACAAAGTATTATGAAATACTTAAAGCCGATCTTCCTAAAGGTCGCAAAAAGAAAATCAAAGTATTTATGAAATACTAAAAAAGCCAATTTCCTAAAAAATGGATTGCAAGAAAAGTATTAAATACCTAAACCCTAAACCCTGAACAGGGTAATGTTTACAAAAGTAAATTAAACCCCACAAAAGTGGGCACCATGTTCAAACTTGGTCACCATTTTGATTATCTTGGAGAGAGAGGAATGACCAGTGTTCGCTAATTTCATCCGGGACTTGGGATGCAGTATCTCGAGGAAGATCAGCAGGAGGAAGCGGCGGAGTCAGAAACAGAGTATCATCGCCAAGGGGGTCAAAGGATTCAACCATAGCAAGATACTCTTCCTCCTCTTTGACGTAATTCTCAAGAAGACCAGGAGGGAGTTCATACTCAGCCTCTACCATCTTCTCCAAACTCATTCGGGCCCCGCGCCTGTAACAGAGTTGAGCCTTTACCTCTTCTTGAGCGTTAAGAGCAATGAGATACGAACGTATCCACTCTATACGAGACGAATGTCTCCTACCTCAGGCAGAACTGCCACTTACAATCTCATCAGCTCGGCGGCGTGCTTCGTCACGCTCCTTCCTGAGACGATCCTCTATAAAGCGAGACTTCTCCAGATTAGCTTGAAATCCAGCTATCTCGGCGGAAGCCGCCTCGACATGAACATCTCTTTTCTTCACTTCATTCTCCAGCCTCTGTTTCTCTCCCTTCGACACCTCCACTTGAGCCGCGTAGTCATCCACACTTTGTCGATTTGCGTTGGCAGAAACCTCCCAAGAACCAGCACGAGCTTTCTGACGATCCAGCACTTTCTGGGTTGCATCAACGTCTGTACAAGCCAGCAAGGACTTGATTAGTTTCTCCTTCTCAGCAACCACCGCTTCATATGCACCGATAATGCGACTTCTCGAGTTGATTATCTACGGAAAAAGAATATCGAATCATGTCACGGAAAGATATGATTCGAGAAGGATTTAAGTTGGAGACGAACTTTAAGCAGGTATCGTGACTAATCAAGAAAGTGATCTGGCACGAGAAGGTCTTCAAGATTTGCAGGAAACTTGACTTCGATCCCACCAATTTTCCTTATCAGCTCGGCCCCAACCTAGATGTCCGAGGAAACCAATGGAAACTCATCATCGGTATGGGAAAATGACCAACGATTGTCATGACGCGGAGGAACCCGAACTAACGAGTTTCCCAAAGGAAAGGAAGCCCTTGGCGAGATACTTCAGTAGTGCGTCTTCTCTTTGAAAGAGAAGACTCGGACGAAAGTTCCGAGGCTAATCTAGGCAACAGAGTGAGAGAAGGAGCACGAGGAAGAGGAGTTTGAGAAACATTAATAGCTGTTTGAACAGCTGGACACGGCGGAATCGCCGCACTATCAGAATTGACAAGAAGAGAAGCAGGAGGTATGACACCCAAGCTTTGAGCAACGGGTACTTCGGACGGAAGGACTTCACAAGTTCCACCAATCCGGAAGGTTGAAATCCTTCCCGCTTTGAGGTCGGCTTTAGACTTAGCCGCTATCCCCTTCTTCTGTGCCTTCTTATCTACGGGATCAACTTTTCCTTTTCCCTTTGAACGGGAAGCATCGCCAAGACCTTTTAGCTCGTTAAGCTCGTCAGGGACCAACCCCCGAGCTGACGCATCATCGGCCTTTTGCATATCGGTCGTATTGGTCGCATAAAGAATCTTCTGGGAACCACCTTTGACAGCTGGGGTCTCCTCCTGATTTGGAAGAGAAACGCCCTCAGTGTTATCCTCAGAGTCTTGGATAACTACTACAGCGGACAGATCGGTCGTGACCTCGGCATTCGACCTGTTAGAAACCTGGGAAAGTCTCCTAGATTTCTTAGAACGGATCGGAATAGAGGGAATGGTGAACGCATGGATTCCAGGAGTAGCACCTCTCATCTTTATGGCCCAATATTCGCTATTCCAAATATCTAAGAACAATAAACATCGAGAGCGATGTTAGACTTCGAAGTCAAAAGAATGAAAACTTTATAACGTTAAAGTAACTCGTAGAGAGTCATTACCAAGTCTGTCGCTAGCAAGATGGATTCGATTATAAGACAAATCGTCCCAGCGATGATTTCCTACTCTTATCCTGTTAAGATCTTCTCTGAAAGGTAAATCCGTGAGAGGAGGAGCCGGAGGATGAGGAACTTTAAAACAAAATGGAACACGAATGTGTTAGAAAAATTCACCATGGATGCTGAGGCAGTGCATGCATGCAAGATGTATAAAAATCTACCCATAGAAGGACTCCACCGACTATGATAAGTCCTGGTGGTGTCCTGGAACGAGGCATCGTTTATCTTAACAAAAAAATATCGGTCAAACCACTTGCCGATTTTACTTTTCAATTCGATAAACTTGCATCCGGCCTTCATGCTGTTGTAAAAATGGCTAAGGACTTGACCCTCCTTCATTTTGGAAATTTGTTCATACTTTTCGACGAAAATGTTAATGCCGAGCTCGGCACCAAGCACTAGAGTGCCACGAGATTGCATGTCCCGACCATTGTCATATGTGAGAAACATATGTTCCTATTCTCGCAATACTTTACAAAGGCATAAGGCAACGGGAACCACATGAAACAATCGGTAAACATCTGCTCATGAAAACAGATGTAGCACGCAGAACAATCCCATGGACGTTCATGGGACCTGGGGGCAAGGAATTCTGATTTCTTTGACATACGACAGACCCTCCTCATCGTATCCAACGACTTCTCAACTGATAGCGAAAGAGAGAACGTATAAATATTGAACTAAATAGCCAAGATCTCTTGGACGATTTGTTCTTGAATGACCTATTCTTGGTCGATCTGTTCGTCTGGATATTGTTCACCAGATCCACCTCCTGTACGATCACTTGTACCAGCGAACGGAGTCGTAGCTTCGAGATTCTCGCCGGCTTGCTCTGAAGTGTTAGCATAGATCGGTGCGAATCTTGACGACGATGCGTCGATCTCCGTCAAGAAATTAGAAAGGTCAGAATTGACCGAAGGAGTCTCGTGGTCAACACCGAGACTGGTGTTTCTTTCCGGAGTGGAAGAAGTAGATAAAGATTCGAAAATCTTTGTCATGATCGGAGTCATACGGAGCAAAGGATAAACCCTAAAAATGTAGATGAGAAAGGAAAAAGGATGAGAGAGAAGGGAGAAAGTAGATTTTACCTTGTTCGGATGACGAATAAATAAGAAAAATCCAAGGGTTGAAAGATCCAGCATTTATACTCTAAGGCGCGAAAGTCTAGGGTAATCATTAAACCTTGACGGCAGACGCGAGCGAACTGAGGCGTCTCTTCAGTGTCCTTTCAAGAACGAGCGGTCCAGAGCATGCCGGGTGTAAAGGCGAAACGACATGTCGAATAAAAATCTGAGTTGGGCAAATCTTCCTCAGTACGTTTCGGCCGATTTTGCTGACGTAATACTCGCCAAACTCGGAGGGGGGGGGGGAGGGGGCTAGTTGGTGGTACAAGGTTTGATACCCATTACCATACCCGACTCATATCCGATTCGACATGGAGTTTCGAGAAACATCTCAGAATAATGGGCCAGCGAGGACCCATGAAGACAACTCGAGCCGTTAAGGAGCATATGCCGACCTAGGCAAATACAAGCGAGTTGGAAGACTTAGCTCGGATAAAAGGAAATACTTAGAATTAGTATAACTTCCTTTTATCTTTTAGGAGATTTTGCATTTATCTTTTAGGGTTATTTCGACCGACTTTGTACTTGTATAAATACTTGATGTATTCCTCCAAAACGAAAACATCTCCTTCAATAGAGAATTCTATACACATCTTTTTACTTGATCTTTTTTTATGATATTACGCTTAAACCTAGTTCCTCTATTCTTTGGACCGATCTCGGTTTGTTGCTCAGTCCCGTATCACCAGTAGCTCAAGGTAAATTTGAGCATATCACATTCTCCAAAAGTTACTTCCTACCAGTTGATGGAGAACATTAGCAAGAACAATAAAAAAAGATGACATAAATCAAATATAGAAGTGGGTTGTATTAACAATCTTGATGCTCAACAAAGCACTATAGCTTGTAAGTTACTAATCAACTCTTTCAACCGATCATGTGATTTTTTTCTAGTTAGTTCTAAGAATTCAAACCATTGATTACGGATTTTTGTGGTGATAGGCTCTCTCTGTAACTAAGAAGATAGAGGGGGACTTCAACTTTAAAAAGAATATTCACTTGTCCAAATTCCTCGGTTATATCTCAAGAAATTTGCAATCTTCTGAAAAATGCTCGAGCAAGATACAATCATCAAACTAGTTCCGCATAATCATCATATGACCGATCGAACACCAAGGGTGATCGATCAATCACAACTCCCTTGGAATTGATGGACAAGAGAAAATACACAACGACCAATCAGACACCACCGATGACTGATCGATCACCTCCTTGAGAAAAAGGCAATATTCTATTTTCGATGTTTTTCTTCATATCTTTAGAAGATTCACCCTAGACGTTGGTTCTTAATATAAAGAGAAGAAGCAGCCAAGAAATTGACACATACCATCAAAGAAGGAAGCAAGGAGAAGAAGAAACCAGAGGAGTTTTCATAGAGTTTTCATTACGAGTTTGTCACAGAGAGACGTTATCTATTATTTGTATCCATAATGAGAAGCTTTCTAAACTGATGCATGGTTTTTGTGGTGCAATAAATCATTCAAATAAACCTGAGTACACCAAAAAACCAACATGATTCGATTGTAGTATAGCAAAGGGTCAAACACTATAAGATATGGAAATAACACACTAAGCTATGTAAATTCCACTTAAGCTAAGCCAAATAGAGTTGAATGGTTTTGTAATCTAACAACCTAAATGAAACAATGAAACAAGACAATAAGCAAAAGACAATGAAGATAAAAGATAAGCAAAGAAATGACTAGCAAATAAAGCTGAATTCAATCAAGGGGAATCACCGGGCAATAAGTCTAATGATATTGATCAAGGGAGTATAGTGACTGATCAATGGTGAAAGAGACTAATTAAGTTCCATCCTAAAACATGGATCACTAATGGGATGTAAGTTTTACCCTAATAAAATCAATAAGACTGCAAGTGCACAATCAATCAATAGTGGTATTTAAGGATCGAATCCACATAGATAAAGAACCACACAATAGATTTATGAGTTTCAAGATTCACTAAATCGAATATGGGGGTTTTGTTTTGGTAAACTAATTGCAAATAATAATAATGAGGTTGTAAACAATATGATTAAAACGTTGGGTGTTCAGGGATTCACATGGATATATGTTCGAATTATTCAGGACAAGCTATGTTAGACACTTCTTTTAAAATTGAACTTAGTTGTCATTGTCTATACGGTCGTATAACAACTCTAGAGAAGCAAGATTTAAGTCGGCTATCACAAACCTTAATTTTATTCAAGCTACATGCATTAATTATCAAGCTCAATTGTTCATTCAATGAAACGGCTAGTAAACATTAAACTCACTTAACATCTTATTCGCTAGATTAGATATAGAATCAAGTTTAGGTTAATTACTCCTAAAACATGCAATAGGTGAGATCTAAGTGAAAAGAAATCCTAGACTAGATCTAGGAGTTAACATACTTGCAATCATATCTATCGAACCATATTAAATCCTTTGAATTTAACCCCATAGAACCCAACAAAAAGACTACTCAAGCATAATTGAGATGAACCAAATCATTCTTATAAAATAAAGAGAGAGATTATGGTTTAGAAAAGCTTCTCTAGTGGGTAACAAGAGGTGAGATTTTCTTTCCCTTACAAACCAATATGCTAAAGAACAAGTGTTTAGAAAATTAAAAGTGTTTATGCCTTTGGAGAACTTTGTAACTGAAAGTCGAGAGAGATGTTGAGAGCTTTGGAACTTGAGAGCTTCTTGAGGTGAGTGTTGAAGAACGTGGCCTCCTTCCTATTTTTATAGGTGTATATGTAGGCTAGGGTGAATTCCTTGGAAGATTTGGAGAATATTCGATAAATCGAAATATTTCCTTTTTCTCGAGAGGGGTGTTCGATCGTTCACCATCTGTGTGTTGATCGAACACCATGTTAATTGATTCTTCCTTGATTTCCAGAGAGTTGGTGTTGGAACCACCAAAATTTATTACTTTATAGAGTTACTAGAAGAGAGTTCCCGGTCGGTCTCCGAACGGAGTTGAAAAAGTTTTGTAAAGAATGTTTGTCTTTCCAAACTAACGAACGGTTATATGCATTGGTAAATTTGGTATATGCGAGAGGTTGGAGGAGTGTATGAATATGCTTTTAGTATTATCTAGTGCGGTACCGCGGGTGCAGCAACGGCAAAAATATTTATATGAAAACATAATTTGATACTTTGTGTAAACTGGTAAGATGTTGTTTTATTATAGTTTGTATCATTTGATTAAATATTTGTTTGTAGTTGGTTAAGATATTGTCATATTGATTCCAAAATAATTGTTCTTGTGTAAGACCTTATATTAAAATTAAATTCTGAATCATAAAACTTTATTATCGAGATTACAAATCTCTAAAAACAAAACAACCATAAGAAAATAATAAAACGAAAAACCATTCGATATTACATCATTTTCGATCAATAGCAAGTCTACCTTTCACAAGTATCTTGTCACAACGATCAGCACCAAAAAATGGAGTCATATGCTTTCTAAATTTAGAACAAACATCTTCAGTAGACGAATTTATAGATTGAAGGATACCATCAACATACTCATCATCATGATCTATGTACCCAATAGACTTCTCTGCATGATATATAGTTTTGTCCCCTAGAGCAATTTTAATCATCATCACTTTTTTGCACCATTCGTTTGACTCTTGGTAGGGTGTATGTGTCTAATATAATCAGCGGTTTTTTGCTATAAAATAATCATCATCACTTCATATTTGCTTTCTAATATTAAATAGAACTAAAAACTAGAATTAAAAGATAAGCTCTCTTGGTAAATTAATCATCAAGATTTAGTAGTCTCTTTTTTTATCTATGACTTTCTTCTTGATCTCATGTCCATCCTCATATAATATGTATTCATCTTGTATTTTTTTCATCTTCGTTCTCTTCGAACAAATAATATTTTTCACCATCATAATCCATCTTTATATTCATCTTTGTAATCCTCTTCTTTTCTTCCGTGTCATCTTCATTGCACTATTTATTTGTCTCTACTTTATAGTCATCTTATTCCTCCTTCTATTCCTCGTAATTTTGTTTTCCTTTTAGAATTCTTCCGTTGTCTTTGTTTTCACAATTTCCTCGTAATCTCTACTCCACCATCTTTGTTCTCTTCAACATCGCATTCTTCTTTATTTTTCTCAAAACATTTACCCTAACCCTCATGTATTTTTTGCTCTTGTTCTTTCATTTGCTTTCTAAACCAACACATCCCACGAATTAATCAACCGTAATAGAAATTCAATAATGTCGTACTCTTTCAAATTGTCAATAGACCTCTCCGCGAGATATTTAGTTTTGTCTTTTACAGCAACATTAATCGAAGTCACTTTTTGGCACCATTCGGTTCTTGGTAGGGTGTTTGTGTCTAACATCGATTTATACAAAACCAACAAATAAAAGAAAAGTAATAAAAAAACTTACTTCATGTTAAGAATGGTTACCATTATTCTACATGCTTTGATTCCAAATACCTCATCATACGAATCATAAACAAATATTCTATTGAGAAAAATCTACTAAACTATGTTTCATTCTAATTTGCAAATAAATATATTGTGATGTTTAATTATGTTTGTGCCAAATAAAGGTTGTGTTTGTGCCAATAATAAGTGCATGCTCAAACCTTTTGCTTCACTATATTTCTAACTGACTTTTATTCGGGGCCTTCGAGTACGTTGCTTTATGATAACGAAATATTTTGATAAGGAAATTTACGTATATTGATTTCTTACCACAATATTAAAATGTAAGAAATCACTATATATGTTTCTTAGCCAAAAAAGTCTTTAAAATGTTATACACATATTGACTTTTTTTTATTCTTTCTTCACTACAAGAAAACAGTACATGAGTGACTACCATTTGTGATTGTTTTTATTAGTCGCAAAACAGAATGACGAATTCGTTACCGATATGCGACGAACAAAATGGTAGTCACAAAATAGTCGCACATGTGCGACTAATACAATCAGTCGCAAGTTCATCTTACATTTGCGACTAGTCGACGATTGATCCTCGACTGTACAAACCTAGACACAAAGTAGTCGCAAATGTGCGACTGATTTGCCATTACTATACAACGGTCGCAAATTTGCTACTACTTTGCCACTTTTTAAAAAATTGGGAAAATGACAAAAGTGTCGGCCAACTGTTTATGGCGGCCTATTGATTATGTCGGTGAAGTGATTGAGTAATTGAAAACGTGATAAATACGTTTGTTAGATAGTCCACCTACTTTGATGAGTTGTGACAAAGTAGTGGCAAATTAGTCGAAAATCTGCGACTGATTTTAGGTAGTCACAAAGTAGTGAGGTGAAATTTTTTCTATAAAAGCAACGAACCCTCACTCCATTTTCAGACACCAACTACAAAAAAAAAAACGAACAAGAAAAGAAAAAAGCCAAAATTGAGAGAGAAAAAAAATGTGGAATTCAGCTCGAGATTGGATGTATGAGAGGATCGATCCAGAAACAAATAATCTATCCGACGATTTTTTGGAGGGGGTGGAGCAATTCATCAATTTCGCATGTAACCAACCCTTAGCCATTAGCAGTAACGGTAAGTTACACTGTCCATGTGCTACATGTAAAAATTCGGGTGGATTAAAGGGAGCTGAAAGAGTGAAAAAGCATTTACTAACTCAAGGATTTATGCCCCATTATTATGTTTGGTCTTATCATGGTGAAGACTACGATGTAATGGGAGCAGGTAGTAGTAGTCATAATTATAATCATGATTTTATTAGTGATAATCAACCAAATAATTATGATGGCGGGAACGTTTATGCTGAGATGGTCCATGATGCATTTTATGGTTCCATACCATTAAATGATTATCATGATCATAATCGTGATCAAAGTGGTTATATACCATTTACTGAACATGGTCAAATTGGAAATGATCATGTTTATGAAGAACCTACCCAAGAGACGAGACGGTTCTTTGAGATGTTAGATGCTGCAAAAAATCCATTGTATGATGGTTGTCAAGAAGGGCATTCGCAGTTATCATTAGCTGCCCGTTTCATGAACAATAAGGCAAACCACAATTTATCTGAAGTTTGCATGGATGATTGGGCGGAATTATTTACGGAGTATTTACCCCAGCCTAATGAAGCTACTGGTTCATTCTACGAGACGGAATTGTTGATGCGAAAACTAGGATTGCCGTACCATACATTTGATGTATGTGTAGATAATTGTATGCTCTTCTGGAAAGAAGATGCGGAGTTGGAGTATTGTAAATTTTGTGGAAAAGCAAGATATAAGGCTAGCAAAGGAAGAAAAAAAATACCATTCAGTCGTATGTGGTATTTACCTATCACTGATAGATTGAAGAGGATGTACTCATCAGAGAGCACCGCATCATCGATGAGATGGCATGCTGAGCATTACTCAGAAGACGGAGTAATGTGTCATCCATCTGATGCGGCAGAGTGGAAAAACTTCAATCAAAAGCATCCAAGCTTTGCGGAGGAAACACGTAACATTTATCTTGGATTATGTACATATGGGTTTAATCATTTAGGGATGTCAAAAAACCATTCGTTGTGGCTTGTGATCATGACGCCCTACAACCTACCCCCCGACTTGTGCATGAAGTCTGAGTATTTGTTTTTGACGATTTTGAATTCGGGACCAAATCATCCACGAGGGAGTCTTGATGTTTTCCTCCAACCACTGATCGAGGAGTTAAAGGACTTATGGAACAACGGAGTTGAGGCTTATGATGTTTCATTAAAGCAAAACTTCAATCTTATAGCTGTTCTGTTGTGGACAATAAGTGATTTTCCGGCTTATAGTATGTTGTCGGGATGGACGACACATGGAAGATTATCATGTCCAATTTGTATGAGCGATACAAATGCTTTCCAACTGCCGGCTGGTAGGAAACCATGTTGGTTTGACTGCCATAGATGATTTTTACCCAGCAATCATCCGTTATGAAAGAATAAAGTCAATTTTTTGAAGAGAAAGAACGTTGTGCATGACTTCCCCCCAGAAATGTTGACTACTTCACAACTACTACAACATATACGATATGTTGAAGCGTCAGAAACATCTAATTGTGGTGGAAATGGACAGGAAAAAAAACCAAAAGGGTACGGTGATTGGCATAATTGGGCACAAAGAAAGCATTTTTTGGGAGCTACTGTACTGGATTGATTTGACTCTTCGGCACTGTCTTGATCTGATGCATATTGAGAAAAACTTTTTCGATAACATCATGTATACTATTATGAATGTTAAAGACAGATCGAAAGACAATATCAAGTCAAGATTAGATATTGTAAGATTCTGTGCTCGGAAAGAATTGCATGTTGATGGTCATGGAAACGCACCATTTCCCATATGGAGATTGACTTCAAAAGCAAAAGAAGCCTTACTACAATGGGTGAAGAATGATGTTAAATTTCCAGACGGCTATGTTGCAGATTTAGCTAGCTGTGCAGACATCAATGGTGGAAAGTTTTCCAGAATGAAAAGTCACGACTGCCATGTTTTTATGGAACGATTGCTTCCATTTGTTTTTGCCGAACTTCTCCCGAAAAACATTCACAAAGCATTGTCAGGTATATATATAAAAACAAGTGTTAGTCATGAATTCTAAACTTTTTTCATAATATATACCTAAGCGCTGTTTTGATAGGGATTGGAGCGTTTTTCCGTGATATCAGCAGTAGAACATTGGATCTAAGTCGTGTCCTAATACTAAAGGAAAACATTGTAATGACTTTGTGTAATTTAGAAAAAATCTTTCCACCGTCTTTCTTTGATGTGATGGAGCACCTACCAATCCACCTGCCATACGAAGCAGAACTCGGGGGTCCCGTGCAATATCGGTGGATGTATCCGTTCGAAAGGTTTTTTAAACGTTTGAAAGACAAAGCTAAGAACAAAAGATATCCAGCGGGATCAATTGTTCAGTCATACATAAATGATGAAATATATTATTTCTCAGAACACTACTTTCTGGAATACATTTCGACAGCTAAGAGAAGAAGGTGAAATAACTTCGTCATTTGTATCTTCATATTGGTTTTTTGTACTTATAATCGTTACAAGATAAATTTTGCAGGAAAAAACGGTATGATGAAGGTGAAGTTCCCATATATCTAGTACAAGTACCGGACATATTTACGGTTGTTGGTCGTCCAAGTGGCAAATGCAGTGAACTTTGGATTCCCAAGAAAGAACGTGAATGCGCACATTCATACGTTTTACGCAATTGTGCCTATTTTAGGCGCTTCGAAATGTACGTAATTATACTTTTAAAAATTCGTAAATTATATGTAATTCATTAACGCTATTTATATTTTTTGTACTTTGCAACACAGATTGTTGGAATCACAAATTTTATCTGAACACCCAGGACTAGATCATGCTGAGCTCACGGCAAAAAGAGATGCAGACTTTCCTATTGGATTCGTCAATATGTACGTAATTTAGCATCTAAGTGTCGTTAACCGTGATATTTGTTTTGAATATATATAACATTATTTTATACTTTTTAATCAGGTGCATTTCCATGAACGAGAAGAACATTTTCCACCATGGGTTCTTGATATTGTGGAAGGTCCTGAACATAAAGTCAGATCATGGCCGAGGTATTTTACAAGAGGATATGTGTTTCACACAAGTCAACACGGAGAAGGGAAAAAAACTATGAACTATGGTGTATGTGTCCGAGGCGAAACATGAGAGGACGATTACTATGGGGCTATAGAAACTATCATGGAGCTCAAATATGTTGGAGCTGTGAATTTAAAGATCATACTATTCAAATGTAAATGGTATGACCCCACAATTGGAAAAGGCACTCGGAAAAACGAATGAGGCGTTGTCGACGTGCTAGTCAATCGCTTTTACCAAAATTACGACCCTTTTATTTTAGGTATGACCATTTTATTTATTTAACTTGTACTATAAATATATATATATATATAAAAAAAACTTTGATAGAATTATTATTATTAATGACAGGATCTCAAGCTAATCAAGTTTGTTATCTCCCATGGCCATCTACAAAGCGCCAACCTAAACCTTGGAATGCAGTTCTGAAAGTGAATCCTAGAAGTCGTGTGCAAGGAAATTATGTTAGGAATGAATTAATAATTTTGCAGCAAATAAACGATGATAGAGTGGAAGAAACAGTTGACGAAATTGAGGTGTATCGTTTGGTCGATGGAAAACCAAGAAGAAGAAGAAATTGATTATCAAATAGAAGATGGTGAACCCGAAGACGAATTTCTTTGTAATTTATCATCTTCATAGGAAGAAGACGAAGATGAAAATGAAGACGAAGATGAACTTTAAAAATAATATGTCCGGGTTGGTAGTAAATGTTTATAACCTATTCGAAAATATGTATAAAATTATATCCAAGTATTGTGAAATATCCAACAACGGTCTTAAATATAACCTATTCTAAATTTAATTCCATCATCTAAACGATTAAACACACTAGCACAACGGTCTAACACAGCGTATATTCAGTATAAGGTCGAGGGTTTGAGTGCCCAAAACAAATGTTTTTAACCTATTAAATCACGCGTTACGAATCAGTCACATGTGTGACTAATTTGTGACAACATGTTACTCTATATGAGAATGTATAAATTAATTTCCATCATCTAAACGATTAAACACACTAGCACAACGGTCTTACACAGCGTATATTCAATATAAGGTCGAGGGTTCGAGTACCCAAAACAAATGTTTTTAACCTATTAAGTCACGCGTTGCAAATCAGTCACACATGTGACTAATTTGTGACAACATGTTACTCTATATGAGAATGTATAAATTTAATTTCATAATCTAAACGATTAAACACACTAGCACAACGGTCTTACACAGCGTATATTCAGTATAAGGTCGAGGGTTCGAGTACCCAAAACAAATGTTTTTAACCTATTAAGTCACGCGTTGTAAATCAGTCACACATGTGACTAATTTGTGACAACATGTTACTCTATATGAGAATGTATAAATTTAATTCCATCATCTAAACGATTAAACACACTAGCACAACGGTCTTACACAGCGTATATTCAGTATAAAGTCGAGGGTTCGAGTACCCAAAACAAATGTTTTTAACCTATTAAATCACGAATTGCAAATCAGTCACACATGTGACTAATTTTTTACAACATGTTACTCTATATGAGAATGTATAAATTTAATTCCATCATCTAAACGATTAAACACACTAGCACAACGGTCTTACACAGCGTATATTCAGTATAAAGTCGAGGGTTCGAGCACCCAAAACAAATGTTTTTAACCTATTAAATCACGCGTTGTAAATCAGTCACACATGTGACTAATTTGTGACAACATGTTACTCTATATGAGAATGTATAAATTTAATTCCATCATCTAAACGATCAATCACACATGTGACTAATTTGTGACAACACTTAGTTGTAAACGTGTAGGTATAATAAAATTAGACACAATGTAGTCACAATTTGCGACTAATCTGTAACTAATATTTTAGCATTTCACACTTATTTAGCATATATACTTGAACTTATGTGCAAAAACTTGTAAATGAGTGATAGGTACTTATAAAATTCTATTCTGGAGCTGTAAATGTTTAGGGTTTAGGGTATAGGTACAATCAAGCGTAGCAAATAGGTCGCAAATCCGTCACAATTGTGACCAATGTGTGACTACACGAAATTGTAAATTGTATCATGTACATCTGAAAATGTAAGAGTTATAATATGTACTACCAATATTCGACGATGGAGTTGTAAACGTGTAGTTTTAATTAAATTAGACACAAAGTAGTCACAATTTGTCACTACTTAGTAACTAATTACCAACTGTCATAATTATTTTGAACAAATCTTAAGTTTTTCAGTGTTTAATGATGGTTTTTAGTAGGTTCCTCTAAGGCTTCGTACATAAATAACAAAATGTAATCGAAAATAATTGGGAATTAGATGAAAATATTTTCTCAATCAAAACCACATATGGATAACATCATAAACATATATACATTTAGTGTAAGTTTTTGATTCTTTAAATTTTTAGCATTTCTCACTTTTTTAGGATATATACTTAAACTTATGCGCTAAAACTTGTAAATGAGTGATAGATACTTTTAAAATTCTATTTTGGAGGTGTAAATGTTTAGGGTTTAGGGTATAGATTTGTGTCTAAATTAGGTTAGTTGGAAATCAGTCACAATCTGTGACTAATTTCTATCTAATTAGTAATGAATAATGAAACGTTTTGGCGCGGGTTTGAAATTTTTGGCCCAAAATACAAATTTTTTGGGCTTTTGGACGCGGGGTTTTTAACCCCCAATATTTTAGGCCCTCACTGATTTGCGACTAACATGTCACTAATGTGTAGACAATAAACTCGAGAAAAAATCCCCAATTCATTTGTGTTCAAACCCTAGCTTTTTATGTCTGCGATTTCTCTCTCGAAACCCAGACAATTCTTGTCGATTTATGTCCAGATTTCTTGTACTCTTACTCGATTTCTCTTCAGCTATTCGATTCTCTCTTCCAGTTTCTCTAATCTCTTCCCCTTTCTCTTCGTCTTTTCGATTCTCTCTTCCCGTTTCTCTTCATCTCTTCCACTTTCTCTTCATCTCTTCGATTTCTCTTCACCTCTTCGATTCTCTCTTCCATATTCTCTAATCTCTTCCACTCTCTCTTCATCTCTTCGATTCTCTCTTCCAGTTTCTCTAATCTCTTCCACTTTCTCTTTATCTCTTCGATTCTCTCTAATCGATCCACGCAATGAAAAAGAAACGAGGTGTTGGGAAAGGTCGTAAAGCCTCCGCCACAGGTACAGACGCAGACCTGAGAAGACTCGATGAAGCCGCCGCTGCAGAGAAAACCAACAGTGGCGGTCAACGCAACAGTGGAGATCCACCAAACGGTGCCTCCTCTGGTTCGATTGCGAGACATAAAGCTGGAGTTAGTACGCCAACATCCGGTTTTAGAAGATCCGGTGTTAATCGTTCTTCCATCGGAGACGGTACAAGCGCCGTTCGAGCAGGTTCTTCAGACTCCTCTACTCCCTCTGCTCGGAATACTTTGTCGGGGTCTCATACTTCTATTCCGACAGAGTATCCACCATCGACCCAACCTCCTCAACTGCTCCGGCGCTAACCACCGTGTCTAGTCGACTCAACCCTCGACAGTCTCACCACTCTCAGCAGACTCAAGAGGAACAACATGCAAGTCATGGTCTTAACCCCCACCAAGGGGACTATGAACTTCACCACCACCAGAATCAAGTGGACCTGCCACATCAGGAGGTCCATGAAGACAGTGAAGAGTCTGATGGTGAGGAGGAAGAAGGCGATGAACAAGTGGAGGAACATGTTGTGGATCCAGCCGAGCAACAAGAGTATGACCAAATGCTAGATAATCTCATGGCTCTGCCTGGCCGAGGACATCTATCTCTCCTCAGTCCGCATCCCATACCGAACACGGACACAACATGGTAAGTTTGTGTATCCCTTTTAGTTTTAGTATCTATGTGAATAATATAGTAGGTTAGCCTGCTAAAGAGTAGGGTTTTACATACTGCTCTGTTTAGTCTTCTAGGTAGACTGTAATTACCTAAACCTTAAGTACATAACAATGTTATTATGTTCATAGGTTTAGTGAGGACAACGGCGCAATCACTAGAGACATAGCTGGGATATTGCGTCGCAAGTTTGATAAGGCATACTATAACTAAAGCGTTACTCCAATAAACAACAAGAATTGTTTTTCAGAACATTTACGGTAAGTTTTCAACTGTGACTTGTTAATTTTTAGTTCTTATTTCAACTGTGACATATACTGACTATTAAACTCATGTGTAGCAACTGTACACTTGGGAGACTGGCATAACAGGGCTTGTGAAGGAAGAATTCAATGCCATTGCTTCCGTGCGACTGAAGGGGATAGTAAGCCAAGCTAAGGCCAGTAAAGCCAAGCCTTATTGGATTGATCCGGAGCTCTGGGACAGCATGTGCCTTTACTGGAAGACTCCAGAAGCGCAGACGAGGAGCAAAACTGCATCAAACTCCCGCAACTCCCAACGCAACGGTCTTGGCACCCACAAGCATAACTCTGGTCAAAAATCATACCGGCGTCTTCAACGCGACATGGTAATCTTTCCTCCTTCCTTTGTAAGTGAAGTTGTTGTTATTGTTATAAAATTACTAAGTGGACCAACTCATTGCAGGAAAAAGAACTTGGTCGTCCAGTTTCATTCGGAGAAGTTTTTAGGAGGGCACACACAGCAGGTGATGGGAGTTTCATCGATCAGAAAGCAAAAAATGTTGCGGAGTTATATGAGGCGGCACTAGCAGAAGCAATGAACCAATTGATGGCTGAGGGTTCAGAGAATACATCTGAAGATTCAACTGATCGAACTCTCACCCTTGAACAAAAGAATGATCTGTTTTTGAAGGTATTTTTCACCTCTCATGCTCTCTTACATATTCTCATCATTCGTCTTTGCTTTGAGCATTTTGAATGTTGTAAATGATTAGATTAGTTTATGATTTAGAATGATTGTGAATCATTCTGGTTTTGACATTGCATTATCAAGTTTGTTTATGCTTTGCCTCGCTTGGACCGCAGCTGACCATTTTGAATGTTGCATGACTTGTATTGTGTTACTTATGCAATATTCTTCACTTTTTTGTTCTTGTAGTGCACTGTAAAGGATAACAAAGGGAACATTTTCGGACTTGGTCAGCTGCGGTCCAAGCGAGGCAAAAGGAAGAGAGATGAAAGTTGTGGAAGCTCATCTTCATCTTTCTCGGACATGCAGCAACAACTACAAGCTGCTCAGCAAAAGCTAGCCCAGCAAGACTTGGAGAATGCCCGGCGTGATGCTCGAATGGACATGCTTCTCACCATTCTGAAGGAGAAGGATCCCGTAGTAGCAGCTCTTATGGAAGAAGATTGACATCCCCAACCATCCTAGTTTCATCTGAAAGGACAACATCTTTTGTGTAATATATATCTACTTTTTCTAATTGCACTAAACAATGCAATGATGGTATTATTTTGTTATAACTATCTAACTATTTTCTAATAACTTTTGTAGTAAATATGTTTATAATCTACTATTTTCTCTTTAGGTTTTCTATTTTAGTAATGATTATCAGTTTTAAGGTTATTTGGCTATATATTTCTTACCAATTTACATCCACAAACAAGAGAAATGGTCTAATTCATTTGTGACTAAATCCAACAAAAGTAATATCCAATTAGTCTCTAATTTCGACTAACATAGATCGTCACAAAGTAGTTGTATACCACTACTAGTAACAAATTAGTCACAAGTAAAGACCGCACAACATAATCACTAATTAGTCGCACATTTACGACTGACAGAAATTGTGTCACACGTTAGTCACAAGATCAGAGTAGTAACAAGTGTGGCACAAATGTACGACTATTAAAACGCATCACAAATCAGTCGCTTATTTACGACTAACAGAAGTTAGTCACACGTGAGTCACAAAGTCGGAGTAGTAACACAATCGTCACAAATGTACGACTATTTAACTCAATCACAAATCAGTCGCTTATTTGCGACTAACAAAAATTAGTCACACATTGGTTTGTAATGTGCGACTTGGTTGCGACTAATAATATTTGCGACGAAACAATTGCGACTATTTTTTTTAGTGCAAAGTAGTCACTCATGAAGCTTTTGCGACTAATCTGTCACTAATTTGGTAGTCACTCGTTTACTGTTTTCTTGTAGTGCTTCAAAGGTTTCTAGTGATACACTTTTTCACAAACATATCATTTAAACACCAAAATAAACAAATATTTATATAAATCTATATATTATTGAAAAACGTTGTAATGAAATGTTCACGAATATTCAAACACCAGAATTAACAAACATATCATTTAAACACCAAAATTAAAAAATCTTTACATAAATTTCTAAAATGTTTTTTTTAAACAATGTCATGACTATTCAAGAGAAGCATTTGAGAATCTAGAATAGCTCTTCTTCATCTTCTACATGGCAACATTTGAGAATCCACAATAGTTCTTCTTGTCACACAAGAGTCGGATTATTTTGCAAATCTAGATCAAGAGAAAAATAGCATATAAGATGATAACAACGAACAAAACTACTACGTCGTCTTCCACTTCAGTCTTCGAACTCAATTGACCAATGATTCATCGATCATTGCATATTTTTACTTGGAACTCAAGCACCAAAATTGTTGATTCCTTTTTCACCTTATCCACCTCAGCCTCTAAATATTTTGAGAGCATGTTTCTTAAAAATACAATGAAAGAGAAATTTTAAATTGAGACAACATTCCACTATATATTATCTCAAACTCATTGGAAATATCAAAGATATAAACCTTATACCAAGCTGATGTTTCCCATCCCAAATCTAATATTTCTAGAATCACTTTCTTGTATTCCAACATATTTTGTATCAAGATTTATAAGAGATTCAAAAACATATGTAATTAATTCAGATTATGAATATTAGTGTAATATATTCCCTTTTTATTTTATGGCTATGATTCCATTAATGTGATAGCATTCACACTTTATGGCTCAGACTCCATTAGAAGTAAGAAGTCTCCATGATGATATCATACAACACATCTAGCGCTTTCTTCAGTTTTAAACATTCCTTCATAACTCATTCCAGATCTTGCTTTTCTTCTTTGGTCGATCTCTTCCCATTGCCAGCTTCATATTCTTAATTTGACTTCGTTTTGTTAAAAAATAAGGACTAAAAAAAGAAGGAAGTCGAGACGATACCTGAGATTCATATTCTTAATTTGACTTCGTTTTGTTACTACATTAGGAGTGTGGTTGATGATGTTGATCTTAGACATTCACTTGTTTTATCCACTCATGCAAGCTTCAAAACAATCTCTGGACCTGCAAAATGTCAAAAACAAACGATTAAAATCAAGCTTAAAAATTAACATTTATCAGACTCTATGAACAACATGATTATTTCAAACAAAAAATGCTATAGTGAATATTTAAAACGCAAAAGCTCAAAGAAATAAAAAAACCATTGAATGGTTGGGTGGAATGATGTGATCTTATATAATGAAGCGATGGTGACTAGGTGGGTGTCGATTTAGGGTTTGGGGAAAAATCTTGCTCCACAATTTTAGGAAATCAGTCTGAACATAATAATTGAAATATCAAAATATTTAATGTGAAATCCTATTAATTAGGTATGCCGTTGATGTAGGAAAGATCTTAAATTGATTAATTTTTTGAATATATTGTTAGGTTGGTTATAATTGTGAAGAAGATTTTAAAAGATATGATTATTTATAGGGTTAATTAGGTGAATATTATGTTTTGGACATATAATTAGGTAACTAACATGCATTGAATAAAATTTAGGTAACTAATATATGGTTAATCAAGATGGACAAAAATACTCTTATTAATGTAAGAAAGGAAAATGATTAATTATATCTATTTTTGATATAAAATATCTTGGCTGAATCAGATTAATTTGTAATAATATTTCTTTTTCTATAAAATAGGCAATACATATCTATAATATTTGTAACTACGTAGGCAACATATAGTTAACTATTTAAAAACAATAGTAATGTTGCTTCATAGTTCACTATTTTTTAAATAATAGCCAACAAATAGTTAACTATTTTTAAATTATAACCTAGAAGTAGTTAACTATTTTTCGAATCATTGGCAGTTAACTACTTTCCAATGGAGCCAATAGTTCACTATTTTACAACCATAGTGAAGTCACTCCATAGTTAATTATTTCGAATCATAGCCAGCAAATAATTATTTTTAGACTATAAGCAGCAAGTAGTTAACTATTTTGAAGAAGATGTAGACATTCCCCATGTTGTTAACGGACTCGCAACTATAACGAAACAATATCTTCGGTAAATCAGGATCTTTCATCTTTTTAGATGAAATTGACGAAAATCGGAGAAAATCGGTGGAGATATAAGAGATTGACGAACATGAAAGGATTATGAATATACATATCACTATTTTAAGTCACGATTGGAGATTTTAATTGAGAGATAATATAAATATGGGCAACAAGATAATATAATTGAGAGAAAAGAAAAAGAAAAAGATAAGTGAAGAAGAAGGAGGGAATTGAAGAAGAAGAAGCAACGATAGTGAGGAAGAAGAAACAATGGGAACGGCGGTGACTGAAAAAAATTTAGGGTAAGATTTAAGCATTATATTTTCAGATTTTATTTATTTTTTAATATAAAAGTTACTACATTATCTCTGATAAGATGTTAGTTAGTAAATTATAGATGGAAAAGGTATTATACAGCCTAATTTCCCTTATTTATAATACTTGTTAACGATTAGCAAATTAGTAGGATCCTAATCATTCACAATCTTTATAATTGGTAAAACATTAATTGATCGAGCACAATATTCGTCTGATTGTTTTGAAATATTCTAGTATTTAATGGAGTTTTCTAAAACGAATATATTGTTTTAGGAAAGATCTTAAATTATTTACTAAATCTTTGTAAAATTGGAAAACATTTATGTTTATGACATTATTAGTTTCAGAAAATCAATTTTCATTATTGTTATATATGAATCATTAATTGAAAAACGTAAATTAAGGAAATGTTGGTAAATAATATTCTAATTGCTATAATTGACTTTATGATTAAGCAATAACCATTTAATGAAAACAATTTCGTAACGTTTCTACATAATCTATACTATATAAAAGTTGAAGCTATAAGCTCCTAAAAACGTCCACATAAGCGATAAATCAACTTATAGTAACGTGTCATGTCAACGTTTAGAATGATGTTAATTTTTTTTTTATTTGATAATGTGAAACTTTTCATTATCAAAAAATTTAAAATATTATATTATAACTGTTAGTTGAAAACTTCCAAATTATATCCTTATGCAAATAGGAAAATTTAAGTAAGAATCAATTAAATTTATAATTATACAATTGGTATCTCATAGTAAAAAAAAATGGAATTTTTTTATTTATTAACTAAAAAAAAGAACTAAAAGATATTAGGAAATTTACCTCATTCACAAGTTCTATCTATGCTATAAATAAGAGCTCAAACGTAGAACTTTGGATTACATCAAAATTTTCATCTCTATAAAGTTGAAGCTATAAGCTCCTAAGGGCGTCCACATAGGCATTAAATCAACTTTTAGTGTCGTGCCACGTAAGCATTTAGAATTATGTTAATTAATTTTTTAGTTGTTAATAGAAAATTTCCATTTTTTAAAATAATTGTTTTATTTAAGTTTTTTTACTAATTCTCTAATTTTAAAATTAACGTTTTTCTTATTAATAGAAAGTTTCCGTTTAATTTTTTTTTTGTTTTGTTTAATTCTCCTACTTATTTTCTATTTTTAAAAATTAATATATTTTAGAAAAAGTAAAATAAAATAAAATAGTTAATAAATTTTATTCTACTTAAAATAAGTATCCATTCACATATAAATACATGGGTCTCTAAATAATTATATGCCCTCCCATAACATCAAACGTTCTTTTCAGTTTTCGCTTTAGGTCTAGGGTTTGATCGATTCTTTTTATTTTATGTGCTCTTATTTACTGATTTTATCTTTTGAATATAGTTTACTGAATCCAGTGAAAGTTATGGTTACTTGGGAGCTTCATGGCAAATCATCGGGTGAGATTTTAATGGTGTTACATATCAGTCAGTTTCTTTTGTATTATTTCCACAGCTTATACAAACTTTCACTTTCTTGAGTTGTTCAATTGTGCTATTTTGATTATTTTAACAAGTTTCTTATGTATTTTTTCTTTTATTCTTACTGGTCTCATATATATTTTGGTGTATAGGTTTTTCTAGAGTGATTTCTAATAGAGATTATTGTGGCAGGATCTTATATTCCAAACTCATCTTTTTTATCTTGATGCAAATCAATATAACTGATATATTTGATTTTACAATACTCCTTAATTATGTTTTTATTGATATCATCATCACTAAGAAAACAAATATGTTTTGTGACTACTATTAAGCTATGTATTTTATTAGACTTTCTTATTTATAATGATCGTTTCGTTTAAGGTTTTCCATGTCTTCACTTGGGATACACGTCTTGATGCTTGGGTGATACATCAGAATGGATCGCCGATACAAACCTTAGTTCTTTTTATTTTTAAAAAATATTATTGATGATGATTTGATGTGACGCGATTCTATGTGCAGATTTTGATGTTTAGTTAGAGGTGTTTGTCCTTTGAATGAAATTTATTTTTCTTAGATTTTATTTTACATATATTTTTGAAATTTTCTGTCTGTTAATTAAGTAGAATGCAAATTCAAGTTTGGTATTTTTCTCACAATTTTAGTTGGGATTACAAGAGCTGTGTTTGGTGTTACACAAAGAGTTTTTGGATTCAAATGGTTGATTTTTTTAAAAATATTTTGTGTACTTTTTCAGATTAATGTTGTTAATAATATTTAGATTTTTATTTAGGATCGTTTTATTTTGTTAGATATAAAGTATATTACTATATATATATATATATTTGTTTGTCGATAACAATGTGTCTGAGGTGCTGAGTTATTTTCAGTGAATGAATTTGCCGTGAGAGAAATAATTATGCATCTAATAATTTGTTGTGAGAGAACTAACTATGCATCTATGTAAAGCCAATTAGTGGATAAGCAGGTAATTTTCAGTATTTGCTTACTATTATGATTATTTTCTGTGGTTTATAAGTATATATGAATTAATGTTTGTATTTTTGTTTGGTGCTAGGGGATACAAATGCAAACTTCTATTAGAGATGGTCTAAGTGCCTATTTCGAATCACGTGTGGTTGTGGGTTCTTGATTGTTATAAGTGAATTAATTGTGATTGATCATAATGGTTGTTGTAGGGTTACCTCCCATCGTCATAAGATAGTTTTGTTTCGACAATGATGCGTGTTGAAGTGTACTACGACGTTGTGATCGGGACTTTTTGGGATTTGTTGATTATCAGAGTATTTTGGATGGTATTCATGATTATGATTTTATTTGGTAGTTTTTATAAGTTTGTTAACATATATACATGCTTTTATAACATTAGGTTGTTTTAGATTTTTTTTTAAATTGTTTTTATATTCTCCACGATTATATTTATTATATTTGTTTTGTCAAGTTGTTGACGTTGGATGTTTCGAATTTGGGAAAAGTTCGTTTATGAGTTCAATCTTTTAGTCTAAAGGAAAATAAAACAGATTCAGTTAGTGATGATGGTCTCTCTACATGGTTTTATCTACTTTGTATTGGCATTTATAGATTTTCTTCGTTTGTTGTAGTGGTGAAGAATTAAGATGTGAGTTCTCTGGTGCAATGGTTGTAGAGTTTTACAAGTCTTGGAGAAAATGTGATGCGGGTATATTAGTATTTGTGTGATTAGATGGGAAATTATTGATTTCTTTGGAGATGGGTTGTAAATTATTTATTTAGAAGAAAGTTCATAGTTGTTGTTTGATATTCGCCTGTTATTGTGATTTGAATAGATTGAATTGTATTTTTCTAGAAAAATCTACATACCACATTATGGCGGAGACATTGTTGGGGGGAAGTTAGCCAAACAAAATAAGGCGATGTTTTGCAGTGGGATGTCTAACATCAGTGTAGATTCTAAAAACGAACACATAGGATTTAAAAAATTACCAATAAGATACAAATTAGTATTTAATTCTTTTATAATTCTTTTACTAACAATTAATTTTAGTTTTAAGTTCATTTATGTATATTTATTGTGACGCCCGTAAACCATTTTTTTGAGGAAATGGAGGGGCTGTCGATCGACGCGCTTAGTGTCTGTCGATCGACAGGGCTCTTAAGGGCTGTCGATCGACATGCCTAGTGGTTGTCGATCGACAGGTGCTCGAATTGGCTGGTTTTCTGGTTCGATTTAAGTTGTTCGATTGGACCGGGCCGGTTTGGGTAAACCCTAGGGCTTCGTATTTAAGTGTTTTTGGCCGCATTTGAGCGAACCAAAGTCCCAAAAATCAGAAACAGAGAGTTTGAGAGGAGTTTCTCTTGTTCCTGATAGTTTGTGATTAGGGTTTTCGTTCTTGATCGATTTGAGGTGGAATTTCGTGGTGGTTGTTGCTGAATTCGTGTCTAGCCTCAATTCTACCAGAATCTAACCGGAAATCTAAGGTGAGTGCGTGACCATGGCTTCTGGGCCGGTGGATTCGTTAGGGTTGTATGGTGGTAGGTTAAAACTAGTTGATTGTGATGATTGATGTTGTTTCTGTGTGTTTTGTGGTGTATGGATTGTTGGATTGTGTTTGTTGTGCAGGTTTCGTGTTATCGCGGAGGAGGAATCGATCCGAGAGGATAATTGATCGATCTCCTATGAATCTGCGACGACCTGTCGATCGACAGCCCTAGGGTGTGTCGATCGACAGGGTCACACGAGGCTGTCGATCGACACCTAGAGGTTGTGTCGATCGACAGGTGATCGAGGAGCTGTCGATCGACACCTAGAGGTTGTGTCGATCGACAGGGTCCTGTGGAGCTGTCGATCGACAGGCACCGTGGGTGTGTCGATCGACAGGCGTGAACAGGGCTGTCGATCGACACCTAGTGGTAGTGTCGATCGACAGGCTGCCTGTTGGGCTGTGGTTGAGCCGTGTTGTTGTGTTTGCTTTGTGTGTTGTTTGATGCGTGTTTGCCTGAGCGGATCCATCGCGTCTGTGTGCGCAGTCGTAGATGGGAGGACCGTCTCACTGGGTATTTGTGATAATACTCACGCATCTCTTTTAACCATGTGGTGCAGGTAAAGGCAAATTGTGATCGTGGAATCATGGCAACGAAGAGGGAGATGATCTAGGGTCTCGGTTTCGTGTCGTGTGGTTTATTGCTGTATTTCTGTTTTAGAACTTCGCTAGGTTGTTGGTTTATTGTATTGGAGTTTGAATTGAACTGGTTTAGTTTTAATGGAATTGCATGTTGGTTTTAGTGTGTTATCCGCTGGTTGCTTGTTTGTGTGGCTTGGTTGTGGAGGACAAGCATTTATGGGAATGCTAGTCTGAGACTAAGAGCTTATTGTTTAAAAAAAAAAAAAAAAACGGGTCGGGTCGTTTCAGTTTGGTATCAGAGCCCTTACGGTTTTAGGACGGGCTAGAACTGCTAGGATTGAATTTGGTAAATTGCAATTCTGTGAGTTTGGGGGTTCTAGATCATCTTCCTTCGAGCCTTCAAAGAGATTCCACGGTAAGTGTTGATTGTTGTGTTTTGAGTCTTTCTAGTGCTTAGTTAGGCTGCTTGTGAATGCAGTGAGATGGCTAGAGCTACTAGAGGACGTGGTCGTGGGGCCGAGGCCGAGGGCGCGGACTCGTTGAGGAGCCAGTCGTGAGCGAGGTTCAGAGTTCCGCGCATGGGCCTGCGGCAGGTCAGCAGTCGGTGCATGATGGACAGACTGCCAGTGTGACTGCCAGTGTGGGGGCCAGTGTGGGTCCTGTAGGGGCTGGTTTGGGTCCTGTTGAGGCTGGTGGTGCTGGTGGTGCTGGTCCAGCTGTGGGTGCGGTTGCGGCCGCGGGTGTAGCCCAAGCTAGAGATGATCGTCTGGCTGACCTGCTGACACAGTTGTTGGAGCGGTTACCGGGTGCGGTGCCAGTGCAGGCTCCAGTGGTGCCACGTGTGGCAGAGGTGCAGCCGAGGGCTGCGGTTGCTGAGGAGGTTCCGTCATATATCCGTATGATGGAGCAGATGCAGAGGATCGGTACGGGTTCTTTTGCGGGTAGTGTGAAGCCTGAGGAGGCTGATGAGTGGAGGATGAGAGTGGAGCGGAACTTTCGTTCGATTAGGTGTCCCGAGGGATACAAGGTTGACTTGGCGGTCCATTATTTGGACGGTGATGCACATCTCTGGTGGAGGAGTGTAGCGGCTAGGTGGGTCGGGACTGCGATGGCGTGGTCAGATTTTGTGACGGAGTTCAACTCCAAGTTCTTTCCTCAGGAGGCGTTGGATCGTTTAGAGGCGAGGTTCTTGGACTTGACTCAGGGCACGAGGTCGGTGCGGGAGTATGACGTGGAGTTTAACAGACTCCTGGGTTATGCTGGTAGGAGCTTCGAGGATGAGCAGGCACAGGTTCGGAGGTTACGGACTCGGTGCAGAGGCATCAGGTTCGCGAGCAGAGTAGAGTTGGTAGAGGTGGCTGCACAGATCGAGGAGGATCTGAGGGAGCAGGCTGCGATCGTGGTTCCAGCTGTTCAGCCTCGGAGGCCTCAGCAGCAGCAGGTGCAGCAGGCAGGTCCGGGCAAAGGCGGCAAGCCTGCGCAAGGACAAAAGAGGAAGTGGGAAGGTGCTTCGGGATCGGGCCAAAGTGGCCGAGGCTGTTACATTTGTGGGAGTCTAGACCACCAGAGGGCGAGTTGCCCGAAGCGGAGTGAGGTTCGAGGAGTTCGGACGTGCTATCAGTGTGGGGAGTCGGGGCACATCAGACCGAACTGTCCGAAGTTGCAGCCGTTGGCAGTGGCAGTAGTCCAGCCAGTAGCTCAGTATGGGCCGGTGCAGCCTTTGGATCAGATCGCGGCGATGGAGCGTCCGCCGGCTATTGCAGCGCCGGGAGAACCGAGCTCTAGACCGATCACAGGTAACTTTCTAATTCAGACTTTGTTAATTCAGTAGTGTAGAATTCTTGGTGCTTGTTTTAGATTGTTTGCCTGTGATAGAAAGTTAGGTTGCTTAGCACTTGGGAATTGTGTAGGGACCTTGTTTGTAGGTGGGTGTGAATCCCACGTGTTGTTTGATTCTGGAGCATCGAATTGCTTCATTACTCCGGATCACGCCGAGAGAAGTGGTATCCGGAGTGACGTTGGTGAGCGGACTGGACCGGTTATGGTTGCTGGAGGAGAGTTTCTAGCTACGCATGGCCGGGCGAAGGAGGTGGATATTCTGGTAGCGGGAGAGTTGATGCCAGCTGACTTAGTGATTAGTCCGGTGGAACTGTACGATGTTATCCTTGGTATGGATTGGTTGAATCGGTACAGAGTCCATCTGGATTGTCATCGGGGTCGAGTGGTATTTGAACGTGAAGGTGGCAGGTTGGTTTATCAAGGAGTGAGACCGACTTCAGGTAGTCTTGTGATCTCCCTTGTTCAAGCTGAGGCGATGATTGAGAGGGGTTGCGAGGCTTACTTGGCCACGATTGTAATGCCGGAAGCTGTTGGTGGGGTTGCTGTGAGAGATATTCGGGTCGCTCGGGATTTTGAAGATGTCTTTCGGTCGTTGCAAGGATTACCGCCATCTCGGTCGGATCCTTTCACGATTGAGTTAGAACCCGGAACGACGCCGTTGTCTAAGGCGCCTTATCGAATGGCTCCAGCAGAGTTAGCGGAATTGAAGAAGCAGTTGGAGGACTTATTGGAGAAGGGGTTTATTCGACCAAGTACTTCACCGTGGGGAGCACCGGTGTTGTTTGTGAAGAAGAAAGACGGTAGTTTCCGGTTGTGCATCGATTATCGAGGGCTAAACCGAGTCACTGTGAAAAACAAGTATCCTCTTCCGCGAATTGATGAGTTGTTAGA